>OY740771.1:23524200-24773693 GCA_963513935.1 Aphrophora alni
AAATCGGTTATTTTGGAGAATTTTTTTTTTTTTTTATATTGTCCATATTCAGATGTCTAACCTCGGAGACTGAGGCATTAAAAATAATAAAACTTCAATAAATTATCCTGTATACATTATCTTGCTTTGTTTTGTCGGCATAAAAGTAGGTAGCTAACAATGTGTTAATTAAAATTTTATGACTTTTATTTTGATCAATAATCATTTGCATTCACTAAATGTAATATAGTGACTTATTGACTTATTGAAATAATATATTTTCTTTTGTAACGTAATATTTTTTTTCAGTTCATCAATGTTTTCTTTTACATTATCTTCCTTTTCAAATTGAAATATTAAAGACGCGTTAAAAAATTCACCTTTGACTCTGAATTTTTTCAAGTTGCTAATAATAGAACACCTAGCATTGTTGTAGAAATTGAAATTTTTATACCCAACAAAACATAAGTTAAAATTACTCGTTATATTTCGGCGATAAAATAAAACTACCAAAGTCATAATTTTGTAAAATAATTATAAAAGTATTTTCGCTGCAAAGAATGTTTGATAAAAGGCAATAAAGTAATTGCCATTATTTAACACACTTATTTCTATTGACAAATATTTTAGACCCTTAAAGGTTTTGAAACTTCTAATCATAATTTTCAAATAAGTATAAAATTTAATGTCTGGTGCCGAAAAAATCAATACTCAATATTTCTTTCAAACTCTCTCTCTCGCTCTCTCTCTCTCTCTCTCTCCTCTCTCTCTCTCTCTCTCTCTCTCTCTCTCTCTCTCTCTCTCTCTCTCTCTCTCTCCTCTCTCTCTCTCTCTCTCTCTCTCTCTCTCTCTCTCTCTCTCTCTCTCTCTCTCTCTCTCTCTCTCTCTCTCTCTCTCTCTCTCTCTCTCTCTCTCTCTCTCTCTCTCTCTCTCTCTCTCTCTCTCTCTCTCTCTCTCTCTCTCTCTCTCTCTCTCTCTCTCTCTCTCTCTCTCTCTCTCTCTCTCTCTACAAGTAATTTACTAACTTCAAGTTTTAAATATCAATCCATTATCTATTTGAAATATTCCAATTATATTAATATTTAATAAGAAAATACAAGGATGTTAAAGTCCAAAAACTGAACCTTGTCTTATAAGCAAGGTAATTTTCACTTTAAAATGTTAATATAAATCAACGTCTAGAATTTTGAATTTGTCAATAGAATTACATCTTAACATCATTGACTGTCTATCGGCAATTACCATATTGTTCCCCACTGAAACATTAGAAGTAGATGTAAAACACTTTAAATAGTATTTCGTATGTCAACCGTTAGTTGTCAAAGTAAAGGAGCTTACAAAAACAATACTTTACTTCTCGGTTGTACAAACTGAATTTTGTAGATGAATTAAAATACTGAAGAAAAGGGAACATTATTTAAATTCAATTTCAAAGCCTTGCAAATGTTTTGGAAATTATTCGTCTTAAATTTTTATTTTTGAGTAATAAACTTGATATTCTTTTAAAATACGATGGAACATATGATTTTAGAAATGTTTGTATATTTATCATGTTTTTCTTTCTTACGATTTATCACATTATTGTATTTATTGTGTTCTAACTATAATGTATTTTTTTAAAAGGTGGATTGTTTTTCATTTCTAAAATGGTACTATATAAATGTCATTCAATATCAATATGTTTTATGTTTCGTGTCATTCATCTTATTATTAATATAAAACTAATAAATGTATTCTTGATTTACTGAACTGTTTATAAATTAGATATTTGTAAATCACCAAATAATTTTAATTCCAAGCTACTTTTATTTTGTGCTGTTACTTAATGGAGAAATCAGTAAACTATTTACAAATCATTAACTTTAGACACTACAAGGAATGACATTGGTGATTAATGGGTCTCAACGTGGAGTAGTACACACCTGTGCTCAACTGTTCTCAGTACATTAATCGTTGGTTTAAAGTTACAAGTAGTTAATAGGATATAGTTTATCACATAAATATAATTGTATATCTGGTTTTTGTAAACCAAACAAATAAAATAATACACAAAAGTGTGAGGACAGTAGAGAAAATCAAACGGATATTAGGCTTATATACTTGTATATCAGCTTACGTTATTCAACCGATTCTTATCTAATTTACTATCTGGTCGTATTTCATAATATTCAAGATAAATTACCTGTTTATAAAAATAAGTATATAGATTTACATAAGTTAATTAATGTTTTTTCATAAATTCCAATGAATTCCAATAAAATAACGAAATACATTAATAGAAATTCAACTGTTATTATATAAATCGTTAAAATTGTGATCAGTTTATATCTTATAAAATTTAACAGCCGACTAACCTATAGAAACTATGTAATCCAAAAGAGCACCCCCTCCCCCACTCTCAAGTTTTTTTTATTGCAAGTATGAAGATTCAGTTAACCTAGAAGGACAAAAAAGTTACTTTTTAGCATATGGAACTATTTCACCTGAACCGTTAAATTTTGAATTTTGAGGACAACATATATATCAGTAAACATAAATCCCATCAATGCGGCCAAATAGGCGTTTCCTTAGTGATTCGGTATATTAACATTACAGGATTAATCCAGGATGCACCTCATACTTTAGGATAATTAGAAAAATTGATGTGATAAAAAAAGATTAAAAGATAAAATCATATTTGTATTATTTAAAAGTTACATTTAATCCACAAGTAATAGGATGCATAATTTACATCCTGAGTTTACTTATGAATTTTTTTTGCAGGGCGAGCTGTATTACGTCTTTAATAACAAGTTAAAACAGAGTTTTATCCTTTACAAATTTAAAGAACTTACGTATTATAACAAGGATGCTTTATATTTTATATGCAAATTTTATAATTATTTGTAGTCTACGAATTAAAACTTACAAAACACGTTGTTTTTTGATGGTTCACTGGTGCTCTCAAATAAGAAAAAACTGATTAATAATCAGTAGAATCTAGTTGCCATTAGCTTACAAACCCCTGGAAAAACAGACCGGCCTTTCGTTGGTTCAATACGAAAAAAAAAATTACATAAGGTCTCTAACCGATGTCATAAAATAAAGAATGTTTAACAATAACACAACATAATATTTTAGACAGTTGTCAGTAGTGTATGAATACTTTACAAGTTATTTATTAAGTGCAGCACATGTCTGGAATGGTCTAGTCGTTCACATTTACGAGTTTTTTATAGCCAAGCCACAATGTGTGTAAAACGAAATTTATATCTTTCATAGAATTTTATATTCTATAGCAACTCAAGAGCAACAGCAATTTATTGATTCCTTTTTCTTTAAATTGATGAATACTGTATCAAAGTATTCATTCTAGTTGAAAGTTAGTGATAGACTACTCACATTTTTTAGTATATTATCGCAACGTCATTAAATTTAGATTAGTCATTTTTAAATAATATTATGGCTGGTTTGTTTCGAATAAATGAGAATATATTAATTACGCTCATTTTAATAATATGAAAGTATTGGATATACCACTTCTCATGTGAAGTGTAATACTAAATTCTTACATCAGATGTGACATTTCTTCATCAATCTTTCTTGAAATGAACTGACAATCTGTCGTAATAAGCACATTTGATAGAAATAATATCGGTTATTACAATCAAATTGAAATGCCTTTAACATTACATTATATGCTGTTCGAATATATTATAATAAACCTATACTAATGTATGTATGGCTCGGTATTGAAATAAATTGTATCTTCATATTTATCGAGATATTTAAAATAATTGGTCATAAATAAAGTTTTCCAATGCAGTAGGCAATCTAAGCAAAGAAAGAAGGTCATCATGGAGAGTACAGAACCTAGGGCTTAGTTCCACTCTGGCTGGTTTCTAAGTCAGCAGATAGGCCTACTGTTGTTCCACTAATATCATATTATTATTGTTCTTTTTTTGGTAGTTGTAGTTATAAGGATGTTTCGTCTTACACAGAAACCCATACCCACGCCGCCTGTGCTAAATAATACTTGCGGCACCATTCGAAAAGGGCACCCATACATTTCGCTCTGTTAGGAAGTGTGGGTGAAATCGTAGTGACAGGTCAAACCAACCTCTCTCTTTTTTATTAATATCTGATGGTATGGAACGACATCAACAGCTTATTAAATGATAAATTGAATTTTGCATCTGACTGTCTATATGACACGCTTGCTACATTAGATAAGAATGTCAAGGATTATGAGTTTTAGACTGTCAACAAGATAAATTTTATAATCTCTCATTGAACAGTTGTGGCCATATTAGTAAGATGTGGCCATATTACCTTAACTTTATTTTATATTATTTTCGACATGTACTGGAGTACCAAATATTTTATGTTTATTTATGTTTCTGCAATTTGTATCAGTGTGTTATGTGAGTGTGTTATTTCATCTGATGGTGGTATATGTTATACCGAAACAGCTTTATTGAAGTATTAATTAATACTAAGCACAAGATTGCTACTAGACGTAAGTAATTTAGTAATAGACTTGTTTTTATTTTTTTAATTTTATTTGATATTTCGTGTTTTTTTTAAAGTAAAAGCTTTTTTTAATAACCCCTTTAATGGTATTGCTGATAAAACTAATCATATTGTTTTAAAAGAGATACAATTACATTATTCATTACCATATTGCTTTCGTTTGCTTTAGAAAAGTCAATTTGAGTCATAATAGTATTTCTCTATTTAAAAATGTTACCTCTTGTTTAGTCGTATCAATAACGTAAACACAATTTTATGATAAAATGAATACCTCGATTCCAGTTTTTTTTTCAAATCTTCAGCCAAAATTCTTTTGATATCTTTGCATGGATAATACGTGATCTTACAATTGCCAGGCTCGAGATCTAAATTTATAATCATTGATATCTTCATTAATCGAATGCGAATATTTTTCTAACGTTGAATTGCAAGTAAATCTATTGATTGTATTTTGAGTGAATATATTTTTAGGAAACTGATCAGAAAGTTAATTATATATCTAATTTCTTGTGATGAGATGTGCAGTAACTACAATGTTTTAACGAATTCGTTTGAAAACAAAATGTATTGATTGTGAATATTATGTTGAAAGTAAAGAAATTTGACCTCCCGATAACCTAAATGACATTTCAGTAATCTCCAATGCAAGAGGCTTTGCGTAAGAATAGGGCATTTTATATTATTGGTTTTCAATTTGACAGTTTATCTTGAGAAACTCAATACGTCCTCTCCCACACCGCACCTCCTTCCATTCACCAAGATTAAAGTTTCATAATTCAAAACGCCATTCAATGTAAGACTAAATATTCTTGAAAATAGTATTAAAGCTTTAGAGAGGTTATTCGAATCGATTGCTGTTAATTCACTGTTTCAGGCATCGTCAAATCCAAAGTTTAACCTCGAAGTATGTATATCTGGGTACGTTGTTGGTTACCGAAAAATGTTATGAAGCTTAATATGAACCAATAAATCTATTTACTTGTCATATTAAATTACTAAATTATAATCAGTATACGTTATAATGGAAACAATAGTACTAAATATAACATGTGAATTTAATGTCAGTATTATATTATGAAAAGGAGTCCAAATTTTTACTTAAACGAGTAATTAAACTTCAAGTAAAACGAATCCAATCTGACTTGGATACCAATCTGATATTATTCTATGAGAGGTAAATCGGACATTAGAAAAAAAAGATTTATAAACTAATATACGATATTTGAGATGATGAAAATACTCCTTTCATTTCAAATTAAATTATTTATATAAAACGAACAGTCAATCATTAACCAAATAAAACCACATGGTTAGAATTGTAAAACTGGTGCCTTATAAATTACTCTACAGTATTGAATAAGGTGATATATTGTTTGATATTTATTTATTTTTTAGCTTAAGTTAGTAATTCAAATCAGAGACATTGAAATAAATAATTTATTAAAGAGAATATTGACAGTAAGCGATGTTTTAGTAGAAGCAGTAGGACTCGGATACAAAGAATTTAAAAAATATATATAATAGCAGAAATGTTTTACAAATTTATTAAATGAGATTTAATTACAGCTTCTAACGTCTGTAAATATATAAACGATTATATTATTTTTTCTGTACTTTTTTTACTTAAAACTTCATTAAACACCAAAATGAGATGGTTTGTTCTTTAAGCATGTCATTTAGTATTTATAGTGTAAAAGTTTACTTATGGAATTAAATGACTTTTATTATAGTCCACAAATAAAGTTATTGACCACTAAATTAAACCCCTCACTTTTAGACTCTGAATAGTCATATATGTAGTATTTCTGTGTGAAGGATATTTAAATATATATAGTGTATGATAAATTTTCTAATTGTAATATATATAAATTGTAATAATCATAATATGACGAATAAAATTTTGTACAAATATGTAATACAAATATAATTATTCTTTATGTTGAGCAAACAGTAATTTAAATTATATGTTTTCAACGCGTTCTTCCACAAAACGAGTAAATTAATAAACAGGTTTTATTTTTTTCTCTTAAGAACGTCTTTCAAGATGGCAGAATTTATTATCAGAGAATATAAGTCTTTCTCTCGCAGACATCTAAACATCTTCTACTACCTTAAGGGACTGCATCAGTGGACACAGAAAATGACAACGATTTAAAATTTAAGTAATTATTTTTATTTAATATTAACAATGTATTCTGTACTAACGTAGAGACTTTTGGCTACTAAAGATGTTATTTACAGGGAAAAGAAAAGGTCTGTAATTATTTTAAAGTATTTCAATATAAGTTTCACGAGGCATAATAATAGTATAGATTGAATCAGAGTTTTTGACAGAGATTACAATTCAAAGACCTGCCTTTGTCGTGATTTACATATTGTATATATATATCGCTTTCTTCTTCCCTCATGTTATTGGGAAGATGCAGAGTTTGTTATGTTTTGTTTTAGAATTTTGACAAAACGATCTGCACCCAATTAAAGATATTAATACGTAAAATGTAATTCATATATTTAAAATTTAGTTAGGAGTAGTATCCTACAGGGAATCAGCATTGGTTATGAAGGACGAAGATTAACAACTTTTAGCTTTTAGCTCAATCGAACAAATTAAAAACAGAAACGTCTGAATGTAATTAAAGTGATACAAACTCCCTTGAAGTAAATATATATATATATATATATATATTATTATATATAATATATATATATTTATATTTATATATTTATATATATATATATATATATATATAAATATATAAATATAAATATATATATATATTATATATAATAATATATATAAATTATATTATAAATATATATATATATATATATATATATAAGTGATGATTTTTTTACCTTTAATTTGCATCTTACTCTTTGGATAAATTCTGATATTATGTCAAGTACAGTTATATATCTAAATATATATTTTCGCAAATAAGTTATATAAAAAGAAGTAAAAGCCATGTTGCATTTATTCAAAATAACTCTACAACGTTTAAAAAGTTGAATAAAATAAATGGTTTTTACTCCAAGTTTTCAGTTTTTGCATACAACTTTGTTATAACAAGGGTTTTTATTGGTCTCTTGCAGACATTTACATCCTTGTAATGCCTTGACGGATTTCTATAGTTTGATTAAAGTTGTTTTCTATTTCTTGACAATGACTAATACTTTCACATAACGTGAATATGAGTGTATACACACACACACACACACACACACACACACACACACACACACACACACACACACACACACACACACACACACACACACACACACACACACACACACACACACACACACACACACACACACACACACACACACACACACACACACACACACACACACACACACACACACACACACACACACATATATATATATATATATATAATTTAGATAAATTAAATTAAATTTTTTCACAGTAAAACAACTTGATATTTAAATATGCATTAGATTAAAGTTGCAGATTTAAAACTTACAATATATACACTTATCAATAGTGCAATTAGTATCCTAGTACAATTAACTTATTTGAAAATTATACATTGACTATGTAAATACTAAAACAAGAACAAACCACCATGTATAACGTATAACTAGTCAATTTGAATACAAAATTTTGAACAATAACACCAATCTCATATTGATAAACACCAAACAAAATATTTTGTTTTTTGTATGTTAAATTTTTTATTCCATATTCTTGTAATGCTTATGTAAGAACGTACCTTTATTGTATTTAAAGGAAATACCGAAAACAGACAAATATTTGATGATATTTATTTATCCTAAAGAAGAGTGAAGAAACACAATGTTTTATTTCAAAAGGTGGAAACTTATAGGTAGAAAGTTGGTCATAAGTTGTGAACAAATACAAAATTTTCAGCTTTCAGTAATTACTTAATTTCAATATATGGTTTGCATATAAATACCTCTATAAAATCATAAGTGATTATTAACGAAATCCACTCAAGTATCAAAGTTTCAAAACAAACTAAGGTGGAATAATAATGATGATATTCATATTCATAGGTATATAGTACAACAACCTGAATCAAACAGCTTTCTTATATTTCACTTTTGAATGCCAATTTCAGTATCTATATACTGTCATAAATGTACTAAATTGGGTATCTACAAGTTTAATCTTCAGTTGTTAAGCTCTCATAACCATATGACGGGCATATTGTAAAACACAAAATATTCTACCGTATATCATCAGTCCTTTAAACAAATTCAAAGTAAATTTATTATAATAATTTCTGTTATAGAACTATACTGTATATATTGCAATATCTAAATCTAGAATTCAAAAATTATTAAAAGATATAAGATTTTTTAATTGTATGATGTTACAACTTCATTTTAGGAGTACTTAACAAAATTGTAGTATACTTATATTTTAATCACAATTTACTTGTTAAAAACTTTAATTACAATATTAAAAAAGAAGAAACGCAATCAAAAAATAAACTGAATTCATAAAATTTGGTATTTTGATAAGAAGATATCCGACTAAAGAAGCTAATATAGGTTAGAAAAGCATAGTTCGACAATATTAGTGATTTTTTTTTTTTTTTTTTTTTTTTTTTTTTTTCATTAGTGTTAACCAATTTTCTATAAGCAAACTATCAAGCAGTAAAATAGTTTAATTTGTGTTAGATTATGAACTTTTTTTTTAACCACATATAAAGTCTTAGAACGAGTGACCCGAGATTAAAGAGAGCTATTTGTTATATAATTGTAAACAATTAGTATTTTTGTATTTATGAACAAATAAAACCATATTATATTATTATTGCAAATTTTGATCACAAATTGAAGTTAAACTGTCTACAAATGATATGATATTTCTATTTTCATAATTGTAGCAACCTGAGTTTTAATAAAAATTGGTGGTATCTTAAAAGAGAGTTTGAGTTTGGGAAGGAAATTTGGTGTAAGAGGGGAATTAACCTGACACGTCCCCTCGACTACCTAAATACTACAGCTCAGCCGGCCAGTTTCATGAGCGATTAAAACTATGTTATTAGTTACAATGCTTAATAATCTAAATTAACTATGTATAACATAAAGGGAATCACTGTATTTAAAACTAGTGGTCTAGGAAACTGTATTAGGCCAAAATGGCAGTTAACTAATTATCACATATTTATTTAAATACGAAATTTGGAAATGTGCGCTGAAAACCCTAGGCAGTGTGACGCATCCCAAAGAGGGCTAATTAGCCATTATTTGGTGGGTGAACAATTTGGGAGGTACCTGAGAAATCGGTTATCCCGAAGACTGAAACATGCACTTCCTTAAACAACCGATCTCTCTTGCGGCTGGTGCACAACTGTTGTCTAGCCTTAAATGCGTAATAAGCATTTTACCGAAGGAGGGGGTAAACTGATTTCATGGAATACAATTTCACTGCAATTTTCCATTGAGGCAACCCGCAATTACGGCAGTTAGAGTAGAGGTATCGCCGGGGAAAAAATGTAGGTGGTGAAAGGATTTCACCATTGTTACCATTTTTAAAGATGTAATCCTTAAATAGATGCTTTTGGAACCTGGAATGGTAATGTTAAAAAAAGGAGATCTAGATAATTTCGATTGACTTGTAATTTATTTAACTCTTTTAAATTTAGCGATTCTGTGTCTTAAGTTAACCATTTACATGAAGTTAACATATAACATAGATTAGTAGTTTTTTTTTATAAAAAAGAACAATCTGAAAGGTAACAATTGACACTTTATATATAGCTAGTGATTTACATTATTTATAAGCCCTTAAGAAAAGATTTAAATAATTTTTAATCAAACCCCCCCCCCCCCATACAATTAATTACAAGGTAAGTTAAAAAAAATAGAAAAAGACAATTCATTAAAGTATGTAGTGTTACAAGGAATTTAGTTTTTAAATTATATATATATATATATATATTAAAATTAACAAAATTTAATTAATTAATTACACATAAAATATATAAGTTGGCCAACTGTAAAAAAAAAAAAAAAAAAAAAAAAAAAAATCTTTTTAAGAGATATTTTACATTAAAATATATATTTTTATACTCAGAGCTTTAAGTTATATGTTTGTTTTGTTCTAGTACTTGAGACAGAAACCATTTACAAACCATTAATTTCAGACGTCGTACAGAATAACTGACAGTTTGTATTAATGTATCCAAGCAGAAAGTAAGAAACACCTGTATACGACTGTTCTTAGTACAATAACCATTTATTTGATGTCATTTGTAGTTAGAGAAATAGATTATATACATTTCTAGTTTTTCATAGATACTACTCAAAGATTTTACTCTGAGTGGGGTTTATGCAAAATGTTTATTTTTTGATTTTATTGTAAATTTAATTTCTATAAGCCAACACGAAGAAAAATAAATATAGTTACAAAAATTCATGTAACGAATATATGGTGTAACGTCCTACCCAATTTAAATCCATCGGCACAGGTTTTCGTAATAATAAATTAAAGAGCGGCCGTGAGCTGATACAATCTGGTGGACTAGTATGAAAACAGCCTCTCGTGATTCGACTGTGGACTTGCCTCGAGGCGATATCCTTGAGGTAGTCTCTGTTCTAGAGATAACGACAGTTATCTGAGTCTAGTTTCAAAATGTACGTAGCAACTTTTTCAAAATTATAAATACTTTTACTTCAACATGAGTCAAAACTTTCACTAAAGGCGTGCAAAAACTCGTTTCAAACTCTGAAATGGCCGTCTATCTTGTTTCTAAATTTAAAAAGTAATGGTGTTAAGTTTCAATGAAGTCGATCTAGTTCATTGCAATCAATCTCATCTGAGCCTTACAAGCTTTCGACTCTGCCAAACCAGCTATATGCAGCTAGTTCCAGCAGGCTGTAAAAATTAAGTTCCTGCAGTAAATTTCAAGTCCATGCTAAGACCTGAGGAGTTTCTTATTTTAAGCAATGTAAAAAAAACAAAAGTGAAAACGAATGAACAACTTAACCTGTGAATTTCAATTAGTCAGAATAAACTTGAAGTGTATTTGTGAAATAATATTTTGGATGATTTTGTTGAGCTAGACATGATTTTTTTTAAATATATAAAATGCAAAACAAAATAAAATTCTAGTGGATGGGATAAGCATGCACCTTTCGACCTTACGACCCCAAAGGGGTTAATTTTCAAAATTCTAAATTGAAGTCAATAAACATCAATAAATAATAAATATCTTTCTTTGTTAAAAATATATATTTAAACGTTTTCAAAACGCTACTGTATTTGAAGACGTTATACAATTTTATTTCTCAATTTCGTTTGAAAAACCCATGAGTTGATTAGTATTATTTACGTTAAACCTTCGTTTTGCTTTTAATATTTTGAAGGCTTAAAGAGATTTTTCTGAGCTGAAAAATAATAAATTTCCTAATTAACATCATTTAACTCGTGCTCAAGTATAGGAAATATTTTATAATGTATACCAACTTTATAATCTATCATTTTTTCCAATAAAGTTGTTATTTTACACGATTGATTGGCCTGCAATACCAATATTCTAACAAGGAGGTATTAATTTGTATAATCCATTTTTCGTGCAAATATCAAGTAATATCTTAATATCCTTTATTTTTAAATATTTAGGTATGGAAGGTTTGTTCAAAGAGTGTCTGACCAAATGAAGCACAATCGGTGACCTCAAGTGACAAAATAGAGGGTTCTTTCATGAACCCATGAGTGAATTGTTTCCCACCGATAGAGAGCGTTAGTCACTGAAAGTTAGCCTGTGAGTTAGAAAGTGTACGGAGTTTTCATCGCATTTTCGTTTTCATTGAAATAATGGAAGGACTTGAGCAGCGTTAAATTTTGTTTCCAGCTTATAGATATCGTAGTGGAAGCCATTTTAAAGATCTACCAGTTTTGTTTTTGTAATTGTTGCCAGGAGCATTATAGATTAAAGTGGTGCAATAATTTTTAATTTGGTACGAAGTTGTTAACGAGTGATGTAAGCTCTGTAGGCGCTCTGCAAGCCGAAATGACAAGTTTATTGACCAATTATTGACTTTAATCATACATAATCGTCCAAGAACATGATAAGAATAATCGCTAGTTTGGAACATTCTGTTTTGAAAAAAAAATTGGCATGGTGGGGTGTTATAAATAATAATGACGGTTTTCGTTCACACAAAATATTATTATGAGTGCTCAACAGAGGATACACCATTACCAAATATTATTAACTACCTGGAGGTCCTATATCATGTTGTGTGGTGTAAGAAACGTTATCTGTTGTCAGGGTGAACTACGACAACGCACCTTACTCCTCTTAACATCGAATACAATGATTTTTAACAAAAAGCATTCCTGTGATATGTCATGTTACCTAATCTCCCAACATGACTCTTTGTGATTTTTGTCCGTTCCCAAAGGTGGAAATGTGCAATAAATGACCTAAATTAATTTAGATAAAATGAAAATTTGTTCGGTTATTTGCATATTTACTCATTCAAAGTATAACAACCAGCGACTAATGATCTCAGAGGATAAGAAAAACTGCACGTATGTATGTATGAATATTGACAAAATATTCCATTTTTAAAAATGAGAACTATCGTAGCTTTAACTGACAAACTAACAAGTCAAGAGTGTAATTTTAGAAAGTTAATTTCTATTATTATTTATTTATACATTTAACATATATCATTATTTTCAAAATGTTTGTAATTATTTATTTTTATAGTTGTTTTATCGACAATGAGAAAACTGTCAATTTAAATAATAGTATTAAATTTAAAAATTAAATTATAGTAACTATTGACATATTCATGTTGATTTCTATAGAAATAAATATTAACTAACAAATGTATTCTATACGGAAAGTTGTTATTGCCAATTTTAATTAAAACATTTACACTTTACACGTTCAATATAAATATAATTTCTGTTGTTTGCACAGTTCTACTATATAAAACAAACGAATTATATAAGATTACTTAATCGATTTAAGTTACAGTTTGTCAAAAAAACATGACAATTAATGTAAGTAAAACTAGTTTTTTAAATTTGTTCGTTGAAACATCCAAATTCATTTTTGTCGAAGTGCTTTATATATATATATATATATATATATATATATATATATATATTCTGTGTTAAATTGAAATTAACATGTAGTTCAACTATTTAATCGAAGAGGGTGAGTCTATAAAGTCTTTCGGTGATGTTGTAAAAGGTTTGTTGCTTTGGCAATTCGATATTAACGCTGTAAGATATAAGTTCATTGAAGTTCTTTTTATTCAGTAGATGTATTATTGAGTTAAGGGTGTAAGTCGTAGTGATATACTGGTATAACTTTATTATTTACAGTCTTCTGTTATAACAGCATAGGTTATGTAACTATTTATTTGGGATCACATACATTAGAATTGTGTGTCCTGTCTAATTAATTAAAAAGTTTGTATTATTATTTTGAAATAATTGTATATGAAGACATAATAAAAACATCTAAGCCCATCTAATTTATACTCTTTTTTTCAAATTTACATGTGTATTACGTGATGAGTATTTTGTAATGAACTAGCAGACTATATGGTAACTAAAATATCGTGTTTTAATTTAAATGAAAGTCTAAAGCATTGCCTCTCAGTCTTTATGTCGAAACAATGCTTAACTTGACACCTAAATTGGAACTGTCCTATATCTCAAAGAATAGTAATTCCAAAAATACCACAGCACAGAAAGTGTAAACCTAGAAATTAGGTTAATCTATTATATTGTCCCAACCTACTTATTTGTAAACATACAAATAAATTAATTGAATAATTCCTTAATCTTGCCTTTAATATATATTGAAATTATGTTATTATTGTTATAATTAACAAGTTTTTGTGTGCAAAAACAAGCTTCTTATGACAATAGTATCACCTATTCAACACCGATGTAATGATTTTTAGTTTATTCCTGATCTTGTTAGCTGACAGATCAAATCACTGTAATACATGCACATTACAAATAATTTACGCGATTTTTTTTAAACTAACAAGAGACGAGAATGTTTTGTTTTAAAAAAACAAGAAGGAAAATTGTATTAATTTATACCAATATTATTAAATTCTCTCACAAACGGCATAATGCAAATGGCAAAAAGTTTGTAAACATATTGATATATAATTTTGACAAAAAAGTTTAAATACACTTGAAAGTGTTAATTGAGTAAAAAAAACATTAAAAGTTAGGGTTCGTGTAAAATAAGTACGTACATAAAATTCCTGAAAGAAAATAATTTCAACCAAAATGGTAATACAGATTAGTCTATCAAATTCATGAAACTATGAGAATTCATTAAATCAATGGATCTCATTCATGAAAATGTCCCAATTTCTTCGTATTTTTTTTTTTTTTTTTTTTTTTTTTTTTTTTTTTTTTTTTTTTTTTTTAATAAAATCAGATTTCTATCAACAATTTCAATATATAATTATGGTTGTTTTCAAACCAATCCAAACAGGTGTGAAATACAAATTTGTGTACGATAACAATAAACATCGATTGATTAAACTCATCGGATTAAATACATTACCTGTCATGGCAACGTTTGATTGAGTTTAAGTTTACCGTGGTTATTTGACAATCAGGGAATCAATTGTGAATACAGTTGAATTGAAGGAAATGTATTTTGCTAAATACAACAATTCAAAGAGGTTAGTACATATTGCTGTGTGAATAGTTTCAATTAAATGTAAGTTTACAATGACTGTAACTCTAGTGACGAATACGTATTGAAGCTTTGTAGACCGCGTGAAGCTGTGTACTAAAACTATACTATACATTCAATACAGCTGACTGTATGACTGTAATAGTATCTTCAATTACAAGCATGTTTCAATGTTGGTTTTATTGACTTAAATGTCAATTTTGAAAATGATATGTGGATGAATATATCCACATTTATTTCCAAGTTCAAAAATGACATTTAAGTTGTTATCATTAACTTATTTAGTACACTTGTGATTTTTGTTATTGATTGTCCCCTCAAATCTGTCAATATTAAATAGAATAAAAATATTTTTTGAGTTTTAAATTTAACAAATAATGATAATGACAAAGTTGAGGGTGTTGACATTAACAGAAATCAGAAGTGTTCTACCCGATATTTACTCATCTTTTTTCTATATGAAATAGATATGACTAGGAATGGTCATCAGTGAATGAATTTGTATTGCTGTTTGGATTCATGAAATGATATTATACATATGATTCAAACACTGGAATTTAATTAAGTCTGCCCGTAAATATAAAATCTTCATAGGAACAGGTGCAACTGAAACGTTCAATTTTTATGCAACACAATATAAACAGATACGTTCTCTTGCCATAGACACATTCTAAACCCAATCTATCTCGCCTCTACATTTGTTTATTTTCTAACTCATGAAGCAGCATCTTCGTTTTTGGATTAGTACCGTCTGCTGGAATTTTTAATTACCAACCACTACACCTTGGTAATATGATATTAACTGGTAAGCAAACTTACTGTTGCGTGTTCCCCGTTATCAACCAGTAAATGTGTTTTAAAGTACACTCTCGTGGCAGCTGTTTCATAAACTACGCTCCTTACACTTCTAAATGTTTCCACCAAATAAATCTGTTGACTTGTTTTTTTTACGTATAAATTAATAACAAACTTTTAACCTAATAACTTGGTAAGTTCACTACATCGACATTGAAAATCAACACACCATTACTTCATCTTCAGTTCTCTTTCAATTCTTTTTCAAATTTAAAGATTGTATTACATAACTACATAAAATTGTAGCGAGTATTTTCTTGACGATTTGCAGCCTCATCAGGCCAGCTATTAACATTTTTTTACTTTACACCTTGTACATAAGACATATATACACAAAAGACTAATGTTCGAATAAATATAACATACACATCAAATCACTATAGTACAATAAATAAAATAAGACAGACCTCTGTGGTTTGGTTAATTCTTTGCCTAATATTTTTGAAAGGAACTGTTGTTGTAGGTTGTACATAGACATATTTACATGTAGTTCAAAGGGTAATAATTAATGATTGTTAAAACAATGATATGTTTTAAGATCAACATATTTGATTATTTGCCGAAAAGGATAAAATTTAATCTTTAAAAACTCTTTAGAACCATGAGTACTATAGTTAATCATCTGTTATGAGCTGCGCTTTGTGGAAACTTCAACTAACAAGTGAATGAAAATACAATTTGCCACAAAGAGCAATTTATTTGTACAATACAAAAGCAAGACATTGAAAAGCTGTTGAAAAAAAAGTTTATATATTTAAATAATGGTCAAACTTGCTTTTATGGAGTCATAAACACGTTCTCAACGTAAATATATTGGATTAAAATTGAGTTTGTATATCATAATGTCGTTTTACAAGCAACATTGTAGACAGATTTGGGTCTTTTTTTAAAAAAAAATTGTACGTATTTAGTAAATCAGATATTGAGAATTTCCTCTTTTAAATTAGCTGCATCTGAGGTAATTTGGTTTCTATCGATAACTCACAAACCATCATTATTGTACAGGTGACGATTAGTAAGTTTGTAACAAAATGTATTAAAACCATCAATGTCAATTTAGATAAAATCGTATGTTTGCATGTTGTTTTCTATTTATGACAAATAACTTAACAATTGTGGTCTAAAAAATAGGAATTTTTTCGAGATATCCCACGAGTATGCCCTGTAACTAAATTTATTTGAAATTTGTTCCAGTGTTTGATATGTAAAGCAATGCGAATACGAAAGGCAACCGAAAAACAAACATACATCGAAAAATGCTTATTTTCTTACTAACATTGACATATCCGTAAATAATAGGTCTTCGATTTGTTAACACGTCATGTAGCTTTCTCTATTCTACGTATATATATGAAAGTAAAAATGGCAAACATTGATTTCATTGTAAATACTATAGGAATACTTTTACCTCTAATTTTAGAAATAAACTCCAGTAGAGTGTGCTGCACTTTAGGACAAAAATGGTGGGGTACCCCCCCACCCCTCCCCCTCCCCTTTGCCCCTTCCCTTTGCCCCCTGCCCCCTCCCCCTTGGCCCCTCCCCCTTGGCCCCTCCCCATTGGCCCCTCCCCCTTGGCCCCTCCCCTTGGCCCCTCCCCTTTACCCCTCCCCTTTGCCCCTCCCCTGCCCCTCCCCTGTAGGCCCCTCCCACCCCTCCCACCCCTCCCCATTGCCCCTCCCCTGTAGGCCCCTCCCACCCCTCCCGCCCCTTCCCCCATTGGTCCCCCCACCTGTAACGTATTGTTGTCGAGACACACACACATGACGTCATACACACATGACGTCATACACCTAACTTTTTTAATACCGGTGGGATTCGAACCTGTGAAGTTTGGATTTGAAGGCGGACACGCTACCGACTGAGCTATCGTGCATAGTATTACAAGTCGGATATTTAACGCAGTATATAAGCCGCCAACGCCAGAACATTTCGTAGAAGTTCGGACACGAACCCCTTACCGTAAGACTTACCGAGTTTTTCGCGACCGCGAAAAACTCCCGTAAGTCATACGGTACGGGTCTGACCCGAACTTCCGGGTTTTGGAATAGGGTTCTAAGAAATAAGAATCAGTGTACCCATAACCAAGTATATAAATATATTATGATTCACATCTACGACAACAACTACTTCAGAGTTAAATTAATATTCAAAGTATAGATAAAGATTAAGAGCAACTACTTCAGAGTTAAATTAATATTCAAAGTATAAATAAAGATGACAGCTGTTCTCCACATTACGCCTACAAAGATGGCACCTCCTGCATTGTACTACGCAATCGGAACAGAAGACGTGACTGCAAGGTATCAACGCCACAGTAGGAAGTTTGATGAGACATACTGGACAAGGTGAGAGCATCCGACTATGTACGAATACTCCCGAGGACTGCGGAACTTCCTGTAAGCAGAAAAAGGTAAGTCACATTATTGATCTTCTCCGTGTGTGTGTGTGTGTGTGTGTGTGTGTGTGTGTGTGTGTGTGTGTGTGTGTGTGTGTGTGTGTGTGTGTGTGTGTGTGTGTGTGTGAGTGTGTGTTTGAAAAGGTTACTTTTTACAAAGCTTTAATACTTACAGGGTATCGTGCTCGGAATTCTGCCTGCTGCATAGTATTCATTCCTTTGTCTATTAGTATACGTAAATCCCTCATCATGAGCCGCCATACACTCTGCGCAAATGCTTGACCAGTCCTGGAGTAAGGACGTCTAGCAGCGTTCTCCAAATCAGTAATAAGACATTGTAATGCAGGTAACGACCCTGAAAGTATCTCAATAGCCGCCTGAGTTCTGGCCTCGTTGACGGAAGACTGTGAAAAGAAAAAGATTATTTACAATGTAATCAATCACCGGACAGTTGACAAGCTCTCTCTCTCTCCTATACTTACAGAGTAAGTGTTGTCCACAGCCTGGTACATTATGCCGGAACACAAACAGAATCCACAATCCAGTCGGCTGTGTGGTTGCATCGCTAGGTGTAGTGTCTCATGACTGACTGGGCCGTGATGGTGTATTTAGTAAAAAGTAGTGGTTATACCATTGGTCAAATCGAGTTACCAGTTGTTGTTCCTGTGGTTGCTCTTGCGGCTGCTCTAGTAATCGTCGAAGCCATTGTGACTGTCGTTGACGTGACATATTTGCTATCCTGTAAATAGCGTTACAATGTCGATGGAAGAGCGAGATTGAACCGTATGACCTTTTAGAATAAGTTTGACCCAACAATTTCGTGTAACGCTTTGGTAGAAATGTCCGGATTCGTTAAACAGATAAAAAAAACTATTTTCAACGATTTAATTGCTACCGCCTCTACGGCTGCGACCGTATTAGTTCAATCTCGCTCTGAAATGTTACTACTACCTACAGAGGATGAACTTATGATCCTCCGGGAAGCCGCCCCAACCACGCGGCTCCCGGTGACGACCATACCATGAATCTAGTGTCGCCTCCCTGACTACCGGTAAAAACTAGTGCCGCAACTCTACAAGCACTGTCTTCCCGCTATGACCAGTCACAACAAGTTTCGCGCCAACAATCTCAGCAATATCCGATTCGCTCAGAGTGTCTGCGTAACGCTTTGGTAGAAATGTCCTAATCGGATTTTCCTCCGAATCGTTAATCAGATCAACAAATACACACGCATCGAACTTTGACTCTACAATCTTCGCATCGATAATAGGATATTCGAATCCTATTTTCAAAGATTTAATTGCTACCGCCTCTACGGCAGCATAGCCGACCGTATTGAACCTATCAATAGCTGACGCCATGTCAAACTTACCCTGTACTACAACGGTAGACAAACCAAGTACAGAATGATTACTGAGCTCACAGAACAGCGCTTATATACAGTTTGGGGTCCGATCCCACTCCTACCATTACCACCTCCACAAACATAGCCGTCACCCCCACCTATCAGTCCGAGAGTGGGGATCGGGCGTACCGACATTATAAATGCGACTCGCCCCCACCCATCATTCTCATTCTTCTTGGAACGCTTGGTGAGTAAACTTGATAGCTGTAGTATTCTTTAGAATTGAATAATGTCCGTGTACGTTGTTTCGACTTGTGATTCGTACGTAAAAAAGTTTCGTTTGTACGGGACCAAAGTCGTTTTTAAATTCAATTCACTACCGTCGGACGTGGAGGAAATTGAATGGATCAAACGTGGTTTAGAGGAGTTGATCGATCAAATGACTGAAAATACGACTGACGAAGATCAAATAGGGTTTACACTGACTAGTTTGAATGTAAAAAATCGCGAGCCTGGGTACGTAGCTTTCAGACTCGCTACAGATATAACTTACGATGTGCTCTGGAAAATATTCGGCGGTATTATTCAGAGCAATGCAGAAGGTTTCAAGTCTAGCGATACGTTTAAAGTAGAATGTACTAAAGTAAAAGTACCTGTAGGTTGAGGACGTGTTAGACCGGGCTTGTACAATAACTATGACGAAGAATGTAAAGCTAGAAAGGGTATTGTCGTGATTAAGAATACAGACTCTCTTTGCTTGCCTTGCTCCATTGTAGTCGGTAAAGCCCACGCCGAGAAAGACAAAGACTATGAACTTGTACGTAAGGACAGACGTAAGAGACAGACAATCAGAGCTAAACAATTAATGACTGACGCAGGTGTCCAAATCGGTGTCGAGGGTGCAGGGGTGCAGGAATTGCAAAATTTCCAAGACTATTTACCCAATCACAAAATAACTGTGTACAGTTATGGAAATAAAGGGCGTGTCGTGTATTTCGAAGGTGACGTAACTAATCCTCAATACACAATTAATCTACTCTTCCACCAAGGTCATTTTAATGTAATCACAAATCTCACATGCGCTTTTGCTTGCTGTTATTTTTGTGAAACGTGTCATGTCCATTTCGAACATCGTGGTGATCATAGATGTTTGGCCACTTGTTACGGTTGTAAACGTTCGCCACCGTGCATAATGGAAAACGGTCATATCCATTGCGGCGACTGCAACAGACAGTTTATGAACAAGGACTGTTTTGTTGTACACAAACGAAATATCTGTGCCAACATGAAAAAGTGTCGCGAATGTGAGAAAATAATCATGAAGAATAAGCGTAGTACCGAACACGTGTGCAGTGAAACGTACTGTAAAGTGTGTCGAGATTACATGCCCGCTAATCACATGTGCTACATGAAAGTAGACCGTAGGAAACCGATGGAAAAAGATTTCCTATTCATTTTCTTCGATCTGGAGACGCGTCAAGACGAAGCTCTCGACTCGGCTCAAGTGCACAGAGTAACTTTATGCGTAGCACAACAGTACTGTTGGTTATGCATAAACGGTGAAGAGTGTGAAAATTACGGGGACCGTACACACGTCTTCAAAGACGATCCCATCGAAGGATTCATGTCCTACATAATGGACGTACGTAAACCGTACAAAAAAGTCTGCGTAATCGCTCACAACGGTCAAGGTTTCGACTTCCAGTTCCTCCTAAAGTATCTGCTGGAGAAAACGCAGTTCACTCCAGAGCTCATAACACGCGGTACAAAAGTAATACTCATGGAAATAGACAATGTAAAGTTTATAGATTCTCTGAACTATATGCCTATGGCAATGTCCAAATTGCCCAAAGAATTCGACTTGCCACCTGAAAAGAAAAAGGGATACTTTCCTCACCTTTTCAACACGGTGGAGAATCAAAATTACGTTGGCCCTATCCCCGAACAAAAGTACTACTGTCCCGACTCGATGTTTGACAAAGGACACAGAGAATTTATAACTTGGTACGACGAGCAGGTACGATGCGAGTACGTATTCGATTTCCAAAAGGAAATATTCGAATACTGTCTCTCCGACGTGGACATTTTGGCACAAGCGTGCATAAAATTTAGAGCCTCGTTCCTCCAAGTGTGCAACGTCGATCCCTTCATCGAGGCCGTAACAATTGCCAGCGCGTGTAATCTGGCATTTAGACGCAACTTCTTACGATCAAATACCATAGGCCTTGTTCCCAAAAAAGGTTACCGATTGGTCGACGCCCAGTCAGCTATTGCACTGCAGTGGTTGACGTGGGAGGAAGATCAGCGTGGGGCCCTAATGGAACATGCAGGGCGTGGTCGTGAAGTAATAGTGGATGGAGTGCGTGTGGACGGAGTGTGTGAAGGAATTCTGTTCGAATTCCACGGTTGTTACTGGCACGGCTGCCCCAAATGTTTCCCCAACGGCCGCGATGAACCCCTGGCAGACGATCCGTCCGACACGCACAACGCCCGACTAGCTCGCACGAAATCTAAGATAGCGAAGCTGTCTCGTGATCACGATGTGATCGAGATTTGGGAGTGCGACTTTTTAAAGATGAAAAAAGGTAACAAAGATATGACCTATCTCGAAACACACCCGATCCTAGACACTGCACCCCTTAACCCTAGACACGCGTTTTTTGGCGGTCGTACTGGTAATACAAGATCCTATTACGGATGCAAGGAGAAGGGTGAAACAATTCAGTACGTTGATGTATGTTCACTCTATCCTTGGGTCTGTAAATACGGCAAGTTTCCAGTAGGCCACCCGACAATTCACATAGGTAACGAGGCTTGCAGGAAGCGCGGGATGAATGCAGAGGGTCTTTTGAAATGTAAAGTTCTACCACCCCGTGATCTGTATCATCCCGTACTTCCGGCAAGCATGAACAAGAAATTAATGTTTGTCCTGTGTCGAACATGAGGCCAAAAATTAATTTCCGGTGAGTGTACTCATACCATTGACGAACGAGTGTTGACTGGAACCTGGACAATGGACGAGGAGGCTGTGTCTACAGGATACGTAATAGTGGAAATGTATGAACTCTGGGAATATGAAATCGTGTCGTTCAACGAGGGGCGTGGTGGATTGTTCACAGAGTTCATAAATACATTTCTTAAAATCAAACAAGAGGCGTCAGGGTATCCTAACTGGTGTAAGACTGACCAAGACAAGACACAGTACGTTAACGACTACTTTTGTAACGAGGGCATACGCCTAAACAATGAGCGAATAGGCAAGAACGAGGGTCTACGCTCTCTGGCAAAACTTATGCTCAATTCATTTTGGGGTAAGTTCGGTCAGAGAGAGAATCAGAGTAAGACGTCCATAATTAGGCAGCCTACGGACCTTTTCAAAATGTTAGTCAGTCCGTCCGTCGAGGTGAATAATATACAGGAGGTGAACGACGAGACGATAATGGTTAACTGGCGATACGTTGAAGATGACTGTGAGGTATTGCCGACAGTCAATGTTGTAATTGCAGCGTACACTACGGCCCAGGCTCGACTCAAACTGTACGAGCATCTGGATTCACTCGGTTCACAGGCTCTCTATTATGACACAGACAGTGTACTCTATGTGCATAAAGAGGGCTTACACAGAGTGCAAACAGGTGACTACTTGGGGCAGATGACTGACGAACTGCAAGACTACGGTCCTGGTTCATATATAACAGAGTTTGTGTCCGGAGGTCCAAAAACCTACGGGTACAAAATTCTGACACCTGATGGACCGGTGACTGTATGTAAAGTTAAAGGACTGACTCTGAATCTACGAACCGACGGTATTGTGAATTTTGAAAGCTTAAAGCGCATGGTTCAGAAAGAAGAAGAAGAAGACGAAGAACAATCTCTAACGATAACCGAATCACGGATCCGTAGAACAAAAGATCGTGATGTGGTTACCGTTAGCGAAAGTAAAACGTTTAGAATCACAGGTGCGAAACGAAAAAGAGACGGACAATATGATACACTACCCTATGGCTATTGTAAAACCATGCGTTTCGAGTAAAAATGGTGACCGCTGTCTATTACTCTGACATTGTTGTGTGTGTGTGCCCTCTGGAGCGGTGTAAAAACCTGTAAGGCTGTGGTGCCCTCTGTCGTGACGTAACTGTCCACAAGGAATGTATGTACTTTGTTAGAGTAACAGATAGTATGCCCCTCGTCATGGGCTCGTCTGACGGTAGGCCTCTTTTTAGAGGGATTCTTAACGACACCATGGGACGGCTACCCTGGCCTTCCCAATAGGCTATATGCTCTAGCTGGTGATGGAAGGTTCCACCGTAGTTCATATATATATTGCCTAGGGGATCCGTCATACGGACTCATTCGTGAAATGGAGGGCGTAAGACAAACTATTGCAGCAGAGTTGCACAAACCGGCTCGAAGAAATTTCAAAACGCGACGTGTGGACGGATTGTATAGTGAATGTACGTCTGCAGGGCATCGGTCGCCAACAGGTATATCGGTTGGATGTTTGGGTTGCTAAAAGTGTATTTTGGTTGGTAAATCGGTTGCTAAAAGTTTATTTTGGTTGGTAAATCGGTTGGTTTTGGTTGGTAAATCGGTTGGTTTTGGTTGGTAAATCGGTTGGTTTTGGTTGGTAAATCGGTTGGTTTTGGTTGGTAAATCGGTTGGTAAAAGTATATTTCGGTTGGTAAATCAGTTGGTTTTGGTTGGTAAATCGGTTGGTAAAAGTACGGTATATTTCGGTTGGTAAATCGGTTGGTTTTGGTTGGTAAATCGGTTGGTAAAAGTATATTTTGGTTGGAAAATCGGTTGCTAAAAGTATATTTCGGTTGGTAAATCGGTTGCTAAAAGTGTATTTTGGTTGGTAAATCGGTTGCTAAAAGTGTATTTTGGTTGGTAAATCGGTTGCTAAAAGTATATTTCGGTTGTTAAAAGTATATTTCGGTTGGTAGATCGGTTGGTTTTGGTTGGTAAATCGGTTGGTTTTGGTTGGTAAATCGGTTGGTTTTGGTTGGTAAATCGGTTGGTTTTGGTTGGTAAATCGGTTGGTTTTGTTTGGTAGATCGGTTGATTTTGGTTGGTAAATCGGTTGGTTTTGGTTGGTAAATCGGTTGGTAAAAGTGTATTTCGGTTGGTAATTTCGGTTCGGTTAAATAGTGGCCAGACTAACACCCGTGTGGACTGTGATAAGCATAGGATAGGAAACACTACTTTCGTTTAA
Organism: Aphrophora alni; assembly: GCA_963513935.1. Lineage (NCBI taxonomy): Eukaryota > Metazoa > Arthropoda > Insecta > Hemiptera > Aphrophoridae > Aphrophora > Aphrophora alni. The sequence continues at coordinate 23,549,193 of OY740771.1, forward strand.
CTAATTATTGTTTATTGTTTTCAGATGATGGATTGTACACCGGCCTATAACGCTGTGTTTCCACAATACGCACCGTATAGGGTGCGGTTGGCGTCGTACATGTTATGGCCCACCGGGTCCTTCCAACACCCGGCCTCATTAAGTATGGCCGGATTTTTTTATAAAGGAAAAGAAGACGAGACAATCTGTTTTGCCTGCGGAGGAGGGCTTTGTGGCTGGAGGGCCTCAGATAGCCCTCTAGAACAGCATAAGCGGTGGTTTCCGCTGTGTCCCTTCCTGAGGGATCTTGAAAGGCAGAGTGATTTGAGGAGGAGGAGTACGACGTAAGGCAGCTTCGTAATTCAAAACGTATAACTTAATACTGACTAAACAAATAATAATAATATTAACTAATAGTTTATATTAATATGTTTTACAAGCAAAGATCGTATAGATCTTCAACTCTGCGCAAAACCCGTATGCGAGTTGATTGTCTTCGGCTTATTATATTTAAAAGTAATTAATATAATTAAAACTAATTATTATCTAATAGTTTATATTAATATGTTTTACAAGCAAAGATCGTATAGATCTTCAACTCGGCGCAAAACCCGTATGCGAGTTGATTGTCTTCGGCTTATTATATTTAAAAGTAATTAATATAATTTAAACTAATTATTATCTAAAAAGTTTATAATAATATGTTTTACAAGCAAAGATCGTATAGATCTTCAACTCGGCGCAAAACCCGTATGCGAGTTGATTGTCTTCGGCTTTTAAAAGTAATTAATATAATTTAAACTAATTATTATCTAAAAAGTTTATAATAATATGTTTTACAAGCAAAGATCGTATAGATCTTCAACTCGGCGCAAAACCCGTATGCGAGTTGATTGTCTTCGGCTTATTATATTTAAAAGTAATTAATATAATTTAAACTAATTATTATCTAAAAAGTTTATAATAATATGTTTTACAAGCAAAGATCGTATAGATCTTCAACTCGGCGCAAAACCCGTATGCGAGTTGATTGTCTTCGGCTTTTAAAAGTAATTAATATAATTTAAACTAATTATTATCTAAAAAGTTTATAATAATATGTTTTACAAGCAAAGATCGTATAGATCTTCAACCCTGCGCAAAACCCGTATGCGAGTTGATTGTCTTCGGCTTATTATATTTACAACTACTTAATATCTAATAGTTTGTAAAGTTACTAATACTAAAAGCCTGACTCTACATTGACTGTAGAGTGAATTGTGATCCCATACGCAATTGTTTATATATTGTCTTGTTAATGGTGGGAGAATAGCCTGCCTTGTATGATACGTACGTGACCACCTTACAAGAGCCTCGATCGATTAGCATACCGGTTCTCTAATGATTACAACGCTTCCGGCTGTTTTGTTGAACACACATTCAGCATTCTTTCTTTTACTTAATTCTTATAAATCAGTGTCTTAGTTTCAATTTTTTCTCATGTTACTTTGTATAGAGTTAATTTGTCTTACACATGATGTATGTTTTTGTCTCTAACAAAGCATATAACACGACACTTTTTATTTAAGTATTAATACATTTCATTTTTATAGACGGTATATTTGTATAAGACTTAATTTGTAACACACGCGATGTATGTTTCTGTCTCAAACAACGCTTTAGGGATTTTGATGAAACAAATGACTAAACAATTTTTATTTAGGTATTAATACATTTCATTTTTATAGACGGTAATTAGGTGTCTTAGTTTCGATTATTTCACATGTAAATTTGTATAGGACTTAATTTGTAACACACGCGATGTATGTTTCTGTCTCAAACAACGCTTTAGATATTTTGATGAAACTAATGAATAGACAGTTTTTGATTGGTACTACAAGGCGGTAAATCGGTGTGTTGATTTGTCTCAAACAACGCTTTAGGGATTTTGATGAAACAAATGACTAAACAATTTTTATTTAGGTATTAATACATTTCATTTTTATAGACGGTAATTAGGTGTCTTAGTTTCGATTATTTCACATGTAAATTTGTATAGGACTTAATTTGTAACACACGCGATGTATGTTTCTGTCTCAAACAACGCTTTAGAGATTTTGATGAAACTAATGAATAGACAGTTTTTGATTGGTACTACAAGGCGGTAAATCGGTGTGTTGATTTGTCTCAAACAACGCTTTAGGGATTTTGATGAAACAAATGACTAAACAATTTTTATTTAGGTATTAATACATTTCATTTTTATAGACGGTAATTAGGTGTCTTAGTTTCGATTATTTCACACGTAAATTTGTATAGGACTTAATTTGTAACACACGCGATGTATGTTTCTGTCTCAAACAACGCTTTAGAGATTTTGATGAAACTAATGAATAGACAGTTTTTGATTGGTACTACAAGGCGGTAAATCGGTGTGTTGATTTGTCTCAAACAACGCTTTAGGGATTTTGATGAAACAAATGACTAAACAATTTTTATTTAGGTATTAATACATTTCATTTTTATAGACGGTAATTAGGTGTCTTAGTTTCGATTATTTCACATGTAAATTTGTATAGGACTTAATTTGTAACACACGCGATGTATGTTTCTGTCTCAAACAACGCTTTAGAGATTTTGATGAAACTAATGAATAGACAGTTTTTGATTGGTACTACAAGGCGGTAAATCGGTGTGTTGATTTGTCTCAAACAACGCTTTAACATTTTGATGACACAAATGACTAAACAATTTTTATTTAAGTATTAATACATTTCATTTTTATAGACGGTAATTAGGTGTCTTAGTTTCGATTATTTCACATGTAAATTTGTATAGGACTTAATTTGTAACACACGCGATGTATGTTTCTGTCTCAAACAAAGCTTTAGAGCTTTTGATGAAATTAATGTATAGACCTTTTTTTATTTCAATACCGATTACATTAGATATACTTTGTGTACACTGGAAGTTTCAAATAAAACACCTTGTTAATTATTAATAGACATTTATTTTTTACTGCAACATTCTTTCGATGGCAATCAGTTCTTCCTCTGGAACTTGTACTAACTCGCCTGGATCCATATCCAACAACTCTTCCAGAGTTGGAAACTGATCACCATCTTCCGGAAATGGCGTTGGTTGTAGAGACTCTACGTTTCCCGGGTGATGGTCCCTCGCCCTTTCGACAGCGGGACGCCAATCGATTGTTGACTTGAATGTCCATACCACCCGGGACTCTCCGGAGGCTTGAAGGGCCCGTAGAGTACTCATAATCTCTCTGAAACAAAGTAAAACACACAATTGGTTTTTTTTTGTTTTCAGTTAGCCTATACAATAAAGTGAACTCAATTTACTGAGGTAACTATTATTTTTTTATATATCGTTACAATCAGTCTGAACAAAACTTTTTCACCTACACAAAAGCAAAAGTGGACACAAGTTATTTCCTCTGCGGTAACTAATGATTTTTGTATATCATTACAAACAGTTTTTTAAAGTTAACCTATACAGCAATGTGACCACAAATTATTTCCTCTGAGGTAACTAATAATATTTGTATATCATTACATACGGTCTGAACAAAACTTTTTCAACTACAAAAAAAAAAGATTATTTGACCTCTGAGATAACTACTATTTTTTGTATATCATTACAAACGGTTTTTTTTTGTTTGTTTTAAGTTAACCTTTACAGCAAAGTGAACGCAAATTATTTCCTCTGAGGTAACTAATAATTTTTTTGTATATCATTACATATAGTCTGTACAAAACTTTTTCAGCTACACAAATTTACCATAGACTTACCTTTTAACACCTGCCTGAATTTTTCTTATATCCCTCTGTAGCATTCAAACTCTAAAATTCAATCCTGCAAAACAAATTCATAAACTCGTTCTCCACATCCAACTTCCGTCGCTTGACAGATGCTGCCACCCGGCGAGATTATCCCAAACTAATGATCATATGACATTTAGAGGGTAAAGTACAGCGGCAAGAGAGCCTATCTTCACTGATACCGGTATGAGAGTCTACCTGTAGTCACACAATGTCTGACATCCATATTCAGCTACGTTAGAGAAAAATTTCTTTCTTGGACTTCAAAATTTCAACCCTAGTTTTTTGGCAATGTTAATCTACAAGTTTTGTGCGTTTTAGTTCTATAATGTTTAGTAAATTTTCGTTTTCACGGCACAAGCTTACGTGAACTGCGACAGGATTTTCCAGGTACAGATTTTATCATATATTAAATTTTTGTTAATGCTTTAAAACAATTTATTAATTATCATGTATTTTTAAAATATGTATTTCATGTTTTATTTAATATTCAATGTTCTTTTGAAACTCAATGATTATAAAAATTTACTTTTCTTAAAACATACTTTACAAAATCTTGTAAAGGCACATTTTGAGTTTGGAACAATTATGTGAAATAAGTGCAAACTAATGTTGAACTTTGAATGATCGAAATATCTCATTGTACATGTCAAATATAAAACAATTGAAGAAATCTGTTCTAAATCAGAAAATTTCGTTTTACAGACCTTGCTGATCTTTGCAAGTCTTATACAAGCTTTGTTTCAAACAAAATTAAAATATATATAAATAGATTTATAATAATCTAAGAAGCTTTTAAGTACCATCTTAACGAATTTCTGTTATACCATCAATTTTCTTTGATTTTGACAAAAAAACCAGATATTTTCTTTAATAATGAACATTAATGCTAAAACATGTCTGATTTTGTACAAGACGCTAAAAAACATGTTTTTTGCCATAGCTAATATGCTGGTAGAAGAAACACAGCGAAAGATCTAGACATGTTTCGTCCTGTTAACCAAAACACGTTTTATCCAACTTAGCTTCAGTTTCATGTGCACAAAAGTGATGTAAAAAAAAAAAAAAAAAAAAAAAAACTAACTTTATTGAACTTTAATTAAACTCATATTGTATATGTGCCTAAAATTTATTTCAGCGAATATGTTTTCTTAAAACATTCTTTTAGATGTAGACTTGTGTAATTAATTATAAAATATATAAAAATTATTGGGTGGAGCCTGCATGCAAACTTTCGGTCCTAACAACCTCCAAGAGGTTATTTTCTAAATTAAAATATTGACGTCAATTAATAAAACTTAATATTCAAAATTTTCATTTCTTTTTTTTAAAATAAACTTCTCTTTTTTATAATAAATTCTTTATCTAAAATATATATATATTTATTGGCCAATATAGCATTTAAGTAATTTATAAAATAAGTAATATTATGTAACCTTTTTTTTTTAAACTTATCATTTCATAAAGTTAAAAAAGGGGGAAATAAATATCAGTATCTTTTCATCTTTTTTTTTATTTTTGTAATTTTTACATTTAAGGGCGTATTATCTTTTTTTTTGATTAATTATAATCCAGCTAATTGTTAAGCTGTGCTCATTGTCTTTTGTTAAATTTTGTAACTATAAAATATATAAACTAAAAAAAAGGGGGGGATAAATTTTCAGACTCTATTGATTAATTTTTTTTTAATTATAATATTTCACTTTAAGGGCGTATAATTTTTTTTTTTTAAATATAATATTGTTAATCATAAGGTGTTTATGATAATTTTGTCTCAGGATGTCTTTCTCAGTTGTAAATGATAAAATCTGAAACGTCGAAATTTCTTTTTTTGTTCAATAAACTTGAGCCTTGTTAATTACTAAATTTGTCTTTGTCTTTTTTTTATTTCTATTTTCAAACATTGTTACCATTTGGTTCCGCCTTTCTTAAATTTAAGTCCCCTGGTAACATGTTTCTGGTAGCAGAGCGTGGTTTTCTCTAAATTATAAAGTCGTTGATTCTAGATTCTAGTGTGGTTAAATTAAATTATAGAGTTGTTAATTTAAATTCTGGAACAGTAGTTAATTTTCAAAATTTTGCATTGGAACTATCTAAATTTAAATTCAAAATTATCTTTGTTAAACAAGGCTCATTTTTATGTTTTGCAGCTTTTTCAAATACTGCACAACTGTTGCTGATGAAATTTTTTTTATTTAGTTTAAATATTTAAATCTCTATAAATCTATAGTCTCTTTTTTTATTATTTATTTATTTTTATAAACACTTACACAAAAACTTCTAAACCAATTTTGATAAAATTTTTTTTATTATTATTTTGTCTGCTTAAATATTTTTTTTATATATATATATATATATTTACATACACTGCACACTAGTCATTCACTGAATTTGATCCAGACAGCGGGCTCATTCGGGAATCCAAAAAAAAATTTAAATAAATAATAAAATCCAAAAATAGTTTAAAAAAAAAAAAAAACAAAAAAAAATTCAAAATCTCCTTCAAAAATTTTCTCGAGTTTTCTTTCGCTTGTCTGTATTAATTCATACTTACACACACACATATACACAACAACTACACTACATATAATTCTTGAGTCATTCTCTGGCTCTTTCACCTTTTTGCATCATCTTAAAAGAAATTTTTTTTTTTAAATTACTTGGTTTATTTTTTTTTATTTTATCAGCAATAGTTAAAATGGCAGTAAACTTGCTGGGTTTGGTAAATGACCTAAAAAGAACTGAACTCACCTTCGAAGTCGTGGCTAGAGGTGGTGAGCAAGACACAATAGCAGAAATGCGAACCTCTCTTAGGTCCCTTTTACAGAATAGCGTTGAGCCCGAATTCGGAAATTTCACCGAAGAGATCCTTTTGCAGCAGATATCGCTAGCGCAAAACTCCTTATTTATCTTACAGGATGACCTGGAGAACTTAGATCCAGAAAAGGGTTACAGAATACATCGTTTTCGCGCGCGGATGAATGCGTTCGGAAGACGACTAGATTTCCTAACTCGGGTGCAAACTGAGCAACTAAAAGTTGCAGATAACAACGTGCCACGGGATCTGGCCGAACTACAGAACAATTTTGCAACACTCGAAGAAAAATTTAAAGCTTTCGATCCTCAGCAAACCACTCCTAGCAGTTCGAAAGGCTGTCCATACATTTCCTTATACGGAAAATTAAGTCATCCTGCCGAACAGATCATTAAAACAATTCCTCAGACAGATGGGTTCGACCTTGACAAATTATTAAATTTTTTTAAAATTTCTTTAAAAATAGTCAAAACTTACCCGGACGTAGCTTTAAACATTAATAATGTTCTGATGCCCTATGCTCAGGGCCCTTTAAATTCATGTCTGATTAGACATCAGACATTTAAGACTTTTCACAAAGAGGCCTTAAGTCTCTTCATACCTTCGAAAAGGTTGGCTTCTCTAGTGCAGGAGTTATTTTATAGGCCCCAGAAGACTAACGAGGCGGTGCACATTTTTGTTAATCAAATTAAAGAGGCTGCAGAAACTTTAAATTTAGATAAGTCCGAATTGGAGGTCACGGACGTCATTCTGGAGGGACTGTCTCCGGAAGTCCGCAACTGCCTAGTTTTTGTTGCCAAACCTAAAAACTTTGTAGACTTAGATAGACTCTGCGCACATGTCAACAATGTAATGTATACTGACAGGCAAAGGGCTCCATTAAAGAGACCCGAAGTTACAAGTCCTGATTTTAGACCTACGAGACCCGTGGTCTGTTACAGTTGCGGACAGCCGGGGCATAGAAGCCCAGAATGTCGAAACCGGCCTCCAACAAGGCAATACCCTCCCAAAAACAGGCGCAGGCCAGTCTCCCATTTTAAAACCAACCATTTCGGATTTAAACATAACCTGAAACCACATTTCTTTAATAAACCATCTTTTCAAAATTTAAATTCAATTTCCTATCTAAGAAGAAACAATTTCGGCAATAAAATTCAAAATTACGTTACTCCCATCTGTTACCATTGTGGCATACCCGGTCACTATATCTGGGGTTGTAAATTCTTCTCTCTACGGAATAGGTCCAGGCAAACCTATTCCAGCTCTAAGCTTTCCAACTATAAACTTCAAAAAAAAAAATAACATTTCTCTTAAATCTAGGGGTCTGAACGATCAGTTTTTGCCTTTGGTGGAAGTAGCTTTTGGGCAAGTTAAAGTTAAAGCTCTGCTGGACTCCGGTTCAGTAAGATGCGTCATTTCTAAAGCCCTTTTTAAAAAATTAAAGAACACCAAGGCTTTTAAATCCATAACCAGGGTGAAGGCTGATTGTGTCACGGCTTCTGGAAAAAGGTTGCCCATTTCCTACTCTTGTCGTCTTCATCTTAAAATGGAACATTGTAGTTGGAATGTGGATTTTCTGGTGGCGCATAAGTTGTCGTGTCCTCTGATCCTCGGGTCAGATTTCATATCTAAAACGGGACTGGTACTTGATCTTTCAGCAAAAAACTTCTATTTTAAATTTTCAAGGTCTATTGTTTTTCCTCTATGTAATTTCAGTAATTCTGCGTATAAACCTATAGTGTCCACAACATCTGAATCTACTGCTCCTGATCCTTTAGGTCATCTTCAAAAGAACGATAAAAACACCATTCAAAAAATAATTAATGATTTTCCTCAGGTACTAACAAAAAGGTTAGGTCTAACACATCTAGTTGAATACGATATTCAACTGAAGGACAACACTCCGGTCAAGTGTTCTCCATACCAATTGGCACCTCCCAAAATGGAATACCTCCGCGAACACATCAACGAATTGTTAGATTCAGGAGTAGTAGAACCCAGCCGGTCGGCATATGCATCCCCTGTTTTTCTGGTTCAACATCCCGAAAAGAAAACAAGGATGGTGATTGATTATCGGAGGCTCAATCAAAACATCGTCGTCGAAGCGGTGCCGCTACCTAACTTACATCAAAGTTTTAACTGGTTTGTCGGTGCCAAATATTTCACAGTTTTCGATCTAAATTCAGCTTATCATCAAATCCCTTTGTCTCAAAAGTCCAAACAAATTACCAGCTTTTGTACTCCTTGGATGCTTTATCAGTTTACTCGAGTCCCTTTTGGACTCTGTACTGGTGCCCAAGTGCTTACCAGACTTTTGGATCAGGTCTTCCATGACATCAAATTCAAATTCATTTTTAATTATCTGGATGACCTAGTCATCTACTCCAAAACTTGGGAAGAGCATCAAAAACATCTTCGGGAAGTCCTTACTCGTTTGCGGCGGGCTGGCTTGACTGTTAACCCAGATAAGGTCCGTTTCGCTGTGAATGAGATAAGCTTTTTAGGACACCTAGTTTCTTCTCGTGGCGTGCAAATCGACCCATCTAGAACAAAAGCAATTAGAAATTTTCCGCAACCCAAGAACCCTAAGGCCGTTTCCAGATTTATTGGAATGGTCAACTTCTTTGCTAAATTCATTCCAAATTTCGCGGAGCACGCTGCGCCTCTAAATCTGCTTCGGAGGAAGGGCCAAAAATTCTCTTGGCAAGCTGAACAAGAGAAAGCTTTTAAACATCTTCGGGAGGCAATAACACAGCCTCCGGTTCTCCGGATGGCCGATTTCGCCAAACCATTCATCCTGCAAACGGATGCGAGCTCGGTGGCCCTTGGAGCAGTTCTACTTCAAGAAATTGACGGCTCACGACAGCCCATAGCGTACGCTTCACGTACTTTAACACCTGCAGAAAGAAAAGCCTCATCTGCATATGAAGCCGAATGCCTAGCAGTAGTTTTTGGAGTAGAGAAATTTAGGCAATATCTAGAACATCGGGAATTCCTATTAGAAACCGACAACCAAGCCCTTTCTTGGCTTTTAGCACGTCCTCGTCAACTTGGTAAATTAGGCCGATGGATTGCCAAGTTGACTTCATTGAAATTTAAGGTAGCGCACATAAGAGGAACTCAGAACATCATAGCAGACTCCCTCTCGCGCATGTTTGAACCGGAAAATTTCAACGAAGAAAATGTCACCTTTTCGTGTACCAGTCTCCTCACAAATTTTCCTCTAGCTTTTCATGACATCCAGACTCATCAAAAGGCCGATCCTATTTTGAAAAATATCATTGCCGACCTCGAACAGAACATCTCTTCGGAGAAGTACTGTTTAAGTAAAGGTGTACTTTGCCTGAAAAATCATCTGGAAAAGCCCACCAGAATTTATTTACCTCAGTCCTTAGTCGACCTGGTGATTAATTATCATCACGACTCCGTTGTGGGTGGTCATCTTGGAGTACTTAAAACTTTGTTTAAGGTAAAGGAGAATTTTTATTGGCCAACTTTAAAACAGGATGTCACTTCTAAAGTGCGAGCTTGTTCGGTGTGTGCTGTAAGCAAACCTGCTCACAACTCCAGATTAGGATACCTTGCCTCAACGGTTCCCAATCGTCCCATGGAAAAATTACATATCGACTACGTCGGACAGCTTCCTAGGACAAAACAGGGCTACAACATGATACTGGTCGCAGTTGACCAGTTCTCAAAATTCACCTGGCTCATGCCTGTCAGAGATGCAACTTCCCACAGTACAATTAAGGCCTTAAGCCAAAACATTTTTCAAAATTTCGGTTTTCCAAAGATAATAATCTCTGACAATGCACAATGTTTTGTATCACATGTCTTCCGCAACTTTTGTTTTTCTCGCGGTATTAAGCATGCAACTTTATCTCCTTATCACCCCCAACCTAATAATGCGGAAAGACTTAACCGAAACCTTAAGGCAGCCCTTATCGCCTATCACTCCAAAAATCAATCCTCTTGGGACGACTCCCTTTGCTGGCTTCAGCTGGCTTTCAATTTCGCACATCATGAGACTCTTAAAGCAACACCTTTTAGCATTCTTTTTAATTTTCTCCCCAATACACCACTTAGTCTCAGCTGGAACATACACGATCTCCTTCCAAAACCTAATACTAATCCATCACAAGTTTGGCGCCAGGCCAAAGACAATATAATGAAAGCGCACCAAAAGGCCGAAAAGACCTATAACAAATTCAGGAAGCCTCATCTGTATAAAATCAACGATCTTGTCTGGTGTAAAACACACCCTCTTAGCTCTGCCATAGACAAGCGAGCTGCTAAATTGATGCCTCGATGGTCAGGTCCCTTCCGGATCATTGATTTTCTTACTCCAGTTACCGTTGCGCTTTCTTTCGCCAATTCACCTCGTTTTATTAAAAAAGCACACGTCGAGCAACTCAAACCTCATCATATAAATTAAATATTAACAAATTTCTAGAACCTTCTCCTTTACGATTTAATTTTCTTTCTGATCTTTCTTGGCCCGCACAAATTGTCATCTGGTAGTCTTCTTTCTGTGCACTGCAGAACATAATAAAATACGGAACCAAGCCGTATTTCCTCTAAGCCAAATGCACATCTGTATGTTTGGGCATCGGTGGGCTGAGCTCTCCTAGAGCCCCTCCGTGCCGTAATCTGTATAGATGTTTGCAGGCGAAGAGATATTGATTTTCCTTGTCCAGTGATATATCTCACTGTTCCCCGGACTTGACGCTTTTCAACCCATAGTCTGATCAACTATGAGGTTCCACTTTACGGCAATGGCCGCTACATGTACCTGACATGTTTCCCTATCTAGACATATCTTATCATCGAGCACTTCGCGGGTGTAATCGATGCGACGAGAATATAGAGAGCGTCATGAACTCTTCTATTTCTTCGTCACCATAACGTCTTCGGACGAGGACATAGTGAGTCCATTTCCTTAATAGTTAAGTTTGGTGTATTTGTTCTTGGTTGTTTATCTTGGTGAAGGTATACTGACCGGTTCTGTCGAACTACATATAGTTAATGTGGCACTCGCTATGCATGTTAGTCTTAGTTTTTTTTTGTTTATCTCGAGGTCTAAAACACCTGTCTGAGAGGAAATTTTTTATTACCCCTTCAAGCACACTCTCTCTCTCCTTTTTCTAAATTTTGCGGGAGGCCCTTCTGGCCCCTTTTCTTTTCTACTCTAACTCCGTCTTTCGGGGGGGGAGAGCTGTAGCATTCAAACTCTAAAATTCAATCCTGCAAAACAAATTCATAAACTCGTTCTCCACATCCAACTTCCGTCGCTTGACAGATGCTGCCACCCGGCGAGATTATCCCAAACTAATGATCATATGACATTTAGAGGGTAAAGTACAGCGGCAAGAGAGCCTATCTTCACTGATACCGGTATGAGAGTCTACCTGTAGTCACACAATGTCTGACATCCATATTCAGCTACGTTAGAGAAAAATTTCTTTCTTGGACTTCAAAATTTCAACCCTAGTTTTTTGGCAATGTTAATCTACAAGTTTTGTGCGTTTTAGTTCTATAATGTTTAGTAAATTTTCGTTTTCACGGCACAAGCTTACGTGAACTGCGACAGGATTTTCCAGGTACAGATTTTATCATATATTAAATTTTTGTTAATGCTTTAAAACAATTTATTAATTATCATGTATTTTTAAAATATGTATTTCATGTTTTATTTAATATTCAATGTTCTTTTGAAACTCAATGATTATAAAAATTTACTTTTCTTAAAACATACTTTACAAAATCTTGTAAAGGCACATTTTGAGTTTGGAACAATTATGTGAAATAAGTGCAAACTAATGTTGAACTTTGAATGATCGAAATATCTCATTGTACATGTCAAATATAAAACAATTGAAGAAATCTGTTCTAAATCAGAAAATTTCGTTTTACAGACCTTGCTGATCTTTGCAAGTCTTATACAAGCTTTGTTTCAAACAAAATTAAAATATATATAAATAGATTTATAATAATCTAAGAAGCTTTTAAGTACCATCTTAACGAATTTCTGTTATACCATCAATTTTCTTTGATTTTGACAAAAAAACCAGATATTTTCTTTAATAATGAACATTAATGCTAAAACATGTCTGATTTTGTACAAGACGCTAAAAAACATGTTTTTTGCCATAGCTAATATGCTGGTAGAAGAAACACAGCGAAAGATCTAGACATGTTTCGTCCTGTTAACCAAAACACGTTTTATCCAACTTAGCTTCAGTTTCATGTGCACAAAAGTGATGTAAAAAAAAAAAAAAAAAAAAAAAAACTAACTTTATTGAACTTTAATTAAACTCATATTGTATATGTGCCTAAAATTTATTTCAGCGAATATGTTTTCTTAAAACATTCTTTTAGATGTAGACTTGTGTAATTAATTATAAAATATATAAAAATTATTGGGTGGAGCCTGCATGCAAACTTTCGGTCCTAACAACCTCCAAGAGGTTATTTTCTAAATTAAAATATTGACGTCAATTAATAAAACTTAATATTCAAAATTTTCATTTCTTTTTTTTAAAATAAACTTCTCTTTTTTATAATAAATTCTTTATCTAAAATATATATATATTTATTGGCCAATATAGCATTTAAGTAATTTATAAAATAAGTAATATTATGTAACCTTTTTTTTTTAAACTTATCATTTCATAAAGTTAAAAAAGGGGGAAATAAATATCAGTATCTTTTCATCTTTTTTTTTATTTTTGTAATTTTTACATTTAAGGGCGTATTATCTTTTTTTTTGATTAATTATAATCCAGCTAATTGTTAAGCTGTGCTCATTGTCTTTTGTTAAATTTTGTAACTATAAAATATATAAACTAAAAAAAAGGGGGGGGGATAAATTTTCAGACTCTATTGATTAATTTTTTTTTAATTATAATATTTCACTTTAAGGGCGTATAATTTTTTTTTTTTAAATATAATATTGTTAATCATAAGGTGTTTATGATAATTTTGTCTCAGGATGTCTTTCTCAGTTGTAAATGATAAAATCTCAAACGTCGAAATTTCTTTTTTTGTTCAATAAACTTGAGCCTTGTTAATTACTAAATTTGTCTTTGTCTTTTTTTTATTTCTATTTTCAAACATTGTTACCATTTGGTTCCGCCTTTCTTAAATTTAAGTCCCCTGGTAACACCTCTCCACCTTACGGCGTTCGTATCTCGACTCCAATTTACGTACGTTGGTCAAGTGTGTCTTACCCATGGTGTTGTGTTTATGAGCTTTTGAAATCAAAATCGGCCGTTTTATACATTACGGGATGGTCAGGTTAACCTCTATAATACCATTACAGGGAAATTTATTGATATGTTATAGAATTACCACTTTTGTGCCTTGGCTCATACACCATGGTCAGGTTAACCTCTATAATACCATTACAGGGAAATTTATAGATTTAACAATTTTATCCCATAGCTCACAACATGAACTTCATTAGTATTCTCATTTTGTTCCAGATATTTAAACGGTTTATGTTAGGTAATGGTTTTCATTAGTATTCTAATTTTTGTTTCAGCTGTTGCAGGCATTCAGTGGATTGGACGCTAATAGTTGATTAAATTGTAAAGTTTTTTTAAATCTAACATTTATTAAACATGGAAGTTAACCTGCCCTACTTTTTTATAGCCAAATGTAGATATTTTGACGCCTACCTATCCTTTCATGGAGGTGAAAGGAATGATTTAACGTTTATTTATAACGACGAGCTAGAAGCTAAAAGGTTGATTGATTACTTTATGGTCGGATCGAAGTATCATAAACCTTCAAATAGATTAAGACGTATTTTAGACTATCTACAGTATGACAAGGTTTCAACTTTACGTCTAAGTGGGGATCTAGACATAGATGTACAATTCTGCCGAAATTTACATTGTAAGAGTAATAAAGAAAAACTTTTGTTTTTTTATTATTATTGCATACATTTCTGTTGCTTTCTCACAATGGGTGGAGTTGCAACGAATATAGTCGTACATCGAAATGTCGATATTTGTAATTTCTCATACATAAGTTTTCATAGGACACGTATTCCTATCACCAATGAATTGATTACCGATATGACATTCGTCAGGCCTTGTCTTGCCTTGCTAACTTTAGAGCTTAGCGTAAAAATGCGACAAATATATCTTTCTACGGATTTGAGACCGGCACACGCATCATCTGCTTTTAGCAAATATATATGTATTAGGATATTAGCACAATTAATTTCAATACTTTTAAAGATTAACGTCTTGGACTGGTTGGATCAGTCCCTTTTAAATAGTATAATTGTTTCACCGACCTACTGGCCCGAACATAAGTCGTACATGTACTTTTACGAATTTACAAAAGAGTACTTTGGATCCTTGGGTCGTAATTACATACTCCCATCACTGGATCTGTATACATTCGACCTGTCATCACTGGATCGGTATACATTAGTTATAGGTACACATCAACCATTTCGATTTCCGTCCACTTCTCAGGATAATATTACTTATGAATTTAAGGTTATCGAAGAGATATGTAAAACCGCAAATGTACAGTTACACTACACAAAGACTTTATCGTCAATGTATGGCGTGAGGCTTAATATAGGTGTTGTATCCTTTTGTGAATCACCGTTTGCATACTTACATAACATTATGGGGCAAAGGGGAGGGGAGGGTGGGGGGGTACCCCACCATTTTTGTCCTAAAGTGCAGCACACTCTACTAACTCCCCTACATTGTCAGTATGCACAATTTGTATTAATGATATTAACCTGACCTGATTATACCAGCGTGACGTTCAAAAGACTAATTCAAAGTCGTGACAGTAATTAAGCAGATCTTACTCTCATCGACATTAAAGCTTCATGCCTTAAGGGTTCTTAGTCTGTTAAATTAATGCAACCAACCCTTTCTATTAGAACACAGTTACTTCAATGTAAATTATATTGAAGCTTGCTTTGACAGAAGTGTTTCAGTTAGTGTTCATATAGCGAAGCTATGAGAAATTGGTCAACTATGAAGTTGGGGATTAGGTGTGTCATTATAAAATATCAATAATTCTCTAATCTAACTTACCGCCTAATAGTCTTTCATCGTGTTCATCATAACGCTAGTTTCGGCTATTCCGCCATTTTCTCAACTTTTATTTCAGATATGTATTATCCTTCGTCACATACTAAAACACTTACACATTTAAAGAACTAATTTTTACATGAAACACATGTAAATTATGCCCACTGCCACTCGTTGTTAGTTGAACTTTAGAACCTTATAAATGTTTATGAAATCCCATTGTTAGGAATTAGGAACATAATTTAGTTGGTTTACGTTATTTTGAGAATTCAGAATGATAAACAATAATTATTTTAACAAAGCTATAAAACTGACGAAATAGCTTGCCCTTGCAAGTGTGGTGTGCGTCACGAGTCATTAAGTGTATTATCACTCTTGGGTAAAAAGAAACGAGAGAGAGAGAGAGAGAGAGAGAGAGAGAGAGAGAGAGAGAGAGAGAGAGAGAGAGAGAGAGAGAGAGAGAGAGAGAGAGAGAGAGAGAGAGAGAGAGAGAGAGAGAGAAAGTAATAAAAGATACATTGTAATTATAAAATGAAACACTATCTTGTTTATTGTAACAAAAAACCCTCACTAGAATCAATTACTAATTCCTAACACCATCATTGTTTCGAACAATCAGTTGGAATTACAGTTCAATATCTCATCGAGCACTGTACCGGGTTTTATTTTGATTGACTTGTAAATTTCATACTGTTTGAAATCAATCGTCAGTTTTCCCTTCCTGCACTTATGTAGCATTTTCAACGATTTATTAATTTATCTGTAGTTTGAATTTGCTTGTATTATCTGATCAACAACTTCATATTCTGTTTTTAGATGTTGTGAAGCTTGTTTAGAAGGTGGAATATTCTCAATAAACCTCATTTGAAGTGATTGGTTTTTTTTGTTCTTTGTTGTGTTTGGGGCAATTAGAAAAGACGTTTAATATGCTAAATACCTGTAAGATTCCAGTGAAATTTGTCTTTTTTGGTTATTAGACGAATAATTTTGTTTTGTTTAAAAAAAAAAAACTTTTTAATAATACAAATTTTATTAATAAACGTGAATTACTTATTAAGGAGCCTAAAAAATATTCTCTAGTTCTCATTTTTCATTACTCCTTCAGGAAACCTTTAGTGAATTAAAATTAAGGCCTCAATCTTTACTATGGTGGTTATTCTCCTATATTGGAAATATCAAAGCATTTTATTTCTTTATTTTGAAGTACTATTGCAATATTTCAATATATTATTATATTTCAATAACAATAATATGATTATTATTTTTAATGTATTGTTTTATTACTTTAACGGCGTGTTTAGTGTTTTGAACAAGAAAGTTTCTTAACACGTAGCTCTAATATATGGGTTCAATACACCGAAATGGGGAATATAGTTATTATTGTTATCAAACAATCAATTTACTCCATCGGAATGGTTTTAAACAATTCACAAGTTTATGTTATTGCAATGAACGGTTACCGTAAAAGCCAATATTGTTTAACTTTAGAACTTAGTAACCTCAACGAATTTAATTCATTGATTTATTTTCCATTGCCTACAACTCATTGTTAAATACTTAAAATTTAGATTAATAACCATTTAGTTTTTGAAAACATATTCAATAGGAGGTGAACTACAATTGTTTTATTTGTAAATACAGTAAATGTAATTAGAAGCAGTTCAGAAACGTAATTATAGAATTACAGAATGATGCTTTATTAAAACGGTTAGAACCAAATACATTTTCACAATTTGAAATAAATAAATTTTAAAAAGTGGCAAATAAAACACAAAATTATTTTAATTTTGAGAATTTACTTACATTTCTTATAAAATTATAGTAGGTGGAAAGCGATACTTTATCCCACTTATCAACTTCGAGACCTTAAAAAATGTTAAATAATACTTAAAATACTGTTAGATTAATAAACACTAGACAATGAGTATTGTATGTTTTGTTTAATTATTATTAATATTATTCAGTTGGATTGTTTTTATTTTACCAAATTAATGAGGCTCCACATATTTTACTCCACAGTAAATTTCGATAATTTATTTTCTTTCAAATATAATTCTCAGTGGTAATATATCAATTCTTATCTATCTTGAAATGAATGTTTGTGTGAATTGTTTATTTGTACACTATATAATGAGAAGATTTTCATGTTTCCATTAAATTATATCTATTATTTAATCAATTAGCAATTATGCTAATTAAATATGAAGTTGTTTGATAAGGCAGTCGTTGTATTTACAGAGTAACATTAAACTGTAGATAATTATTTCCTTCCTAACTATATTTAGCTATCCACAGATCCTACGCCATCTTGATATAAATGACTTAACAGCATCATTCTTGTCGATGTTATATTAAATATACAGTCCAAATAGATTCATCCTAATTCCCCTTCATCGTAGTATTCATAATTATGGAAATAAAATAGGTTTTGTCTTGATTAGTCAAAACTAATAAAATGTAAAATATCATTATCTTTTATTCATAAATTATAAATTACGTTTACATAATCCCTAGGACTTGGATACTTTATGTTTACTGTCAAAAAAGAAATCCCCTCTACCAGGCTCGGAGTTTTAATAGTCACTAGCTAAAAGAAAAAGCTACATAAAATTTACATTTTTTAAGAACACATTAAAAAAATAATAACACAAAATCCCGCCACACTTATACACTCAAGAAACCAATCCCCAGCACTTGCCACATATTATGTGGTGCAACGGTGCCCAGTGATCAGATGGCAGTTCAAACCTGATGGTTAAGTTTCATAGAAAACTACTAGCGCACTTTATAAAGAAATATTGTTAGGTACGTGTAATTGTTTTTTGTTTGAGAAAGATAAATGATTTAAAAGATAGCAACATAATTGTTTTTGTATGATCCTTGGTCCTTTTTATGCCATGACTGTTGGATGTTTAGATTTAAGTCATAATCCATATTAGTTTTGCAATAATGATGACGGACTCCCTAAAATCATCATCAATTTCAGAATTGATTCAAATGGAATGTAACAACTCCAATGCTCACTCCTAAAAGAGCCTTTAGAGATTGAGTGAAATATAATATTTTGGAAGCAAATAAGTGAAAGCCAATAACTAACTAACATAAAAATCCATTTTTGTTGTATATTCTTGTAACGTAAAATCTTATATTGTAATTAAGTATCTGCATATGTAAGTTTAGCGTTGAGTATTTTTTATTTTTCAAAGTATTGCAAAATTGAAACGAGATTAACATTTATTTTACATTTACGTTTACGTATAAAGGGTCTAAATTAAGAATACAAAGGTAGAAAAAGTTGCATTTAAATAAAATCATACTTGATATTTACATGTTGTTTACTTCTTAAAAATGTATTAAACAAATACAACCCATGCATTTTCAATATTGAGGGCGAACATAGTCTCATATTTACTAAAATAGTTACAGACAATATCGTCCGAGAAAAGTCTCTTGGTGTCAGGTAAAACGATAGTAATTTACATGAGAAAATATTATTCATTGGCTGTAACTATTAGCTGTTTCGCCAATAGCTATATATGTTATAACTATGATTCACAAAAAACAGATGTAGAAATTGTCAATATTGTCTTGACAGAATATAAATTATTTA
Organism: Aphrophora alni; assembly: GCA_963513935.1. Taxonomy (NCBI): domain Eukaryota; kingdom Metazoa; phylum Arthropoda; class Insecta; order Hemiptera; family Aphrophoridae; genus Aphrophora; species Aphrophora alni. The sequence continues at coordinate 23,568,480 of OY740771.1, forward strand.
TTTGTTTCATTTGTTTTCATTGTTTTAGATAATATATTTAATTTAAGTCTTCGCCTACTCCTAGCATTCTCTGAACTTTTAATGAAGCATTTCGGATTAGCATCAAATTAAAAAAAAAAATCAATGTAATTAAATGAGTGGTAGAAGATTATACTAAAATTAATAATGTATGTACTAGTAAATATGTGTATTCTAGAAATAAAGTTAATATACAGTTTTTGTGGTAAGCATGGATTGATATATTGCTACAATTTATAATTCTTGTTCCGTTATCCCCACAAATACCAATTTGTATAATAGTAAGTGTCACATACTAAATGTAATAAAAAGAAAGTCAGCTAAAACTAAATACAGCACACAGCAAAAAAGAAATACAGTAGAACCCCTCTTAACCGGTCTAGTCGGGACTGACACCCGGGCCGGTTGCCTGTTTGGCCGGTTAATCAGAGGTTCCGCTGAAAAATCGGTTTTCATTGAAAGAAAGCTTATTTAATCAGGTAGCGCTAAGAATTATGCAATTAAGATGTTATTGCAACTCATTTTATTGTACATAAATGTATCTTATATATTATGTTATGTATATTATACATCAAACATGAAAAAATTAAACACTACAAAGCTCGTTTACAGATTCCCCTCTGTCAAGTCTTTTGACACATTTAACCGCGTCTCAAACGAAACCAACACACGCTTCCGTTGTTTTCGTAACTCACTCATTTTTATTTACTGTAATATACCCGTCAAAGACAAGAAGAAAACTGAAAAGAAATGTTATATTTTTCATAATGTATACTAAAATGATTCGTGGAAAAAAAGCGGCCCATCAAACGTTTTTGTGGGTGTATGTCTGCTATACCGACGGGTGCCAATTCCGCGGTGTTTTTACGGCGCCGACAATGGGATACCGCTATCGACAAAGTCGTTTGATAACGCCGCCGCTTTGGTGCCGTGGTGTTTTTACATCGCCGACAATGGGATACCGCGATCGACAAAATCGTTTGATATCGCCGCCGCTTTGGTGCTGCGGTGTTTTTACGCCGCCGACAATGGGATACCGATATCCACAAAGTCCTTTGATATCGCCGCAGCTTTGGTGTTTCAATTACAATTTATTTTCGGAAACTCTCATCCAACCAGTACACTACGATATAGGCCGGTTAATCCGAGGACCGGTTAATACGAGGCTGGTTAACAGAGGTTCTACTGTACTTAGAAGCAGGTTTAAAGAATTAGTATAGAAATGACTACAATAATTATTTAATCGAGATTAAGAAATCTTCATTTCTTACATTAATTTTATGATGTATTCTCAAGGTAAAGTTTAATACGTTGTCTGCAACAACTAACTAAATATGTTCTTAAATGTTTGATTTAAAAACTTTTCATTAGAAATTTTTCATAAAATGAATTCCAGCTTCAAATGTCACTTTTATACCATCCTGTACTGCTGTCCTTGAAAACCAATATTACAAAGAGACAATAACGTAAAATATAAATGATTCAATGCTATGCACGAATCTCTACAAAACACATAACATCTTATCTCAATCGTAAATCTACTTACCTCTTTTTACAAGCTATAGCCCTCTTTGGTTATGTGCATTGTACAACCACCCTACATGGATTTTTAATATTTTATATGGGATGAAAACATATCAAAGTGGGATGCTAATTTGAGAATTCATAAATCAAAGTACTGAATCAATTTCCTCATTACGCTAATACTTATTGTATTGCAAATTTATATGATCCAAAAATATTGATTCGTTATCAATAATGATCCTTGAATAGTTTATTGATGATATGACCCATCGGGTTTCCTCATAAAATAATACATAATTTCCAAATATATTCCAATCATAATTTATAGTAACAACACGGGTATCAATACTACTTTTCTTACATTATTTAAACAAAAGTATTGGTAGCAACATTTATATTGATAATTCATTCAAATATAATGAATTAGTAAGTTGACTCTAAGACTACGAATTGTATCATTCTGATTTACACGTTTAAATCCAACACGATCATTATTAAAAACAAAATAAAACAAGAGTGCCTTAGAATAAATCCAGTGAGAAAACATAGTTTAATATTTTATTGTTTTATTTTCATTACCCATGTTTTAACTGATCCCTTTTACAGTTTAAAATTAAGTGTATACTTACATCTGTATTGTTTAAAATGGTACAATCAATTGAAATATTATTTATAAATTTGTAATGCAAATTAAAATTTTTTCATTAACTTTTATAAATTATTTGTAATATGATTTATAAAGTTTTTTGTATAAATGACATTAAAAATAATATACCTGTTCACTTCTACGAAAATAACATAACTTATATCTACTCTCACTGGTTCCGATTTATATGTTTAGAACACCACAGGACAAAAATCATTTACAGGACAAATATTTTCTGACTTTCACGAGATAAAAGGTTATATTTGTTGAAAATGTTCAATAAATCGTTCAACTGAAATGTTTATAGTTTTCGAATTTCTTAATGAATATGGATATTACTTCAAATCCAAAAAAATTTGATCCTAAATTTATTAATAACCTGTTATAAAAGTCTCATTTGTCTACAAAATAGTAAAACTAATAATAATATATTTTTATAATTAAAAAGTTGTTTTAAATTATAACCTTTACAAAAATAAGGAAACAAAAAACAAAATTTTCATTAATTATATCATTGTTAAAACATAGTAATTAATTCATTTATACTTGTTTCAGGCTTCAACGATTCTTTACCAGAAACGCTATAAAACACGAAAAGTTTCTCATACAGTTATTTAAAAAAAAAATCATGTTTAACAAACATACACTTTTATTTACATAGTCCCTTATAATAAATAAGTATACAAGATTGTCTGCTTATTTTTTTATGGAATCTTATTCTCTATGTATTTATTTTCATGAATTTGTCATTACAAATATGCCTAGCTGTACTCCACACTGAACGTAGTTTTAAAACTTGATTTTTAGTTGAGCTTGACATTTTAAATATTTTCCTATTTATTTTATAAAGACTTAATTAAAATTTAACCACTGCAATAAATAAATATATAAATATGTGCGAATAAATATATAAATAATGTATAATCATAATACATTATGTATTATGTATATATATATATATATATATATATATATATATATATATATATATATATATATATTTATTTATTTATATATATATATATATATATATATATATATATATATATATATATAGTACTTCATATTCACCACGTAATTCCAATAAATTTCATACTGGGTTAAACTAAGTTGTTGGCTATTTTTAATATTATGATTTTTTTTTAAATTTTCATTAAATGTCAAAACTAATAATTATAATCAATAATTTCGATATGTATATTTCATGTTCATTTCATTTACCAAACCTAATTTTTTGATCTAACATATTAATGTTCAATGTCTTTAAACATGGCAATGCTTTATTTATTTTTCTTCTTTAAATAAAGTTCTCTACTTAGATGAAAGTTTTAAATATGAGAAGAATTTATTGTTTGCCTCCTTAGTAAGCTTGACAAACGTTACCCTTAACACGTACTCCTTGGAGGTTTAAAATTTAAGTAGAGTTTTGACTTAAAATATAATCCCTAGTTTTAAAACAGATAATAATTTACTTTACAAATTTCAGTACCAAAACAACTACCGTAATATGTGTTTGCAATAACATTCGATAATTTGTTATTTTCTACATTTTATTACATTCAACATGTTTCCACCTACGTTTAATTATACCTGTTTGGGTTTTTATTCGTGTTGTTTTAAATTTTAAATAAATAAATATATCTGATTGTAGTTTTAAACTTTGAGAAACATGTCCCTATCAAAAGTATTAACTAAAGACGTATTTACAGAAAGATTTAAAATTTATTTATTTTTCCAACTTAGTCACTTTATTGCTTCATCTTATTCCATCATTTTGATACCTGCACTGGAATAACTGCCGAATCTCTATCTTGTATTTACAAAATATTGTACCAATCAGGTGTAAATTGTATACAACTTCACTGTCGGAAAACAATGAAGCACTTATAATCTGAGCGTCTACTAGTATTACATTGAACAATTGTTTGAAATAGTTATTTTTTGAAAAGTACTGATTTTTGTTTTGAAATATTACTTCTCATATACAAAATACAGTAATTAAAAACCACATTGTAAAATGCTCTATGTTTAGACATATGTGAATTTATAATTTATATTTATGTGAACATAAATGTTATTTAAACCTCCCTTATCCTTTAAGTCGATAATGAAATTTAATATTAATATAAAGAAAAGTGAAACGTTGAAGAAAGGTTCTGATTGCAATAAAATATATGTAACAATAATAATAATTTATATAATAATACAATCAATAGCGTACGAAACATTTTCATAAATCATTTGAGATGATATTTTGCAAACGATTTTTATGTGTTATAAATTAAGAGGTTGTGCTAATGAAAGACTCGAAAGATAAATCTCCTGGAGTACGTGGGTAGGGTCGTGTTTGTCTAGCTTAACATGAAAACAAACATGGCCTTCACCTTCTTTACTGAAAACTTCTCTCTCAGTAGAGAGTTTAATTTTAACATCAATAATAACGGCTTAGCATTTGGTAAACAAAATATACCCTTCACATACAAATGTTTTATAATCATTATTATTTATATAATAATCTATTTTGTTTTAAAAATTGCAACGAATAATTATATTCAAACTTATACATTTTTCTTTTAATCTCACAATATATTATGTTTGTTAAATCAGTAGAGCTTCACCATTGAATAAAAGAAAGTTCATTAAGTAAATATCATTAAAGATATTGAATCCCACGATACAATTTAAAAAATATTCTAGGCACTAACCCATGCTCATCACTGAAATTAAAATTATTTAAAACTACTCCATTATTTTTAATTTTTGTTACTTAATTGCTAACTCCCTTGTCGGCTCATTTTTAATGACAATCTAAGGACAATAACTGAATCTTTACTTTCTTTAATGTATAGTTTTATTAAATTTCTCTCTTTTGTGCTTCCTATATTTTTCAAACCAACTCTGATTCTCTTCCTAACTTGATGTTATTAGTATATATTTGAGGACTAGGATTCATATTTTCATGTTCGTTTCTTCTTTTTTTAATAAAAGAGGGGAAACTATTTTTTAATGATTAAAATGATGATTAATGATGACAAAACTCTTGTGTGATTTATAAACCAGTTTCAATTTTATTTCTGAACTAAACTTTGTTCTTTTTTTAAATTTTTTTATTCTTATAATTGTAAAAGCCTCAACCAAACGAAAGAATATCATTAAAAGAATATCATTTTCAAAGTACACTTTAAATAACTTAGTTAGCATTGGAGATGAAACATTTTTTTGTAATTTACTACATAATTAATAAGGACTGACATTTAATTACTTTTAAATTTGCTTCGAAATTTTGCCGTTGGATTTGGCGTTAAACATGGACCTTTTTAACCGATAGACTATTAGATTGGCGTCATTGATTCAGCAATATATATTTCCAGTTCTAACATACCTGTTTCGGTTTATACATGATCTACTATTCGATATTGAAAATATCCATCTTACATTTACTGAAGAAATCATCTCCTCTATACCAACAAACATATATTATTTCCCAAAAAAACATACAACAATATCAGTTCTAATGTAAATATATTCGAATAAAATGACTTTATATGAAGGAATACACAATTTTAAATTAACGTTATTTTCGTTAATGTTTGGTGCATACTATTTATGAGCTTAGTTGTACTATAATACTTACCCAACCCAGAATTGTTTTCCAAATAATTAACCAAATTGTGCCTTGAAGTGGGGATTAAGTAGTTAATTGGGTTTGACTATTCATTATAGGAATATATACCCATTATACACGGTCCGGAATTATTTTGACAAATTCCTTAACTCAGTATATTTGCACAAGCATGTCACCAGGTTTTGTGTTGGCTTCAATTTAATACAAAATAATCCCCCGTACAACATTTAAGTATACTAGTAGTATTAAAGTATGTTCGCTATAGTACTAACGTTCCTTATATGACAGAATAATATCTTTGATTTTACAGCGATTATGAACTACACACTCAGACATTAGGTTTCTAGGTGTAAATAATTCATGAATATAACAGAAAAAGTTTGTTTGTCATTATTCCTTTATTCCTGGGATATATAGGTTGATTTAAATTAGGATTATTACCAATAATAATAATAATATTTATTTCTTCACAATCAGATTACCATAAATAATAATTTTGAATGCAATAACAATAAAAATAAAAGTACAATACAAGTAAAAATAACACATTCTTGATATTACACTTAAACTTGATTTATCTAAAACGTAAATTTTCCTTACATTCAAATTTAAATTATGTGAAGAATAGGTAATCCTTAGGCACATGTGCCTGAGTAGGAAACATGTCTGTGCAATAAACATAATAGAACTCTTTAAAATGTAGACCTAAATAATAAATTTGTTACACTGTTTCCCTGTTTATTAAGGGTTTAAACTCTATAAGCCTTATTGAGTTTAAAGTTGAAATAGCTAGATTGAGAGAATGCGACTTTGCTTCACTCAATACCTGGGGGGAAATTCCAATTCAAACTTTTTCATTGTTATACAGTATTGTAGCGAGTAATAACTTCGTTTTGCAGTGTAATATATTTTACACTTAACTGTAAAACAGAGGTTTATGGAGTTGCAAACTATACAGTATATTTCTATTTGTTAGAGTTTTTGACATTATTGAAGATTTTTGTCTGTGCTGTGTATTATTTCTGAGTATATCCATATCTGAGTGTGAGATATTTATACAACATTGAAGTGATCTCATATTAAGTATTTTCAGAATATATACAACAAGCACTTATGACAATCGACCGTTTCAGTAACTAAATTACGGTACCTTCAAAATTTAAATTTGAAGCCTACTTTAATACATTTTATAAAAAATAAAACATTTCATTTAATTTAAATTTCCATATAATGAGGTACAAGAAATTGTCATTTAGAGCCTAAAAGACAAACACATATTTAAGAAAACAAATTGTCCAAAATTTACTATATTTAGAACTTAAATAATTAATATACAACATTAGTGATAATAACAATAAGTGATTTACAATAAAATATTAAAATACATATCTAAATATGTACTACAGAATATTTAGATCCAGTAATACCTACACTATCCAATTGAAAACTCCATTAACATCATTTATTAAGATGAAATGGAATTGCATTCTGGGATTTTTCTTCAGAGTATAATATGAACAGGGTTTCAGAAACCAGCAAAATGAAATTTTAACACACTGAATATGCGAAGGCAAGATTCATATCGTAATGTTTTTCAGTCATTGATATTACCCTACATGTTCATTTTCGCAAGTATGTTAATGGGCTTAGTAGACGGATTTTAAAGTTTGTACACTTCTAATTTAATCTATCTGTAGCTACTATATTTTCAACTATGTTCACATTCTATTTTTAAATTATTATTTATTGATGGAATATTATTGTTTCTTCGGACTTGTTCCATCACTTGTGTATTATAAATCAACTCCTGTTATCAAGTGCCTAACTTACAAACTAAAACATGCAGACAGAACACACGCCTAGATGTCTAGGCCTGTGTTCAGAAACATGTGATCAGGAAACCACAAGTCAAAAGAGATCATGAACGGAGTACACAACAGCTGACCAACCAAAATAGGTCTATCCACAACCACAGTCACAGAACAACTAACAGTCTTGACACTATCTGCCAACTGGGAGGGGGGAGGAGTTAAGAAACCGGTATTTACCGCCTACAGCGTACTCTCTTTTAATTTCTTAGCCTTGAACGCCTTCGCTTTCAACAGTTAAAACTTCAGTTTTTTTTCTTAAAGATTTAGTTTATTTTCAATTTTAAGATCATTTTTAATAAGAGGTAACCACAAGGACCTTATTTCTATACTAGTTTGGCTAATTGGGTTGTCCGGTATTTTTTTGTATGAGGTTTCAATTATTTTCCGTTAAATAAATTATTTTCACGTTGTATTATTTTTGCCTCTTCTCATGATTTTCGAACCATATATGTTCGTCTATTTTTGATTTATCTACTCGGTCTAATCGCGTGTTATAAATTTGTGTTCTATTATTCTTATGTTTAGAGTTATTTTTGTCTCGCCTATCGCATTCACATTTTACACTGTAAATACAGTTTTTAGTATCCGGAGTGCCATTTAGAAGTTTTGTTTTGACGAGAAGAATAGTGTTTTTTGTATTAAGTTCGGATTTTATATTTTCTAGCAACGCGCCTAATCTTTTCCGATAATCCCGGCACATAAGTTATTGTCATATACGCAGAAGGTTTTTCGATTTCTTCGGAATCTTTCAAGGTAATATCCCTAACTTTGACGCATTTTTTAATTATGGACTGAGGATATCCATTAGTAAACAAATATTTTTTATTCGAATTAGTTTTCGATTTAGATCAACTTTATCAGACCAAATAGTATTGGCTCTATCGAGTAAGGAATGAACAATTCCATCCTTGACAGAGTTAGGGTGATTAGAAAAGTAGTTTAGATACCGACCTATGTGTTTTTTTCTTGTATACCTAGGTCTTAAGGACATCCCTATTTCTTTCAACACATACATCTAAAAAATGTAATTTATTATTTCCTTATTTTTCCATAGTTAAGAAAATTGAATCAGAAGTGTTGTTAAGCAATTTAAATTGCACTCCGTTCATGATCTCTTTTGACTTGTTGTTTCCTAATCACATGTCAGTATCTTTTTAGTTTTTGACAGATCAGGGTTTGTCCTGGGTGTTTTTCATTAGTTTAAGTTTCTGAACACAGGTCTTGAAATCTAGGAGTGTTCTGTCTGCATGTTTTAGTTTGTAAGTTAGGCATTTGATAACGGGAGTTGATTTATACTCTCGAAACGACGTATATTGTTTCTGATATTCACATGAACAATTAAAACCAGTCTTCTATCCATTTTATGTCCGAGATATGTTGCCCTATATATTTCAGTTAATTAATCACAGTTTAACAAAACGTTCCTATTATTCATGCTTTTATTGTACCTTACATAACTACTAATAAAGTTATTGTTGTCGATATTAAGTCACCCAAGCTCTAAATCAATAAGGTACTCTGAAATTTATTTCACATTCTACAATAGTTTTATACTCTTGTTTTTACTAATACTAAAATAGCGGTTATAATACCAGCTCTTTAGGAAGAAATATATATATATATATATATATATATATATATATATATATATATATATATATATATATATATATATTATAATAGGAAATAAAATATTTGAATTTAACTTTCAAATAAATCTATATTTTCGAACAATTTTCGATGTAGAAATTTTTTAATGGGATTTAATTTAATATGATTGTCAATGGCTGCTCAAAAAATGCATACCAGTGTTTAGTATGTACCAAAACAGTTTTTATACCATTATTTAATTATGTATTACTGAAATGTATTACAAATAACGTAATTTAGTTTCCATATTAATAATTTCATTTTTTCACTATGAATATATTTGGCTATTTCCCAAGATACTATTGTAGCTATTACGTAGTAAATCCACAATGCCCATTGTGTCTGTATCATTTCAATGTCACAGTTTTACTTCTAAGGTCGAATTGCTGTTGAAAAACAGATAACTGTGAGAAAAATATTTCTACATTACATTACTTATTCTGAATGTATTCAATATTTTCTTTAACACATTTTCGTACAAAAATAATGCATAAAGTTTCTCAACATGTTCCTATAAATGATCAATTAAAAAAATTATAAATGTATCACTTTCTCTGTACAAACTCTAATTTTTAGTTATTTATAGAAGTTAAAGATAAAACTTCTATAATGATGTTGATAATCTGATCATCATTCATAGCGCAATAGAGTACAACACCTCATGAGTATTTGCATGAAACAACAAATGTATAATTAAATTTTCCAAAACAGTTTTCAGTGTTTAATTTAACATTATCTTACAAATATTACGTAAATATATTTTTCTTGTTCTTTACCGAGTTGGCTTTCGGCATACTCTTCAGTTTATTGAAAATTTGACAGACCAATAATTTCTAGCAAACGGAAAATGATTTAATATTTTCTTCGTGAAAAACAATGAAAGTTTAACAAAAACTCCCACAAAACATTATTTATCTTAAACCTACATGAAAAACGGGCAAAGTTCCATATATTTCAGTAGCAGTAAATATACATATTATGAATGAGAAAAGATTAACGGTTACCTTAGCTTGTATGTTCAGCCCTGCTTCCTTTTGTATAGTTTATGATACAAGAGCAGACTTCTTCAATTTCTGAAGTCACAGTAAAATATCACATATTAAACGTTAGCCATTGTAGGTCTTTCGTGGTATTTACAAAAGCTTAACTGTTCACTGATATTCAACATTTTGTTGATTTCATATTATCAATAATTAATAATAATTTAACTTTTTAATTACCTCATCACGTAATATAAGTTATAATATTATATGCGAAGGCCTTCTATGACATTATAAATTAGTATAGTTTAATTTTACCTTTAATAATTATAAAGTTTAAATCCTACAAATATTTTGAAATTATAAAATTACTCGTTTGAAAATATATATACATATATACATACATATATATATATATATATATATATATATATATATAAATTTTTAGGTAGGTCTAATTTTGATTTCATTCATTCTACTTTGAATCCAAACAATTTAAGTTTTGAATTTGAAATTGATTAGCAATATGAAGAATTAAAAAAATCGAATTAACTTTGCCATACTATTTTATTAAATGATTTACATTATTTTTTGTTCATCAGATAAAACAATGATTTATTTTCTTAATCAAATTATTTAATTTTTAACATATAAAATTATTTCAAACGTATATATTTTAAATACATGTCATTTAATTTTAAAATTTATTTTTTGTTAATCTTTGAGCTACAGTAAAAGCTAACGTCATAGATTTAACATAATATGTTTAAAAATATCTTTTTATACTTGATTTTCATTTTGCTTGTTTTCGCAATATAAAAATTTGCAAATAAAAAATTCACTGTCCTGAAGTAATTATTGTGAATCATTGACGTTACGGAACAATTTGTTTTACCACGCTATCAGTTAAACAATTTACCACTCTATCTAACTGCGTAGATAACAGAATTTCAATAATAACTCAATAGGTTAAGTTCTCGTAAAATATTTGCTTCCATTGTCAATATAATATTGACGTTAACCTATTAGACAACCTCATATCAAAAATATATATTTTAATACAATTTATTCTACGGTTTTTAACACCGTGTAATATTTTCAGAAACATTTTTTGAATATATACCGTAACCCATATATTATATATACATCCAGGAAGAAAAGCAACTGTCTTTTTTTTCCAATATGACCTGGCGGTAACGTTTACAAGATGCATTATAAATAAATACCTTTTTCTCTTTATTAACATTTTTATTTAGCATGTGAGTATTAAGGAAAATCATTTCACGATTTAAAATTAGTTAAACATGAAAAGGATTAGATTTGAAAACAATGGTGAATTAAGTTATACAAAAATATCCAAATATTAAAACAAACAGCATCAATTCATTTTAACTCTTGAAGGAGGACATCAAGTTATGAGTATTGAAAATTTTCAATTGTCACCAGTTCTGCTTATGCGATAAGTTTTAATTAGAGTAATGTTTTATTAATCTAGTAATTGGCGTTTACTAGTCACCAATGTAGAGTGTGTGTCGCTGTGGAATCAAAGAAAAACTAGTTTAAAACTATAATTTCCCAGACATAACCTTTAAAAAAACAATTTATTTTCCGCCTTATAATAAATATTTGAATATATACTCGTCCTTGTAAAAAAAAATAGAAAGAAAGAAAGAAAGAAAAAGAAAAACCTTATTGTGATACAGTATTGTATGTAGAATATAATATTTAATATTCCTTGAGATTGGAGATGACTACAAATATACGAAATGCTGGATATCAATATAAAAAACATTTATCAAATTTATATTGTATAACATATATTATATATATTTATATATATATGGGGAGGGAGGGAGGAAGGGAGGGGGAGAGAGAGAGAGAGAGAGAGAGAGAGAGAGAGAGAGAGAGAGAGAGAGAGAGAGAGAGAGAGAGAGAGAGAGAGAGAGAGAGAGAGAGAGAGAGAGAGAGAGAGAGAGAGATAGACAGAGAGAGAGAGAGAGAGAGAGAGAGAGAGAGAGAGAGAGAGAGAGAGAGAGAGAGAGAAAGAGAGAAATTATCTATCAAAATTATCTGAAAGACATCTCTCAAAGCAAGCTGTAAAATTATTTTCATGTAAGTAACTGAATCATAATTAAAAGGGGTCGTGGGGAATATTAAACTGAGTTTGAACGACTTCTGAATGGAACTTTAATGACGTAAGTCGTGTGATCTGCTTAATTACTGTCATGGCTTTGAGAACGACACACTTGTGGTTTCAGATCTTGTTAACATAATTGGATATGCTTTTAATAATAAAAACTAGTAAAGGCAGGAATGTTATTAATAATATTTTTTAAATTAAATTTGTATTAAAAAGTTTTATTTTTTATTTGTTGGTGATTTATATACAAATTAAAGACCAATGTTACTTATCACCCAAACTTTAAAGTTATAATATTGCAAAACTAATTTAAAACACTTTGTTAAATAACAAAATAAGTTGAGAATTAGAGTCGTCGTTGATTTATATTAATCAAATAAATTTCAATCCACTATTCTAAAATATTCTAAAAACATAAATTTATGCTTGCAATACATATATTCTTAGGCAAATGTGGAATGCTTAAACGAAGTTTCAAATATATCATGATATTTATTATTATTCTCTATTTTCTGTTTCTTAAATAGTGATTTTGATTATATGTTTTTATTGTTACCTAATTGAACAACACAGAGAGTTTGTTTTGTTGAACAACAAATTTATATTTAATTTAGTTTTTAATTTTATTTCTCACATTTTTAATATGTTCAAGTTTGGTTTTTGCTCAACCACTCGTAGTTTGTTTTTCTTTAAACAAAAAAAAATGTATTCACACTACGTGACGTAAATGAAAATATATAATTATATCCATACCGTTAATCACTTGGTAATACAATACATCTGTATTTAAATGTTTTAAACAGAATAATTCTAAACAGAGAACATTACACTGTACGTAAAATACATCATCACCAAACATTCATGATTTATTTCGAGTTTATAGGTGCGAGATTTGTCTCCAAGGTGTTAAAAGTATAAAACATGTTAAAAGAACGGCATCAAGTCTATGGAATAAAGGTCATCATGTGAGTGACCTTTGCAAACTATACAGAGTGGCAATCTATATTTTATAGATGTGGCACGTGTAGCAGTAAGCTAGGTACTGATTAACATCATCATAAGAAAATGCTGAAGATGGCAATAGAAATCTAGTACCAATGTAGCAAAGAAAAGACAAATAAATATGTTACTTAGAAAAAATAACTAGTGATAAACGAGGAATGATGACAGTATCAAGCGGTATCAGGTAGGAAACAACTTAGTGGGTTCATAGAGAGGTTGAATGTTTTACTAAAACTGTTTATATCAGGATAGGATGGTTAAGAACTAAATTGTTAATTTCAACGATTGGAAGCTTCAAATATGGTGCTTATAAGTGCCTACGCTTTGAAAATATTAAAGTAAGTAAAAGATATACCATTTAAAATTTAGATTGGATAGATATAAATATTAGGCAAGAATAATATTCTCAGTTTCATTTGATGAATACAGAATCAAAATATCTCCATTAATAGATAACCAGTAATTAAATGTTTTATTTTGAGAAGTTCATTTCTCTGTTCATTTTAATTAAAATCACAATATGAACGCTATATTCAGGAATAATCATTTCATAATCTTATATTGAAATCAGGTTAAACTACTGAAATTATTATTTTAAAATATGTTTTATTTATGAATAATGTAATTATTATTGCAATTGAATCTCCAAAACCAATTTTTCTATAAGTATGATGTTGCTACGCTTATTGAATGGTAAACTATGCGGTTAATAAGACAGCGGAGGAATTTGTTACAAATATTAAAAATCACGCAATATGGAGATATTGGTTATAGTACATCTTTACCGTTATAGAATGATAATATCGGTTGGACGGAATTTAATAACATTGAAAAAAAGACGTTGGTATCTAAAATATGCAACCAATAAATACATAGTTTACTCAAACAAAGTCCACATTTAATTAAACTGAGAAAAAACATAAAAAGAAAAACTGTACAAAAATCGTCTACACAGAGTCTCTTTCTTTTACACACGTACAAAAAACGAAACTCAAATGTTCAAGTTCCTGAATCGCTTCTCTCCCTCCAAATTGCATGAGTTCTGCAACAAAAGAAAATGAGCTGGGAATTTGTATTTTAATATTAAAATATTGCCTTATACAAACATATGCTTAATTTGTAAGCCATAGTTTTATAACATGTTTATTTTCATTCCAGAAGAAAAATGATTAATTATTCTAAAAATAATCAAGTAGATGGGTGTCATCATGACACTCACCCTGCCGTATCAAAAATATAATACAACTCGGTTCTATAAATTTAATAGTTAGTTTCTTGAGTTTTGTACGTAATTTTAAATGGGTTTAGTAGCCAAGTAATGGAGCTCGTAATTGTGTATTAATTACACTCTTAATGTCTTCTATCTCCTTGTGGTCGTTGGAGATGTGTTTACAAGTCGTCCGCTCTAGTTTGTGTTTCAGTAATGTGGGCTAAATTTCAATAAGGATAGATACAAGTAGGCCTACACTATAGTCCCAAAATTGAAATTCCGTGTTCCTATTGGGGGGGGGGGGGGGGGGTTTGGGGCTCTATAGTTCTTATGTACACACGGGAAAAAAAACGACGACGGGCGGATAAATTGTATATAATTAAGTTTTCAGTACCTAAGGTCAGGACAAGTTAAGATAAGTAATAGAGGTCCAAATTATTGAAAATTACCTAATTTCTATATACGTCATATGCTTTTTAAGAAAATATTTTTTTTATTTTTTAACAGTCACTTCTATAAACAGGTCCATGATAAAAGAAAAGTTATACTACAATTACAAAACTGAACTTAATATTATAATGAGTGCTATTCTCACTCAGCTCTACTGTAATTACAGGTTATAACAGTTTTTCTAGTCAAACATTACACAAGCAATAATATAGTATAATATTTATATACGCAAGTTTCGTATGTAGACTGGCACTGGTTTTGAATTTTTGTGTTTATTTATTTTTATTATTTTTCGTATTATTATTAGAGCTTTAAATCTTTACCATATCGTTAATTTTTAAATTGCAGGTCTTAATCTGAAAAGATAAAAACACATGTGAAACAAATATTTTTAAATCTTTTGTCAATAACATGGTCTACCTCTTATATAATTGTGAAATATACTTTTTGTGGTCAATATATTAGCCATAAATGTGGACTTGTACACAAAACAAAAGTATTATATAAACACAGAGTCAATATTTATGTTGAAACTATATAAACTTGAAGCGTAAATACTCTAATAAAAACTTCTATTATGGTAATGGAAACTAAATATTTTTTAACACTATTATACCATACATACATATATATATATATATATATATATATATATATATATATATATTAAATTCTACTAAATTCTAATCTCATTTTGAATAACTTACAAACCGTTATGCAAATGACTTACGGGTTATCATGTATTTTTATCACAATTTAACATGCTGAATGTGTTTTATGTGATTGAAACATTTTTCTTCCTTCAAGATTTGATTGTCTCTCCCCAATCTCCTATTTCCTGTGTTGTAGGTAAACAATAGATTTCCCCAGTGACCTTATACGTTACAATCTAAAATAACTTGTTGATTTATTGTAAAATCTACAATTCCCCTGTATATTTTATGATACCGGTAGAGAATCTGTCCATTTCTAATAGCTCATATTTACTCACTTTAAATATATCACAATATCTATATGGTTTAATTACAGGAACAAACATACAACTCCTAACGTTTCACCTATTTCATCCAACTATCGTCCCCCTAATTACAAAAATATTATTAACAGAATAAAAAGTGAGCCTTGACGAAATAAGGATATTTTACAAGTATTTACACACATTTACCTCTAATTGGCATCCCATAAAGAAAGTTTGGGATGAATACTGTAACGATGATTATTTTTATATATTCAATTTTGGCTATTTACAATTTAAAATAAGCTTTACAATTTTAAGTCAACTTTTTTATGACAGGTTTTTTATTGAAAAAATGTATTTCATTTAATCAATGAGTTGTAAGATAATAAGATAAATAACATATAGGCTATGGTAATAAGGTTTTACCATTAAAATAAATTAATAATAATGCGCTTGTCGAAATAAATTGATGAAAGTGGAAATTTTTTTATTTAGTAATATTTTTCTTCTTTTTTTCTTTGGACAAAGTATTTAGTGTATATTATGATATATTGGTTAAATATTTATTACCAATAACGGACCAATATTTAACCAAGATATCCAATATTGGGCCATTATGTAGCCAACTTATGATGGTAGGCCTACTTGAGTTTATATCTGACATTCAGTCACATGGTGGCATTGAGAAAATTAGCTATGTAGTCATTTGGCACGTTAACATTTTACTGTTGCCAACATGCTCCAGTAATATCCACTGTAATGACGTCACGTTACATGCAGTGAGGTATATTTCAGTTCACGATTACTCTGAAATTGTAATGCAAAATACCTTAAATTTGATTGATAACCAAAAAAATATTTATGAACTGTTGGTATATGGTGCAATTTCCTTTTCCACTAAATGCTATTTTAATCTATGAAATGTTTATTGAGCCTTGGTGAAGTAGGTTTAGCCAGTTAGGGCTTTCTCATAAAAAATAATTTGATTTGAAAGAGGTAAAATGTTTTGGACTTTTAAGGAAAGTCATAATGATGTATATGATGTTCATTTATGTAACAAAATAACCAATTTCGGGAATTGAATAAATCACACAAGCTCGTTTCTATGTCTGCTACGGTTTGGACTTTTTAATCTTTAGTAAAGAATTCCAAATCTTTGTGTATGGAGTTTTGACAAAGTCTACTACTTCAAGTGGCTAAAAATAGGTTTCAGGAATAACAAGAAACTGTTATAATTAAAATGCTTTCTAGAAGATTTTATAAATATTAAAATTAAGAAATTTAAAATTTTATAATATTAATGAATTATAAGTAATTGTTTTCATTTAAATAACTGAAATTATTGAAAAATAGGTGCTAAAACAAAACCGGTATAAATTATCATGCTTGTCACCACCAACAACCCAAATTAAATTGTATATCAGTTCAAGTGGTGAAATATAGTCAAAGTTTACTTTGAACATGAAAAACGTATTAGAATATTATATTAAAGCATATCGCTTAGAGTGAACTAGATCAAAACAAAATCAATCCATATTTAAGTAAATCTGTAATAAACTCTCTCTAAAATAAACGAAACCTTCAATGTGTCAAGAGAAATTGAGTACTTTTTTTCACAATTTATTAACAGGAAAGGGGAAATTTTGTGTTGAAATAAAAATACAAATCTAATCGGATTTTATAAATTTCTTAATTTATAGTCGAAAGTTATATCAAGAAAACTATCTGGCCCTACCATGTTAATTCCTTGCTATAATATCCTGGCCCTACCATAATATTGCTTGAACATCTGGAGATTCGTTTATACAACTTAAGGATATTATTATGCAAATAAATCATTAAAACAATCGCATGATGTTCACCAATTTAACTATAAAACTTCTTTCTACTCTTCTTTTTTATATACAATTGTAAGGTAACTTAAATATTTTGTTTTATACAAATCAATATTGGAAGGTTTAGAACAAATTGGTTTGTTCTGGGTTTAATTAGAACAAATTGGTTTGTTCTAGGTTTAATTGAATGTTTTGATTGGAAAATAGTAAGATAGTAAATTTCTTAGGGACCAGTTTCAACCTGTTATTTTATAGCTTGGGGTATATTTTTAACATATTTTTTAAATAAAAATTAGTTTTATCCTTTCCACAAATTTTCCACGAAAAGTATGTCTCGTTACGGATTAAAATAATATAATTATACAATCGTCAAAGTTCAAAATGTTGGCATTCACCAATATACAAATATAATTTCCTAAACGCATATTTACACTGTATGACCTATGTCAATGTATAATATTGTAAAATGAATAATGTTTACTTTTTTTTAAATAGTTTAACGCATAATATATATAATATGAGTTGGAATAATAAACACTGCAATTTACATAACTTATGGAAAAAACCAAACCAAACATTTCAACAGAAATAATATTTGCAATTCTCAAGTCTGATTTACAGATAAACGTAATAATGTGTAAATTTGTTTTCCTAATTTATAGTTTCAGGTATGTTAACACAAACTTTATCGAAGACTACGTGAGGTTAGAATGAAACAAATGATAAATATATAGCATGCACTTTTTCTCACATAGTCTTCAATGTTCAGGTATTATATTTCCTAAACTCAAATGATTTGTAATAGATTTAGCAGGCATACTTTAATAAAATATCTATTTATGAAATATTTATTAGATGGCAAATTATATATATATATATATATATATATATATATATACTTAGAAACACTATGAAACTTGATTCTTTAACAAAAACAAATAGAAAATTTTGATGATGTACTTCGATAGTTGAATTTTTTTTTTTTTTTAATATTGTGCGACACATAATTTAGGAATAGTTAGTTTTCTCTTCAAAATTTTACATATAGTCAAATTTAAATTTACTTTAATATTTACATTTCATAAACTTTTTGCATAATTAAAAGTTGACTATTTAAAAGTAAAACTGAGATGACGAGTGAAACCCCGGAATGAAGTATTTTAATTATTTTAAGAAAAAAAGAAGTATATAGTCTATTACATATTTACACATACTTTCTTACCTACTTCCTTTAAATGTTTCCAGTTAAGCACAAATACACAAAACTATGATAAACTGTAATGAATGTTAAGGACAAATTTTGTTTTTATTAACAAAATAAATTGTTTTTAAGGCAGAGAGTAAGGTCTAATAAAGTTATTTGTCAATATATATATATATATATATATATATATATATATATATATATATATATATATATATATATATATATATATATGTGTGTATCAGAGTCGATAGCTTACTATTGAGAAACCCAGATTGTCAATACAAGCATTTTGGAACTGAAGCATTGATTGCCTATATCATTTCAAAAGAACGCGAATCCATGCCACTTTTAAACCTAGCAACTGAAACGATTCGGAACATATTCCATGAAAATATATGCAGAGAAGATATTTAAGGAATGTATTTCAAACGAGAAGCGGCATACACGAGATCAGCTTACAATACAATCAACTCCAATTCTATATTTAATTATAAACTGGTAGGCCTAGGAACGCAAGAAGAAAATTGGAAATTAAATTTATTTCCCGACATGTAAAGACCATGCTTCCCAAATTTAACGGTTCATATAGGAAAATTATCAGACAACCATCTCTAAAGAGAAATATCCAAATGTTAAAATACCACTTTACCATGAGGATCATAGAGAAAGTACCGGAGACTCTCGATGATTATTAGAAAACAAGAATTTATCGGAAGAAACTAATTAGGGTGAGTTATTGAATTCAAAGTACTTTTCCTGTGATACGAACAAAGTTAAATTTAAACTGATAAATATATATATATATATATATATATATATATATATATATATATATATATATATATATATATATTAATAGTTATTTAAATGAAACAAATGCGTGTTAAAGAACATTAATACACTTAGAAAATTAATAATTTCATTTATTGAGGTACGTTGCTTTGATGAATATATTTGTTAATAATGGCTTGTATTTGATAATCCCATTTAATGTCTAGGCTGAAATTATTTCCTTTTATAATATCAATTAAAAAAAAACCACACATTTCACTCATAACCTAATATTTATGGCTTATAATACATAACAAACAGATTAAACTTAATACATAAATATTTAGGTTGACTTGTAAAAAAAAAAAAATAAACTTGGATCAATTTCTCCCAAATACGTTTAATAAATCAAATATATGTATTTTTTAGAAATAATGTTCAAATTTGTATTTCACTTTTAACTTTCTTTGAAATTATATTCTTATAACAATATATTCAATTTTAATTGTGAGGGTGTGTGTGTGTGTTTTTGTTTCGAAATCAAATGTTGCATTAAATATAGAGTATATAACTAACAAACTCGCCTTAATTTTTTCATTAAACCAACAACTGTTTACATCTTGTGAGTTTACTCCTTAAATTTCCACACAAACTTGTGAATTTATATGTACAGCACGTATCCCATCTTTTTAAGTTAGGCTGGATATCGGTGTATTTCCACGAAAATACCTTTATATTTATTTTTAGAGTTAACCAATTTCTGTTTCTCATTTCTTTGAGAAAATGGTAATTTTAAAACTTTTTTGTATAAACATTTAAAATTGAAGATAATATTTACGTATTATAGGAACATTTATTTCTTGATAACATAGCTATAGTTTCTAAAATATTTTTGAAACTTTAGCTTTATTTTATCCTTTAATATGGAGATCCAACAAGAAATATCTGCTGTACATTTAATAACATTTATTTATAATCAGTATCATACTCATTGTAGTTTATAGTGATCGTTTCTCAGTTATACATCAACTTCTGTTTTGAAATAAAAGCTAATTATATAAATACTTGTTTATTAATGATTTTACAAATGAAACTATGTTTATAAAAAGGTTGAAAATTGTTGTAAACATGTTTGAGAAACAAAGATTTCAGTAAATTAGAACAAGAGTATACATGTCCAATATTTCAAATAGATAAGTAAACTTCTATTTTTTTATATTTATCTAAATGGGAATATTGATCTAATATCACAATATAGTGGATGGGAACACACTATGACTAGAATATATATGCCAATTTGATACATTTGAAGCGAAGGGTGAACAAAACAATTCATTTTATTGGTGTATAATGTAATTAATAGTGTTTAGTATAAATGTTTGTTAAAAGAGATTGAATTACATTCATATCTTGTATCATCAACACGGTTTAAAACTGTGAGTAAATGAGACAATATAAGTGAAGTTATCTCTTTAACACTAAAACTATTTACAATATTACGACATGTTTTATAATAACAGAATATAAACCACATTTTACAAATACAATCACTTTAAGTAATTTAACATTTGTCGAGATATTTAATGTATATCTAAAATATTATATGAATCATTAATCCCAACTGAAATCAACAATTAGGGTTACGATTCCTGGACTTATGAATGTTTAGCCCAGGATATTGGCGAACAAACAAAAATTTACCAAACATAATTCTAAACACTTCCACACAAATCAAGTCAAACCAGCGATTTACATTTACATTTAAATTAAATTAATATTTATTGTCGTAGAACATAAACAGATTAGTCAAAAATTATAGTTTACAAATTATGATATAAAATTAGTTAAAGTAAGAGAGGTAGATATTTCGAAAAATAATACATAAACAAATTTAGGTGCTAAATGATATAGTAAACAAAAATAAATGTCTACCGTGGTATTCTTAGTGACAAAAACTGAACAAATGTCATTTATACAACTTGTGTGGAACATAATTGGTATTTTTGAACTATATAGATCAATATTTACAAAAAAACTCAGGTTTTGTTTTGAGTGAAGGGTAGTCAGAGGTTTAGTCTTATTTTGTTGCGTTATTTGTGTTTAAAAAAATTTGGAATAAAATCAAAATAAGTAAAGGTGACTAGTTTAATTCGGTGATTAACAAAATGTTAATTTAGTCTGGGATTTATATATCCTGGCTTGTTCAAAATCTAGCTCTTCTTCTAAAGACATGAAGACAATTTACAATAACCAGTGCTCAGTAAACTGCAACAACAGACGTGTGTGATTAGCGAACTGAGTATAATGAAATCAGTAGACAGGTGGACTCTTTGTGTTATGACCATTGAATTTACTAAAACTGAGTTCGTACTAGAGAGTTTGAATATACTATATTTATCAGTAAAGGTCTAGAAACACTTAGTTTTACCTATTATTTATTCACCTCGATTTGAGAAAGTGCTAAAACTAATTAGTTCTAACTACCAAAAAATTGAATTGTTTTACTCACCTGACCCAATATGTTTGCTATCGTATTGATAATATATATGTAAGGTTATTATTAATCAAATAATATTAAAATGGTAAAGGAAAGCCATTGTTTTAATTAAGTTATTAATTTAACTCATTAAGGCCACTAATTTGCAGTTAATCCACATTTTAAAATTGCGATCTATTTTGTGTAATATAGAGTAAATTTTGGAATATTACGAACTTATATGCAAGAAGTATTTTTAATAAGAAATAAGGTATATTTGCTAATATTCCATTTGTCGTTATACTGGTAAGGGCATTCATTTGTATATTTAACCTTAGACATGCATTTATATTTTAATGCTCTTAAATTAATTATTTATATTATGCAATAATGTTAACAAATATTATTTTCCATGGTATTTAATTACAAAATTTTAAAACAAATTTATCAGATTTGTTTACTTGATGGAAATATTCACCCTACCTACTCCTTTCTTTTCAGTACTTAATTTACAATTAAATGTTTCAATTTGATAATAATACAATAACGGTAAACTAGGTTATTGTATGCTTGTATTTGCATATTACATAAATTTTGTTGAATTCAATATTTCCACAATGTACTGTAGTTGTTTGTACCATAAATATTTGAGTTATTCATTTACTATATTATTTACTGTTTATAGTTTTGGGTTCGTGTTTGTTTGTTGAATGAAATTTCTAGTCTATGTTGTCAAAGGTAATTTTATACATAAGTAGAAAATTTATGCAAATAAAACAAATGACTGTTTTGTTCTTTTTACAACAGTATTTCTATCTGTTGAAGTACTCGTTTATGATGATGTTGAGAAGTGTATGTGTACTTATGACAGATATTAGTTATTAATTTTACCTTTTTAGAAATTATTATCAAGTCTATGTTTAATAGTAACATCTTTTTTCCAATTGCCAGTGATATATTATTAAGTTTTACACTACTTACATTAAAGTTTGGTTTACGTTTCACATCAGAATTAAACAATACAACATATAAAAACATGAACGCTTCATAGTTTTATATAACAGTACATACCTCATATATATATATATATAACTGCTTGAGGAGGAGGAAAACTTATCTCACCATTTTCTCAATCTCCATTGAAATATTTCTCTTCTTCACACCTCTGTTCAGTGTTACTATCATTTTCTTGTTTTTCCAAATTGTTACGCCTAACGCCTACTTGTTCGAATTCTGCTTCGTATTCAAGACGTTCAAAATACATTTGCTGTTATTAAATTATAACATATTAAAAATTATACCGGGTGTTTCAAAATGAATAGTGGGATTTTAACACCTTATAATTTTTATTACACTACAATTACAGCTATAAATGATACATCAAATGAAACAGCAACTCAAACAGTTTTGTTTGTTGGCACCAGTGCGCATGTGCACGAAATGGCCTTTCTTTTTTGGCGAAGCAACTGTAACTGGTACTTCTTATCTTGATATTCTACAATTATGGCTCTCCCTCAGTTGAAAGATGATGAACAAGAGAACTTCATTTTCCAGCAAGATGGTGCGCCGCCTCACTGGCACAACGAAGTACGCGTTTGGTTGAACGTAACTGTACCCGACCGTTGGATTGGCAGCAAAGGGCCCAATGACAGAGTTTGTTTCGCATTGCCTCCACGGTCAGCCGATCTGACGCCTTGCGATTTCTACCTTTGGGGGTTCATAAAGGATCTTGTGTATGTGCCTCCACTACCAACTGACCTTCCCGAATTAAGAAACAGGATCTAAGCAGCTGTTACAACAATTACTCAAGACACACTAATCAAAGTATGGGAAGAACTCGCATGTAGTCTTGACGTGTGCCGTGTGACGAATGGTGCTCACATTGAACACTTGTAGGCTTTTCTGTAAAACTCTTTTAGTTGCTTTTTCATTTGATGTGTCATTTATAGCGGTAAGTTTAATGTAATAAAAGTTATAAAGCATTAAAACCCCGCTATTCATTTTGAAACACTCGGTATAATAATTATTATTAAATATAAATATTACATTATAAATACTATTTAGTGAGACATATTTGGTATTTGATGTGTACAATAACAGACACGTGGAGGAAAACCTATTTGAATTTGATCTATAAAACCTAAAGAGCTTTGCAGGACATAAATAAAGGTATTATTCTGTTACACAACGGGCTTACAGGTTGTGCTTTCCTGTTTCGAATGGGAAGATTACATCCTGCCTCTTCGTTAATTAAAACTCAAATTCTACTTTGAGATTTGGAAGGGTAAGTTTACAGCATGGAATTTTAGTGAAATCAAAATACTGTAGGTGAAATTTTATATATTGTATTTCACATTGAGATTTAAAATAGTATTATTGTTTTACAATTTTCAATTTTGTATTATATAGTTCCCTTGTCTTTTCAAATACATCTTTTATTACGTCCAATATTACCTATCTCTTTCATGTTTTATATTCACAGCACATAGTGTATCGTTAAAATTGTCAAAATTAAAATTAATTAATAATTTATTTTGTTTCATCGATTAATTGTAATTTTATTGTTGAACATACAGTAAATTATGGCACTTAAAAGTATTTTCTTAAACATAGAAAAATAATATAAACAAATTATTTGGGATTTATGCTGTAAATTTTGTCCAATCACATAATTATATTCGTACATGTTTCAAATATTTTTAACTGTTTAAATTGAAGTTTTTAAATATTTAGTTGTTTTACATAACTCATGTAATTTCATAAGAAATAATAATTTCAAACTGAAGTATTTGAAAACGTAAATTTGTATTAGAAGACAATCTCAAGCTAATTGTAAAGATGGAAAAGATGTCATTTACAGTTCTATAATGCTCCTACAGTCACAACTTTCATATAAAGCCCTTCATAATATTTGTGACCATTTGGCAAGGTTAACTCAATTGGTGCTTCATGCTTCATTAATATCCATTACAATGTCTTCAGGATATATTCATATATTACAATATAAAATTAATTAGCCGTTTTAATTACCAATATAAGCTTTATACAATATTAGTATAACAAATAAAGCCAATATAAAATTGCATTATGTACAGTTTACTTATTTATTTCAATGATTTTGCAAAATTAAAAGGAATTTTTATTAAATTAACATCATTTCTAAATATTCAAAATAAAATTATCGTTTTCTAGATTGTTGTTTTGGTTGTTGTTAAAGAACTCTGTTAATAATACTGCAATAGTTTGCGATGTGTATAAAAAAATCATTTAATAAATCAGCGAGAAAACAGTTTGTTTTACAAATCAACTGTTTTACAATAAGAGGAAAATCTTTCTGAACGTCTAAGGAGATAATGGGGATTAAAATCCCTTTTCTTATAAATTAATGAATAACTAAAACTAGGACCCACAAGGACAAATGAACGTTTTAAATATTTAATATATAATAAAATAAAAATTAAGTTATTTAAAAATTCATTCTTTCCTTTTAATGAAAATAAGATCTTAGCAATTGCACACACTACAGGATAAATTCCTTTTATAGCAAATTTGAAAAATATTATATTTTGTATGTTATTTTTGTTTATTTATTAATACGTAATTGTATTTATTGTTATCATAAAATATTGTAATTAAACTCGATAATTTAGTTTAGTTAAACAACTAATGACATTAATTTACAAACATAAAACCACGTCTTTATGTTTACTTGGAGTTCTAGAGCTCACAGTTCTGAAAGGAATTTAAGGAATTCAATGTAACACATAACAGAATAACAAGTGAAGTAAATTTAATAAAATATTATAGCCTACTATTTTTGTATTAGTTACGTTGGACTTTATAATACCGGACACATTAAATTGTTGTTTAGGTATTGTAAATAAAAAAATGTAAAAAGTAGTAATTTATTTGTTGCATGTTATTTTCTATATAATGTTAAACAAGAATATTGAATATATGGTTAGGATTGAGGTTTCTATAAATTTGAACTAATTAATTAGTATAATTATTTAAATATTATCCACTTTAAATATTTCTATGAAATAATAATATTAGCTTTTAATATTATTTGATTCCTTACTGCTATTTTAACAGTTACTTAGACATATATAAATAAAACTACTAAGTATTTCATTAGTAGTGGAGCTTCAATTTTTGCACAACTACTTTTGTGAAGATTATTTTTTAAAGATTTTGGTAAGAGCAGGAGCTTATATATCTGGTTTTAAATTAATTGTGTAAATAAAGTAAAAGTATTAAGCTTTAGATTTTTTTTTAATTCTAAACAAACATTTATTTAATAGTAAATATATCTCAATGTTCTCATAATAACAAGGGAAGAGAATAAAAATGCATTGTAATATTATTCAAACTGACATAATACATCCACATGCAAATGAGAGCAATTGCTGAAAACAGCTGCAACACGTCTAATACTGTGCTTTAACTATATAGCTCACATTAACACGGGCACAATTTCCATGCTAATACCATGTCCTAATCTTTAAAAACATATATTTATATTTTCATTGAAAAAATTCAAAGAGAATAAAATTGTTTGCAAATAATAACTACACGAGAGTTTTACACACACACACACACACACACACACACACACACACACACACACACACACATATATATATATATATATATATATATATATATATATATATATATATATATATATATTAGGTCCGTTCAGACTAATAATTTAAAACAATGATAATGTAGTATTAAATGATTACAAACAATGTTTGAGAATTACAAAAATTTAAGACCATAATACAATTATTACAACGTACATAACTTATCATAATATTATTATTATGTTGAGATGGGTATAATACCTTCTCCTGTAAGTAGATCAAAACAGCTGTTTTACTTAAAACATCATAGTGTTAGTATCGCTCATACGACATTCAATAGCTGTTTATTAAACTATGAGAATTTTTCTATCTTGAAACATAACCTAATATCTTAACGTAGAATTACCATTGCTTGAAAAATTTTAATTTGAGTTATTGGATGTTATGCAGACTTTTTTTTAAATCATTGCAAGTGGAAATGATTTAAAATATCATATCATACTTTATCATTAAAACAGCTACGCAAGAATTGAAAAATATTATAAGAAATAATAATATAATATTCACAGCCAGAATAGTTATAATGAAATACATATATAGCATTTAACAAGTTTTCAAAACAATAATATTGTTCAAAAACATAAAATGTCTTACGCAGTCGTTGTTTAGGAACAAATATATACAGTGGTCTACAATATTAGAACACATTGTATATTCTTTTGATTTTCTATTAATTTCCTCAACCGATTTTTCTGTAACAATACACACCTTCTAATGAAGTTACCGAATATGTAGAGTGAAAATGTCAATACACTGGTGTTTATACAAACAAAATGTTTACACATACACAAATAAAAAAACAACAACTTGCAAAATGGTTTTTACAGTTGAGCAAAGTGTAGAGTGTTAGTCGTAGGACTTTGTTTTTAATACCGTTGAAGAACCAATTAGACAATTTCATGTTGCCTTCCCAGGTGTTTATCCACCAACTACTCACGAAATAATTAAGTGGAAAGATTTATTTTTAGGAAACAGGAAGAGTAGTGAAAGGTAGCCTATATTCAATTTCCTTATAACCGAACTTACTTGAATATTATCCAGACAGAAGAGTGAAGTTCTGTTTCCGCATCATTCAGTTTCATGAGATTAATCCTGATTGACAGACTCGCATTGTTTTCTCAGACGTATTGACTTTCTACGTTAATGGTACAATATCTAAACAACTCATATAATTGGTATAACTCTAATTATTACAACACCCAAAACCTTGAAGTTGTTGATCTGAAACATCTTAAATCATAGGCTATTACTGTGCTGCTGTGACTGCTAATGGCGTGTTGATTTATAACATTTCAGTAGGTACCATAACGGTAAGTAGATGTCAACAAATTTTAAATTAACGAGACCTCCACAGTTTACAGCTCCGGAAAAGGGTCCAGCTATTTTCCAGCAAAAAGCTTCCCTTCGCCACACTATACAAATTCAATCAAACTATTACTAAATAACAATTTTCAAGGGCGATGGATTTGTTGTGGAAGTCAGTTTTAGATTGACCTTCCAGGTCTCTTGATTTAACTGTTGTGTGACTATTTCTTTAGAGGCTATTTCAAGGAGTAAGCGTACACACATAGTATCAACAATGGTGAAGATTTAAAAAGAGGTATTAAAGAGGAACATCTTCGGGTCCCACATAATTACTTTACAAGGGCGTAAGAGTAATTTACTAGACTTTGTAGTAGTTATTATTTTAAATCGTGGATTTGTAAGATGAATGAATTCATAGGATTTAACTGTAAAATTGTAAGAAATAAATACATACTAAGGAATAATAACAATCTACACTCAATTAGACAGAGATGTGAATAAAAGGGCTAAAAGCTAACGAATACTTTGTATAAATTGTGAATAATTGCAGTAAATACAATATTTTGTAATATTTTCTCCACACTCTGTTAAAACTGGCAATAATATTATATGAAATATAAGCAGAGTTTTATTGGTAAGTAAAAGAAAAAAATATTATGAAAAAAGATTTTGTAAATATGATTTTATTTGATACTTATTTTACAATTAATTCTCTTATAATTATGAATATCCAATAATAATAATTACGTTATAATTTTCATTCAAATTTAAAGAAAGTAAAGAAGTTGAAACCATTCAGCAAAACCCGTATTCACTGGTACGTCATACAAAAAATAACAAGCTCAATAGTACCAAATGTATTTTAAAAGAAACAAAATTGCGTGTTGAGATAATTGGACAGGTTGAACAGCTTAGTAGAATCTGGATTCTCCCTTGAGGGTGACTTTCAAATATAATTATTTTTAAGGGGAGAAGCGGTATTCCTCGAGCGGTAAAATAAACATAATATCCATAATAAGTTTGTCGTTATTTGTCATTTAGAAGTATTTTGTTATGAATTAGAATAACTTAAAACTATTTAAACCTCTAATATTAATAATATAAATTTATATCAATAAATAAAATTGTGTTTCAGTTAACAAATGAATTAAAGTTTTCACAATAAATAAAATTTCTCCACCGTATAGACTTTATTTCTCAGCTGCCTGAAGAAACTGTAAACTGTGAAATACGTTTCTCTTTTATGTACAATATAGATCAGTATTTGAGAAGAGACTGCATAAAACGCGTAAAACTAAGAGACAACATGCGAACTGTAAAAAGTGTTCTGAGTGTAAAGTTTCATTTTAAACTAGACTTAAATTAAGTTGCATAGGTCAAACAATATTCATCATTGAATGAATAATGTGCTGAAGTTGGACTCGAGGGTACTGTTGATATTAATAGAGTTTAAATGCATCCTACTGGAACCGATTAAGTCTTCTAAAATCTAACGGAGTAAGAGTTTATGAATTGTATATATTTTTAATTGAAGCGAAAAAGCGTCTCGTATAATTTCTTGCGATTCTCCGTTCGCTTTTTAAATAACTGTATTGGATATTTCAAAGGTAAAAACGTACACTCAAATGCAGAGTATAATCATAAGATGGAGAAAAAGAGGAGGTGGTTTAATCAACAGTAAAAGTGGTAACACCTAGAGCAATCATAAACTTCATAGGAGAATTTAAAGGAATTATTTGATGCTTATGATTTGGCATATATATATATATATATATATATATAAGTCAGTAAGTTTGTATATATTGTAATAGTGTAAATTAGAGTGGCTTGAAAGAAACTAATTATTGTAAAACTTAAGAAATGAAAACTAGTCCGCCTTCTGTTATCTATCTTTGGTTATATTATATAATATCAAACACTATATTATAAGATAATAGACGCCATTTTATTCCGAAATTTGCTGACTTAGTATATGTTATCGACTACTAATTAAAAATGTACCAATCAATGCATCAAAGAATGAAGAGAAAATTTAAATACATAAAATACTTTAGTAAAATACTTTTACTACTAGATCGTGTAAAGGAAAAGTTAAAAACAAATTAAGAATATTTATGCACAGACCAAGTCAAGTAAATGAACGTAGCGGAGTATAGACCATTTTAAAAACACAAATTATAGAATGTGCACTATTACCACTGCTGGAGTGAGTGGATCATGTATTTATTTAAAGAAACATTTCATCGAACAAACTTACAAATCCTTCAAAGTAAGGTTTAGAGAACACTACCGGGGAAAATTCACAACAATAAAATATCAATTTTCAAATTTGCAGAATATTTAGTTGGAACCAGCTACAGTTGCACGGATAAGGACTATTTTTTTTTTTTTTTTTTAATTTACATATGTGTTTTAAAGGACAAAGTATGAAAGTTTTAGAAGAATCTTTAACACACAAAAAATACCATAGTATTTTTAAATTTATTATTAAATTAAATTTAAGACTAACACAATTTTTGTTAAGATAATTCTAATCTAACCCTTTCTATACAATACTAAGGCTATATTATTTTTCCCTTTTTGTAATCAGTTATAACTTGACCATGATCTATTTTATATAATTATATTCGTTTTATTTTAATATTTTTCAACATAATGTATAGTTGAAATGTGTTGTTTGGGGTTGTTTAGTGAATGATATATATATATATATATATATATATATATATATATATATATATATATATATAAAGGCGAATCAATAGCAAGAAATAATAATGATTGATAATGTCTGAAGGTGAAACGATGGTACCATAAAAGAGAAACTAAAGACATGAATTTGAGCGGTAGAATTAAGGTAATATATTTATTAGTACCACTCAAGTAAGGCCATATAGATCGTCAAATTTGTGTACAGATATTCATATTTACATGACTCCTTGATTACGGTGCAAAGCTAGATAGTTCAAATATTTAAAAGCTTTAGTGACCTTTTAATTCTCATAGTTAAAAAGCATATTTTTAACAGATACATTTCAGTCAATAAATCTATCATTCTTACAGATAAAATTTATTCTAAAAAGCTTATACTGTAGTTATTTCCTTCTTAAGAATTTTCATACTTTAAAAAATAATCTTCTTTTTGTGTACACTTCCCTTCTAGACAAAACTTATTCCTTTTTGATTATTTTTTCTCGCTATCGACCCAATCCTATTACTTTTCAAATATCACTCAACTATGAATTTCCAAGCCATACCAGAACTCAATTATTATTACAACTGATTACTTCAATCTAAACCTAATATAACAGCTCCAACCTTTCCTCTGCGAGAGCGTGTTTTGAAGTTCCATAATATTTAAGAAATAAAAATAAATCATGTAAGATATCACAAAACAAGACATCTTTGATAGATCCAAAGTCAGTATTACTTCTTTCTATACATAAACCGTAACTAGTTCTGAAACCAATAAATAACCTACAACAAAATATAAGTTCTGAATTCTTTTTTTTTTTTGGAAAATATTCAATTGATTAATTGCGAATGATATTATGCCCTTTGTTGGATAATAAAACACACTCTTAGATGAAACATAAATCATGTTTTTATTAGTTTCTGGGTGGCTAAGTATAGGAAGAAATTGGCAGCCATTTTATTTTCCTCATAAAATGAGAACGCGGTTGATTGCAATATTTTATTAAGTTATAAAATACATAATATCTTGTTGTGAAACAGTTACTAATTAGAACAATCAATCGCTTATTATTAATTTTATTTAATAAAATGTTGTAAAATAGATTTTTTTGTTGCTTTCCTTTCGTTATAAAAGTAATTTATAATATCGAATATTTTTTTAATCTTGATTAAACAGTGCGAGTATTTTTTATGTTATTATTTTTTTAATTTAAAAGACATTCTGCAAACAGAAGTGATACACACACACACACACACACACACACACACATATATATATATATATATATATATATATATATATATATATATATATATATAACAATACAGCTTTAGGATACGATGATAATAATATATACCACCTTTTATTTTTTATTATCTTGAGAAGGAATTAAAAATTTTCACACTTTGTGATCCCTAGTTTGCTAGTTTTAATTCAGTGCTAGGAGGGTCTGTATGCATTTCACAACTGATAACGATGATGTAGCCATTGAAACGTTTGTTTTAGTTATATTTTACTAATGAATAATTTATTTTGAACAATTGTGTTTTCTTTCATATGCTATTTAATTTTAAATAACATAAAGTTTTCATTTATTAGAGATTTATTTCTAATTGATTAGTCAATGTTAAAACATATATAGCGTCTATAATGAAATTTCACCTTCGGAGTGTTTACAGCCAACACGTATATATTAATACAATAATTTTCAATTAAATAATAAATCATACAGCAACCACACTATACCGCAATACATTACTTTTAAAATATAACAATGAGCTACTATTTACTTCATCAATTTCGTATAATATTACAGCTAAAAATATAGATGTACAAAATAACTCAAATTCTCCTCTCTCATGGTCGAGAGTGATACCAAATAATCAGTTAACACCCAATTATGAAAATTGGATCAACTCGTGTAGTCTATAAATGGGCAGAAACACATTTGCATGCAATACATTCATAGACTGCTAAACACTAAAACTCTTATTTCCATATAAGTTGACTAACTCTCCATGTATTTACATAGTAATTGATAATTAAATTTGCATACAGGTGAATGTATTTTCAGACACTCTACTGTGTCATAACTAATGGACATATGTTATGAAATTGATTAATTTTAATACGATCTGCAATTAACTGATATACTAGTAAAAACCAAATAATCTCAGGTACGTATATATATATATATATATATATATATATATATATATATATATATATATATATTCACAAATGTAAATGTACGTTAAAATTCATTAATATTTAATTATGCAAATTTTCCTTCGACGATTGTAAACATTTGTATAGCTCGTATCCATTGTGCTATTTTTATAGTTCTATTAATCGTTTGTAACTATTATCCCATACATGTGAATATAGGTAATTGCAACAAGAAAAAATAATACACTTGATAAACATATAAGCGAAAATACCTTCGCAATAAACGTATTTTCAGTGTTCATTCCTATTAGAAGTAGGCTACTTACAGCCATTAAATGTCTACGAGAGAACACGATTACAAATTGATATATACAAATTTTAGACGTTGACGAAATGTGTGAATATATTGTCCAACGTTCCCCCAATATATTTAAAGTAGATTGATGTATGCTAGATATAATGTTTAAATTAAATCTGACATACAATTGTACGTTTAATTCAAGGGAAAAATTTGACATTCATTTTTTATAAATACCAAAAGTTAACAATATACTTACAATTATTTTATACGTATTTATGTTTTTTATATCTACAAATGTAAAATAAAGTGTTAAGGTCTCAACTTAGTAACCAAAGCACAAGGTGTAACATAGCTGTCAGAAATACCGTTAACTTATCAACACATTACCATAAGAACGTTTGGGAGCTAAAGTTATAAAAATCCTGCAGTCACATTATTATTGTCGTTATAATATCCCGGCACTTACCTGACTTTGGAATTTGTAACTCCATCGCAGGTAATAAAATTATAATTTTTTAGGAATATATTTCAGTTTCGTTTTTAAAGTTTTTGTGTCAGATGTCTTAATTCATGAATATCAGTCTTCACATCTCACAATACTTTTACACACAACTCAATTTGTAAATATAAAGTGTGTGTAAAATTAAGGAATACATTATATGTATAACAATGTTTGGCAATATAGTCTACTGTTTTTCCTAAATAAAAAATTTATTTTTCAACTGTTTAAAATTATAGTTCAAACTTTCATATATTTACTATTTTATATACCTAAATATTTGTGAACTTTATGTTTTTTTTTTAATTTCTGTAAACTAAATTTGATTTCCCACAAAAAAAATTGTTTAAATATTTTAATTCTTAACAGGAAAACATAATAACTCGAAGAGAAGGTAAAGATGACACTTTATGTAGAGTTGAAATTAAAGCCTACGTCTTTGGAATGTAAAGGTCTATAGAAGGCGCAGTATGGTAACAGAATTAACCACCACTTACTCGTTGATCATACTTATTATTACACTGCACTATCCACTCCATATTACGACCTAGATACCATTATATAATACCTATTATTCTTAATATCATTTTTGTTCTAAATATTATTAAACTATATTATTATTACAAGTTTTTTTGAAATTTTCTAATTGTGTTATATAAAAATGTTACTTGAATCTATGCAATTATTTCGTCCTCAGTTTCGAGTTTATATTGCTATATTATGATAAAAAAACTTGTTCCATTTAAAAGCAGTAATGACGCAGAGTATGAAAATTTGAGTGTAATTAATACATGCGGATAGATATTAAGTTAATAACAATAATGTATTGAACCCAATCGAATAACGTAGTTTTGAAGCTTTAGCATACAACTCACTTTATCAATTAAATGTTTTTGTTCATGTAACTGGGGAGATATAATCGTAATTATATCTCTAAATAATTTGTTATTCGGAATTTTAAAATGTTGTGCCTGAGGTGAAAATGTATACCAAGTCGACTGTATAAAGTTTATATATAATTACAAAATTAAAAATTAGATAAAACATTTAGTAAACATTTCACACTTCAGCTGAAAATATAAGAAAGAAGTTTTTGAACGTTATTTATATTACAAAAATTTCGTAAAGTCTATAATAAAAACAGTTTTGTTAAATGTAAATGAGACTGAATTTATTAAAACATATGAATATCTTCTGCCGATCGACCATTAGTAGGATAAGTGTTTCAAAAATCGTTCTTTTCCAAAACCAAATAACAACAGACAGAATCTAATCGTCACCAATAACGTCGGATGGGTAAAATCAATCAAAAAGTGAAAATTAATCAAATATGAGCATTTTTAAATAATGGTCTAAACTTCCATCTCTTGTGCCCGAAGACATGACCAAAACATGCCCACATACCAAATCCGATTAATTTGCAGTATAACGTGTTTTGAATGTAGGTTGTGGTCACTCCACATGTGATAGACGACAGACAGGTATCTTACAAAACATATTGGAGTCAGGGGGACCTAGAACAGATATAACAACCAATCACATAAAATTTAACTAAAGTGTATTTCCGGGCATAAAATTTCCTCTGCTACGTGCAGTATATGTGAGCAAGAATAAATGAGGTTTTGTTATAAACCTGTTCATTTCTAGTAATTAAATTCAAAAATCAAGGTACGCACATTTGTAATTTGTTTTCTATAAGAGTTCCTGAAAGCGCCACAAAATATTTTGAAATTTATACCAAAATACCAATAACAACTATTCACAAAATAAATATATTTTTTTATTATTTAAAGCTAACATATCCAAGCACATAATTACTTCTGTCTCTTTTATATTTTTTATATGTAAAAAAAAGTTTTTAAAAGAATATTATTTTATAAAAATAATACAGATTTGGTAAAATTGTATATTTAAAAGTAATGGATGACTTGGAAGCTTATTTTTAAAACAATATAATAGAAAACACCGTAATTTAAAACAACCTTTATTTATGACTTTGTAGATAAAATGGTATAAAAGTGAATGTACGTATATTTTTAGCAATATATGTGTATATTAAAAAGCTAAATATTTACAATCCACTTCTTATACAGTTTAAAAGTACTTACTATTATTAATATTATATATTTAAATTTTGTGTTTAGTATTTAAAAAACTTAATAAATATTATCTTAAAATATTGCACTATAAGCGACATATTCAATTTTCATTTGACTTTCTTAAATTAAACTTATTTTGTGCTCTAATGATACATTATAAAATGAATTATCAACTATGTTTGTCTCAACTTTTAATCTAAATTCTATTTAAGTTTGAAATATTGTTTCCAGCTCTGCATTGTGTGTTGCTCCAACAGTAATTATGAAACTTAATGGGTTGGAAACTGAGATTTCTGACTGCTGCCAAGTATAAATTTTCTAAGAAAAATCTTTTCCTCCAGAAGGAAAACTTTCTACTTACAAACTAATATTTATAAGGACTTTATTTGTTCACTATACTATAATTTTGTAGTTGTTGAAATAAAAACAAGAGCATACAATTACATTTCGTAATTTGCGAAGGTAAATAGACGTCTTAAGTAGGTTTTTTCTCCAAATTTAATGGAAAAATTTTATAGTAATATAATTAATCATATGTGACACTAAATACATTTAACCAATATATTAACATGTTTTTAAATTACAAAACAAACAATTATATTAATAAATACGTTTTAATCGAACTTTTTCGATTATTTGTGTAGGCTATATTAAACAGAATAAACTAAGTTTCGAGAGATTAAATCAACTCTCGCTATCAAGTGTAAAACTTACAGCGTAAAAGAGAAAATCACGAACATAACCTAATTTAGGACTAAAACTACATCTATAATCATAGAAAATAACTGAAACCGAAATATTACGTCTAAACAGTCCAAGCTAAGACTATATATAAACGGGATTAAACCACCACAGAGATAATTACAATACACAAAGAACGGCTAGCAACGTATTTACTTCGAGGGTTAGGTTTAAGCTCTTAGTACCTTCCTAAGGTAATAGATTCAGTATTATTTTCCGGCTACTATGCTATGTTGGTGTTTCTCTCTTTAATGCACTAACTTAACAACGAGAGTTATACGCCTGTCGCGTATTAATTTTTGTATACACAAATAACGGCAAATATCCATTAAACCATAAAACAATATAAACAATCCATCATTATCAAATAACTTAAAACCAAAATAGTTCATGTAATATGTAATTCAGCAGCTCAATATATATATATATATATATATATATATATATATATATATATATATATATATATATATTAATATTCATATGGTTGAATATGTGATGTAGTAAATTCATCCATCAGCTTAATATTTTGTATACATATTTCATTTCACATAAAAGATAATAATTGTTAGGCAAATTTTGACATACTTATTAATACAAAGATTTATCTCACACAAAAAAAAAAACAACAAATATAACAGAACCTAATGTGATTGAATGTTATCTGAAATTGAACTATTTAAGTGTAATAAAAAGTGAGATAACCCAGCTTATACAGGGCAAAGTGTTGACATACGAAGAAAATAAAAAATATAATTCATTACCGAATTGTTCTTAAAGGATTTAAAGTAAATTACGAATAATATTCTACAAATATTGTTCAAACGTTATACATTCCACTCCATTTGAAGATGTAGAAAAACCAATCAAATTCGAAACGCTACCTTCTTCATATCGACAATTAATTTACGATTGAAGCTCGTCTTGGAAATTCTATGGTATTAGTTATTTATTCATGTTTAAATAATTAATTACGATTTGGGAAAAAAACATTGTGAAATGTAAAGATATTGACCCAAATTCTCGTGTGAAATCGCAAGTAAAAAAAATATTGCACTTCAGTAATTATTGGAAAAAAGCAACAACAGTGAACATATTATAAAGGTATCACTTTTCATGTTTACTGTCTTGAAATTCTTTTGAAATTAGTTTTATTACAGCTGTTTCACCGTCAAAACGGCTTCGTTAGATGATTGCACGCACACCACTAACATTTTTCAGTCCCATTGTATTTTGTTTTTTGTGACCACATGTTTAACTCTTTAAATCATACTGATGGCTGAGGATGGACCATCTAATTTTTTAGATTTTTCTTTTGATATATTTTATTATTTTCGTGTATAAAATGTATCACACATTGGATAAAGATTTAATTTGTCATAAAGTAAAGAATCTGGTTTATGATTTTTATTAATTTTAAATATAGTATTATAGTAATATGTTTAAATTTCGTTCCTTTTCATCAATTGACCATTAAAACTAGATTTCAATCAAACTTAGTTTGCACTGAAGACCCGATTATAACAAAAGTGAAGCACATTAACGTCCTCTTTAATAACTATACTTATTTTATTTTTTAATACAGCGTCTATTGTTCATTATATACGATTTTTAATGACAAGAATTACTTAAATTGTAGTAAAAATCAATCATTCATACATGAATCACGGCGAAATTTAAATGATTTTAATCTATAGCATATAATGTTTACTCGAATTAATTTTTAATATAAATCTTTCCACAAACTGTTTTCAGATTACACAGCTTGCTTTTTTCTTAAAAAATGAGAAACCTCAATAAAAATCGTAAATATGTATTTCAAATCTTAAAACAAAGTTAACACATGTTCCATTATTTAAAAAATGTAACTTTATCTGTATTTCATGTATAATATAGAAATATATTTGGAAATTAATTTTTTTAAGGAAATGGGTGAGGTTAAATAGAATAACCTATAACCTTTGCTTTGATTCAAGGGTCATGATTTAATTTAATACAAGGAAATTTCTCATTAATTTGTTTTCAACTTCTTCCATTTTACGGTTATTTAATTGGTTAATTTATTAACTGTACTGTATCTTGATCTTTGACTTTATCTAAGAATGTTTAATATCTGACAATCCCATTGATTTAATTTTAATAAATACTTTTCGGAACTATCAACATTTCCTCTATGGGTTCATTTTATATTTGGAACAGAATAATTAGGGAACCGAATTTTTAATTGAAGTTTTCACCATAAGTTATTTAAATTATACCACAGAATTTTATTAAAATACAATTTAAAACAAAATGTTAAAGCACATGGCAAAATAGCTCTATCCTTGGGAAACACAAAAAAAAACTTAATTTAATTGGTAAAACCTATTGGCTGTAGTAAATTGTACAAATTACAGTTGCACACATTTTTCCAAATAATGTATATTATAACACGTAAAGTGATATTTTAACAATACATCTACTTTAACAACAGTTCTTCAAACACATAAAAACCATTCTATGTACTAGATTAATTTGAAGCAGCTACACAATTCCCACATAATCTTTGATTACTTCTTGTGTATGTTTATTTCTGAAAGAATAGGCCTATATATATGTTAGTTTAGATCCTTCAAATAAGCTGTATTCATCAACAAATATTTTGGGAAAACATTAATTAATTAATAACATTATAATTGAGAGATTATGTAATACTTTTGATAAAACTGTAACTAGATTAGTTTGTCCGTTATTTTTTATGTGAAGAAAAGAAGTTTATATATAAAAGGAAGCTCCACAAGTTTTTCATCTGGTGAGGAAATATGTTTGGCAACTTCTACAGCTTTGGTGACGTCGTTACAATGACAATTGGTGAGCACCAAGGTGACTGGGCGATATTCACCAACATCTGTAAAATAAATTAAAAGTAAAAATACGTTCTTTTACAATTCCTTATTGTTGACAAAAGGACAAAAGCAATAAGACTAGTCAATATATTAAGGAAATAGTTAGGTTTAAAACATCTTTTATTATCATTATAACCCCTTAATGGAAAACAAATTATATCTGCAAATATTGAAAATTTTGTTAATATGTTAGTGATTATAGATGAATTTTATTTTAGAAATCACAGAAAGTAAACATAACAATTTAAATTTTCAAAAGTGAATTTCTTAAAAATTTCTGTTATCAAGCGCATAATGTATACATGGCAGAAATAATATCTGTCACAATCTACATCTAAAACATAACACGTCTTTACATGCTACATTTACACTTACCATTGGGAATGCATCTGTATAAAACTGCTGAAGAATACTTTTCTAAATATGGAATTGAGTAAAAAATCTGTCTTCCTGAAATAAAAACAACAATTTTGAAGTTTTTTAATGGACAAAGTAGTGGGTCTAATTTGAAACTAATATTTATTGCAGGTTAACCAGTTGTTGTATCTTCAGTTTAGCAAGATTTTAAATTAAAGTTAACACGGCACGAACCTTTTCTCTTACCCATCCACAAAATCAAATAAAAACTAATCAAAATTATTTGCCACCAATAATGTTAGTTCCGAAATTCTCAGACATAAAGAAAAATAAAGCATGGACACCATCTTCGAAAATATATTTATATATTTCACTTGCATCGTTGGAACCTCATTATTAATTAATTAAATTTTAAATTCCAGCTTTTAGTAAATACATTTATGGATTCGTTTTAACAGCTTCATTGCGACTTTTATTTTTTTTAATATAGATTGTATATATTTTTACTCATAAATTTTGAACCTGCATTTTAGTGTGATGATTTGTTTGTGTTTGTTAAAAAATTTAAATTTGTGGCAGTTATCCCTAAGTTATAAATTGGAGAAAAGTATCTCGAGATATGACCAAATAAGCCTACAAACCAAATTGCATTAAAATAGGTCTATGTGTTTGGGCTGTAGAACTCTGAGCATCCATCAGTAAGACTACAGAAAACAGACAGAGAGAAGTCATTCAAAAAGAAAAGAAAACTTTTTAAACCCTAAAACTTGTATATTCTGAAATACCTTTACGTCGAATTGTTTACATCACGTTCTATATATTACATCTATATGTGAGTAATTAAAAAAATTATAGTTTATACATAATAACATTTTTACACTATATAATATATATATATATATATATATATATATATATATATATTAAGAAAAATTCAGTTTAGGTTTATCCACTTAATTTGTGAGTGGGATATTTATTTTACGTGCTATTTTTAGATTAGTATGGGACAGCAATCTTCACATTTTACCAAACTTACAGAGAAGTATTTTAGTTTGATTTTGAGATCAGTTTTCATCGACAAAGGCCATGGTTTATTTACACCACTGGAAAGATATTGCCTCAAACTGATATATACGAAGAGTTGAT
Source organism: Aphrophora alni (assembly GCA_963513935.1). Lineage (NCBI taxonomy): Eukaryota > Metazoa > Arthropoda > Insecta > Hemiptera > Aphrophoridae > Aphrophora > Aphrophora alni. The sequence goes on from OY740771.1 coordinate 23,609,689, forward strand.
GACTCTTATGCTTACGTTTTGTGAAAGGGTGTTTGATAAAGTTTTGTAAACATTTTATGCTTTAATAAGAAAATTACTATATTTTAAACAATAGTAACTGTTTGTTGAAGTGAAACAACGGAAACAACAATATTAGTCAGTTCAAATACCAATATAATTTTCAAATAACATAATCTTTTAAGTTTATTATTTATGTAATCCATTTCAACAGGATAAACGACTCAAACTTCCGACTGTGTTAAATCCATGTTTTTGATATCTAGCATGTGTATTTGTGTGGGTTTTGCATATTATATGATGTGCGTGAATTTTACAAGATTCAATACTGATAGCATAATCATAAGTATCTGATCAAAAATCAATAATGCTGTTTTATTAAAACATTAAGTATTGCTTAATACAAGATATAATCAAATGTTAAACTATGAATATTTTCTAATTATTTTGATAATATTGGAAATTCGTTTTATTCTACAAAGATAGATTAAATATTTATGTCCTACTAAATTTTAATTACTGCGTCTTTACTTATAAAGAACCCGTCAAGAGCTCAATCTATCTACTACGGGCTTGGTGATACCGAACGCCTTTAGCTATATTTACACGGTTCCTCGTGTAGACTTGGGATGCATCCCACTCATTTCCTTTCCTATCTGATTTATTTTTACAAACTCTTATTCCCTTAAAACCCTGACGATAATATAGTGCTCGAGGGCTTGGGGTTTTTATTTTTTGCTAATTTATTCATTTTTCTATAAGGCAATGATAACAGAGATTTTTTTTGCACATAAGCAATAAGAAACATAAATGTAATTCCAACTGTCAAAGACGATAATATTTTATACAATAAATAAATATAACAATTTATTATTTTATGATTGTTTTAAAGAAAGTAACAGTTCTCCAAATCAAAACAACAATGAAAGAGTCTACTTGTCCTTTTTTCAGTCCACAATTTTAAGTTTGTATTGAACAAATTATTTTAAATTTCTCCATTTTTTTTAATTAGTAGGTCCCAGTTGGTTTTAAAGTTTTTGATTGTTATATTTCACTTGTGGAATAAATACTGTGCGACAACCTTTAGTGTATTGTTATCATTTTCATGATTGAAATGGTCGGTGTCAGCTTCTTCTATCAGTAACCGGTTAGCCCTGTAGAAACAAGCATCTTACCGACTGTGACTATTATTTACATATACCAATTTATAAGCCCCTACACAAGAGGTCACGGTCTCTCTTTTAATTCCACCTGAAAATTTCATTTTCATAAAATAATTCCAGAACGATATTATAGAGTTAGGAAGAAAATATTAAATACATAACAGTCAAAAATTGCATGAACACTGACTTACCCGTATTGCTCATGTAATATTGTTCGTCAGCGTTCGAAGAAGGATGATCAATTGAAACAAAAGTTCTCAAAAATCGTTTATTTTCCTTACTGAAACAACAAAGTTTGTAACACCAATTTATAAACACATATATTTCTAATCAGAAATATCGTTGATGTGTTTAAACTATTATTTTTTCATAAGTTACTTCATTCAAATTCAATTGATTTATTATTGTTATAATAAATTTAAAAATGTTAGCTTTTATTAAAAATTTAAATTGTATAAATTGTATATCTACATTGATATTTTCAGAATAGACTTATTACTTAGTAAAATATTTATATTACTTGTGTTAAAAGTATTTTTTATGAACGTGTAAAATACAAAAGTGAGACTTTCACTTCAAAATAAAAGTGTGCCACAGCTTCATAAACCTTATCCTAAATCACACCTTAAGCAATTGTATTGTTTTAATAATTATACTAAGGGAATATGTTTACTTACTTAATTGTTATCATGTTTACAGTGTAGTTTCTACCCCCACCATTCTCTATTACGTACGCCAATCCGTCGAGACCGTATCCTTCTTTTCCGGTATAATATTTAACATACTGCATGGTTCCAGAAATCTTGACATGCAATCAAAATAATTACTGAAATAATTTGATACATAGATGAAATGATTTATATTTAAATAAATCAACTTGTCTCAATAAGCATCACATGCACATTCCAATTGTAGTCTATTTGTACGAAACAAATATATTTCTAAAACAAAATCAATAGCATTCAAGTTTTTGGTAGGTGGACAATAAGTTACTGTCAAGATAATTTTTTTCTTGTCAGAGTTGTTACCATACTTACGGCAGAATCAAGTAGTTTTGTGTCCTTTGTAGTAAAAATTGTATAACACTCCAATTCATGTTAATAATAACGCCTTTTAAATGTTCTATAATCACATTTATTATACTGTTTATTCGAATTTAAAACATGAATAATTACATAAATTTAAGCACACAAAAGCTATTACTATATTTCATTGTCCAGCGGTATATTAATCATATCAATAAAAACATTTCGTGTTCATGAACGATATGACATTTAATTAGTCTTTAATTTAACCCCCAAAAAATCATAATAATCAAAAAATAATACAATTAATGTAAAATATCTCTAAATTCCCTGTAGTTATGTTTAAAATGTCTTAATAAATTATCTAAAGAGCTTGTCAGAATAAGTTTATAGGTTGTAGTCACAAGACTGTATACTTACATCAGCCAACGAAGCAATAACAACACTGGCTGGTTGTATACATGGTGAACTAATTCTATTTAAATATGCTTAACAAGACTGTATACTTACATCAGCCAATGAAGCATTAACAACACTAGCTGGTCGTATACATGGTGAACTAATTCTATTTAAATATGCTTAACAAGACTGTATACTTACATCAGCCAACGAAGCATTAACAACACTGGCTGGTTGTTTACATGGTGAACGAATTCTTGTTAAATGTGCTGCGGAACTCATAGACAATGTCTTAAAATTAGGTATTCTACGTAGGTCTAAAGTAAATTCTAAATGAAGTACCTGTAACAAATAATAAATTTTTATACACTCATTAAAAAACAAAATTAAAAAGTCAATAACCAAACGAAATCAACTTTCTAATACTTGATGTGAATCGTAATAGAGAAAATGTTTTACAATTACTCAAATTCTTTGTCTATGCCAGTTCTATTTCCTAAAATTGTAAAAATTTTATTTAAATAGATTTCGACTCAATGAAAAGCATTTGTATGAGATTGGACAAACAAAATGACTTCATATGGAAATATACATATAATTCTAACCATACTCTTACCTCAAATTCTGTTTTGGATAGATTAAAGTGAACACATAAATAATAAAATATGCATATATAATTTGGAATATTATTTGGTATTATGTAATGTATGGAATTATTAGTTTGTTTAATTACAAAACATATAATAGATATATTTTCTTAAATTCCTAATAAAATATAACCTTAGAGTTTGGTTTATTGCTGTTTTGGTAACTCGTAAGAAATGAAGTTGCATTATCAACTTGTTTATCGATTTTTGGGAATACTTAAAATTTGTAAACGAAATATAGTTTTGTTTCATTAATATATCCTATAAGTCTGTAATCGTCTGTAAAGTTCAAAAGGCAGAATTGTTAATCATGGTCACTTATACATACCTTTTTTTATGATGTTTAGTTGTGAAGTATGTAGGCCAAATATTTACTTTTACTTTTAATAACATTTTGTATACATAATATCTATATTGGTGACACTATTATTGTTTTTAAAAAAATTAATTTGTTTCTGTTAATTTTTGTCTGTACCTTATATATTTATTTGCTTAATCTTATTTAGTCAGTGTGAATTATTTAACATCTTCTACAGACAGGAGCAGGTAAGTAAATTTATTTAAACTGATTAATGATTAATAAAATTGTAATTTATTAATATGTTTACCAAATATCAAATGTAAAAACTATGATATTGTTAGAATAGTGGTGATAAAAATAGACGCAAAGAAATTTACAATTTAATAAAATCATAATGGCTGTCGTTAATTACTTTAGTTATGTACGAATTTTGTGAAACTAACTTACTATATAGAAACTATAAATTATTTATACAAGCAATGTTTTTATGTAAGTATCTTTATGTAAATGATAGGTCTACCGTCAGTCCAGCGATTCCTTTTAAGCACTTTAAGCCACTTTATCCTGTTTAAAAGTTACATATTCTTCAGATAGTAACAGGTCGGTAAATTTATATAGAAATATCTTCCATGTCATTCTAATAAATAACACTAAATATATTTAGTTATACGACATAACAAAAATAAAATCAAGAACAAAAATTCTTCTTTCTCTTAAATCATCGCTGTCATCATCGGATTAATTTCAATAATATAAATTAGTAGGTTTACCATAACAAACACTTACCTTATTAATATTATTATTATTTTAATGCACTTAATTGTTCATTTTAATGTTGTTGTTTTTCATCATAAATTTTCTGATAGACAATAATGGATACTTAAATCAGCAAATTGTAGCGTTGAGATCTGTTGAATTAATTCTCGTCAAGTGGACTGCACAAATCACAACTAATATTCCAAACATAGGGATTGTGTTCACCTTCATAGTAAACTACTATTGAAATACCTTCAAGAAATAATAAACAACTTAAACACACAGCAATTAGATAATGTAAAAATTTACTAATCGAACTGAATAAATTGTCTCACATTTTTTGGTAACTAGATTAGATCAAACTTGTAATATTGCTTATATTTGAAATTTGTTTTATCATCGTAAGATCATACGCTATTTGTATGAAAGTGTTAATAACAAAATTAAAAATACATTCTGATACTTCCAACACCACAACTTATATTCAAAATTTTATGGTTGATTCAACACGGTACAACAGTGACCAAAATTATTTATTTTGAACAATGTGTGATAAATTAACTTTGATTTAAGAGAAAGCGATTAATTTTTTGAATGATTACTATGTCTTGCATACAATAAATGTAGCAACTCTGTAGAGATAGAACAGCTATTATTCAATCCATTATATTTATTCAAAATACAAAAAGGGTATCGCAACTACAATGTTGTTGATTATTTACTGATGTTTTAAACAAAGCTATTATTAAAATAACAAATTATTCTACCGAAAAATGTTTTTATTTAAATCTAATTGAATGAGGACATGTATAAATAATTTCTCTCTTACCTAGATCAAGTTTAATAGTTTCCATCTTCTTCAGAGATTTAGAAAAAGGTAATTTATTTAGAAAAAATCTTTCTTGTTATTTAAACAAAATAGACTAAATATTTTACGTTTACACAACATTTTCAGAGTAAAACAAATAAATACACTAAAAAATTTAAAAAAAATAATAAATCATATAACTTAAATTTACTAATTTGTTAACTTGAACTTTTTTTTAAAGTATTTAATTATTTAATTAATACATTTGATTGTTCTCGTGTCTCTTTGCGTTTTTTTGTTGGGTAATTGTAACTGTTTTAGTATGGTATAGAGAACATGTCTAGTTATTTTAATTTAAAATCAAAATACCAACTAAACTATCAAATGTTTTCCACCACTATCTACATTATTTTGAGTTAAATTAAATTTTAAATAAATTTGATTTATTTGTATTATAGTACTTGGCATTATTCTTACTGTAACGAATATTGCATAATTTTATCTATACCTTTCCAATATCTCTTTACGATATTTCATGTGTATACTGTTTATTTATTATATAAGTCTAAATATACTTTTAAACACTGCAAAAGTTTAAAGATGTTTGTAATCATTTAAGAGTATTTAAAAAATAATAATATACATTTGCAGAATAACTTTTTTATTATTTAATTGAATACGAGTGAATAGTTATTTAAAATATTTGAAATAGGAAAAGTGTTCCGTATAATATTTCAAAATATTAAAATATTCTAAATGTAACGAAGTAAAATTATCAGAAAACTGTTTGTAGTTGTTATATATTATAATTATTAATTGTTTGTAGTAAATGTTTGAGTCTTTTTTATTAAAACAATATTGAGACCCCTAATAATAATATATCCCATTTGTCGGAGTGTTACACATTATATTATATGACTATAATAACTAGTTTGACATCAACATTAGAAAACCTAAACTTACCTTAATAACAGTACATACACTAACGAAACAGTTGTTATTTAATGTTGTACAAAATAAATTTATATCTTGACTAAATGAAATGAGCTTATATATAAATAACTGAGAGATAATGCAATTTAGGAAGGGCAAAGTAATGACGTATGAGGAAAATAAAAAGGAAATACTAAATCAAATATTATTGATCTGTCGTTAAGAAACTATAAAATTAATTGTCCAATGTGTTATCTTTCTATGTTTATATGTTATCTTTATAGTTTAATTAAATCCTTCTCAAACATATTATATGCATAAATTATAAACCGATCTTTGTACTCTACTCACTACTCACGTGATGCCAAATCGATCATATTAGTTATTCATGGTTAAATATAAGTATACTCCAGCGTCTACATATATAAACTAGCAATATTTAGCTATAATCATATCGATCATAGTTTGTACAATTAGACATTTCATACCAAAGCTGTAGACAATAAATACGTTCAAATGAAGATTCTATTTCTTCTGAGTCGTTAATTATTAGAGTTTATGTGAAGATAAGAGAAACCATTACTGAGTACGGTTTACTGTTCTGTAAATCAAAACTGTATGCTTTTACTTCCTTACATTACAGTATTGTATAAAACGTTATGTGATGAATCGAAAACATGATGTAGAGATTTTTGTGGGTATATACATTGAGGTTCCCTTCATGATAAGAAGTGGTTTTTAGAATGATGAAGTAAGATAGTCAGTTTTTCTGTTCGGAGTCTGCAGTATATACACTGGTTCTACAACCGAAACCCGAACTACATGACATGTACAGATACACTTTCAAAAGTCCCTTAAAACACTGTGGAATAAACAAAATAACAAAAAACAAAAATTGTTGTCAAAAGTAAAATGTTTATTCCTATTAGACCCTTATAGCTATTACAACAACAAAGTTATCATCTTCAGAAGGAATCTTAACAAAGACTTTACTTAGAGGACAAAGTTATACTTTAAAGTTTAAAGGACAAAGTTATACATACAAATATACAATTTGCGAAGGAGAAGAGGTTAAAGGTAGAAATTAACTATTTAGGCTATACAGTAAATTAGAATAAGAAGTATATAATTACACCTCGAACTAGCCAAATATTCTATTCATAGCGTATGGGATGAATTTTGTAGGATAATGTAACTTGTAAATCAATACAAAATTGAAAATAAAATTAAAAAACAGAATAAAAAATTTGAATCTATAAATAAACCTGTAGAAGCTAGTTTAGATGAAAATAAGATTGTAAGCAATCATGCACCATTAGTGCAAAATAATTCGAATCAAAGTTTCAGTACTGAAGAAATGAATCTTTTAAGTAAGGGTTTAAAATATTGCATAGCTAGTGATAACCAACATATAGTAGAAGATATAATAGCTATATAAAAAAAAATATTAAAAAATAGTCTTTGTTAAGATTCCCTCTGAAGATGACAACTTTGTTGTTGTAATAGCTATAAGGGTCTAATAGGAATAAACATTTTACTTTTGACAAAACATTTAGTTTTTTGTTATTATGTTTATTCCCAAGTGTGGTAAGGGACTTTTGAAAGTGTATCTGTATATATTGTCACCACAGTGCTCTGGTCTTTGTTTACATGACATGTGTTTAAAGATGTTCATCAGACAAATATTAATATTTAACAGGGAAATAATTGCTTATTTTATACTATAAATTATCATTATCAACATGGGATTCTATATCTGAGTTTAGATTTACACAAGCAATTATGATGTAGGTCACACTGTTATTATGAATATACTGAACGGTTTTTATATTAAGGTTAATTACTTTATACATTGTATAATGTGCACAAAGTGCCTACACCAACATCGTAATTAAGGTTTATGCTGCATTGTTAGAATTAAATTATGCACATTTTCCTGAATTAAAAACGAAACGAAAATTAAGTTTCTTTTTTAATGGTAATGTAATTATATTTGATTGATTGGCAGGAGGCATACATTGGTTTACGATTGCTCTGTTAATGTTTTGTTTTTAATTTAGTCTCTCAATTATAACTATTTAACAACCATAATTTTAATTCCATTTTTTACGATTCAGAGATCTATAGGAAATAGAAAATATTACATACTAATTTCCAAAAGATAATGTATTATGATTATTGTTTCTAAAATGATTTTACTAAAAGATATTGTTGTAATTTAAAGTCATTATAGGTTTTATTAGTGGCTATTTAAAGCATCGAAATTCAAGCTGACAAAATGTCTCTTGTGACTGTTAAAAGCTTATAAACCCAGTGGTATAAATAGTTGCCTACTGTATCTCACTAAATATGTATATCAGCAATAACTTTTACAACACAGTCCTGTATCAAGTTTTTAGGATAAATTTACAGAAATAATATTTAATGGTTCAGTTACTCTATTATTTTGTTTGCTTATTGTAATTTTCTCTCACCCCCAATGAAACAGGAGATAACAGTAATATTTGTAATGTCAAACTTCACTATGTAACATCGTATTTAAGATATCCTAATAACACCAGAAAAAAAAGATAGAACAAATGGCTAGATGTAACCCTATCCAATATGTACTGGTGTTGAAAATTTAAATAAATGGTTTGTAAAATGTAGACCGATTATTTATTGTTAAAAACAGTTTTCAGGAACAAATAAATGTTAACTGTATTATACAATGTCCAAATTATTACTATCAATTTGTTGTTACCATAAAAAATATTATTATTTAGATTTTAAAAATAAGAGTTCAATCGCTTAAAAACATTGTATTTTCTTTCGCTTGTAAGTATGTAATTAATGTAATAAATAATGCAAATGATTTGTAATTGTCATAATAATGTCATTTGGATTGATAACATTGACTCTTCACCTGTTTTTCACCAGTACTACGTAAATTATATTATTTATATTTCTAATATAATTGGAGACAATTATTAAAATGATTTCATTTATCAGAAGTTTTAGTTGAACTTAAAATTATGAAACATTTAAAAAAGACAACGGCTTGCCTCTATTTATAGTTATTATTATCTGAATTTTTCGACGTCGTTTTCTGCATATACAGTATAAAATAAAGATCAAATTCAGATACCTATCTACAGTACAATTTTGCTTCCAATCGTGTCAACGCACTTTGGAGTTAAACCGGCGGAGTAATTTATGTAATAAAATTATAATCGTGAAAATGAATGGATGTTTTATTAGGGATGATATAGTTAGCAATCGATAACCTCAGTCCATAATTTTTTAATGTAAAAAAACAAAAATCTAATTCACAATTAAATATGAGTCTAAATATCATACATGACGTTCGCTTATGTGCCGCGATTAAAAAAAGTTATGTGGAAAAAGTTAGAACTGTTGTTAGGACATAAAATATGCACAGATTTTAGGCAACATAAAAACACTTTTAGGCAACATCTCGTCAAAACCAAAAATCAAAACTTCACTAAAAATTCTTAAAACTGTTTTTAATGTATTAAATATGAATAACGCAGACAATATATTGGCGAGAAAAATACTTTAAATATAAGAATTGGTGAATGTAAAAATAACAAGCGAATAGGCCTAAAGGATAAATAGAAAAAAGTTGAACATATACTGTATTTTGTCCGAAAATCACAAATTTATTTGTTAAGGGAAAAAACTATGATGAATAATATAAAAACGAATACGAATTGAAGCCTCATGTATAAATCAATCGGACAATCTTATCAGCGAAACCACTTTATAAATAATGTCATTATTGATAAAAATAAAATTAAAATACTGAATTAAAAATTGAACAAAACAATTCTTCTATTTAATTAATTATGAAACGTCACCGATTATTCTACAAATAGGATTCATGAAAGACTAAATTCTTGAATGTGCTGGTAAAATTAGTTTACCTCTATAAAGAGATCTAATAACTTTCTCTTGGCTCTATCAGATCATGTCTGTGTTTAGTTAACTTCATTGACTGCTCTTGCGTAGTTTTAGATTTTCTTAGCTACTAGGATATTTGGTGTTTTCTCGATTATTCTATAGTTTTAAACTTGATATTGAGACTTGATTTAAGCTCTCGAAACGTCGTATGTTATATTTTATATACAGATATTGGACAAATTATGGCAAACGATTAAACTATATTAATAATATTTATTAGTGTTTACCATTTATTTAATGAAAACAGTAATATTTATTTTTCTGACTACGTATTTCTTAAAATAATGTAATACTATGTTATTATATTACTTAATTAAAATTAATAATATAATTGATGTTTAAAATCGTATCAAATGTTTCTGTTCCCTGAGTTGAAAGGCTTAAATACGAGAATATATTCAATTGTCCGAATTGTCACCTCGCGAAACTTTAGAAACACCACTTTAGAAATGTACGCCAAGGGGATTTACATTTTAAGTAAAACTAGAGTTGAAATTAGCCTCTTCCATTTCTTTCAACAGAGACAATGTGCTTAAAATTTCACTAACAAACTTTAGTTTGTCGTATTCGTCCCCTAATGACCTAAATGATTTTATTTTATAGAACAGTCAAAAGATTAAGTTTTTTACTCCTAGTTTTTTAATATTTAATGTTTGTTATTAAATTATTTATTAAAACAGATAAAAAATATTTTATAAATAAAAGCTTCTAGATTTAAACTTGATCCTCCTATAAAATCCTATTGAAAATATTTACTAGGAACAGTTTTAAATAATAATATTATTTTCGTAGTGGTAGTAGTTAAGCAAACAATGTATCTTGAAAACTGTCCCAAGGATGTATTTTAACAAGATAAATTACCGTTTACGAGTACGGAAAAAGATTTATCTACTAGTCGCTTTTTGCGATTCCTCTTTTAAGGATTTAAATAAAGAAACATCGGGTGTTCTAAATCCCGTCCAAGTGTTTCAACCTAAATTATATTATGTTAACACCCTTTTATAGTATTATTAGCTTCCAATGAAAAAAAAACGCTCTTTGAAGATTACGATGAGTAATATATTGAACGGGGAATGTGAAACAGCCATTTTCGAAACAGAAAGCTGTTTAATTATTTATGTAATATGGTATGGTCCCTTTTTATTACAATTTTATAGCCTCTACTACCAATGAAAAAAAGTCACTTTTAGATTAATTACACCAAGAAAATGTTCCAAAAGTTAATTCCGTGTATAAACGGAAAATGAGAAATAACTATTTTTGAGACGAGAAAGTGATTTAGCTAAGTCTCGTCGTTAAATCGCTAAATTAATAGTTAAAAGTTCAACAATGGAAAAATGCGAGTGTCACGTTCCATTACTTTCCTATTAAGTATAAGACATATCCTTACTTTATTTATTTGAATGTACGTAGGCAATGGAGCAGCTATTTCTAATTTTTTCTGTATGTGTTTATTCGTAATATAATAATTCGTAATTTAATAAGTATAAATAAATTATTAATTATAATTATTTTGTTTTCACTTTTATTGTAAGGATTATATATTAATGTTGTATAGCATGCATAATTTATTACAAGTATGTTTTATTTTCATAAGATTTAAACATTTTGTTACGAAATGTTAATAAAATCAAATGAGAAACTCATTATTGAACATCAATAAACAACTGGAATGACAACGAAATGAAACGGAACATGTACAGAACGAAGCGAATTATTTGGTCATTTATTCCATCTATTGACAAAAGTAGACAGAGAAACAAGCAAATTTGTCAGGCAAACACTACACAATATAACAGAAGGGATAATATAAGACACCAAAGAGTGTTTATCTTAGTTACGCTAAAGATTTAATTACAGCCTCATTGAAATAGACGGAGAATAGATTTGGTATTTGTGATTGTTCAATTCTACATTGGTACAAAAAAGAGGTGGGTGAGTTATCTTCTTCATCTGATTTATCGTAGGTTTAAATCTGATTTTAACCCTAAGTTCTGAATATAATTTTGTAGGTTCATTAACTGTTCTTACAAACTCAGTTCTTTTTTTTATGTTACTAGGTATCTTTAAAATTTTGAACGTCCGATACTGTGATACGTTGTCAGATTCATATTTGTTATGTTTATGGCATTTGATAACGAGAAGTAATTCAACTTCTCAAAATATTTGTTTAAGTTTGTATATACGTTAATGTAGATCTTCGTTTAATTTTCATAAATAAAATCTCTACCGCATTTAGATTTTTCAACCTTTTTTTTATGATTGATTTTTTATTTTAATAGGTACAAAAAATAATTTTAGTTGTTTTAAAACATAAGGTAATAGAATAATTTCAACAAATTAGCACATTGAACTTACCAACTTTTAAACACTATGTTTAAATATTGATTATAAGCCATGAAGTAGAAGTCTTGTGTTTGAAAGCTTTGTCGTGAAAGCTTCTGAGATTGATAGGCGTAACTTCAAGCAGAATGTGCTTTTACTAACTTGAGAAGAAATGTGTTGTTCTAATCTTTGATGTTATAAAATCAATTGTTTGAGAACAGTGAAGTATGTTTCACTGGAGTAGCGTTCAGTATAGTTATGAAAAAATCGCAAATACAATACATTTTTATAAGAGTAATAATATATGTATAAAGTTTTTTACTATAATTTTGTTTAACAGTAAAGTGTGTTTAGTATATATGCATTTGAACTGAATATAATATTGTAAATTGTTTGTCTATTTATTAACAATACCTCCTATAATATTTACACTTAAATAAAATATATTTAGAAGCACATAATTTTATCAACCTGATTTGCATTCGTGTTTTTTACTCCTGACATGAAAATATATTAAAACATTTTAATAGCAAATCTCTTCTTTTAAATATAGCTATTTAAATATAACACTAAAAATAAATAAAATGTTTTAACATTAATATACTATTGCAAAATTACTAGCAATAGTTCATTTCTCTCATCATTAGAACCTGCATCTATAGAAGGCAGTAAAGTAACAAAACTCATCTAATATTTAGTTGTGAACTGTCTATAAACAACCTAAAAACTGTAGATTCATTTTCTTGTAATCCTATTTGAAGAATAAGACCTTGAAAATATTATTACAAAATACTACATCTTCATCTCTAGTGAAATAAGGAAGAAGACCTTGCTCTCTGGTTCGATAAAAGGTTGTTTTAGTTTCTGATTATAAAGATTTTTTTCTTCTTTTAACCTATATGCCAAAACTTCAGTGTCTTATTTAGATAAATTAAGATCTCTAAGTAGATCATTTAGTTCATGTTGAGAGAATGTTTAAAGGATTAAAAGATCACGCTCATAATCAATTTCATTACTTGTGTATTGTAACTGTAGTTTTCCATTTCTACGTCATTAATCAATCATAAGGCAGAAGTAGTTTTGCTGAGTTAAAATCCGGTTAATCCCATTTAAGTTTCTTTATACGATTGAAACCTTTAACATTTACGACACAAAAAAAACAAAGTCATTAACGTTTTTTTTTTTTTTTTTGTCCGGTCCATATCATAGGTATTTTAAACTTTAAACTCTTCTTTTTTTTCCATTTTTCTACTGTCTAAAAGATCTACACAAGTTTTACAAACTTTGTCAAGTGCCTACGTCTTATCTTAGTGTTGAATTTCTAAATTGAAATAAAAAAAAATACGATTCTGTTACAAAATCCCAAGTCTTTTTTTCTGTTGTTTAGCAGGATATAATCGCCACATACATAACAAAATCAAATAGGATCATTTAAAAATTTTCTCCGTGAATACAACGTTTGTCTGAAAATAACATATAACAAATATGTAGAACTATTTAACATTAAATAGAACACTTAAATAAATGTTTATTATTAACTTACATTAATTTCGCCCAATTGAAACAAAATCTTATTGATTGTGATGCACATTATTATTAAATAATAAAGAAATGTTGCAACAGTTTTTTTTTTAAAATTTCGTTGACACCTTTATGTTATTAGCTATTGTTACGCATATATATATATATATATATATATATATATATATATATATATATATATATCGATATTCATATATAAATTGTCGTATAATGTAGAGTCAATTAGTGAAAAGGTAAATTACTTTTCGATTTAGTACTATGAAATTATCATAATTACGTTAAAATATCTTTGGCAATTTAAAAAAATATTGACTAGTGTAATGAGTAAAATTATTTTTAATGATTATTGTTTTGTTGCTTCTCTTTAAAATAAAGCTTATTTTAAATATGTATGCCCAAACCTTACTAGAATTAAATAAATTTTAACTTATAGAACATAATACTAGAACATTATACTAAACTAACATTGTTTATCGCTTTAGGGCCACTGTATACTTATTTAAACGTATATATACATTTCTTCTGCAGCAGGAAGTGTAATTCATGATACCCTAATGATACTTAATGATACACTCCCCCTCCCCCCACTCATCGTTGTGAACACATTGTCTACAGTGCTTAGTTTCAAAACCAACCTGACAGGTGAAACATTATTTTTAAGGCAACGATTTACTACAAAAGAATTGTTAGTGATAAAGGAAATGTTTCTAATATCAAGAGTAAAACAAACAAAAAAGAGAATAAATTACAGGGAGGGAAATAAAGGTTCCCTAACCCATCTTCTCTTCCCCCTCCATCTAGCATAGTCCCTGCAAAACAAACAGTTAATGTGATTTAAGTATTATTTTCTTAAGTTCCACTCTTGTTTCGAATCATGAACTTTCGTTTAGAAAGTTGGTTATAAGTGGTCTGATATTTTATTTTAGGGAACGTTCGAATCAGACTCTTTTTTTCTTTCTTTTTTTTTTTTTTATTGGTTCTTTAGCTAAAATTCTTCATCGAGTTTTGAATATCTACAATATTCTTTATGTAAATTATTATACATACAACGTCCAATATTTTAATTAGTTTACTGTTATATATACTCACGTTAATTTTGGTCACGTTAAGTTTAAATTGTCACCAACCTATCAACTAGTTGTAGGGAATTCTTTTTGCTGACAGCAAGAACTCGTTAATTTTACTATTTGGGTATACTTGTAGGTATTCATCAATCGTCAATTTCCAGCATAAGATGTGGGATGGAGTTGGTAAGACAGCAATTAAATACCTTAATTTGTTCTAGACTCTCCCACGGCTAATTAATAAATCATTTTGTGTATTCCATAAGTAAAGGATACTATAGGAAGGAAATATTTAAGAGTTAACAGTCACACATGTAATCCGCAAGTAAAAGGTGATATGGGTAATTTAATGGGCCAAAAACATAAAAATAAATAAAGTGCGGGAGGGATCATTATTGAAGGTGTCGTTATTGATTACAATTAAAATATAAAAATATTTATAACTGTATTATTTAAGCATCACAAAAATTATCTGAACATAAGTACACAAATACAAGGTTTATAAGTACAACAATACGAATTCAAATTCATGGAAAAAACAAATAGATATAGTTTATATATATTGATAGAAAATAAAGATATTCATAATATCGTAAACACCATAGTTTACATTAAAATTATAACATTGATGGAAAAGTTAAAAGTCGTTTATTAGGATGTTTGATGTAACTAATGGTGATTTTAATATTTCCACAATGAAATGGTGTATTAAAGCGACTAAATTAAAGAAATGGGTAACCAATTTAGTGACAGATACAATTGCGATCAGTTTATGGTGCAATGAATCTAGTCAGAATACTACCATTTTAATTATCCCTAAGTACCAATCCCTAATAACAACTGTAACAACTTATTTAATAAACATCTATATTATAGTTTGCAAAATGTTAATATTGTTATATGCGTTTTGATAAAAATTTAGCTAAGAAAACGACTATGAGCAAATATTTATAGGGAATTATTTTATCTCCGGGTGTCATTATTTTGTTTTAATTAACTTCAAATTTAGCTTAACAGCTTGCTTGATTTGAGTTATTTATTACAAACAACTTACATTAAAGGACAACTAAACTGAGCAATAAATTTTTAATATGTTTGACAGTTTACTTAATAAAATGTCAAATAAAAGATAACAAGAAAAGCTTTCAGGCTTTTAAAAATATGTATCCAACTTAAAAAAAAAATAAAAAATAAAAAATAAAAAAAAAAAACTGTTCTCTAATGATGCCTTAAATAAATATTAAACATGTTCCTAAGTAGATATTATATGTTAATAGCTTTAAATGTAACTGGTATAATTTTAACAACATATTTTAACTGGGATGATATTTTTATTTACCACAAAAAGTTGTTATAACTCTTGTTACCAAAATAACTTAGTTACAAATTTATTTTAAACTGTAACTATATGAATATTAGTTAACTAATTCAAGTGTATAGATTTCATCGGTTGGACTGATAAATTCTACTTCACGTAACTATTTTGGTTAGAAAAGATGTAAAATTTAATGATTTTATTGTAGTAATAATTTAATAATAAATCTGTAAAACAATATTTTATGTATGGTAGAAAATAAGGATTTTACAGGAAAATATAGTAATACACAAATTTTACCAGAATAGTAGTGTCTTTCATTAATCTTATTTATTAGTGTATATTATTACTTATTATGGTAATTATTATTACTTTATTTATTTATTTTGTATTATTCTTCATTTTAAATAACAACCTTTTTAAAAATGTTTACAAAATAATAAAAAAACAATGAAAATATCGTGATAACGAAAACTATAGCAAAAAAATAAACTTATTTGTATTCTTCCTTTTTTACAAACAAAAGTTCTACTTTTGTTCAGATTGTTTCTTTAAATTTTAAAATAACCATACAAAGAAAATCGTAATTATAGGATTATAAATTGAAACATATGCTGCAATAATGTAAGGTTACAAATTAAGTTAAAATCTACTTACCTTTACAATATGTATTAATACATAATGCAAAGAATGCAATACGACAAAATTATGAATGATGAACTCAAATAATGATTAGAAGCGAGATATTTTTTGCATAGATATTGATAACATTCTAAAGCAAAACTCATGGTTTCATTAATATAAACATCTCAAATACATGAATTTTCACATACATGGGTTATCGTGACAAATAAATATATCTGTATAATATTTACGAAATTCTAGAATCCGATTTGGTTAAAAACATGGTTTGTGAGTTTTCTTAAAATGACAACAAATTTAAACACTCATTTTTGTGATAATGAGTGGCTAAAATACCACTTAAACATACATAAACAAACAACTTTAAAAAAATTGTCTTAAAGTCTTCCTAGTTGTTTCTAATGTCTTGATTTTAGAAAGATGGATGATGTACAAATATTCGTTATGCAACAATAATTTCCGTAATAATGATGAGGAAATCTGTATTTAATTAAGTGTTTTTCCTGTTGTTTGTTATTCCATTATAATAGTCTTTAATGAGCTTTGCATGATATATTTCTATTTTGTGAAGATATAATGAAATGTTTTTACATAATTTTATAGCTTCCTTAAAAACAAATAACTACTGCTATAAATCATTTTACGAAATGCCTGTAATAGCTTTTTTTGTATATTAAAATAAATCGTTACATTCGAAATGACGCCAAGACAAACTGTAATCTGTTAGCAATCATCCATGTTTATAAATTATGTTACATCATTTTATGTGAATAATCAATTCATAGTGGGGGAATAAATTTAAAAATACAAAATTCTGACTCTGGAAAACCGTATTGTAGATTTAGACAATTTAGAGCATACTCTGATATTTTACAGAAGAGGTTTTCCTATTAATTTTACTTCTTTAAAACAGAACCACCATATTGAAACTGTGCCACTCCAACTTATTTTTCGTGATAGATTGTCGGATTATTTATTCCATTATTGTGGAGAAAACTCTTGCAGTACTTCCTAAACTTCCCACTGCTTTAATTATATGAGGCCTAAAAATAAACCAATAAATATACAGTGTGGGTGATAGTAACGTCAGTGATAATATAGAACAAAACGTTTTCAAACCACAAATGCTTAACATGAACTTAGCTGTTCCAATTTTATATCGTAAATGAACCTCAAACATGATTACAAGTGGAATATTTCTCACGTGTCAACATCATTTAATTTATTTCACAACATGTTCATACAATGTATTTATCTTTGTAGAAAAGTAAAAAAAAAAAAATAATAAATAAATAAAAAAAATAAAATTAAAAAAAAAAATGTCACACCTGATCTAGCTAAAATTTTCTAATTAGCTGTAAATATAATATTCCGGCTTGTAAAAAAAATGTTCACTCAAGATGGGTTAATTAAGGAACTTTCCATAACATTTAGATATAGTTAGCTTATTAAAACATGTTTATTTAATATATTAATAATAAGCTACTTCGTTGAACATGATAATGCAGTAAATACAACAAATAATATCAATCAAACTTATGAAATTTGTTAAAAAATTTTACGATGAAATTTTCACATATAGGTAAAAGAGATAAATCTGGTTCAACCCATGTTCATGTAGAATACATAAGAAATCTAATGGAAAGTGTCAAGTTGAGTTACCACATGTCGTGAAAAGCGTCAGTTACAACTGTTGAACATTAAAGGATTCAATATGATTTATGTTTTTAGACGCACCTGTGTGGAATTTTCAAGTACTCTTTCCTTTAGTAAACTTTCAGGACTGAAAATTCAATGTATAAATTTCTCTTTTAGATACTTTATGTCCGATATTGTTCTTATGTAAATAATAATAAATAATATAATAATCCCTTTAATATAACCGCTGTAATAAAAAACTAACTGTGTTTGTTTAACTTATTATACATTATTACAAACTAGTGTGTTAAATTTAAATATTTAATATACTTAATAGTTAAATAATTTGAGGCTAAAATATTTATAGTTTTTAATTTAGTCTTAAGTCCAAAATAGTAAAAAACATGATGCTTCAATTGTGCGAAAGTAAAGCAAATCGTGAGGAGTGGAAACAACAATAACTATTATTATCATATACTGATTGTTATCATTTTCGAAAATTTAAACAATACATAGTTATTTAAAACGCAGAGTAATGGGATGTAGAATAGTATAAGATCAGGTAGATAGTTCAACATAACTTAAGGAACTGTAATAAAAAACAATTCTTAAAGTTAACTGTGAAGAAGAAAACAAATGGGCCTTAATGGAAATAAATATATAAATATTTAACAATACGATATAAAGATACAATAATATAAGCAAGCCAATGCAATTCAGAGTAATACAAAGATGCACGATCAGGAGAGAGTTACAAAACAACTAAAATAAGTAACTAAGCTAAAGTTCGTTAATTAATTATCGATGATAGCATGCAATAAAAAATATGATATTTGTTTATTTAAAAAAAACATGTTTATAAAATACGATTCTACGCAAATAATTATATAAGTCGAAGTAAAATTAGTAAGTAATAATTGCCTATAGTCAAGAAAAATATAAAATAATTGTGTCATGTTACTACAGGTAAAATTAACATTACTAATAAATTTAATTATGAATACAGAACCATAATAACAAGGAGATTCAGTGATAAATAGTTCTAAAATCTAAGAAATGCATAAAAATTATATTCATTAACGACATTTTTGCCTTGTTTAATGCACTTTATTAGTTTTAATTTTCCAACACGTTGGGCAGGAATCGTTTGTCTTCAAAGTTTAGGGTATTGTAATCGTCTAAATCAAATGAGTAGTTGCATTGTAACGTATGTTGTGTCATAAGGATTGTGATTTAATATCTTTCTATATTTTGTGTTACGTCTAAATTCCGTTTTGTTACTTATAAATTACCAGAACAGATTGACCATGGTAATAAATATAAACTCATTTGTTGTTTAGAACACTGTTTTGATTTATACAATTACATTCACGAAAATACGATTTTGAAAGCCTTTATTTTACACAGTTTTGACTTTGTAATCTGATCTTAATATAAAAGTAACAGGTAAAATATACTGTATAACATTGAAAACTGTATTGTGGATGACGTAATAATTTGTAGTAATTTATCATCGTACACATTTCAAATGGTTAATATTTATTAATATTATTTTACTTATATATAAATAAATAATTGAAAGACGTTAATGTGATTCATAAATATCGATATTTTAAAAATATTAGAAAAATTCTTTTTCAATGTAGTTGAAAGTATATATAAACGTCATACAATAAAAATAAAAAGCTGATTAGACTTTGAAGACACGTAATTGTCTTGGCAGAAGCTTTTACAAGTCCTGTCCTTCTGTTATAAATGGAGAGATTATGTTAAACGCTTTCTTTAGCTAAAATGTAAATCCACCAGGAGTACATTTGTAGTGTGATGTTTGTAAAATTATGCAATAAGAAAAATTAGAAAAATTTATTCCATCTTCCTTTAGTTTGAAATTTTATGTCGATACAGGTTCAATGCAAAAATAATTTAAACAGTAGTAAACAAATGTTTGGTTAATAATTGTTTTGATTAGATATTACATTATTTGAATGACACCATATAAGCAGGTATTTTAAGAAGTACATTTAAAATAAAGAAAACCATCACATATTATGTCCGAAACTGCTTATTTTCCAGCTGATTCGCTTTTTTTTTAATATAGCCTACATTATTACTTTGGAAATAGAAAAGATGAAGATTTCATATCATAACATGTATTTTTTATTTCATGTTTATAATTTTTTCGAGAAAAAAAGATGTGTTTTGTATGTTTTATAAATTACAACCGTTTAAAATATTGAATTTTGAATATATAAAAATATTTAAACTATTAAAAAATTCACAACAAAAAGATAAAGCAAACAAAATACTGTTTTTACTATTTCCGTAGATCAAAGTATAACCATATTTATCGTCAAAAAGTAACACACTTTTAACGTAATTTTTTCTTGGCAATTATCTGAAACAACCAACATCAGAATAAAAACAAAATTATTTTAGAATTCTAGAAAAGTCAACTCGAAATACTTGTATGTTTGACTTTTGAATAAGGTTTTAATTTATTAAAGTGAATATACAGAAATTTTAAAATGTCAATAAAAAAAAAAAAAAAAGTTTTAATAAAGTAGAATATAATTTTCGCCTCACCAAATATTATATATTTAGTTTTTGTTCATAATTCGGTTATCCTTTTTCAAACAGAAAAAAAAGTATCAATAACTATTACAACTCTTAGATTTTTAATTGCACTAAACATTTTCTTTTCAATAAAATAACATATATTACGAGTATTATTATGTTAAACATTTTAAATCAAAAAACAAGAGACTCTTTCAGGAAGTGTTCTATTTAAAAAATAAAGAACACAAATCATAATATACGTAGAAAACGATATATTTCAGTCCATCCATGAAATTTGGTATTTTTTTAAATGCTCATTATAACTTTGGAAAAACAAAATACTGTATATTTAATTCAGATTTGGTTCAAACATTTTGCATTTATGGTTTACAAGTCTACCTGAAACAAATCTTTTACTCTACTTTGCTTATTTTAAAGAAGACGGTTTTTTAAAATGCCAACTTGGAATATTTTGAGATATCTTAACGTTAACAAGAAATTTACAACAGAAAAAAAATTATTGACAAACATAAAGTTAAATCTTTTTGACCGGAAATGAATAGTTTATTCCTACCTACACACTGTGCAAAAAGACGCCTTTGCAAGATTGAACACTATGTGGTAAAAAACGGGTTGATGCATGTCATACCTTCCTTGAGAGTGAGAGATGGAAGATGGAAAGAGGTAGGTTTTCAGAAGACAGAAAATATTATAGACGTTATGCTTAACAGTAAAGAAGAGTGGAATAGAACATATCCATATATTGCACGGAACTTGAGAGTTAAGAAACAAGAAGAATATGGGAGGCAGAGAAAACTTCAATATTGATAATTAGGAAGAAAAAAAAAAAAAAAAAAAACACACACACACACACACACACACACAAGGAGGTTTCAGGTAAAACAATTACATCTTGAAGTAATGCTAAATATAGCTGTTCTAAGGTGGTGATTCAAAAGCAAAAGGAAAACTACTTTAGTAAGTAAGACTTTGACACAAAGATTATGATAAGATTTTTCTTTCTCTATAAAAAAAAACCAGTTTGTGTGTGTGGGGGGGGTTAGTATTGTAGTAATATATTTATATATATATATTATGTTGTTTTTCTTGTTGTTGCATACTTTCAATGTATAATTGAAGCAGTTAAACACTTTATTTGGCGTGTTGTGAAACACTTGTGCTTAGTGTTTTTATATGAATGGAAAAGCATGTTATACACGTTAATCTTAAATACAATCTTTTAATCTAAAAAATATCTACATTGCGTTAAATCATTTAGTATACGTAAATATGTTTAGTAAGAAAGCTGTATTAGTTTTAAAATTGTACGTATTCCAGTGACATTGGATAATACATTGCTGTACATTAAACCAAGAATGGTTCGTACAACAAAACCTAGACACCAAAGATTTATAAGGTACAATTTCCCCTTTGACGTAGATTTGTGCAAATGTAATTAGTTTCTCTCTCTGCCACTTTCACCTTTTCTCTCCTTAGAGGTTAAAAGGATTCCCAAGCTATATATTGTTCTTCTTTGTAAAATGTACTAGAACCTTTCTGTTATAAATGTTTTATGGTGAGAGTTTACTATTCGTTGTCCTATTTTTTGTTTTGAATAACAGAATTATTTTAAACCAATCATGCTTTAAATCCTGTGTAATTAGAACTGCTTTATAGAAAATATATTAGTATTGTTTTTTATATAAGCATCAAACAATTTCTATTCTGAATTGTCCTATACTAAAATATATCCAGTTTCATTTATTATTTTTAAGTTTATATAAACTTGACAATTTTACGAAAATTTTACAACTACCACTCACAAAACTAAAATAAGTAATTTCATTTTAGAGTTCTTTCAAAAAGCAAATTGTTTAAATTTGTCAGAGTTCAAAATTACAACTTGGTCTGATTTTTTTTTTGTTATCATATTAGAATTGTATTGAGGACCATTACATAAAATTCATTGCGTCAAATTTATTTACTCAAATAATATGGACAGAAACTCTTTAAAACTCAAATATTTTATATTTAGTTTTGTTTGATTAGGTTAAATTTCACAAACTTTCTAAAGGTGTTAGTCACCATACAAAATTAATTGATGCATGCCTTTATATTAGTTTTCGTCTTTACTAAAAAAAAAAAAAAAAAAAGGAAGAAAGAAAAAGAAAAAAAAGCTAACTACTATGAAGATTTATAATTAAATTTACGTTTACTTATGAAGAAAATGTAGAATAACAATGTGGTATTTAATTCAAGTTGTCAGAATAATAATTATTCTCCCGTTGGAAGAATTATTGAGTAATAAACCTTGGGTAAAGGCGTATAAATACACTATAATTATACACATAATTACTTAAAATTTTAAACTTCTGTTTCTGACAGACCAGTCCCCAGTCTATAAGTATGGACTGTAAGAGATATTTACGTATCAATATTTGTATATAAATAACACAGTAATAAACACAACCACTCACGGCCTCATGGTGAGTATGAGTGTAGCAATCCATACCTTGGCTGAATCTATGCCTTTCTTTAAGTAGTTTTAGAATAGATCCCTCTCTTTCGTCATCTCTATCAAAAATCTATTCTTCTCTTACAAATCTAATGGTATTCGAGATTTATGTTTTTTTTTAAGGCGATTATCACGCTTTTTAAGGGGAGTTTTTAACTGTAAACAAGTCTTTAAATTAATATGTGTTTCTACAAAAATCCGCCTCATCGCTTCATTAGGTTTATGTCGTTTTATATATTATCTACAGTAAAATCTCTCTCATACATGAACTTGATTGTAAAACCACTATTCCACTAAGTAAACTCCTCTTTTTATATGGGAATGAATAAAGTGTCGTATTAGGAAGAGCTCTTGCAACAGTTTTACGTTGAATAGAATTTTCCTTTGTATCGGACCAGTTTTCTTATATTACTGAAATATAATAGCGTGAACCAGCCTATAATAAATCATTTATAGTACATTTGAGAGCGAAAGACTTTTACTTATCACATAGAAATTTGTTATGTTTTAACACAATATAACTATATTAATTTGATAATTGTGTTATAATTGTAAACGTTAATTCCATTTATTAAAGTTAAGTAAAAGAAGACATGTCCCTACGGTAATAACTTTGGTCTAAAAATTACTATTTATTATATTACATTATTTATTTCGTGAATAAAAGTTAAGCAATACTGTTGATTGAATAGGCTATGTTTTTAATGATTTGAAATGAAAATCTCTTCTCACTACAAGTATTTACAGACATTTTTTTAATTAGGCTACGTACTAGCAATAACAGAGAAAGCCTATTAAAGTAGAACAATATGTATGATCCTTGAGACTATCTTGTAGTATCTTTAAATTATAAATTTGTAAATATTGCTTTGAAATGTAGTGATTTGTCACAAAGATATATTTATCAATCACAACCACAGATATATTGATTTATAATTTAAATTATCGACATGTTTTTATTTATTTAAAAAACAATTGTTGTTATAGTTATTAACTAATGCAGAATAAAAGACAGAATATGATTAAAATTAATTCAATCTGGTTGAACAATATCAATATATTTTCGTTATTAGTCTAAATAGTGTTTATTAATTTTCCCATTAACAAAAGAAAGTTTTATTTTTACTGAAAGAAAATGTCAATGAATTGTTTGTTCATTACATTAGAAAATATATAGTTTACAATTGTTAATATAATAATATTCTAACCTGCAGTTCAGGAATAAAATGTATTTGTTATATATTAAAAGTTTTATGAAAGTGTATTTTTAAGTTTCAAAGTCACATCATGAGACTGGAATTTCTGTTCATTCATGTGCAGGAACATTTGATAATATATTATGTATAATATCAACTATATGAAAACGTTTGATGCCTAAATAAATTGGGTATTTCAGTTAATGAACTTATTTCACTCTGAAGTAACAATTTTATACCAAAGACTATTTTTTTTAAATATCTTATATATATATATATATATATATATATATATATATATATTCCTTTTGAAAAATAATATCATTAATCCAATATATTATGTAACCGTTTGTTTTAATACAAACTGATTTTAAAAATCAAACGATTTTACAATTTATGATGTTATATCATGTTTTTCATTAAAATTTTATAAAGAAGAATTAAATTCACTTAGAACTGTTTTGCAATTATAAAATATTAAGTTTTTATATGTATGTGTTGGTATTGATTTGGTAAATAAATATTGGTCGGATAAAATAAACTATAACAAAACTTATAAATGTTGTAATTTATCAGAATATCTTAAGATGAGTAAAATAAATCTGAAAGAATTTTAAACGATTTATTTTTTTAAACATTAAAAACAATTTCCTTATTTAATTCTGAACAATTAACAAGACACTGTCTCCATTAAACGGAAATAGTTTTATGCATAACATTTGATCCTTTATACAGTCAATACTTACACACCTTATTGTGTTACACAAAAAGTAATTGTCGTGATGAATAAACTTTTTTTCTTTCTTCTAAGTAAACACTTGTCTGCTGTCACAAGGACTACGTTAACAGTCATTAAATTTATTAATTCCCGCTAGGTAAACAGACAACGTATTAAGTAGAAACCTATAATAATGTTGATAAATAATATTAACAATAAAATTTAAATGTGAAATATGTATTTTTAGCGACACCGATATGTGACTAAAAATATAAATATATTTTATTCTGGTTTGGAACAAACATTATTGTTGCTTACTTCCTCCCGATTTTTCAACAATATAGTCTTCCATAGATTTATTTATATTAAAACGCACTTTACAAATATGTAAATTAAAACAAAAGAAAAGGGAAAATATTAGTTATCCTGCATATAGTTATATGTTGTCAGAGAGTAATGACTTATTAATATACGTTAATATATTCATTTTTATTTACTGATAAATAAGAATTTCACTGTTGCAAGCCCCAACGGTAGCCTACATGAAAATTATTCCTAAGTTACAAATATTCATTAATTGTTTCTCAAACTCACAAGTTATACAAATTAATATCATTTTGTTACATTTATTTCAATCATTTTTCATTTTTGAATCAAAAGTTGTATTTGTAAATATAAATTAACAATTACATTTTACTATCAGACCTTTGGAGGAATCTAGATATAATAAATCAGAGCCATAAAGTATTTTAATCCAACATGTTTGTGAACAATAGATTTAAAGACATCTTTGAAAATGAAACAAATTAGAGTAATATACAACAAAAGAATTCAGTTCTTCTAATTAACTAAAAAACGTATCTTATTAAAATCACGTAACTTTTCCTTGTAATTTTCGTTTTAAATTCTTTGCAAATCGTGAGAGCTTTATGTTTTTAAATTCATAACTTCAAATACTAGTTACTAAAAATTTTCATTTATTTCTTAAATTTATTTTTTTTATTGAATGTATAATTCAAAGTTAAAGGATATTCAGTCAAAATAAAACACTATTGTATAACCGACATTAATTAATTAATAAGTTATATATGAATTGTATCTATAGAACGACCTAAAATAGTCATAGTCACTAATATACGCCAACATGTTACATGAATGTAGCTCTACACAGATATAGCTAGTGACGACAAATATTTTATAAAATATGACATTCAAATGACCTAATTATATCACAGACCTAATTCCTTGCACTTAACCCACTATCAATGTATAATAAATAGCCTACATGTTTAGTTGCGTTTTAATTCTACTCTCAACAATTTCAGACAATTTCTTAGCAGTAATAAAATTAATATTTATAACTACTAATGTAGATTACGAGAGTATTGTATACATTGAGTAAGGTTATAAATACTACGAATCACAAATTCATGTTTGTAATATTATTTTGGAGATAATGATAGTAATAATTGTTTAATAATAATCTTTTAATGTGAATAAACCTATGTTCGTTGAGACAAAACTAATTCAGGCATTTCAATACTGCATTGAAATTACACAGAAGAAAATATTAATAAAAAAGTTTTTTTTTTTAATTTATTATGTTTAAACTCTACTATGTATTAAATTTAAATTCAATATTTATCATATATTATTGTCAATTTTAAGACAATTTGTATTATATTTAATTTTAATTACACTAATTGTATGTAAAGTCATAAACTAAAATGATAAACAGGCGCTGAAAAATAAGCAACATTTGTGATCTCAAACCATAATATTTTTTTATTATAATTTTACTCTTTTTTTCAAAGCTTGAATGTGATTGTTCTCCAGAAAATTAATTGTTGAAAAGTATTCTATGATTTTAGAATAATTTTAAATAATTGTACACTATATTGGTTTCAGTTCTCCATGTATTTAGAAATATACATTTTTCAATGAAATATTGTTCTCTTTTTAATTTTCTACTTTACATATCAGATAAAATAGATTATAACATAATATAATCATTAAAAGTGTTAAAAACCATTGGAACATAAATTACGATTTTTATTCCATTCTGATTATATTTTATTTTAAATGATATCTCGTTTTCGTGTCTGGTTTCTATTTTCATTTCCTAGTAATCCTAAAATAAAATTATTAACGTAATTGGAATTTCGTATTTACTTACTCAACCTGAATCATAGCAAGACGTTGGGTCGTGTAACCAAAAACACCTTCGAAGTGTAAAGCTTACCTCTAGTTACCAATCAGATTGTCTTCTCTTCTTTAAATTGACTTAGGTTATATTAAATGTTCTGCTTAATTTTATATAAATGAACAGTGTAAAAATATTGCACAATGTTTCACATACTCATTCTTAAAACCATACTAAATTTTTCGTCCCAAAAATAAAAGTAAAAGAGTTGTGAGTCAAAAAATAAATCAAGTACGCCATCATACTTTTTTATATAACTTATTTGGCCAAATATTTAAATAATATTTAAATAAAACCTAAAATATTTTGCTTCTGCCATCAACTTTCTTAAAGGTTAAATCAAGTTTATGTGACTCTACAATAATTCATAAATAGTAATTTTGTTTAGTTACAGTTTTGCACATTTAGTTTCTATAGTTCATTTGAGTGAACATTACGCTTATTCGCGCTTTTATAAGCTGTGTTTTCTTTTATATCAGCTTCATACCTGATTTTGTTATTGTTTTTACTGAGAACTCACGGCATTTTGGAAACCATGTGTGGTAATCATTACTTTTTTAAATAATTAAGGGGAATATTGTCATTCGCTTTTTACTTTACCGTTTAATAATCTCTTTACTCTGTAGGGTCCGTATATAATATGCATGTGTGTTATATAAAACTCAAACTTTAGAAGGGTTCCCATTGGTCAATATTACTTTCATGAAACGACTGAATATGGATGATGATTGAACGATAATAAAATGTAATATATGTTTGAAAATGTTAAAAGGTATTTTATTTATTCAAAAAGTGTTCTTGTATTGAATAGATATGTATCAAATTAACGTAGTTTAGTCAGTACAATAACAATAATTGAATGTTGGCTACAAGTGTGTTACAAGAAATGCTGTTAATTGCTGGACGTGCTCAATGTGTATTAATTATACGATAAATAGTTGTGTCAAACATTGTGACCATTAATTGATATCTGTGTTCCAATACAAAAGCCAAGGATATTATCTGATATACCAATCTATTATATTTTAGTAATTTTCATTGTTTTGATTTATTTATATCGCACAATTCTAACTAAACTAAATTGTAACAAGAAACAAAAGGAATATATGTTATCATATACAATTTAGAGCGAAAATCGCTTTATAATTATGTCAATAAATTATTTATAAATAGGTTTCATAAACAAAGTCACTTAATCATGAGTTAGGTAATTATGGTTAGAAATTACGCATATAGTTTTATTTACATTTGTATTACAAACAATGATTACGTTTTTATTACTACACTCAAGCATTACTACTTTCGATTTATGTTCCATTTACTCTACTTAAAGTAAGATATTTTGCACACTAATTTTGGTTATTCCATGCTGATCATCGACAAATGCAGTTCACAAGTGATTACTAAACTCGTTGCTGATTAGTTAATATTCATTCACTCCATAATTATAATATCTTGAATATATCGTGTAATAGTTATATCGTGTAAATTAAGATTAGGAGTTAAGTCATAACACATGTAGTAAAAATATTTCGTTTCTTAGTTTTCAAGAAAGATACCTGATGAAAATTCAAAACAATGGAATTTGATTTTGGTTATACCTTTTACAGTCTGTTATTTTTTAATTATTTATGTGGTGTTTTTAAGAAACCTTATTATACCTATAATCTTAGTTGTATACTTTCCTCCCGTCTTGATAAACACTTGAGTCTTTTGTTTCGTCTCAACTTGTTGCCTTTTCTATTATATAAAATAATTGCAAATTATCTTATCATGTGTTGGTTCACTTACACGTATGTGAATTATATCAGCAGAATCTCCATTAATTACTAATTTAAACTTGAAAAATATTTCCCGAAAGTTAACACTTAAAATAATATATTGGTGTAACTGGATGTTTTCATTAGATAAGAGTAATTTTGTTTTCATTTCACTGAATAAAAGGACCAAACTTTGTGTTGATCAAGTAATTAATTAATTAACATGGAAAGAGATTGCATACATTTAATTCATCTCGTCTAATATAGTACAGTATACACAATTGCCATACACAATATGACGTACATGAAAAGACATAAGCAAGTTTTTAATAAAGGTTACTATACAATCATAATCTTATCGAAAACAATATTCTATAATGTCTCAAAATGAGCTAAATTTATTCAATTTTGCATTGATTATATTTCATTAAACCTAACTAACTATTTGTTTTGTTCTCGTGTTTTTAATTTTATTCCATTTTATTATTTTACATTAAAATTTAATTGTGCCCACACTATTTGTATTTTATTATTACAGAATCAATAAACAGTGTCTGTTCGTTCTTACCTAGGGAAAGCTGTTATTTGTGGGCACGATATGTGTAGTTTATTAGTACAAAATCATTAAACAGTATCTGTTCGTTCATACCGAGGGAAAGCTGTTTTCAATTTCAGTGTTTGTGTTATTTCTCTTAATATCCATAGATGAAGACTAAATATAATAATTATTAAAATAGGACATTTGTGTGCTTTTCATTTCAAATGCTTTCATAAGCTTGGCCACAATATAACACAGTAGACGAGATGGGCTGTGTAATATTACACCCAATTAATTTTGCTTTCATGGAATTTCAACAAACAACCCTTCTGTAATAGGTTTTCAGTATTAACTCGAAACTTTCAGTCACCCCCTCCCCAATTCCTCCAAAATAGCCAGTATCAGGTTTCCCTTCTCATTAGTGTTAAATAAAAGTTAACACTTTTACCTTTCATGCATATTTTAAGTAAAGAAAGACATATTTAATTGGTCCAAAATTGATGCTATAGTTTTCCCAGATGTATAAAATTAGGTTTAAAATTATAAATATAGATTAAATATTATACATTTTTATTGGTGTAACTATTCTCGTAATTTGTTACAGTGAATATCCGTCTTTTGTTATTTTTGGCTATGGGTGTGTGTTTTTACAATGGGAACAGAATTCTTTGTCGACCGACAACATTAAAAGTCCATCCCTGCGACAGGCTCTCGCAAAAATCAAGATTGCTTTATTCATCAAGTTTTTGTTGTCAGAAGCTTCTATAAGAAGGGTTTTAGTATCGTCTCTTGTGAAGGTTTTTGATTCTTAGTTTTGAAACTTATAGCTTGTTTCTCAAGAAATCCATGTCTATAATTACTTATATCTATGTCATTTTTTTTTACTTCATGATGTTTTGAACATTGAATAATACTTCACAGTGTGGAATGTTGGATTATCTTCGATTCTTCGGCGAAGTATGAAAGTGTCACATTCTCCGAGACTTTGGGATATTTTTTGTTGCCACACCAATTATTAAATAATTCATATTGTCTTTCATACTTATTTTTTAATTTATCAGGCAATAAATCCAACGTAACTTCTTTCACCAAACTGCTTACATCCTGTGGTGAATGTTGAAAAGTCTTCATCTCCCAAACATATTTATAACCTTAGTTGTTAATAAAGAGGTTTGTGAGGTTAATCGTTTATAAACATAAATTGTAAAACTGTAAACTAATTGTATTACTGTTTTACTATGAACTAATTACTATTCCAAATTTATTTCTGAGAATTTGATTTAAACCAGCTTTTAAAACTTTTACATTCAATTACCCAACTTTAAAAAAAAAAAATCATTCAATCACATTTTAGTGTTTGCGTTACACCAATATCATGCATAATAAACAATCCATTCATTCACAGTTTAGTAATTGAGATAAACTACTTTGCATACAAACAACCAATTTATGTCTCTCTGTCTACTCATCGATAATTGATACGCTTAAAGTGTTTTATGCTGTTTTTTTCTTGTTTTTTTTTATTTTATATATATATATATATATAGATTCTACGACATGTTTTTAAAATTTTATTACGCTGAGTTTTTTAATTTTTTTTATTAGGTTTAGAATCTAAAAATGAGATTGATACTTGTATAAAACGTTTGTGTTTCGAAGCAAGATGTGTAAAAAGAGATTTCAAACTATAAATTACTTTCCAAAGTATACGAAATCGCCTCATAAAGCTAAAATATTATAAAGACCAATCGATAGAGTTATTTAAACAATTTGGTTAAATATATACCTTATGTAGGATATTTCTTTATACCTTCGTAACCATATCAAAAATATTCCCCCTTTAACACAAACATTATTATGACGTTATTCCATTGAATATTAGAACAAAGATTAATAACAAAGTAGAATTTAATTTTTATATTATTATAATAATTATTAACAAATATTAAATGTATCAATGTAAGAGACTGTACATTTAACATTGTGTATAAAGAGGTATGACGAAAATCGTATTTATTATAATGCTTGTGTGTGGATAAAGACCTATTATTATTACAATTCCCAAATATTACTAACTTTAATATTTTTCATTACTGTTGAGACCGAAGGTTCTTGGTGGAATTCCGTGTTTAAAGATACTAAAACACTTTTTTTTTTTATTTTTGTAACATCCACTTTTTATTAAAAATGGATTGTTAGATTACTCCACCATGTTAGATTATTTTGTATGATTGATTTATTTGTTTGGTTGAATTTAATCGTGTGAGTCAACTTTATTAAATCAGGTGCTTTCACCATGTAAGACAATTTTATAAGTTTCTGGGGGTTTCTCCTTAGACTCTACTATTGATTCAAATTTCGCTTGGCTGTGGGCTGACTCTAAAAAAATGAAACTGGATAGGAAAAAAATACAGATTTTGATTTAGAACAAGTTTAATAAAATCGAAAATGTTCATGAATACCCTTTCACATGAAATCTCTATAAAAACATTAAACTTTTAGATTCGAGTTGGCCATTCCTCGAATTAATTAAAATTTATTGAACAAATTAACTTAACAAATTTATTGAACATTTTCTAGACTGTCAATAACAAATTTCTATCACCATAATATTACATCTAAATAAAGCCTTAACAAATGTACAATATTATCGTTATCATTATTTATTTACTTAAATTGTACAAAATTGTCCCTCTTCCCTTTTTGTTTTAATGAGTTTATATTTTAACCTTATAAAGTAATGAAATAAAACCCAGTATATGACTTCGTTTGATAATATTGTATTAACCAATTGAGATCTGATTTACATTAATAAAAGTTTAAGATTACTTACATTACACTCCACCTTTTCTTCACACTTTCACTGAACACTTTATTTTGATTTTATTTATTTCAAATTTTCACAACACTTCACTGGTGTAGATTTAGTTGATATTATTTTATTATAGCAGGTTAAATACGGACTGAGTTTCTTATTGAATTTTTTTACTTGTTCCCCCTCTGAAGATTTATTTTTGACTACCTATTTTTCACGCGTTGTTCTCCCCTCTTCTTTTTTTGAATCCCTCGTGTTTCTTTCTCATTGGTTAATTTTGAATTTTTGTCGTTCTCATTAATTTTCCTAATTTGCAATCTTTCACACGTAGAACACTTGTGCAATGCTTAATTTGCTATTTGTAAAGTTCACTGCCTCTGCTTCTGTTAGGTGAAATTCGAGATGCCTTGCGCGTGTTGTCTCACATCCTGTTTCGGTATTTAAGTTGGTGTTTCAAGTTAATTATATTTTTAATAAAGTATATATAATAAATTTATAATAAATGTTGTAATATTGGTGTTCACCAATCTCTCTATTACACTCCTCCTCCCAGTTTTAAAATTGTACCACCAATTTTCTTTGGTCGTTTTCTGCTTGGTTGAAGTTAAGATTTTGAAGTTGTCAATATATTACATCAATAGTGTCACGCCTTGTTTACGTTTGATAGTTTATGTGGAATCGCTGAGTGGAATGTTCATTGAGCTTTGAAGATTTGCTGGCTAAGTGGAATGTCTCATTATCCATTTTTATTGTTACACGGTAATGTGTGTTGCCCGACTTTTGCTGTGGTAGCACATTGAAGTGTAGGCTTACTTCAATAGTACATTGTTGATATTTGTGAGTTGAAATGTTTATGCTATGTATTCGCTAGAAGTGTCAGCTGTGTTTGTCACTTTCGCTCGTTGAAATTTATGGCGTGATCAGTGCCTTCTTTTCACTTTAACGAAATTGACTATTGCTGTTGTAGAAGTTTAAGAGTAATAAGGACGTCCACTCATTTCTCTTAAATTACCTAGAATATTTATTTCGCAGTTTCAGTTGTTTACTACCGTTATTATTATTATTTTGTTGTTGTCATTCTTAATGTTTACATTACTTTTTATTGATCAGATCCCAACGGGTTATTTTTCTGTTAAACTTTACTTATGGAAGTTATGTTTTAAATGTTGTCTTATTGCTTAAAGCTAATACATACTTATTTCTATTCTATTTGTACAATCTAAAATTTTATCAGATCTCAATTACTCTATTTATTTACACGTAACTAATAAATTATGGGTTTCTGGTACACAGATATATATATATATATATATATATATATATATATATATATATATATTTTTATAGTTATATTGACCTTCTGTGATACATTTTCATCCTAGAAATGTGTATTGGCTCACCTTGGAGCCGTCCATATTTTAATATCTCTACCAAATATGTTAGTCTGTTTATTTTTTTTATAATTGGGTATGGGCCAGTGTACTGCATATCAAATTTCGAGGGTGTTTTTCCATGAAATTCCCTTTTTATTAATACCTCGTCCCCTTCTTGAAATTCAAAATCTGTCCTCTTCTTATCATAATAGAATTTTTGTTTATCTTGAGCTCTTTTTATGATTTCTGGCAAGGTTTGTCTAATTTCTTGAATCTGTTTTATTTGTTGTTTGATGTCGTAATTTGGGTTTTCTAGAATTTGTATTATGTCCATAGGGTTGTTTGGTTCAAAAGCGAACATTAACTTGTTTGGTGTAAATCCCGTACTTGTTTGTTTTGTTGAGTTGTAACAGTATACAATTTTGTCGAGGTATTTTGACCATTCATTTGGTTTTTCGTGTACGTAGTGTGATAACATATTGGTCAATGTTCCATTAAATTTTTCTGTAAGCCCTTGTGTTTGGGGTGAATATGCACTACTTAGTATTTGGTTAATTCCTAGTGTTGAAGTTAAATTTCTTATTATTTCGTTATTAAAATGTGTACCCCTGTCAGACTGTAATATTCTCATTTTTCCATATTTTAATATTATTTTCATTAAATTCTCCGCTACAGTTTTCGCGTCAGCTGTTTTGCACTTAAAAGCCCAAGCGTATTTGGTTGTTGCGTCGGTACACGTTAAGATGTATTTATAGCCAAACGATGAGTTTACAGGCCCTATAAAATCAATAATTAATCTGCTCATCGGTTTGTGTGTCGGAAGTATTGATTTCAGAAGTCCATAGGGTTTTCTGGTTGGTATTTTTCGTTTTTGACAAGTGTTACATGTTTTTGTATAATTCTGTACGTCTGTATGTAAATTTGGCCAGTGGTATCTGTCATTGATTTTTGACATTGTCTTGTAATATGAGTAATGACCTCCTGTTAATGGGTCGTCGTGAGCTTGTTTTAATATATCTGACCTTAGTTCATACGGTATTGCTAAAAGTTTTGTTATTTCTTGACCATTGAATTTTTTGTAGTATAATATTCCATCGTCTAAAGTGTAATGTCTGGATGCTCTGTTAATTTTATTGTTATCTGTCTCTATATTTAAGAGTGCAAGTTTAATTTGTTTCAAATATGTATCTTTTGATTGTAGCAATTCTATGTCCGGTGTGTTTGAATTGATTAAGAATACATCTTCAAAATTTTGGGGAATTTCGTCTCCTGTTTCTTGTCGAGACAGGAAATCTGGGAGACCCATTGTTTTTCCTTTCTTATACTGTATGTCTAAATTGTAATCTACTAATTTCGTAGCTAAGCGTCCAAGTCTATTCGAAGGGTTTTTAAACGTTTGAAAATATTGTAATGCTGAGTTGTCTGTAAAACATGTTATTTTTCTTCCTAATAAATATTCTCGCCAGTATTCTACGGCGTATGTTAATCCAAGCATCTCTTTTTCAACAGTTGAGTATCGTGTTTCATGTAATTTTAATTTTCTTGACAAATATGCTATTGGATATTCTTGATTATTGTTTGGGTCAACTTGTGTTAAAACCGCCCCTATGCCTATATTTGACGCGTCTGTGTAAACTCTTGTACGTCTGTCTTCTTTAAAATGCGATAGCAATGGTGGATTTGTTAGTATCTTTTTTATTTGTTCAAAAGCTTTGTTACATTTTTCAGTCCAAATTATTTTTGAATTTTTTTGTTCTTGATTTTTGAGTAATTCTGTTAAAGGGTGTGTTATTTGTGCATAATCTTTGATAAATTTTCTGAAAAATCCTGAAACTCCTAGAAAAGCTCTTATGTTACGTAATGTTTTTGGTTGCTTGAAATCCAATATTGGTTGAATGTTTGATTTTAAAGGCTCTATTCCTTCCGTTGAGACCTTATGCCCCAATATTTCTATTTCTGTATAGAAAAATTTACATTTTTTTGTGTTTAATTTCAAATTTGCTTTGTCTAATTCTTTTAAAACCGATTCTAAGTTATCTAATTTTTCTTCAAAGTTTGGTGCAAATACAATGGTATCGTCTAAATAAGCTAAACATTTTGAAAATAGGTGACTTGCTAGAACTTTGTTTAGGTTTTTCTGGAATATTGCACTTGAAACTTTAAGTCCTTGTGGTAATCTAGTATATCTAAGCATTTTATCTTGTGTTCGGATTGTTAGCAATGGTTTACTTTCCTCGTGTACTTTTAGTTGAAAAAAGGCGTTTTTTAAGTCTAATTTCGTGAAATATTGTGAATTGCTTAAACAGCTAAACATTAATTGCAAACTCGGTATTGGGAAATTTTCATTTTTTATCTGTTCATTGACCTTTCTAAAATCTGCTACTAATCTGTGTGAGTTATCTTGGTTTTTAACTATAAATGCTGGCGATGCAAATTCTGTGAAGTTTGGACATTCTTCCAAAATTCCTGCTTGTACTAAGTGTTCTAGCTCTTTATTTAATACCTGTCTTTCCTGATTACTTTGGCGATATGGCGGTACTATGATACCTGATGTACCCTGAACTACTTGTATTTTGACTGGGTTTATATTTGCTGGACTGAGATCTCCGACCTCCGTAGTGAAAATATGTTTATATTTTTTTATTATTTTTACTACTTGACTGTGTTGTTTTCTGTTAGTTGTTCGCAAATTTGGAATTGTACTCCATTTTTGTCTGCAATTTGTTCTTTGTTGGAGTTTCTTTGTTGTGTTATTTGTGTAGGTGCTATTTTTTTGTTTATTGTATCATAAATTCGTGGTTCCTCTTGATTTCTGTTTATATGACCAATAAGTGTTCTTGGCATTATTATTTTTGGTGTTTTTGATGCGTTATATATGTGAATATAGTATTTATCATCTTGTCTTGATATGTAAGCATGAATTTGTTTTTGCTCCCTTAAGTGTCTATCCGTTTCAAAATCCATTTGTTCGTTATAATTTTCTATCTCTCGTACCATTAAACTCTGTCCTGGTGCAATTCTTATTTGATCGAGTGATCGTATTTCTGGGTTGCTTATTATATTGTTATTTATTATCAAACGTATGTTTTTTAAATTCTCTAACCATGATTCATTCATATCTATTATACATTTTTGGTTGTTTGACTGCAGAGTTATTTGTTTCTTACCGTAATCTATTTTTGCTTGATTAGCTAGTAAAAAATTATTTCCTAGAATCATCTTAGCATTTATTCCTGAAGCTACATAAAATTTATTTGTGAATTTTATTCCATTTATTTCAAAAGGTAAATTTATTTCTCCATGAATTTTTAAATTGTTGTCTGTGGCCGATTTTATTATTGTCTTTGTGTTATTTGTTATTGTTTTATGTTTGACTAGGTCATATTGACATATCGAAACATTTGCCCCTGAATCTAAGATTGTTTCTATATCCTGACTGTCTAATGTGTTGAATGTCACTTTAATTGTGCATACTCTACAATTTTCGTTTTTATTGATGAACAGTGTATTGTATACATCCCATGTTACGTCATTCTCCGATTTTCTTGCTTTGGATACCCCATTTTTGTTTAAGTATTGTTTGTGGAAAATGCTGTATGAATCTAATGTATATTGCTTTCGAACGGCCTGGTTTAATTTCGCTGCATCGACTATCTCTTCATCACGCGTCACAGCGCCATGTCCTATTTCACGACCTAGGTCAACATTGGTAACTATACTCTGTTTACATTGTGATCCGACTTTGTTTGTAGTTATTGTTATTTCGTTTTCTACTTCTGAATCCGTGGTGCTGTAATCCTGGGGTGAATATTGTGTTGTTACATCTAAATAGGTCCTTGGAGTTTCGCTTTCTTCATATGACTCGCCCTTGCTTTGTTTAAATTTAAGATTTCTTAAAGCCATGGAATAATGTTTTCTGTCGTTTAAGTGTCTGTCAGTGTTTTTGGTTTGTCGTTGTGTACCCAAATTTAAGGTTGTCTTGTTTTGCGTATCTGATGGTTGAAATGTGTTATGATTTTGACATGTGTATGTTGGAGTAGTATAGCTTATACCGTTAGCTCGTTTTTTGTTGAATTTTATTTTAGATTTATTATTAGAATAGCGTTGACTGTATTTGAATTTGTCGTTCATTTTGCTTTTGTCGAGCATGCATGAATTCTGCTTCCTTACATTTTTTATGTGTGGTTGTTGATATTTAGCATGGAAACATGTACTTGTTTCTTGTGGGGTTGAATAGCTATTTGTTCTTATAATAGCCCCCCCATTTAGCCCGTTTTTTTGGTTGTAAGTTTGTCTGAAGTTGTTATTTGAGTAACATTCTTGCACTGAGTGTCCATTCTTACTACATTTTCTACAAAATTCTTGTTTTCTTTTGGCATTTGGTCTATCTTGGGTTGTATTCTGGGGGTAAGTATTTGTATTTTTATTGAAAAAGCAGTGTTCAGTGGTGTGATTGTCCATTTTACATATTTTGCAGTTGTATTGTTTGAAGAAACACCTGCTTGTTGGATGATTTGTTTTATTGCAAATTGTGCATACTTGACTTGTCCTCTTATGTCCATTAGTTGGAAAATATGCATTTCTAAACTTTGGTATTGTCTGATGTTGCCTATTTTGTAATTGTTGGTTGGTTTGGTATTGTGGTTTTGTTCTTTGGTCGTATTTTTGGAATGATTTTACTTCATGGTCCCTTTGTTGTATATTTATACCTAGCGTGTGTACGATTTCTGTTAGTTGTTCTATCTTTTCCGACATTGTGTTAATCGTTTCAAAGTGTCTGTTTTCTCTGTCATTCTGGCTACCCTTATTTCTAAGGTATCTCTGTTTGTTTAGTGTTTTTTGGAGTAGTTGTTGCTCTATTTTTCTTAAATTTTCCTCTAGTTGTGTAAGTGTATTATTCTCCATTGTTATTATACATTCACAAATTTCCGGTTTTAAACCCTGTATAACATGTGATATTATCTGTTTATCGTCTATATTGGGGTTCATTCGTCTGCAAAGGGCCTGAATTTGTAAATAAAAGCTTATTGCTGGTTCCGATTCATTTTGAACTTTATTTTCTAATAATGTCTGTAAGTTTTGACATTGCGCTATTGGAGTAAATAGGTTAATTAATTCTGTTTTTGCATTTTCCCAGGTTATGTCTACCTCTTGGTTCCTTTTAATAAAACTGTTATACCAATCTAAAGCCGATTGTGCCAGATATGTTGGTAATAGATTTATTTGTGTTTTGTCCGACCACCCGTTAGCTCTTGAAGCTACTTCGTATCTCGATATGAAAGTATGTATATCTTCTGAGGGTAAACCGTGATATTGGTAGGGTTGAACTAATGGTATTTTCTCTTTCCTTTCCATTTTAGTGGTTGTTTCTGTTTTTGTTGGTATCTGTGGTGTAGTGACTTCGTCGTAAATGTTCTCTTGTGGTTGTTTTACGTTTACATACACATTATCAAAAGCTACTGGATCATATATGTGTGTGGTTGTTGCTAAAAGTAATTCTTTATTTTGCTCTGAGTCGTATGTAGGGTGTATTAGTGGTTTAAATTTCTGTGGGTTTCTTAAAGTTTCTAATTCTTCTAACTGTGGATATTTATTTCTTTGTTGTGGGGATAGTTTGTTGAAATCGATTAGATAATCATATGCTTTTTTGTATTCTATGTCTGCTGTTAATTCAGTGTGTATTTTTTTTATTAGTGCTAAAATTTTCCTAATTTCATCAAGAGTTTTATTTTCATTACCTTCTATTTTAAATGCCTTTAAAATTATTATTGCTTCCTCTTTTTTAAACTTATATATGTCAGTGTTAACCAAATCCATTTATTATTAGTTAGAACCATCTCTTAAAAAAAACATTCAAACGAAATCATATACTCTATATATCTTTATATTACTTATTATCATATATTACTTATTCTCTAAACAAATGCACATCTAATTTTATATTTCTGTACTTTTTTCCCCCTTTCTTTGTTACTTTTCAATTTGGCGCCTCCACCATGTTAGATTATTTTGTATGATTGATTTATTTGTTTGGTTGAATTTAATCGTGTGAGTCAACTTTATTAAATCAGGTGCTTTCACCATGTAAGACAATTTTATAAGTTTCTGGGGGTTTCTCCTTAGACTCTACTATTGATTCAAATTTCGCTTGGCTGTGGGCTGACTCTAAAAAAATGAAACTGGATAGGAAAAAAATACAGATTTTGATTTAGAACAAGTTTAATAAAATCGAAAATGTTCATGAATACCCTTTCACATGAAATCTCTATAAAAACATTAAAC
The DNA here is from genome assembly GCA_963513935.1 of Aphrophora alni. Taxonomy (NCBI): domain Eukaryota; kingdom Metazoa; phylum Arthropoda; class Insecta; order Hemiptera; family Aphrophoridae; genus Aphrophora; species Aphrophora alni. The sequence goes on from OY740771.1 coordinate 23,650,163, forward strand.
TTTTAGATTCGAGTTGGCCATTCCTCGAATTAATTAAAATTTATTGAACAAATTAACTTAACAAATTTATTGAACATTTTCTAGACTGTCAATAACAAATTTCTATCACCATAATATTACATCTAAATAAAGCCTTAACAAATGTACAATATTATCGTTATCATTATTTATTTACTTAAATTGTACAAAATTGTCCCTCTTCCCTTTTTGTTTTAATGAGTTTATATTTTAACCTTATAAAGTAATGAAATAAAACCCAGTATATGACTTCGTTTGATAATATTGTATTAACCAATTGAGATCTGATTTACATTAATAAAAGTTTAAGATTACTTACATTACACTCCACCTTTTCTTCACACTTTCACTGAACACTTTATTTTGATTTTATTTATTTCAAATTTTCACAACACTTCACTGGTGTAGATTTAGTTGATATTATTTTATTATAGCAGGTTAAATACGGACTGAGTTTCTTATTGAATTTTTTTACTTGTTCCCCCTCTGAAGATTTATTTTTGACTACCTATTTTTCACGCGTTGTTCTCCCCTCTTCTTTTTTTGAATCCCTCGTGTTTCTTTCTCATTGGTTAATTTTGAATTTTTGTCGTTCTCATTAATTTTCCTAATTTGCAATCTTTCACACGTAGAACACTTGTGCAATGCTTAATTTGCTATTTGTAAAGTTCACTGCCTCTGCTTCTGTTAGGTGAAATTCGAGATGCCTTGCGCGTGTTGTCTCACATCCTGTTTCGGTATTTAAGTTGGTGTTTCAAGTTAATTATATTTTTAATAAAGTATATATAATAAATTTATAATAAATGTTGTAATATTGGTGTTCACCAATCTCTCTATTACAGGATGTTGCAAAATAAATTTTAAAAATGTGTTTATTTTCTCTAACTTTAATAACTGATTACCCTACTAATTTATTATTAGTATTATTTTCTTAATTTTTCATGCCATCTAAATATGCTACAGAAATTATTGTCAAAGGTCATTAATGATTTTTTTTATAAGTACGTTATTTATGACGTATTAGGCCTATGTTGATGTATATAGTATATATTAAAATTGTAATGAATAATGTTCATAATTATAAAATTATAATTGCTGGTTTTTTGCTATAACCAATTATTAATGTAACAACTTGAGCGACCAATATATTCGCGATTTATTTACATATGTTGGATGGACAGGCTCGTAAATTCAAGATAGACTGTGACAAAGCCGTTGTTCGAGACCAAAATATTCATCATATGAGTAGCGCGGTTGAAAAACTTGTTTGTTCTTCAAAGTAAAGTAATCAGGAAGTCATAAACCTAGCTTGGTGACATAAATCAATAAAAACTTAAAAATGCATTTAAACATTCCACTTTTATTTCACCAAATCCTTCAATAACCAGCGTTTAAATATTTCGAGAAAAGGGGAGAGATTTGCATTTTTTTAAAAAACCTACACATACGGAGATTGAGTTAGTAGTGAATGAGATGACCCTTGACAAATCGTTAACATATAAAATACATTTGGCATAGGTAGTACGCGGACTGAACAGGGATTTTAGGAAGCACCTGATTCTTTTAGCAGTCAGCTCTTCTTCACTTTCGTCATGGTATACATTATATAAAGCGTTTATATATAATATTCTTTACAAAATATTAAATTTTGTTGATAGAGTTATAATTACACAAAGTTTTATTAAAATTACACAAAGTTTTAATGAAACTGTCTGACAATGATTGATATATTTTTGTAAACGTTGTTTGTAAAGTTGGTAAGTTTTTCTGACAACATTTGAAACTTCCAACGTCAAATATTTATACCAACAACTTTCCATTCTTTCCTAGTTTCACCCAAAAGTCTTGACAATATTTTGTGTTTTTTTAAACCAATAAACCGGCATCCACTATTTTATAAAAAAACTCATCCTTTCAAATAATCTGCCTATGTAGCCAACGCACATTCAATTTTTCTATTTATTAGTTCGTAACTTGAAGTTAAAATAAATATAATACTCCTTACTTGTTATTACTACAATGGTCTTCAGGTACCCTCTTAGAAAACCCATATTTTATCATTGCAGTAGTTTCACATGCTTATAGAAATATGGGGTTCCATTACATTTTTATTAATTTCTACACCATTAGAAATTATATATTATATCATAATTAAAACCGAAAGATTCTAATATATGTTTTATTTAACTTATTTTTATAAAAATGAAAATAAAAACTAAAACTATTTGAAAATAGTTCTTAATTTAAACCTTTGTCAAAATTATTTAAATATTTTATTAACGGAATTACAAAATGATAAATTATTTTCAATTCTTTTTTCTATTTTTTTCTACACAAATAAGTTAAATACAGAAACACACAGTTTTTGTGTTGCGAAAAACAAAAAAGGACCCTTTGTCGGAAAACATTTTTTTTCCAGGAGGGCCACAAAATGTAAAAAAGTTTAGTTTTATTCATTTTTAGATGTTGATCTATTTCCATTAATAAACTCCTCCTCTGCCATAACTTTATGTTAAACTGAATATAAATAAGAGTTAATAGTATTGACACTTAGTTTTTGTGCAGGTCCTTCGTTGTTAGAGAAAAGGACCAACTGTCGTTATTGAGTTATAACATGGGAGCGACATTCGGCACCTTTTACCTTTTCCCAATGATTAAATAGCTTCAAAAATTGGCCTCTCTTGAACGCTTGCATTAGTTTAGACAAAAAATGAAATGTTGTCTGCTGTAAATAAACTATTCTCCTACATTTGGTACCTATTCTGACTTAAAAAAAAAACCATTTTAACAACAAATTGAATAAACTTCAATAACAAAATAGTGATAATAAATTATTCTATTTATATTGGATGTGCACTGCTCCTAAGTACCTCTCCGAAGAATTAATTGACAACAATCTTGAAGGTCCTGAGCCATGATATGTGATGGCGAACCTTCCTACGCGGTCAAACAGATACTCAATTTGAAATATTACTAATACTTATATATATAAAGAGCAATCCAAATAATATTTCTGATAAATTTATTTGTTTAAATATATTAAATAAAGTTTGTTTGTTTTTTTTAACTAAATTTAACAATGTTTTCCTCAAAACTAATCTTCTCCGTAGGCTACAATCAAGCAATTAAAACAACTCACCCAAATTTTAAGCTATTTCTAGGATTTTGGTCGACAAATGTTCACTATTTTATTATTAATAAAACTATATTAAAACCTCAATTTTTAAAAAATATCTACAAACAATATCTGTTAGTTTTCCTCATTAATGTATGAAAAATCTATTTGTATGTACAGATCCATATTACAACAACCGGCGTTTGAATGAATTACAATCCACAATTAAATTCAACGAACTAAAATACTTGATATTTTTTTAATAAATAGCTTAAAATTAAACATGTTAAAAAAATTAACGCAGTGGAGTAATGAAAAGCCCAAATTTAATAAATTCTCTCCTTCGCAATTTCCCCTAGTATCTTTCTGTATATCTATATACATAAAAGTTCTAAAGTTTATAACTCAGTTCTCTAATAAAAGAAGGAAAACGCAATAGACCAAACTTAAAATTGGTTCAAACGATTTATCTTTTAAAATTAAAGTAATGTTTATTTAACAATTGTAAACTAATTTGTCTAACATATATATTATTATTTTCATTTTATGACAAATATGTAACAATAGTATTTAGATAAGAGTATTAAGAGTATACTTCTTCAACTACACCCAGTATCTACCAATCTGACAACAAATTATTTAATTATTTACAAGTGGACGAACGAAACACCCAAAGACTTCCATCTAGTTTTTATTTCTTTATTATTTCTTTTAGTTTTAAAAAATTCGACTTAAAAATAAAAGCTTTGTAACGAGAAATATGATTAAATCTTTTAAGTAAAGATTTTATTTAAAATCTATTTTTAAAAATATATCAATACTTACTAAAGGGTTTTCATTTGGAATATAACAGCACTTATTAAAGTCCTTTAATTCATCCTATATGTTTGAGCTGTGTTTAATTCGTTCTTTCTATATCTTTGATGTTCTGAAACAAGTTTAAATTTGATTAATATTTGTTTAATTACAATTATAAATATAAATGTGAACACATTTAAAGATCAAAGATCAATATATTTTTACAATATCATTGGTTGGATAGTGTTAGAAATATTACATCTGTAATAAAAAGTACTTTTTAAAAGTCTTATAGGAAACATTTGTGGAACCAAGTAAGTGTTTGAAAACACACATATTTTTAAATTAAAACTTGAACAAAAGTAGAGGTCTTAGTTTACTAATTTCTACACCAATAAAAATTCTAGAATGGAAATGTAACTGTTCCATCTATGTGTGTTTTGTTTGTTTCATTTATAAGATTTATTTCCATGTGTAAAAAAAGTTTGTGCAATATTTTTGCACAATTAATGATTGTGAACCGAATAACTAAATAGTTATTGTTGGTATTAAAATCAATATACATATTATGTTTAATGGCTCTATTCATATTCAAGTATACATTATGCATATTAATACTACTCTTATTTTGAATACTAGATGATTATTGCTACTCAACTCTGTATTAAATATCAACTATTGATGTTAAGTCAAAACGGATACAAAATAGTCCTCTCTTTATTATACCTGTTTTAAAATACATCTACAGCTATAATATACGATTCGTTTGCTATTCAATAAATTACATGACATTTGTCAATAGTTTGTTCTTTCAGTTACATTGTCAGTAATACTTATAAATGTCAGTAGGGATTCAATTAGAATCCATTCTTATTTGACATTGATGATACTTATAAGCGATCCAGATTACCTTTCTACTTACAATAAAATCTAATCAATATCATTTGTTTAAAATATCCGCTTATATCACAATTTATCTCGTAAAATTACTCATAACAGTTATTTGATTTTTAAATTATTGTTTTAATATTTTGATTGCCCTTTTGTTTAGATATATAAACAATTTGATTTTTCCTTATCTTAGATTTATTATTTAAAAAACATTTTTAGGTTTATATTCCATTATTTATAATATTTTTATTATTTTTAATTCTAACTTGCTATATTGTTATTCCTAATTACAAATATTGAACAGTTAATCAGGCTGCACACAAGAGCAATACAATGTTTAAAGAGCAGTCGTTGCGATTCGTGACTTTTATGTGAATGTAATTTTGCTGCACCAAAAAGTATGGCAGGAGATTTTTTTTTTTTACGTCACTTAATCAGTATTAATCATGCTCTCTTCCAGTAAAAAAAAAAAGTTTTCGCAATGTGTAATAATATTTGAAAAACAAGAGAAAGTAATGAAAGTGGAAACGGGTATAGTCGTGTAATTTATTGAGTGTTCAGCAAACTATCAGAAAAAAAAGACATATATTCTTATATATATATTCGTTGAAGCATGATGGTAAAACAATATTTTTTTAAATTTTATTAATGACTTAAAACCCTAATGTATCTAATTGTTTTTATAATATGAAAAATATATTATAGAATTATGTTACGTCAATATAACTTATTTTCATTTTATATCTATTAAAGTCAATGTCGTGTTATTCAAAATAAAAATTACAGTATCTAAGAATTATCAACAGGTATTTCAGTTATTTCACAAAACTGAAATATCTGTAAAACAATACTTAGTTGGATCTTATTATTTTTAAATTACTAAATATAATTGACAATTATTAAAATACCACAACTACTTGATTTAGCGTGTCCACATAGGTACTGATTAAATAAACACTATTAAATGTCTCAATGTCACACAAAAAACACATAGTTGTTTAAAATATCCTATAAACTGATCACAAATATTTATTTTGTAATTCTTTTAAATTATGCTCATTATGGCAGCATGCCATCGTCAGAAAACACAAAACAAAATTTAAAAACATGACATTTTACAAAACATACATTTGACAAATAAAACAATAAATTGGAAACTCTGCTCTCTTGTCTTTATAGAGATCTCTGTCCACTATATGATAGTACTCTCTGACAGTTGCAGATGGTTTACATTTAAGAATATGTCTACTGGAAGATATTTATTTCTAAAGTATATCTCTTATGTAAGAAAACTATGTTTTAAGAAGATGAATACTGCTAAATATTTCAATATTTCTTTCCTTGGCTGACTTAACTGTCGAATAGTATTTATTATTCGGCATATTTAATAACTACAAAACAATTTTAGAGATACAGATATTTTGTTAACAAACGAAGGTTGTGCGATAACGCTTTACAACAAATTTAGGTAATGTTTCTTAAAGTCGGTTTCAAAAGCCAGTTTTCCTCTGTAAATTCCGTGTCTAACTCTTTATCTGACAGTGCTGTGGCGAATAGAATCGCTACATGGACAACATTTAATTTACACATAATGTTTTTCGCTTTACAAACCAAAGAAGCCTTTTCATAACTATTGACTGGAAAAAAGTAGGGGTACGGTCGGATATTTAGAAGTACCATAGGTAGTTTCCTAATGTTTGGGCTATCATTTTACTTGTTTTATAATTGTAACAGAGAAATTACACTCGGTATTATTTTTCTAATGAATACTCCAATTTCATATTAAATCTATCCTATTTATTTTAATTGATCACTAGAGGCCACTTTTGTAATTAATTAAAATTTTAATTGGTATTCGTATTACAACGGTATTAAATAACAAATGATTTGCCTGGATTCATTGTCAATATTACCATTAAAGTAATTAAGCAATGAAAACTTAACTTGAATGGTGTGGTTTTCCTGTTCTTTTATTTCATTACACTAGTTGTACCTAACTCAGTATTATTTTGCACTGTGTATTTTTAAAATCAAAAGAAAACATTAAAAACTTTGAACATATTTGCGGGAAATAGAAATAGGGTCAATTTACCATGTTAATAAATGAATAGGGTAAAACATAAACATAAAACAAAACTAGTTTTTGTGTTTGCTTCTATTTATTAAAGTCGTTATTTTGGTAAATACTGAGAGCTAGCAATAATATATTTGGCAATAGCTTTCTTATTAGAAAAACTCCAACTAGAGTCGTACATAAAATCTATCAATCAACGATAACAGTAATTAAATAGTCGCTGAACACCATCTGAAAATAAATAGTACAGACTATTTCATCAATCAGTAGAAAATAATAAACTAAAGTAAACTATATTCAACATTAAAGTTGTTATTCTTCGTTACTTGTCTAGTAACATCCTTTACTTTTGTTATAGAGACAATAAAATATAGAAACGTAATAAAACTGTCCTGTATATCGACTTTGCACTCTCAAGAGAATTTATTTTGTGGATTAAAATTACACTGTGGTACACTTTATTCCACTGCCAAGTCATAAACTGCACTCTTCAGCTTACCTTAGGCTTCCTTTTACAATTAACATTTAAAGTACAGGTGGAAGTGAATATTTCCGCTTAAAAAGAACAATAAGTTTTCTAAATCTTTTCGGACATTTATGTTTAATGGTTTCCTTCAATTATAATGTAAAGCTGTCGTTATTATGTAGAGAGAAGACAAATTACAAAACACTTGTAATCCTATTGTAAACACTTGGTTGATCCTATTTATTAATATTAACACATACTACTTATTATTGAAACAAAGAATATAATATGCATAGTAATATTATGTAATTACTGAGTAAAAAACCAATTAAAATCCCTAAATTTGGGAATGTTTTCTTAAAATCATAAAATAATTTTAAAGTAACGCTGATGTAAAATGAACATTACATTTCATTGTATGTTTTCCATAAAGTTTTATTACTATAAAACAGTTTTTCACAGCCTAAAATGGTAACAATTTATGTTGAGATACTTCACATAGATTTCAGTTCTCAAAACTGTTCCGATTTTACTAATATAAATTTCATAATTAATATCAATGGAATCATATCATTAAAATTATCCTTTTGTGTCAACCTTTTTTGGAAGAATTTGCAATTTTGTAAATATTGAAATATTTCCCCTAACTTGCTCCTTAATAACTAGGTACTTACATTCAAAATGTATAATTTATAATTTAAATATCTAAAATAAATCAGCTATAAAATGACGTTAATTTTCATTGGTGTATCAGTTGGTAACTATTATACACAAAAAACAAATATTTCAAGATCTATTACTTAATCTTGTATAATATTACTCTCCAAGTAATAAGTTATTCCTACAATTAATCTATTTGATTTACAAAATTATTAGAATCTTTGTTATAGGTTTTGAACAGAATATTGTATTTATATTTACATTAAATAAATTCATATTTAGTTACACCAACTACTGTACAATCCATCATATATTCCTCTACTGAATGCATTATCTCAACCAACTAATGCATACAATTTGCACTGATCTTAAATAATTTCTATTTCTATTAGCAGTGTAAATTTTCATTCATAAAAAGAATTTTCCATTTATAATTCGATACTGAGATTATTGTACCACTTTACTCGAAGACTATATTATATTATGATATCTATGTGCTCTTAGAAATGAGAATTAATGTGTGTCAAATAAGTTATTTTAAATTAATGGTAATTTATATTTTATTAAATTCCCCATATAAATTAAACAAGTGGTAAAATGTATGTAAATTAAATAATGTTAACGGTGGTAAAAATATGTGCAAATTTGTATTATCTAAAAGCCCTATAACTTTACTAATTGTGATAATAAATTGACAATTAGTTAATACAACAATTGAATTTGTAATTCAGTTCTTCGTAATGTGGAATATTTGAACATTGAAATTAAATTTGTATTGATTTTAACAATAAACAAAATCTATTGGTCATTTCTTTTTCAGTAACCCATGAAAATTAAGGTAATTTTTACTCACAGAAATACAATAGTATTAAGGTATAATAAAATTCTGGGTTGATGTTGAGACTTTTAGAATGCAAATAAAAAAAATCAAATAATGTTAATTAAGTGAAGGTGATAATTTTATAAAACCAACTTATGATAAATACTAAAACAAAGTTGATATCCAATTTTAAATTTTTCACTTTCTAATTCTAGGTTGGTAGAACATAGCTATATACAAATGAATTAACCAGTTACACAAACTTCCAAAATATTTCATCTGTTTATTATAATGTCAAGTAACCGACCGTTATGTAGCATAAGAATATATAATTAAATTCCGTAAAGCACCGTATAACATATTTGATTTTCTATTAAAACATCATTTTCCTTTAAAAATATTATTATTATCTTTAGAACTACTATGTTAAAATACAAGTATTGCTGTGTAAGCACAATTTTGCATTTATAATCATTTTCAAAGTTTACTCTTGTATGGTTTAGTAAGTTTTCAATCTTTAATTACTACCAGTTTAAACATAACAACCCTACAACTCAACAAGTTTAACATTTTTTTTTATTCAAACATAGTGCTTCCATAATATTGTTCTGTAAGTACAATAACATTGTAAAATATTTCAACAGTTCCCTTCCGAAAGTCTTTAAGGTTTTACCATTAAGATTGCATTACTTAGAAAACCACCACTTCAAATATAACACCTCTATTGCAACCGAGTTCTGTTTTTCCATGTGGTCATGAAGTCACTAGAGACATAAAACTTTACGAACTCATCATTTAGCCTAATTGAACTTTCTACTAAAAATAATTCTATTTATTAATATATTGAAATCACTATTTGAAAACAAAACATTACTCACTTAGAGTTCAATAATAACAAACAATTCATTAAACCTTTAAGAGCTACAAGGTTATTTCCAGTAATTCCTTCCGTACACACATAAAATAGTATTTATATTTTCAATTTATTTATTTATTTAATATTAGCAAAATGGATTTATTTTGTTTTTAAATAAATAGACATAATATAATCTCCAAACGATAAAGTTGATTAATTTGTATAATGGATTAATTCATGCTTTTATTGAATAGTGTAGGATTTGATAAACAAAACTAAACATTTTACCACTCAATTGCTCATGTATAAAGAGTATGGGTTTAGCAATCCCGTTGTACTCTAGCTGAAACCACACATATCTTCATATAATCTCGAGATAGATCCTTCTCTTTCATTTTTACCATCAAATCTCTTGACCAAATTCTTGTTCACTTCCAACTCTGATACCATTACGTTCTAGTTCCATGGACTTTCCTCTTATTCTAACCTTATTGTATGTTTTATCTTTTTTTTAAGGCAATGATGACGATGAGGTATGTTGCCTTAAAATAACACGTCATTTGTATAGGATAATGTAATTATTACAATTAAAACATTATATTATTGATAATAGATAATATAATTAATTAAAAAAAGCTAAGTATTATTTCAAATGTATTTGTAACATAACTGGTAGTTAATTTCTATTAACGTACCAAATAATAGTCATACGTCATTATTTTTCGCTTAATCTTTAAAAAACCGTCTTGTTCTAAACAAAGTACTTGCGGTGAAAAAATATATTTATTTTCATTCCATGATCAAAAATTGCAAAAGTGTCATTCAATTAAAGTGAGAAATGATTAATTCAATATGTACGACAATCTAGCGTAGGTTTATTAGAGTGAGAATTTTGTCTAAACGTTCATGAATAAATAAAATGTTAATTATATTACCATAACCATACTCTATAAGCAGAACAAGAAAGCGAAAGTGTTATTGTTATCCCATTAGTAAAGTGTATCAGTAGAACGTTTTGCTGCTAACATCAGCTTCTAAAAATATGTTCAGCTACATTCTGTCATACAGATCATTTTACACTTACTTTATTGATAAAATAAATTAGGTTAGTTTAACATTATATCAATCAAAGTTAATAAAGTCAACATAATCATCTTAAAAAACTATTGTCACATAAATTAATAGTAATCATACAATTACCAAGTTAAAAATTATAAACTAACAACAATATAGATTTATGTTTTGAAATATTAGAAAAATTAATTTATGACCTGAATTAGTCTTACGATTTCAGAATTTCTATGTACATTACAGCTGTATCGCTGTCATTTCACTATCGTCAAATGTACTCAAATACTAAACACTTACCTACCGCTGAATTTAAGCATTTAGTAAATTATTTACCACTTTTTTTTAGTGAGTTGTCATACAACGTTAAAGGACACTTTTGGTTACATAACATATTAAATACTTTTTATTGCTATGGGATCTTCCTAGTTACTGAGGTTTATAGTTAGTCTGTAATAAAATTTGTTCTATTTATCTGAGCTTTTTTTATGAATATATGATTTGGATGGTTATTTGAGAGAAAGTTGAGTTATCGGTATGAATCTGAATTTGTTTTTAAAATGGATGTAAATGTTATATACCTCTAGTGCATTTAATATGCCATATTTTTTAGTAGTGTGAAGTTTTTTCAAATAGTTTTCAACGTTTGTGTATTGTGATTATGTTTTGCTATATGAGGAGTTCTGCATACCTGGATTTATGTTTTGTTGTGAGAGAATGGTTGTAGCAGGAGAGTTGTTCTATGAAACGCAATATGAATGTGCACCCAGTTCCTCCAATGTATTGCATGTTGAAATTATCCAATGTTAATTAACCAGTACACTCTGCTGTTGTAATATTAGTTGTTGGGATTTGCGGATACACGGAGGTATATTGATTAACATATTATTGGGTAGATATATAATTATGACGTACCTTTATTATAGTAAATAGTATTATGATGTGGAATTATAACATAAAATATACAAATTACACGTAGGCCTAATGCTACCGAAGCAGGGTCCAGCAACACAACGTACAATAATACTCCGACCCTCCTGTCACCGACCTAGCAGCCACCGAAAACCTCTTGCAGGTCATTTATAAAAAAAGAGAATAACAGGAAACTTGACAGGCATCCCTGCCTCAAGCCCTTGCTTGTTTCAAAACAGTCAGACACCCCTTCTCACACCAAAGCCCTGTCGCCTGATCATTATACAAATTCTGTAAAATCCTGAATATTTTTTGCAGACATTCCTAGAGAATATAATTTATAAAACAAAGATTTTGGATCTATTCAACAAAAAACTGCTATCAATGTATTTATAGATAAGGTCTTAAAATTGAATACATCAATGTATATCAATGTAGCGTTTGAAATAGCCTATTATGAAGTAACTTATCGAATAATTTTGTTTCAACCGTTATTAAACGGAAAATATTGTTTTCATTTAATTCATTGTGTGCTGCTTCAACACTAATGAAGAAACTTAATGACTTGGAAACTCAATTCTCGTGACCGCTTTCAAGCGTAAATTTTGTCAACGAAACTTTCTTCTTTATCTTCATAAAATTGTCAAATTAGTATAAGTGTTATGTGATTCGTTAGCATCTTTATACATGCAATAACTTTTTAATATTAGAAAAAATGTCGTGTGTTTTCCTAAAAGATAAAAATAATAATCCTTTGAAATTAAAAAACAATATCAATTATCAAAATTCAAAAACGTTTTGTTCAGTGTTATTTCATTTATCTAAAAATTATAGACAACGATATATTTTGTTAGAGTTATTAATATATTCTTTCAGACAACATTAATTTATTTAACAAAGGAATATTATTAACGTAAATAATATAATTGCAAATCAACTATAACCAAATTCAACTACAAATTAAATGTTTTATATTTAATTTGTTTTGTTATTGCAAATATTTAATCACAATTTGTAGTAATAAATTTTACATATAATGGTTAAAACAATAATTAAAGGAATAGGAGTACACAATACTCTTTAATGTTATTATCAGATATATTACAATTAATAGCCACTGATATAAGAGTTAAATAACCGAATTCAGTATAACAAAATACTTATCCATCTTTCTCACTTTTTTTGAAATATTACATCAGATTACCTAGCTTAAACGTTTGGTCCAAAATAATTACCAAATTAATCTTATATATATTTTTTTTCAGGACAATTTGGATATATTTGGCTTTACTGAGACAAACACATTCAACCATATGTACAGATATATATTTACTGATATATGAAGTCAATAATCACTGTAAATTTCTAATATTTTGACATCTCATTAGTTTCAATAGTTCATGTTTTCGTGATATTGCAAAGAATAATCTTTTTTATATTCACTACTATTTTAATTTTAGTAACACGTTTTCAAATTAGAGAACTAATCGAACGTAATCAATTAAAGTTTGTTTCAGTCTCATATAGCTATTATTACTCAGCCTTGTTTCACTAATTAAAGTAATAAAGCAAGAGGGGAAAAAGGATATCATAAAGCGACATTAAAAACGGAAAGCTTGTAAAACAAAAAGTTATAACAACAATTCATAGAATAAAACAAAATAACAAAGGAAATAATATATTTTGTTCATTAAACCTTTGAATGAAAACCACAGATTCCTTGCTGTGTCATGAACTTTTATGTATTTAAGGTTACTTTTATCTCCTCGTTTATGAAGTATAAATTAAAAACTAAAAATAGGACAGTACTTTGACCCAAAAAACAGAATACAATAACTGTATACAAGTTAGTTACTTAAATTAAATATGAAACATTTCCCTCAAAAGCTTACTATAGTGAGATGAATAAGGGGGTCGTAGCAATACCGAGTTACCTAGCTGAATATACACTTTTTCATGCATGCTTGGGTTATATCCCTATCTTTAACAATTATCTGAAGTGTCGCTTTATCAACTTTTGTTTTCTTCTGCCTCCGCAGCTATTAGAGTTGTGGAGGGCTAGTGGTGATTATTTAATATTCTTTTCTTCGTAACTTATGTATAAGGATGACCGAAAATTCTTTCGCTTTTAAACAACCACGAAAACGTTCTGTTCAACAACAACATTTTAAAGTTCTGTTTTACCAACACTTTAAAAATTATGAAGTGTTATTAAAATTAACGATTTTTTTTAAATTGTAAATCTACAAATTCTAAATATATAATTGTTTTAAATTATATAAATAATGATCTACCCTTTTATTGTTTGAAATGTAAATAGTTAGTATAATAAAACAATTTGGATATTATAACACAACTTCAAAAAGAACACGACTTAAAATAATAGTACTAAATATGATGAGACTACCCACATGTAACTAGTTGTGTTCAAATTTTGTATTTAATATAAATTATAATTACTCATTGTCGTTATTGTACGCAATCGAAGCACAAGTACAATAATTGAGATGTATGAGGAAAGTCAAGCACCAGCATTTTATAATTATTAATAAATATTTTATAAATGAGTACAATGAAGGTAATTATTGAATTTAAGAAATAAAACTTTTAATAACTAGAATTCTATTAAGTAAACAGTTTTATATAAATACCATTAGTTGTCTTATTTTCTATATAATTTAAAAATTTAAATATTAAATGAAGTAATTACAAGTTCATATTTGAGAACGTTAAGATAATTTTGTTTTATTATTTTTCTTAAAATTATGTATAACAAACTGTATTTTTTTTCATACCTTGTGTATAACTTTGTTAAGGAGTTTGCAGTGAAATGGTTTTAAGATGAATTTGTTTGTTTTTAATTGTAAAATTATTGCGTTTTTATATTCTGAAATATATGTTTTCCTGTTTTATCATTATTTAATAATTACTGTCTATTTAAATCTTCAACTGTTTATTTATGTTCAGCAACAGACAGACAACAAAATTAAACGACAACATAATGAAAGAAACAAATATTGAGACAGAGAGACAACCAAGCACAAAGATTGACATAGACACAATAAAATATTTAAGCTGAAAATGAAACAAAATATAACTAATACTTCCTAAAGAGACTCAGACAATGATACACGTAGACAGCTAGACATACAGACAAGTTTTTAAAATCATGGTAATTTTGTCAGGTTACTATGAACGCTCATATCTCGAAAATAATTTTGTAGGAGATTTGGTACCTCAAATTATTTTAAACATACGTTCCGGTGGGCCTATTCACACTCTAAAGCTCTTTGGAGTGTTAAGTTTGGATACATCAAACAACAGCAGTAATCACGAGTCCAATCAAATGTTTCCAAACATAAAAACCGTGTATATAGGCTAGTCTTGTAATTAAAACGTTTTCCCTATAAAAACGAACAAATTTTAAGCCTAGCAAAATGTAAGCAAAGAAACTTGATATTTTAAAACGGTTAATGTATTTATCTTATTATTTTCTTATATTTGAAGTCTTTTTATACTTTTTAGCTCATTATAATTTTTTGAGATTTATGAAATAATATATTGCACATAAATTTTGAGAATATTTTCTATTATAAAATTGGGTTACCTAACTAATGTTCTGTAATGTTTAAATGTTTCAAACAATTCATATAAATTTGTTTATTTTACAAATTTTATTTCTTTTTCATATCTACAATGGGTTTGTTATATATCTCACCTTTAGTTGCCACTTTAGATATAAATCACGAATTCCGTTCCTCTTCAAGGTTTACTCCAGGAATTTACGCCCAAAAAGCCGAAGGCAATTTATACCTAATACGCTTTCCATTTATTTAAAATATCACAGGTAATAGATTTTTGTCCACATTTATTTTTCGTTGTGTATCAATGATAGGATTTTCACTCTAAATTTTCGTTTCTCGGAAATTAATTCTCCAAAATCGTTTGAGCAAAGCACTGTGTAGTTTATTTTAACACTGTTAGCTTAATTTCTTTAATAAATTGCGTTTAAATGATGAATTGGAGAATACTAAAACATCATGGTATAATTTGTTTATTATTATTATTTATTTATTTGTATTTTGATATTTTTTTTTGTACTGAAACCTAACAGTTACTTATTTACCTGTTACGCTGCCATGATAATATTTGTTGTGTATTAACCCTCTGGCTACGTCAATCTTATTATTAACATGCACAGATAAAAAAGCTCATAAAATAATATATTTCAGGATGGAGTAATATATATATATATATATATATATATATATATAGGAACGACATACAGAAAAGGCAATTTCCAACAGCTGGTATTTTGAAATTTGTCAAACAGTTTTCTTGAGTAACGAAGATTATACTTAAGGTCAGGAAATATAAAGGACCAGTTTTGGTATTTTAAAGATATGTTTGTTTTTATTTACATCGTTGGTAATAACTATGTAATTTTATCGTACAAAGTCATCACAATTATATATTTTTGTACTTTTGCACATATTTTAAAGCATATTGAAGTGTACATACATATTTCAGACGAAAAATTTAAGTATCCCATTTAGTAGTAATATTTCATTGTATGTAGCATTTTGTTTTCAATGTAAAAATGTTAAAATAACTCGAAAGGATAAATGTGTTTCTTTCACATTTTAATAATATTGTATTTAAATATTTCTGAAAAATGTAAAGTTTTCTTTATATTTAAGAAATGTTGTATTTAGTTACATTTTCCTCTAATTTTTTAGATATAATTTTATACAAAATACTATGATATATTTTTATTGCTTTTAGTGAAAATTGTATTTCATTTTCATTATATTTTAAAAAATAATGTAACATTGTTTTACTTGTGGAATTAATACAATCAAAAAAAAAAAGGAAGGAAATTATTTAATATGTGGGACGTTGTGGAGGCCACAGACAAAACAAAACGCTATATAAATAAATTAAAATATATGTTGTCATTTCTAGTTTAACAATCATTGCTATGGTTATTAAACTCTTCAAAAAACTGTCAAGGAATCTTAAAAATAATTTGAAGTTGGCTCGCAGGTTACAACAAGGTTAAAGCCAAACTAACCTCCCTACAAACTTTAAATTATTTAGTGAGCATAATTATACGTATGAAAGATACAGCACTAGGAATACACTATTCCCATGGGTATTTCAATATTTTTAACAATATCTTCAGTGAACAATTCAAGAGGAAGTTTTAATTGATGGTTCCGAGTTTATAACAAAATATGGGTTAAGTATATGGTTACGTACATATGTTCTCATAGTGACATTAACCACCATTTTTAATTCCTTGTATTGAATTCCTTAATATCACTTCTGATTCCAGCTATCAGAAAAACAGTAAAAAATAACGGCAATAATACATTTACATTACGTGCATATGTACCGAAAGAGGTATTAGTGATCTAAAGGATTTGTTTTACTGATAAAAGTACACACAGCAACGAAGTAATAATTCTATCCTTAATGTATAGAACTATAACTTATAATAATACTGTAGTTAGAAATAGTATAAATAGAGAATTAAATCTTTACCGAACGAAATTCAGAAGATTTACCTGTACCAAAGCCATCAAATACTTTTATTACCAAAATGTTTTTTTTATTTACCACCACGAATGTTTAAGGTATTGCCTTCGAACATAAGAAATCAAAATTCAGTTAAGTATTCATTATTAAGTTTTTTTAAAGTACGTGAAGGTTTGGCTTTTTTCAATAGAGGATATAGAACAGATGATGTTTAAGTTTAATGACTAAAGGAAAGAATTATATATCCAATCTTATTTATTTGTAGATTTCTTGATTTGTTAGTATGAGTAGTCTATTATTAGCTTTGTGTGCACAGTACTATATATATTTTGTGAATATGCTGTCCATCGTTCAAGTGCGTGATGTATGTGAGAGTGTGAGTGGTATAATTAGTTGTTTAAATGCAGTTGCAATATGAAATCAAAAATCCAGTTAATAGGAGGTTTGCCATGTCTGTCGGAATATTAAGAAAATGGCTCCAACATTCAATTTATAAACTACTGAAATTTTTATATGTATTGTCCTAATCTGTATAAATAATTTGAAGCACGCGGAGTTTTTACATTTACATATATAAGAGTATATTAAAATTATATAAATCCCTTTTTTTATTTAATTTTGTACTGTTTTGAAATGCCGTTTCTATTCAAGAATGTATAATAAACATACCTACAAACAGGCGATGCCTTGGAGGTTTTTCTTTTTTTCTCTTAAATATTTTTGTGACAATTAATCTATCAGGAAATATGTGTATGAGTGTGTACGATATGGATGTGTATGTGTAGGTTAAAATATAGCAAATAATGAATATTATTGTAGATTGTTTGTAGTGAGTAGTGTTTTACCTTCTTGTAGTGTGTGGAATTATTAGGTCAAGCCCGAGCATTGCGATAAGTAATCCAAGACTCTAATAAAATTTGCTTATGTTTCTGTATCAATATATTGTTAATATTATTGCAGGTATTATTGCATATTGTATTGTACTTATGTTAACATTTCATTGGAGAAATAAAGTTTCTTTCTTTCTTTCTTTCTTATTTGGGTTGACCTAGATGTCAATGGATAACCTCAATCGTCATATGTAATTATAAACGAATTGTAACAAAGGAAAGAATCTACAAAAAATGAGAACTCTTCCATTTTTTACATTTCCAATCTTACATTGTTATTGTTAGAATTGGCGAAAAGATAATAACAAACTAATATAAATTTATGAGCTTGTGGTGACGCAACAAAACCAGTTAAACTTAATAATAACAACAATAGTTCAATAAAAACGCTAATCAACTTTATAATCATGAATTTCAGTTACATGTAAATGTACTAAATTTATCATGTTCAAGAATGTGTAACATAGTACTGTTTTATATCTCGGATATAAACGTATTACATTGGAAAACAAGATTAGTGCTCGCCAGTGTGTAATAATTAAACAAAAATTCTATCCTATCCATACCTCAAGCATTGACTGGAGAAATGAAACATTACGGAAATTGTACTATATCATTCCAAAAATTAATAACGCGGAATAAATATGAGTGAAAATAAGAATATAACGCTATCGCTTTAAATAAAACTCTAGGACCTTCCATGAAGATTATTGTTTTTAAATTTACATTTATTACCTACTGTATGTTATTATTGCTTTATTTTATCCAAATATAAAGTATAAAGTTGCAATATACATAACATACTGTTTCTGCTTTTTTTTCCTTTTTTTTGTTATATGATGTAATGAAAGGAATGGAAAATAATTAAAAATAACAATTTGAAATTGTAAATGTACATGTCACGATATTAAGTTAGGTAATTATTTGAAAACAATATTGTTTCCTAACTTAACATAAAATTAAATCTTATATGAGCGTTTATTAAACTTAGATCAATAATTTGTCCTCCGCATCCTAGTTTAAATATTAATACATTACACACATTTCATTGAAATAGGGAATGAAAGTTGCGTCATATACCAAAATTTCATTGAATTTTATAATAAAGTCATAAATTATTACAATGCCCTTAGAAATAAATACTGGACAAATACTTTTAACAAGATTATTACGTGTAGTACAAATGAAAAATGGCAGTTAAGAAAAATAAAAAGGAAGAAAAAGACTACCGTTTTCTAGTTAATCTCACCATTCATGATCAATGCAATCTGAAAATTGTATTTAAAAATGTTGTTCCGCCCGCCTTTATAGTTATCACCGAGCTCGATCATAGATGATTAAGATGGAGAAAGAAAAAATCAACACAAAAAAGAGATTAGGGTGACGTGTGAAAATGTATTATTAGAAGTTTTAGATCAATGTTCTATTAATATATGCCATAGTTGTACTACGTCTTAAATATCTGTTTTAACTTAAATGTTCTGCCACTCCTAGTAATAACTTCTTAACATTATTTGTAGACTTATTTCAGAGTAATTTCATCTTCACAAATTATTTTTAACCTTGACTTTAGTGGGAACGGGCTTGGCAACCCCGAGGAAAGCCAGCTAACTCTACACCGTTCTGCATGTCTTCTTGAATTAGATGCCTCTCTCATTATTCCCATCAGGTGTTTCTTTACCAACTCTTGGCCTTCAACGACGCTCATGCAGTTAGAGTCTTCAAAAGCTAAGGGTCCTTACTTCATCCTACTTTTTTTCTTTTGCTATAAGGCAATGATGATCAAGAAATGTTTGCCTTTAAAAAACAAAGAGTGAAATATGGTTTTTGAATGATACATCCACATAACAACTTAGCCTTCGTCCAGCTCTGACTACTCTAGGCTCTTGCTTTCTTCTGATAGGAGAATTTGTTTTACTATTCAAGGTTTGCCCTTTCAATTACATTTTTTGTCTAAACTTTATATTTTGTAACAATAAGACTGACTGATTATTTATTTCTTAATTTACAATATGTAGTATATTTAATTACCGCTTTATTATTTATATTTTTTTCAATATGTTTAACTACAAACTTCAAATCCAGAAAAGTATGATATCGTGTATGTAACGTGATAGTGAAAAAACAAAAAAACACCAACGTCTATCAGGTTAAGTTGTTATTTTAAATTCTATACAAATCACTAAAGCTAATTTTGAGACAATAAAAGTTTTAAGATTATACCATGTTCATAGTATCGTTTCTTCTCTGTTTTGTATTAACAGATGACCAACAACCTTTTCGTAACAGACAAAAAGAGACAAATTATATATGTAATTAAAAAAGGCAGTTTTTCAGATTTTGAATAAATACGTTTTTCCAAAAATCTTGAAGGTATTATTTCTTCTACGGACTCTTAGTAAAGTATCTCCCCCTTACCTCCCACCTTGACAGTAAAACCGTTTTGGAACTTATAACTAGCTTATCTGAAAATTATTTTATGATAGTGTGCAATTTTCACATCCCCCTAACGGGGAGAATTTTAGCAAGAACTCAATATTTTCAAATGGAAGCCGCATCATGTGATATATCAAATTAAATTGGTTTTTAAGGCAAAACTAATAGCACCAACAAATTTCTCTTTTAGCTTTTTAAAAATCTTTTATTTCAAAATGTGGAATACAAAATGAAAAATGTAAATAATAAATTATGACAACAAACATTTATTGTATATTCACAGTTAGTATGAGAATTACATTTCATATTGACAGTTGGTTTCTTGTATTTATTTAGATTAACTGTTTAAACAAAATTTAACAATAACAAAAAAGACTTGGTTTTATGATAAACCTATTTGGGTAACAATTATTGGTTTTTTTTGGTTTCTGAAATAGTAAAATACTGACAGTTATAGATTTATCAAGATCATTATTTACTCCTCTATTTAGTGTATGTAATAACGCATTTATTTCCTATTTGAATTATACAACTGCCAAAATATATTATTATTTGTATATTCGTCAATAAAGTGAAGTGGTATCTTAAAGTTGAAAAATAAGCTTATTAATTCTAATTAAGTGTATTTACTTTTAACAGACATATGATAGATCAAATATATTATATAAATTATGAAATATAACAAAATAATTCCCAAATATAATGCATTGCTAAAGTCCTTAAATGTAAATATTGTGATCATTTTTATCTTATATCTATCTTTGATTAACAGTTCTATTGGTAATACAAAGTTTTTTACAGTGTAACAGTATATCCTGAGAGAATTAAAAGCAAGAACTCAAATGGCGTTTGTGTAGAAACATATTGTCTATCCCAAATTAATTCGAAAATGTAAATTTATTTTCACAAGAGAGTGGGGAGTATTTTATTTTTCATTACTTTAAGTAGAATTACACCTGGAGATACATTGATTTCTTGTAAATTTAAAGTTTATTTTGTATAGAGTAGAACTTTTTTAAAGAAATTGCACTTTGATTAAAGATAAAACAAGAATATACTTACTTAAAAACTATAAATTTTTAATCAGTTTTGTTGTTAAATTTCCATTGTTTCTTGTATACCAGCTTCAGTTTAAAAAAAAAACTATCATTATTGTCACCACATAGATGTAAAAATTATAACCTTACACTAAGTTTGAAGTCTATTCCTCCGAAAAGAGGTTACATTTTCTACCACAGAGATAGACAGGTAGACACCCAAATAGTTTCTTTTCAGTACCTCTAAAATACCTTAACAGGACAGTAGTATACAAATATTACTATTTTGTTGTGCAATAAATATGTTATTATTCTGAGAAATATTAAAACATACAATTATACTTAAAGTTAAATTTCTAAAAATCATAATGGTGAGTTTACCCTCTTATGTAATTATAATAATTTTATTTTAATTTTAGTTTTATTAAATACATGTATTGTAAATGTATACAAAGTGCCTACGGCAACACACTATAATTATGTTTTAGAGTTTTATGTTAAAACTGCGAACAATAGCATACATCTACAGTAGAACATCAACTGGTTAATTAGTTCATAATATGTTAATAATGTTACAATGTAGTAGGTATAACATGTACTACTTGTAACAAGAGCATTGTTATAGAAGAACAATTTAATTATATCCTTGTTTAATTGATACAGTTTCAATTAAACAGCTGAAATAATTAGAAATACTATCACTAAAATAGAGTCGTAATATATGAGACTTTTTAAATATCATTATTTGCTTTACATATGTATGTGTTAATATATAATTACCTATCGTGACAGTGGGCCTATCTGTTTGGATAACCATGACAGTTATGTAAAATAAACTGCATTTTAATATTAATTTTTGACTATGTATCGTAACCGTGAGCTTATCTGTTTCCTTAATAATGGCTGCATTGTTCATATATTTATCTCTTCAAAATTATATTTAAGCATTTAATATTTGTGATGAGACTATAATAATACGAGTACACAGTCTATCCTTGGAGTAGAGTGGTGTTGAAACAATGTCAACTTAATATTTTGTCCACTAGGACATAGTCACTTTTATTTCAGTCTTTACAGTAATGTAACCCACCAGGGGCTCACTATAATAACAACCCCGAGATATCCTAGCTCGATCTATATCTTTATTTCTTGTAGTATTGGGTTACATTTCTCCTTTTCATTTTCTTTAAGGTCTCTCTTGATCATATCTTGTTGTTTTTAGACTCTGGCAATGTTAGAATATTTGAGAGTTAGGAGTATTTTTTTATCTTATATTTTTCATAAAGCGTTGATCACTGAGAGGTTTTTCCCTTTAATAATAATACTCTTCTTATCCAACGATACTTTTAGAAGTAAAAATGACATTATTTCTCCCACATTTAAATAATTACCTATTTTAAAGATTTTACTTACCATATTATAGTAGTATAATAATATATAATTACCATTATATAGATTGATCTTATTCCACACTTTGAATGAAAATTGATTCTGATATTTACAGGTTGATATTTTGTGGTACATTATATTTATGTCTCAATATTCCGTCTTAATGGTATTTAATATTGTATTCAACAGTGGTGATTCATTATTATTCTTTACAATAGTGGTGGGTATAATATACCAAACAATGCTTAAGAAAAATATCTTAAACAAACAAGAAGCCTATACTCGAATCAAATATTATTTTTGTATAGAACTAATAGTAATTTATGCATACACTTATGCATGTATGAAAAATAAAGCATTATTGTAAAACTGTATTAAATCCTTGTAATTTATATTTATATAACGAATTTAACATTCCACAAGAACAGATTAGAATTTGTAACAAAACTAAACCTACTGACACTAATACTTCACACAGCTGTCTGAGCATTATATAACTTCAGTAATTACAAGTTCCTTTAATAGCAGCATTTTATCATTAAAGACAAAAACTTGTTTCATTTTTATTATATAAGTTACGCCTGAGGGCTTTTGGAAGTAAACGTTTTTATATTTTATATCGCTACGGAAATTAGAAACGACTTTGAAAATACGTATAACAGAGGTTATTTTATTTTTTTATTTTTTCATGACAAAACAATTATCTTATTTTTAAGAAACACTGATGAAAAAACTCACAAATAATTAACAAAAACTTCTTTATAAAAATGACACAAATGTTAACATCAACATTGAGATGTATTATGATATTCAGTTTGTTGATTTCTTAATTCCGTATTTTCATTATATATATATATATATATATATATATATATATATATATATATATATATATATATTTGATGTGGCCAACAAACAATTTTCCAACTAGGTGATAAAAGTGGAATCCGAAGAAAAATATAATCACAGCGTTTAAATAATTAACTTTAATAAATTTCATTAGACAATAATTAAATAATATAAATTTCTTTAAAGTTAATGTCATTTTAATTATGAGTCTCGACAAATCAGATTGAACAAGAGAAACTATACGAAATAAATTTTTAATCTATATAATTTTTAAATGTAAGCTTAGTCCTACAGTCTATAAAAATCAATTGAAGCACTGAACTCATCCGTGTAACTAGTCGTAAAGTGCGCGTTAGATTAGTTATTATTCTTAATCCACTTCTTTCTAATGCTACATATTTTCCTCAAAAACTCTAAATTTATATTTAAATAAAAAAACGCCGTTTCTATATAGTAACAAAAAAGAATATCGCAAAGTCAATAACCAATTCAAAATGTCAATAGTTTATAATAGTTCAAACGTTTTAATTATGATATATATGAAACCAATTTATCCTAATTTTATTTACGTTACACGCGATTTCATTTAACTCAAACAAAAGTTAAATTTCGACGTTTAATTTAACGGTTACAAATTGAGAATAACCCCAATTGATTTTTCTTTGACCACACACAAATACCTAAGGTCAGTTAGAGTTGTCTTTATCAATTTATGTTCAGTGATTATTGCTAAACATGAAAGCAAAACTTAACATACAATCTACATTCTAACAACTTATACTACTGGAAGACGTTAGAGTAATGAAGTACATGTCAGGCCTACGTGATTAAGGCCTCGTATGTAATGAGTTCAAAGTCCTTGGAGTTTATGCGTCAGACCCTTTATAATTAAAACTCAGTAACATCAACGTAAATATCTTGGTATGAAGAACATGTCGCCTTTAGGGGTTCAGGTAAAATAGAAATAATTAATCAACAATCTATAAAGTTGTGGATAAGTTGTATCATTACAGTGAGTGCAATACGCTATGTCTCCTCTCACTGAAGTTGCAGCAAATCTCTCGTGAAATATATTGTCACTCGTTATATTTACAACACATGTTCACCTGTAATATATTCATCTAGACATATTCTACTTATGGCTTCATATATCGGTCTGTAGTTGCAAAAAAAGCAATAATTTTGTGACCTCTCCCATTACAAAAATGTCAGTACCTCTGAAAACACTATTTAAGTGTTCATATTAGACCATAAAAATGTAATTGAAATAGTTATTAATTTTCTGACATTTTTGTAATGTATTATAACGCAAAACTCGTAGATAGATACATAAACTATATATCAAAAATCATAAATATTCAAAAAACCTTAGTGAAACCTTACTACAATTTCAGATTTGGTGTTTTGTATTTAGTAAGCACTTTGGTTAATATAAGTATGATTTCATCATATGAAACTTTTCTTACGTTTTGTACATTTATCATATAAAAAACCGTATCTGACTGAAAAATAAAACGATGAACGTTTGGATTTTATATTCCTTTTTGTCAAATTTGGTAATCAAAGTTTAGGAATAATTATTACTACTTGTTTATTATTTTTATGCACTAATACTAAAAACACAAAACAGATAAAAAGTTGACAGATCAAGCTGAGAGAATGTATAATCACGCTATTTATACTAATCTCTCTTTCAGTGTGTTGGCCAACTACACGACTTTTAACTTGGGAAAATTGTTGTGTTTCAAAATATTAAACAATTGAAAAACACGGGATTTGACTATACACCAGTTGTTACTCTTTACCCTTAAAAGTATCATAAAACTATGAAATCAAAAACAAAGTTTCATCCATGTAATTTTAGAAATTCAGTTTTTCTACTATTATTGAAAACTCTGAATTTGATGTACTAATATCATTCTCGTTTATATGAGTACTGGAATTAACAATTTCAATCATGCTTAAATTACACTTCTGGTATTTTCAACGTTGTTAGAATAAGTGGGGAATTATTCGTCCGTAGGGGGAAATTTAATATATTTGAAATTGTTTAATATCTTAATTGTAATTAATCTTTGACATCGTTTATTGACTTAAATAGGTAGCAATTTAGTGTTCAGAGTATGGTTGTTTTAAAATGGGGTGATTTATCAACCCAAGATACCGAACTAAGGAATTTAATTATTATTGTTTTGAAAATATTTGGTGCACATATTGTTGTGGTTTAAAGCTTTTCACTACCTTATGCTACCGAAATTTACGGCTGACACCGTTACTGATACAGTATAAGCTATAATAGATCTATTATTAAGTTATTTATACAAATTCTATTGGAAATTATCTTGTTCTTGTATTCACAGTAGCAATTTGTAGTAACACAAAATTACTACGTTCTCCTAAATATTTCTATTTTTAGAGTTAATTTTGTAAACAATCTTATATGAATAAATCGAATTAATTTGTATACCGTAATGTTTCTTTTTTTAATATTACA
Source organism: Aphrophora alni (assembly GCA_963513935.1). Taxonomy (NCBI): domain Eukaryota; kingdom Metazoa; phylum Arthropoda; class Insecta; order Hemiptera; family Aphrophoridae; genus Aphrophora; species Aphrophora alni. The sequence goes on from OY740771.1 coordinate 23,676,477, forward strand.
TTTTGTTTAAATTAGAATTAAAGAAAAATGTAGTTAATGTGGTTTTATAATGTTAATCGCCATAAAATTATTAGTTTTTAAGAAGAACAAGGTTTACATTGTTAAAATTTATTCAAACAAAATAAATATTTTGCAAAAAAGAGTCATTTTTGTTTAACATATAATGTTTGTAATGGACATAAATAAAATTAGTAATATTATAAGAGCAAATTATAAGCTCATTAAATTTACTATTTGGTTAGACATTTCATTAATTTTATAATAATAATAAAGAAAGTTTGTGTGATTTATATTGTTAAATTCATTTTCCAAAAAATTAATTTAATCTTAATTTTATTCTTTGTTTTTTAAACTTCCGTATATACACTTGGGTCTGTCGGGCTCCTTAGAATTCTAAAATGAATGCAATTTTTTTATGTAAATATGAAGAATTTTTTCAACCATGTAAATTAAGTTACTAGCCCTTATTATTTACTGTCAATGTCGGGGCTTGTCAGTTGTTTACAATATTATTTGTACCAGACTAGTCCTAGTGTATACAAATTTGTAGTACGTGTAAAAACATCGTGACAGTCATTTATTTTTCTCCCTAATTCTTTTAGGATAACAGACGGCAAAAAAAAATGTTACAAGTGGAGTGAACATTATCCAATCCGAAGACAACAAATTAACATAGTAACCCCTCTCTGGCAGTAAATAACCACCCCAAACTGTAAATCCTTCACTCGGAAGCTAGAAAGTAATAATTGGTAATATTATATTAAGAGAAGTTGTCAAACGAGAAAATATCACAAATCAGTAATGAATGAGACCTTCAGCTACAAGCACAAACGTAAAATAAATTTAGCCACAAACACACTGATGAGTTTTTTACAAATGCCCAAGGATTGAAATTCTTGATTAGCTCCATAAAATTTTATGATAAGGTACTCTATTGGAAAGGTGTTCACTAGGCAAATTTACTCCGTTCGTACGAAACTACAAAATGATTCACTAAAACAATTGACGAGGTTTGAGTTTGTTATGTTTCCCCTTTAAAGTGTATCAGAGATAAAACCCCAAATAATAAAATATGAGATCAAAGTAGTTATTTCAAATGACGAGATTCATACATGGTGAATTCCATACCGTATGTATGGGAAGTTACAACAGATGATAGAAGTTTAGCAATCCATTAGTGGTCCATATCGCACTCTAATCGCTGATAACTGATTTTCTTCTACGTGTTATTTATTACTATGCCCAATGAATATTCTATGACATTTTTGGGATGTTGGAACAACAGGTGATGCTGAATACAATGGTCATATACATATTTGGAAGAGAGGAATCCCAAAACGAAAAGTGAACTTTCACTTGACATGGTACAACTACATATATTTGAAAGGCTTAAAATATCTACATTTCGAAGGAGTGTAGACAGAATTATTTGTCTTATACTGGACAGCCCAGAGTCATTCCCTTGCTAATGCAATATTTTGGATTAATTTCTTAGATATATTGAAATTATTTGAATTGAGAGTTCTGCCTAATTTGAAAAAAATTACATTATTGTATAAAAACACCAAGTAATTGAAACAAATTGTAAAATATTTTGTTTACTGGACAATTTGCACGTTCGAGTGTGTAACGTCTTAGTTTATAAATATATTTGATTATCTAGAACATTGGTTTCATTGCACGTTTTATCAATAACCATTTTAGAACGACAAGATTATAGTAAATATATTTTAATTACGATACACATAAAATCATGTCACCATATTACACTCTATTAAACTTATGGCTAAAGTTCAACTTCGTCCTTAATATATTTTATTTACGATATACATAAAACCATGTCCCTATTTTACGTTTACGTTAACACCATTTAGTCAAACTTATGGCCAAAGTTCAATTTCGACATTTATTTCAACCGTTACTAATCGACGAAATATCTCAATAGATTTTGCTTAATTAATTTTTATCTAGAGTCAATTAGAGATTTCGTTAATTAATTGTTGTCTTATGATATTGATAAACTTCGATAAATTTATTTTGACTTTCAATTTACATTCTAACAACCTACACAACTAAGTCTATTCTGTTCTATTATACTAACAGCTTTTAGATTAATTATCACATGTCAGCTTACATAATTAAAGCTTCGAATATAACGGGTTCGAAGTTCTTTGCATTGCGTCAAACCCTTCAATTAACACCCCGTAACTTCAATGTATATCTCACAGCTTGGTATGAAGTGGGGTTCCGCTAAAGAGGAAATAGTTAATTTATAAAGTCGTTGTTTAGATGTGCAACACGCTGCGCCAAATAAATTAAAGCTTAGCTTATTACTAAAAATACAAAGTTGCAGTAACAAGAACTGCTTCACGTTCCATAAAACGTGTTTTTTTAAACCTCTCGTCATTAAAACGTCAGCACCTCTAAAATCCCTATTTGAATGTTGAAACACGAAGAAGGTGAAAATATAATTATTGATATAGTTAATAATTTTCAGACATATGTCAATGATATGTATTTAAATTATACACTTATAAACAAAATCATAGATAATAAAAAAAATTAAATTGGATGTTTGTTTATTACGTTCTTAATAATTTGCTTTGTAATTATTTTGTTTAATTTAAACATAATTTCATACTACAAACATTTTAATACATTTATCACAGACAAATTTATATATATATATATATATATATATATATATATATATATATTGAAAGTAACTAATTTTCATGTCAAACGTCTTGCATTTTATATTCCAGTCTTCTATATTTGTAACCAAGGTTCAGGGAAATCAGTTTTTTTAATTACTTTTTCGTACCTCCTTAAAATATTGAAATCACAAAGTATTTTTTCTATCATATCAAAAAAAGCCAGAAACGTATAGATTTATCATGTTATTATTACGCTTCGTGATTTGTTCGGTCTAAAGAATTTAAGATGCGTGATTTTATGATATATACAATTTTTACGTCTTGCTCTTAACGATAAACTCACAATATAAAACCACAAATTATTTTCAATCATATTTTTTTTCTAAAAGTAAGTTTTTTACTATTATTGAAAGCATGGACTCATTATTTTGCACTACTGTATACTATCCTTCTTTTTTATTTATACTTTTATTTGATCATTCTTAAACTACATCTTTAACATTTTTTGACATAGTTAGTTCAAGCAAGGGATTTTACTGCTGGTCTTCGATTATCCTCTCAGCAATAGTTCAAACTGCCAAGAAGATTGCAGACCAATGTTAGAGTGATCTGCCGAACCCGAATGGAACCGAGGTGAACCCCCCGGCGACAACCCAGGGTGACCTTAAGACCCAACCTAGGCAATCAGCGGTATGCGAGGTTCCAATGAGTACCCAGACCGCAACCAAAGTTATCCAACCTCAGTGATCCTAGGCCCAACCGGAATGAACATTCCTCAAAAGCGACACAACAGAGAGTTCTGATTTATTGTATAACAAGTTTTTTCTATATGAATATCGCTTTAGATTTATTTTGAAGCAGAGTTTTTCTTTTCATACAGTTATAATATATTTTACTTTGTTTTTTTTTTAATGTGTAAAGAGAATAATTATATCATAAAATATAAAAGAAACAAAAGTTCACTGATATTAAACAACTATTCATGATGAAACCACAGACCTCTGTTATTTTATTTATTTTATTATAGTGACTTGACGTGTGGTTAAAGTATATATATTTTTAAATAAGTGAGTCTTTTTTGTATATTTGTATGATGTACAATCTTCGAGTATAATATAATTAAGTGTTATTAACTGCCCTGATGATGCTGTCCATGGAAGCAAAACTTGTTGCTATTAATTAGATTCAACTGAACTACTAATAACTCTTTCAATAGGTATTTAATATAAATATTAACATGAAAAACTATATAATGTTCTGTGCACTCCAAATATATGAATGGATCATAACATATTCTGTCTCTCAATTACTAATATTATGGAATTAAATATATGATATATCTTTGTATAACCATACATTTTTGATAATGTCGCAGTTTAGGGAACGTTTGGCAGATATATTATTCGTGTAATAAAAACTTGCTAACCACATCTGATATTCATAACAATGACATTAATTGTGACACAACTATAGCACATAACAAAATGTCACTGTGAATTATGATATTGTTCTGTTAGTGTTTTTTACATTAGGACTTGTTTCATTCTGTTTTAAAGTATCTGTACATGTCAGCACTTTAAATTATTTTATTTACACCCATTTGTTTTGTCTCTCCCATTTTGGTTTGAAAAAATGTAGGCTGTGAGCATTCATGTGTCCATTTATTATGTTCGCTTTGTTTATATACTGGAGTGTGTATTTTTTTTTTATTTGAAATATACTTATTAATTGATTTCTATTGTATTGATCAATTTTTTGTTTTCTACATTTTGAACTGATGTTGAATAAGTTGGTTTATTGTATTAACAATGTTAATTTGTATTGCAAACGTTGATAGATAATGTCGAGGGGTGAATTATTTGATAACAAAATGTCTGTATCTAACTTTAAGACTAATTAATTATGTATATTTATATATTATTTACCTAACTGTGAAAAATCTCTGACAGTAACATGATTATTTTCAATGTGATTCAGGAGAATTGTAACTAAATTCATTGCCCTATGGCAAAAAACTAAAAACAATGTATGTGAATTGTATTATTGAAAGTTAAACAGTGTTGTTGATTATTTGGAACAAAAAAAAAGTTTATTTTAACTAAATAAAACAACGTTTTTTTATAAAGTAATAGATACCATGTATTTCTTTATAATGGTAGTGTCTATTTAAACCAGGGTTACTATTAGTATAATTTACGAGTCTGATAAAATATATTCCAAATAATTGAAACCATAAATTTATATACACTTGCCATTCTAACAACCTGTAGTACTAAAAGCCTGAAGAGTAATGTATCCATGTTAGGGCGTGAGTGATAAAAGCTGTATCTATAATATGCATTCGGAGTCCTTCAAATTATTGCATTAGATGCTTTCTAATTATAACAGCAACTTTAATGTAATTATCTTGCAGCTTTGTGTGAGAGATATATTGCAGCCAGTGTTTAGTAATTTATAATGTTGTGCATGATGTGTGTTATAAGGCTTTTTTCACGTAATTTTATAAAATATAAATAACTTTCTATTATTGTGTCAAATACAAACCATATTACCTGTAATAAAACTATACTTAAAACCTTCATATAATTAATATTCCATGAATACATAACTTCATTATTCATTGTTTGTCATTCATTGAAAAATTAGTTGATTTTCCCACCTCATTTAAAATTTATTTCTGATAAAAAGTAAACAAATATAATATCTGATTAGGCAAACTATTTAATTACGACTAGATATTATTTATTACGAAATCACTTTCAAAATAAACGTTTGAAAGTAAGTTTCTAATTTGTATATAGGTCAAATCAGTTGTATAATTATATTATATAATATGGCAAATAGTCAAAGGCGATGAAGTACATGTACCAACTAAAAATTACTATTAAAACTTATACAACGTATTGAGTTTATTGTATGGAAGTGCTTTCTTCCTAGTAAGGAGAGTATAATAAATATTAAGTTTTATTTATACATTACACCTTTAATAATTTTACGTTAATTACATTATTTATTTCATATTTTCTTAAATATAGAATATTGAACTTCTACTACAACATATTCAACACAGGAAAATCAGTACCGTTAGAAAATCATCCTCTACGAATTTTAATTACATCAAAATGGATCCTAATTTTCTTTGGTTTTTGCATGCAGTTTTCCAAAGAAAGAGAATAGCCATTGGAATAACTTAGTTAAAGTTCAAAACATATGTATATATATATATATATATATATATATTAAAAACTGAAAACAAACACCAAAACCTACACCATAACAGAGGCCAAAAACAAACATAGCCCAAAGAACAAACTACCACCAAATCCTAAAGGAATCTAGTTATAAATAGACTGCTTAGCAGAGAAACATACATGAATGCAATCAAATAAACACGTGATGTTATACAGACTAATAAATATGTTGGTAAACAGATATATTAACCAACAGACTAACACAGATATAGAAAGTGGGATATAAAGACATTGGGACATCCAAGGTGAAAGGCAAACATTAAGAGTACTATTAAGTGTTTTGAGAATGGAGAATATCCGAAAAGCGTCAACAAACGTGAGATTAACGAAGCAGGGAAAGGGGGAACAATGTACTCATTTTAATTTAAAATATTTTATTCAAGATAATAACATACATTATTTAGTAAATATATCTGCTACGTGTTTAAATGTATATTTCGAATATGGAGGAACTCTGAAACGCGTCAAAAAATATAAATAATAAGACAATTTTAGGATTGGCAGAAGTTTGTACTCAAATATAATAATGAATATAACTTCCGAGAATATTATTTGTTAAAAATTATTTTAATACAACCAATAAATATAATGTAGTCTCTAATGTTGAAGTGTTTCACTCTATGTCTATAAATTATGTTTCTCATTGTACTTATGTATCTTATCCTCCAAGAGTTTGTTTAATATCGCACCCTTTCCTAAGATGTAAACACAAATTCTTCTCTTCTTCAAAGTTTACACACAGAAAACCTACTACGTTTTATTCCCAGCACGTTTTCCATCTATACAAATTACTTCGGGTAATAGATCTATTTCGACAGTTATTTTTCATTGCGTATCAACGATAGGATTTCACTCTAAATTCCTCTTTCTTTTAACTCAATTGCAGTCCTACAAAGCCTTTTAAACAAAATACGATTTCAATGTAAGTAATTTATTTGTTTCTTTAGACGATTTATTAAATTGTGTTTAGTGATTAATTAAAACTTATAAGTCAGCCCCCAGAATGTTATTATTATTTATCCATTGCAGTTTGAATTGTACTCATTTAGCCCTTAAAAAAATATGATACTTTTTTGTGTACCAATTCCTAAGGCAATTTAAACTTAGTATTAATTAAATTTCTACCCCCATTACTTCCCAACGGGTCGTTTTCGACCCCAAGGTAAATAATATGAGAACATAGTATGATGATAGCCAGATGTTGAACTAAATATTTTTGGAGTGGAGTGTACAGTACAGTTGACCTTGGGAACACGTTTGGAGCCACTCCCCACCCCTCCCGACTCAGTGCCATGCAGTTGTATCCACATGTCAACACAGCATCATGTCAGCTCCTAATGGAAGGTAAGTTTTAAGCACCTATTGACTTTTTAAAAATAAAATAATAGTTGATAAATTATTTTGGAACATGTAAGAACTGACTCAAATAGTTTTCAAGTATAAATAGTAGAAATATTATCATGCTATAAAAGAAAACAATGGAAGTGGGTCGAAAACGACCCGTTGGGATCAAGTCATTATGGTAGCTTTTGGATGTGATACTCGTAAAATAATGAATAAAGAGGGCAAAGTTTAGTCTCTTTGTAACAATAAATACTGTTTTCTATACATGCATAATAACTTATGTGGGTTAGTAATCAAAAGCATAAATAACAAATTATAAAAGTAATATGTTGGATGTTTCTTTGAAACATAATTAGGAAACATTTTTCTAATGATTTATTTTGTTTCTACTAATAAATGATTTGTATTACTACCGTTTTCCTTTTTTTCAGATCGCTTAGTCCACTTACATTGAATAAAATTCTCAAGGCATTGGAGGATCCTGATTTTGCAGACTATACTTCGGCTGATATTTACATCTGTCCTCCTGACAACGATCCTAACCATTTGACGGATGAGGACTCTGGAGATGAAGACGCCTGTCAAGATCCAGATCGACTGTCTCATTGTCAGCCTTGTCCAGATTGACTGTCTCATAGGGGTAAGCCTATTCGTTTCGGCTACAAGGCGTGGGTTCTTGCAGCACGCACAGGTTATTGTATCCAAACAGATATTTACCAAGGACGGAAAGGATCAGACTCTACACCAGATGGATTGGGATTGGGAGAAAGAGTGGTTTTTGAATTCAGTAATATCTTGTCTCAGAAATATCCAGACGTAAAATTTAACTTTTACATTGACAATTTTTTTACAAGTCCCAGGTTGATTGCTAAGCTTGGAGAACAAGGAATGAGTGGTACTGGTACAGTACGTTCAAACAGAACTGAGCAATGTCCATTGCCTGACAAAAAGAGTATGAACGCTCGTGAGCGGGGAACCTTTGAGAGCTTTATTGACAAGGAAGCAAACATCGTAGCAGTTACCTAGAAAGACAAGAGTGTCGTAACATTACTCTCTAATGAAAACGGTGTGATGCCATTAGGAGAAGCAAAGAGATATTCCATACCAGAAAAGAAAAAGATAACTATTCCTCAGCCATCACTTATTGCCCATTACAATCAAAATATGGGGGGAGTAGATTTGTTGGACAACAATGTATCTAACTACAGAATAGCTGTTCGGGGTAAACGTTGGTATATGCCAATAGTGATGTGGCTTTTCGATGTTGTTATGAGCAACTCATGGTTTTTGACCCGAGCTCATGGCATTACGTTGGACAGTCTAGGCTTCAGACGAAGTGTTGTTCAAGCATCGCTTCAAAAATATGGACGTCCACCAAAGGCAACGGGTCCAACTTAAGTCCTGAAAAGAAGTACAGATCCTCAACGCAAGCATCACGGAGGTCATCTCATCGTAACGGGACAAAAAAGAAGGAGGTGCGCTGTGTGTCGAAACAAAACTGTCAACGATGTGATGTGCCTCTTCATGACACATGCTTTGCTGAGTACCATACCGAGTAAACTTTTTAAAACAGTTTGGTTCATGTATTAGGACTATTGTTTGTAATAAAATCCATTCATAAAAATGATTATTTGTAGTAAAATATGTTCATACAAATCTGTGGTAGTTTCAATAAGGCCCTGATCCCAACGGGTCGTTATCGACCCAAGCCAAAAAAGATACATAAACATAAAAAATCTCCTAATCTGTGGAATATCTGGTTTTTAAAGGTACTAACTAATAAGTTTAAAACTACAAAACAAAAATTTTCAAAAAAAAAAGTTTTGGGCTTTAATGGGTTAATTTCTACCATAATAAATCCAAAGTTTACTTAGGTGCTATCATTGATTCATCATATATTAAATATATATTATATAATACACTTAATGCTTACCACATATATTGTTTTCCTAAATATCCACTTGATTGTATAAAACGTGAAGATGTATAACTCTAAGAATAGATACCATATACCCCCCCTCCACCACATACACAGTTCATTGATTACTCCCAATTAATTTCAACAGGCGATCACGAAATGAAATACAATTATATATATCATCATTTATATACATTAAATTATTATACATTTAATTCAATTACCTTTGTGTGTAAGTTGTAGTAAACATATATATATATATATATATATATATATATATATATATATATATATATATATATATATATATAGTTGAAATTTAAAAAACTTTTTCACTGCATTAATAAATTGTAATTTGGTTTGTTTTAAATATTTTAATTAGATGTTAAACAAAAACAAATTTGCAATATAACACAATAGAAAGTTTTACAGTTATTTGTTACAAAAACTCAAACAACTGACACTAATAACTTCGCACAGCTATCTAAGTATCAAGTTACCACAATAATTAAAAGTTGGTGTATTTTCGAAGGAGTTCATTTCTAAAGACTTTAAAACTTGTTTGTGCTTGCTTGTAGGATGTAAGTTTGAGCTGATAACTTACTTCCAAGGAATTCTGCAATAAACTTTTTATATTTTATGTCACATACAAAATTATAAATTTGTTTAAAAGAAAGTACAAGAGGCGGTTTTCATTTCACTTACTTTACTATTGTAAAAAATATACCAATTCACTTCTTTCTTTATGTTTTAAGGCTAACGAGATATACCGACCGTATAAAGAGACACATATGCAATTAGTTTTAAATGTACGAATTCTACCCAATAAGCAAATGTGCTGCACAAAATTATAATTTGAATTGCGTGAACTGCAGTACTGAATAATTTTTCCTATTTTATTCAATATAATATCTAAAAGTTTTTAGGAAGCGACTGTAATAAAAACTAGTAATAACGTATGAAAGATAAACTGAATGTAGTAAATTCTGTAACGCATCACTATGATATGGTTTGAAAACTCAATAATTCAATAGATATTTTGAATGTTTACTACTTTCGATTATATATATATATATATATATATATATATATATATATAACAGTTTTATTAAAGAACAGAAATTCCAATTCCAACAAAAGTACTATAAGTCTCAAACATTAAAGTTATCTGAAGAATATAGTACACTATAAAAACCCTTGCTATTTTAAATAATAAATAACATTCTGATATAGAAGAGAGATTACTATATAACAATAATATTGTATGTTTCATGAACTGTAAGCAATCAACTATATTTTATATTATACTACTACTATAAGAATACACATTTTATACACACAAAAACCCAGTGGTTCAGAAGATAGACCGTACGATAATCTCTAAACATTAAAACCTAAAATGTTTCTCTCTTGAAATCGTCGGAGTACAAAAATTGGTATTTGGAAACGTTCACGTCACAGTTGTACAGTTCCATTTAGGTATATCGATTGATAGACTAAATCAATTTTCGTGAAATAATGTTTATGTTTAAGTCTAAATTTGCAAATGTGTCAAAACTTTAAAAATCATAATGTAGAAATGTGCCTACAATTGTACCGTCCTTAATTAAATTCACATTTCCTAGAATCTATTACCCGTTAAATCAAATTTCACATTATTGTATACAAAAGATTAAGGCAATATCTAAGAATTTCATGAAAACTTATTAAAACAATAATAACATCAATATAAATCGATATTTTACATTCACAAACCCATATGTGCAAATTCATTGAACAAATTTTCACAGGTAATAAGCTTAGTTTTACAGATCAAAGTAAACAACTTGAAATAAATTAATAATTTTAACTTCAAGTAATTTTATATATAGTGACCGAATTCATCCCAGTGATTTAAATAGTCATTGGAATGTTTAACAGTGACAGTTCAAAATATCTTACCATCGCCCAAAACAACTTCAATGTTCAAGGCATTAATACCAGCGACTTGTCCTCAATGAGGAAATGTAGAATACATTCCACATTTAATGATGAATCATTCCAAACATTCACTGAATTGTCTCTCGTCTTCTCCACTTCATCACTTTATGCGTCTTTGTTAAGTAGTCAGTCTAACAATTTTCACCACCCCAGTGGTTTTCCAAAGTTTAACATAGATCCCATCTTATTAGAGTTCAATAATACAATTTAAATGATAGTATAATCTTTTTTTATAATTTGGTCCTTTTTTAAAAAAAATACAAATATTAAGCAATAAAACAAAACAACCCTATAATAGAATAATTTCAAAACGTTGAGCACAAATATTGCGTTATTCTTTATGTATAATCATGTTAATGTTATAAATTACGACTATACTTTTCATGTATTAAATTGAAGTTTTATATCAATAAACAATAATTATTGTGGTTCTTATTATGTTTTACACGGAGTATTCAGAAAATGTTGTACCATACTGTAAGTAATGGTTGCATATACTAAAATAAAGAAAAATGTTCCTATGAACATATGTCCAGAAATCTGCTTTTTCCAACTGTCGGGCATTTTTTTTTTTTTTTTTTGGTAAATAATTAGAATATCCAACACATTTTGAATCCAACGTGTTACCAGTATATCGAGAATCAAATATTTTCTCTGTTAAATTTTCAAAAAGGTAGCTGCTTACATATTTCTTTCTAATTGCGTTTTAGAGATATTCAACATTAAAAATGTCAAGCAGGTCAATATTACAACCTTTTATAAGATAGTTTTAAATCTTGATATGATGATAAAAATGTAGCATGAACAATGTGAACACCAAATTTAGAATGGAAATCTTAGTAATTTCAACAAAATACAAAAATGCCGACAAATGAAAACGAAACAATATGTATCTTTTTCTTCTTTATTTTGACCCATATAGCACGACCCATAGCAATTTAAATTTGGCACGACATTTCATAACATTCTGTATATCCTTTGTTTCATTTAAATAACCAAAAATAACCTGGTTGCTAAAATGAATTATTTTGAAAAATCATAGAGTTGCGTAACATTATAAAATGTTGGCCTACATCCTTGTCATGAACTGTTAACGACGTTATGTTTTTCTTTAAAAAAGTTTATAACTTATCAAATAAATTAACCGGAAAACACATATAATTCGATTTTGTGCAAGATTATAAATGTTAAATCCATCATAATGTTGTTATCATTTATTACATAATAAAATTTTGTTCTTGTTTTAATTAATTCTACTGTTATTAAAATGTTAACATACTCTATATGTTACTCCAAATAAACTAAATATTTACTTGTCAGTATTTAAGTCAAAGTTTGTACTTTAATATAATTCAATCACTTTAATACTCTTATATTGATAATTATAAATAATTAATTTTGTATCCAACGAATAACGAAGCAAAACACTTTTAACATTGGGAATGTTATTTATTCATTAAATATACGTTATGGTTGATGTTAATTTATGATAACTGGTATAATTTTGTGTAATTATTTATACATAATAATTGTGTTTTTATTTTTTCATATATTATGGTCATATTAAATATATATAATTGACTAATTATTATGTTATTTATATCTATAAATTTGATTCTGTAAACCTTTAAAATATCCATTTATTTTTCATAAAATTATTACGTCTGTGTAATAACTATGTTAATCAGCATAGTTCATAAGAGCATTAGGACAATTTCCCTTTCTTATAAAATGTGTTAAATACTTTTTACATGTTTAGTATATTACACAATATTTATTTTCCAACAATATCTTGAACCTATGGGTTAACTTAAATTTAATAATAAATTGTCACTTTGACGAGGTCTTCATGGAACGAAATTTTAACAAATTAGTTCTTCAAGACTATAATACACATCTAGCTCGTTTATCTAATATAATAAAGATTTGGAAAAGATCTAACATCGGAACAAAAACAGGATAAAGACGAAGGGAGTCAAAATTGAAAGTTTTAAAACACACACACACACACACACACACACACACACACACACACACAAATTTACTTAGCCTATATTTAGAAAAATGGCATTATTAATCTGAATTAGAATGAAACACATGGGAACATTACCAAAATCAGATGAACTATTGTTTTAGTATGAAGTAATCCCCCTGGGCAAAAGAGTAAGAGAAGATGGGTTTAGAGGTCTATTCTAATCTCTTATCGTCTTTTCTTTTCCTTAAAAAATATGTTGTGGAACATTTTCTCTATCGGATGTAATCATGATATTGTAAAATTCTTATGTAAATATTAATGTAGAGCCTGGCAGTATTCGTCTGAAACAAAGCATTGTTGCAAGTTCACGGATGGGATATTATTTATTTGACACCGTGCAGTATATTTCCTTACAAAAGGAATGTATGAATACATTAACGAAAAATTTTATTCTGTGAAAATAGTCGTAAATATGAATTACCAATTCTTTTATATTGCATAATAATTCTTATAATACTACTAAATTATACTTTGCTTTTAAAATGTCACCAAAGTAATATTTTTAAATTTATTTAACCACGATGACAGGAACAGTAACACAAACTCAAAAAAGTAAATCCGAAATTTAGTTTTATCAAGTTAAATAGTCTGAGGTACATATTACATAACATTGTTACTTCAGTGGATAGTGCCACTAAACTAAAATTAAATCACGTTAAATTACCTTATTTTTAATAGCTAGGTTTAAATTTTATATCAGTTTATTTTTTATTTGTTTCAATGAATTTGTTGGAAAATAATATAATCTTTTAGGGCTGTTTTGATATTAGACAAACTTTTATAATGCCTGAAAGAATTATTGACATTTAGTATAGTTGACGAGATATTTGCATTTAATTAATTTAATGTTTAGTTGACATGTTATCACGTTCCTCTTAATTTACAAGTCTCATATGTTTATATGTCTGAATGTCAGATAAGTAAAAGATATTTTATTTAATGTGTTATAGGAAAACCTTTGACGATGAAAACATCTTTTTTTAAGTTTTTAAATATTTTTCAACTTCGTAAAAATCATGTACCAGTTAAAATCATGACTTTCTCTTTAGTTACACATTTATTTTATATGCACACAACCAAATTTATCATGTGGAAATAAATCATTAGGTAGTTATAGTGATCATATAAGCAATGCCAAGACATTAGTTACAAAAAAAGTACTTAGACTATAACAATAGAAGCTTTTAATATTATTAACAGCCACACGTTGCTGAGCCAAATATAACAATTAATATGATTTATAAACAATTAACAGCCACACGTTGGTGCGACCAAATATAACAATTCAGACTTTAATTGTTTATATTTTACTCTACTAATTTGCCTCTACGTTGGAGCGACAAATATAACTATACGAAGCTTTAAACAATTTGCTTGAGCCAAATATAACAATAGAACTTTTGTTATTTATTTAATACTCATTGAACAACAACATTTACCTTTTTATAAAATCTTCAGTTTAATTTAACATGAATCGAGAATAATGGAACATGTAGGCTACATCAATTTATTCAAATCTTACTTAACTAGTTCATTCATTCATCAATCATTCCTTATACTAATTTATTTATTACAATAATTTGGTTATTTAACTTCTAATTTCCTATTTTAAGAATATTCAAGGCCTTTTTTCTGTCTTTTCCTTGAATATTTACACAACAAATTTATCTCAATCTTGACTTAAATTGGTATGAGTTTATGAATCGATTCTACAATTATAATATGAAATTACTTTAATTTTTTAACATTTAACTACTACTTGATTATTCAAATTATTATCTCCTTTTTTTTAGAATTTTATTATATTTTCCTTTACCAATTTATTTTACTTTAACATTTAAATTATTATCTTTTTTTATAGGCTAGCTCAGTTTTAAATTTATTTAACAAACACAATCTCTTATCTCGGGTCAATAGGTTCTTTTAATGGCTCAATTGAAAGTGAAATTTTTATGATGAATTTAAAATAATTAACAAAATTTTGTACTTATCAATGTTGATCCCATCAATCGGTCGATTTGCACATTTCACTACACAAAACTATAATTGACTCTTTTAAAACACCACACTGCTCGAAACACTTTATTCTTTTATTAATCCTTTCTCTTGCGCTCTCGGTTGATCCAATTTCCAGCTCCCTTCTCTGCGATGATGGTAATACCTTGGCACGGGTCGATCGAACTCATTTTCTTTATCTGACTTGAAAACTCCACAAGACTTCTAATCTGCAATTTTACCGTTAACTATTTCTTCTTTTCTTTTACTTTACTTTAATTAAAATTATTAAACTTTTTTAAATTAACTTAGAGACGTCTTGTCTCTTTCTTCAATGTTGATCAAACTTTATGGACCACAGAACAGACTCTCTGTCCCTAGAACCTCACTTCTCGACTTCCCTTCCAAGAATCCCTTCTTTTTCGAAACCCTGGTCCCTGTAGAACTCTCTCCCTTCTTCGGAACAGGAGTTTCGCGCCCTGTTCGCTGATTCGTTGAAATTTCCCTAACTTTCTCAACATGTGTCTTTTTTCGCTTCTTAGTGGTCGTTTTAAATCTGTCCGTTGGTTTATTAAGCGTGTGATCGTATTCGATTGGTCGACCTATTTTCTCCTTTCCGTTTTTGTGTTTTTTGAAGCACCGTTAGAACTTTCTACTTGGTGTACCGTTATGACGCTGACTTTCCCTTCGATCTCTCTTTTTTTTTATAAAATTTCTGCGCTCCCCTAAGATCCCGTCATCGTCGTTCTTTTAATGTAGCCCATGTGTTTCTCCAAGGTTATAGAAATCCTGGTTCTATTGTAAATGACACGTACACTTTTAACTGCAAGCGACAGCTGTCGCCTCCCTTCATCATTTAATATTGGTTCTTTCCTTCATATTTATTATTATTCCATTTTTTTTTTTAATTTAGTTTTTTACAAGTTATTTTAATTATTTAGTATTAGATGTCATATGATATCAATTGTTTATATAGGTGATATTATGATATCGTTACAAGACGTACTACATTAGTATAAGTGAAACATTTAAAAACTCTAGAAATAAAATTCTTCCTTAAAAAGTTTCATACTTGAATGTTACATACAATAGAAAATATGTATTGTATTTTATACAATCTTGTCAAGTGCTATTAAATTCTTGTGATTTATGTATATGTGCATAAATATTATTTAATATTAACTTTTAAAATAATATCTTTTAGCAAAAGTATAAATAAAATCCATTCATTTTTTTATTTTTTTTTTTTTCATATTTAAACAAAATACGAATTAAGTAATCAGTGATCCAAACTTTAGTCTATCACACAAATTGTAAGTGTTTACTTATAAAAAAAACAACTTAATTCATTTTTTAGACAAAGAAACTTAACATATTATTGGATTGAGA
This sequence comes from Aphrophora alni, assembly GCA_963513935.1. Classification (NCBI taxonomy): domain Eukaryota; kingdom Metazoa; phylum Arthropoda; class Insecta; order Hemiptera; family Aphrophoridae; genus Aphrophora; species Aphrophora alni. The sequence goes on from OY740771.1 coordinate 23,693,046, forward strand.
GAACACTATGTCATAGTGTTGAGTATTTTTAAAACAACTAACAATTAATTTACCTATTATGACACTAGATGTTTTACTTCCAGAAAATAGAATATCGACACTGAGATCTTACATGTGTGGTCATAGATTTTGCATAAGGATATGAGCCTGTCTTTTAAGCGTAACACATGTCTGGAATTATCTAAGTCGTTCACTTTTACGAGCTTTTTATCGACAAGCCACAATCTGTGGAAGAAGAAATTTATTCAAAACTGTATTACTTTCATGAATTTAGCTATGTAGTCGTGGAGGAACAACGCTTTACTTAATGGTTAAAGTAAATGTCATTTACTGTATTAAAGTTTCAGTTGAACTAATCAGTGACACAACATAATTTGTCAGACTGTAATCGTAGTTTCATTACGTTTAACTCAGTAAGCAACAATGTACGTTCATAGACTGTTTATTAGGAGCTCTTTTATTGCTTAATTCACAACTTAACTTCCAAATTAACTTATTGGAATATATGAAGTGTAGTAAAAGTAAGGATGGAATGTTATTTTACTTCATCCACCTAGATAACAAAAGGTGGGTTATAATAAGCATGAGTATATATGATGTTAATGCAATAATATAAGCAATGATAATATTTTATTTCAAACATAAAATTATGGACTCTTTTCATTGAAATGTACCTACTAATTACAATATCCTGTACTAAATTACAGTTTGAACTTTTATTACAACTGCGGTTAAACAAATTTATGAATCGCTCAGAATTACTGTAAAATAAACTTTTCATATTTACTACAGCTTGACATTTTCAAAACTTGTGTATCAATGGTCATAAAAACAGTATATACATTCTTTACCCAATGAATAGAAAATCAGAGTGTTTAGATTTTTTATTATTACCAAAACGTATCTTTAATTTCTTTTATAGTGAAAAAACGCTTGTCTTTCTATCATATTTACGAATAAAACAAAGTAATTTCTGTAATGAAATATTCCTCAACTACCCATATTATATCGATTTCATTATATTTGATTTGTAATTATACGGTGCTTTTAATTAATTAATTAAACTTAGTTTGTATTCAAAGTTGCGGATTTTATTAAAGTATTTATTATCAATTAGCCCAAACATCAAAGGAGAGAGTTTATATTTTTTGGTTATTTATTGGATATTATTTCTAGTGGAGATATAAAGTAGAAATATCTAATATCACTGTGTCTACAAAGAGGATAATGGTGAAACATTTCATATTTCTGTACAATTCTTTTAGTGATGACATTTGACAGGTTTTCATAACCTCATCGTAAGGGTGGGTTTCATATAATATATAAGTTTCCACCTTCAAGGGATGTATAATACAATCTAAGAGATGTTTCTAAGAGAGAAGCCTATCTGCTGAATTTCTCTCTGTCATTTAATTTTTTTTTTTTTTGTGATCAGACGTTATTATCAATGTTCACATCCTAACATAAGCTTAAGCTATTACATACATATGCAATATTGAAGGTTGCATTAAGTCTATAATATTAGAAACTTTAAAAGCTAATGTCAATTTCTTTATTCACGATGATGGGAGAATAGTATAACCAGATATCGGTCATACGTAAAATAAAATTTATGAAAATCAGATTATCGGAGAACCAGACTGACAGACTGACAAACATAGACACGTTGCGTTTTATATAATTAAGTGTTTATTTTTTATTATAAGGTTCCTTTCAAATGTATGCTATTATCTTATGTTTATTTTTCAGAGTTATGAAAGAAGGTTGATTTATATTTTATATTATGTTATCATCGTAGCTTAGCGTGTAATAACTCAAGAGACGTACGTTAAAGTAACCCATTTCCTATACATCTATCTAACTTATATAGTTTTAATATGCTTTCATTTAAATTAGGAGGTGCGAAACGTAAAATAAAAATGTGCCAAAGAACTCTTCACAATTGCTTAAATAATTTGTCTAGCTATTTTAGTTATACATACTTTATTATGAACTCTGAAACAACCAACTGAAATCAATAGTTTCTTGTAAAACTATCTTTATGTAAAACCATAAATTGTGTCTCTATTAATTTACCTCAAAGTTCAATTCATAATAAAACTGAATACAAAACTGACATTAATTGACTTTACACGAAGAAATTAATTGTATAATGTTTTATTGTTATAAGTTTATTGATATATATATATTCTGATCAAATGTGAGAGAAAGATATTAACATTATTAATATTATAAGTTGATTGATCTCAATATATTCTGATCAACAAAATACCACAAATCAGCTAGAGTATCTTAATGTAGTACCTAAGTGTAATAATAAATATATGAACAAAATTTAAAACAGCTTCCTCTTTGAATATTGCAATCTTCTTTGAGTTACAACTATATTCCGGGATTAGTGAAAGTAACCTAGAAATATACACAGTTTGATTGAAATTATGGTAAAATTAAAAATACAAATAGATACTTCAACAAAACAAATTCACTAATTATTTTTATTATTAATTATTAGTTAATTATTTTTATATAAATTATTATTAAATAATTAATTCGTTTATTCATAATAGAAAACCATTTTGACCACTATTTAAATAAACCTTTGAAAACCTCGAAGAATACGGTATTGGGGAATATGATTAATTAACCTCAAGTTTCCATTAGTATTTTTCTGAAAGTAGCTAGCTACATTAACTATCTGTTGATGCTCATAGTAATTTGTTAATCATGAGTTGTCTATAATTGGTTATAATGTAATAATTTAGAAACAACTATTTAAAGATATATTCCAAAGTGCAATTTTATTTAAGTGTAAATACCATACCATTTACATTAACTCAATTCGATATATGATATAAGTCCTTACTTTTTAATAAATTGTTATTACATAACATATATTATATATATTTGATTGGGACACAAAATAAACTTAGTATATAATTGTGTATAATTCAACTGAACAAAAATATAGATAAAACGAACATTGTGTTATGCTAAAAGTATTCAATTTTCTCTTGTCACACATTTGAACAACACATTCCATCTTAAGTTTCTAAAAGCACATTCCGCTTGCAGTTACGCCTGTCAAACTCAGAAGCTTTGACAAGAAAAGCAACAAAGGATTTCTTGTTCACGTCTCCTACGCAATATTTAATCATATTTATTTCAGAGTTGTTCAATCACAGTGTGTAAGTTAAAAAAACAAAATCACAATCACAATTAAAAATATTAATTACAAAATTATCACTTTAACTTCGAAGAAACAGCTATTTTTGTTAATATGTTTGCGGATTTCACAACTCAATAGAGATAGTTGTAACTTTGTTTAAATAGTCATAATTTGAAATCGTTATATATATTTTTAGTAGTTAACTAATTCATATATTTTAAAAATAAAAATATTTCATTAAATGAAGATAAATTCAAATTATAACTAATTAAAATAGTTCTTAAACTATACCTGCATAACAAAACGAATCATTCTGGTAGGCCTAATCTATGAATAAAAAAATAAAAAACATTGGCCTTGTAAATATAATGAATGTATTGGTTTTTCCGTTAAATGTTGTAATTTGTTTTTAAATGGATAACCATTAATAACTAAAATCATCTGTACATATTTATTTGTTTCTGTTACTAAAATAAATATTAAAACACTTTTCAAGATATTTAACATTGATAGGTAGGCCTAATCTAACTTTATTTTTAATTAATAAAACAGATGAAACTAATCAGCTGTTTTAAATGTAAACTGGCTTCCCTTAATATATATTTCTGTTAAGTAAAACAGTTCATATAAAAAATCAATTTTTATGTATTTTTTGTAAAGCCACATATATAGGCCAAAATGATCCTAATTTTAAAACAACATTAGATGAATTTTATAGAATTTCGCAGTGGGATATGAAGACTATAGTTTTACCAATTATTTGAAATATAAAAATATTTCCGATATGTATTCAACTACTATTTTTAATATCATACATATATGCAATACATCTAAACAACTAAACTATTTTGATAATTTAGAATTTAATAGAGTAATTGGTACAAAAGGTTTTGGTTTAAAAGAGCAGTAAAATTTAAGCAGTTCCCCCTCCCTAAACCCATGACCAAGTCATTATCCTCTCCCAACCAACCTTGCCATACTTAGGTTAACAATAGGGAGTACCCAGCTATTGTCTTAAGGAAATATGTAACTTTGTTTTTGTCTGTTAAGCTGCCTTTAACAATGTTGTAACTAGGAAAAACATGGTCAACAATGTTAAAATAAAAAATTGGTTTGTACAAAGATTTTTTTTTAACCTTGTAACAACAGTCTTTAGCACAAATCGTTTAACATAACAATACTCTACGAAAATAAATAGCATATATGTTGATTTTGGTATCATAATAAATTATACACATTACATAATGATTTTTATACGGGATCTACAATGTCTGGTATTATGGCTGAAACATTTATCAATGTGATTAAAACAAATATGATACGTATATTGTATATTATGGTTCGTCGCAATAATTATTGTAATATATCACCTATTAAAACAAATATATAGACGATATTCTATCCACCTGTAATGTTCACAAGTAAAAAATCAATAATTGAATCAAATACTTGAACTACACCATCGGACAAACACTGATGCAAAACATTCAGAAACGTAATTTAACAATCCCGACATTCACTTCTCTTCGAACCATTCACAATCCCATATATTATCTGCTAACAACAGTTTCATCCGCTAATAATTCCAATGGTTAACAACCATAACACAAAAGCAATTAACACCATTAAATATATTCCAAGCCAGTGATTACAATTCGTTTATTGTTGATAAACAAAGGAGAAAATAAATCGTTTAATTCATGTGGTATTGGGTTTATTAACTAAGCCATTCAACAAATTAATATATTCACTAATCAATATTAAACTTTTTACAACAGCAGACAATACATATTTTCAAAGAACAAAAAAGACTACAGAGCAATAGATTATTTAATTAATCTATTTAAAAAGGGGGGAAAACACCAAACTATATCTGAAATGTGGAAATCATCAGGGGAACGCGGAGTTCTGATGGATAGGCATGCGCACAAATCGTTGTAGTTCGGACTAGCAAATCATCAATGGTTACGAAAGTTTGAATGGTTTTGAGTTTTTTCATGTGTTACAATTCCCTTGAATACGTTTGTTTACATAGCACAAAGACATAACTAAACATAAAAACGAAGCAGTAACATAGCGACTGTAACAAACTGATGAATATTTCAAAACTCGAATCAAAATCCTTCTCCCACATAAAAAATATAACAAGAAGAAAGAAATACCTTAATTTTTATATATTCTGAATGTCATTTCAACCAATCACACATACTCTTACATGAATATATTGTATAACGATAAGAAGAGAAAGATAAGAATGGTCCACCTATTCTAATTTGTAAGATATTCCTACAATTACTTTTATATAATTAGAAGCTGTTTCATGTAATTTAGGAGATTGCTGTGTATTTAACTACCTCCTAGTAAAACCAAAAATTAATAAAATGTTAGATACAATCTACAAGATTATATTGAAATACATATTTAACTGTGAAATCTATGATATATCCAATCGTAGCTAAAACAATTCAATATCAAGGTAAACATATTCTTAAAGTTTATAAATTATCATAATTTAACCCTCAGACATTATCACCCACGTTCCTTTACCTTTTGCGCATGTCCTCAATCCGACCGGTTTCATCATCCAACCATATTGAGTGGTGAATAATTTCTCATTAATGAAATTACTATGAAATAAATTTCGTGCTTCATTCATACTTGTTGAAAAATATCGAGTTAACTCTAGTTCACCTCCGATTTATCTAGGCGCTGTTATCACTTTGATTTATTATTTATAAACCTCAAAAATTAGATTATGAATGAGTATGAAATTCTTTCGTTTTTCATTGACGTCGCCTTTACTTTCCCCCAAAAATACAGAAATAATTTATTTCATCATAATTTGATTTATTAACCTAATCTGTTGTATACTCTAATTACTGTACAGTTTTGTATTGTTGAATTTTTGGAAAACTGTATTTTAATGAAATGTTAGTATAATCTTAAGGAGGATATTTTTCCGTTCATACATTATAGTGAGATAAGTTATATTAGATTTTTGGGCATGAACATTCAAGGTTCTAAGCTTATTTTGTACACTCTTAAGGACATAAATAGTAAGGCAAACCAATGCCTGTGCCTTCATAGTGTCTTAGTAGATTTCGTAGCTTCAAGCCTTTCACATTTTTCTAAGCTCCAGACTGTTTACATAGAAAACAAAAGGGATCACTATTGATGATATATTTTCTATAGTATTAGCAGATGATTCATCTAGTGACCATATCCATTGAGTATACAACAATGATTAACTTGTTTAAAATCCTATATTATCCTCAGTTGGACGTCTTCCGACATACTGAAATTGGTTTTCTATCCATTGTCGGACGTCTTAAGACATTATTTTAACTATGTATACGGTTTAAAAATATGTATTATCTAAAAACCGTTGTATTTCTCTTAATTTTGAATAGGTCGTGTTTCCGTTTGCATCTTTCTTTGCCAATAATTTAATGATCCATCTCACTTTTATATTTAGCTTTTCAGGATATTATTGAAAAACTAATTTAAAAAAAACTAGTTTAAAAATTCTTTCTATTTAATATAAATGACATAAACCGTTTGTAATTAATGAATAAGCTCCTATAGCTATACACCACCAGTCTTCCTGAGCTGATAAAATCAAAACTGTGACTTATGAAAACACATCCACACCTTTCAGAAACCCTGACACATCAAATCCATACTACTTGAAAGAACTAGTCACCCACAGCAACTATTACAAAATTTGATGGTTGACTACTATTAATAAATTGTAGACATACCGCGTACACGAAAATCATATAACACAAATCTGTTCTGTAAATATCTAGACATAAGATACATTTTTAAAGAAATAAAACATCCTAAAATATTTTTATAGTGATCATGTAACATTTAGTGACTGCTATTTTATACCATAACTTTATTCCTATGTAATAAGCTGAATCCAGTTTTCGCTCCGATGTTGATGTGTCAAGTTGGTTCGTAAAGCAGTATATTATTTATCATTTAAACTACAAAAGAAGTATATTTTTGATTTGGACTAGACAAACCGTATTTATCTGAGCGCCTACTGTATTGTGAACGATCGCCCATAAGATTTCTCTTCGACAATGTTTTGAATAATAAAAGTATCCTTAAAATTTTGTTTTATCTTAAATCGATTCACTAACTTTATTTATTAACAACTTCGATGCCCATTATTTGTAACTTTGTGCTATTTAAATTTCCGCATAATAAAATATTCTACTAAAACAACAAAGTAGGGTAATTGTATATAACATTAAATTAGGGTTGTATAGTAATAAAACAGCATTGTTAAATTTGATAAGTTTCCAAGGCATTTTGTCTACCCTTGGTCACAATAAACAACAACATCATGGTGCCGCCAGCTTTATATTTTGTTTGACTCTATGTTTAATTGTCTTGAGACACATAAAATCAGAATGGATACTATTGTTGTTATCTCTGCTTTCTGTGTTTTTTTTAAATTTTTTTACTGAAAAAATTTAAATAATATGAAATAGTATGAAATGATTAATTTCACTCTAATTTCATATTAAATTAGTTGTAGTTAGTTTAATTGGACAATTACGGCTACTTTGTGATTAATTTTAATAATTATTCATGTCAAAATCTTTTAAGCTACAAGATTACCTTAATTTCTTCATTTTTTTAAACAATATAATTAAAATAACTAAGCCATCAATAAATAATTTCCATGTATTGTTTTCTCTACTCCTTTATTTTGTTACAGGAGATGTACTGAAACAGTAAGATTTTTAAACAAAGAATAAATTTAAAATTTTCAATAATATATAAATAGATAATAAATCAAATTTTCTCCCTAATAAATGAATCTTGGATAATTTGAAATCAAAAACTCGTTTTTTTAAATATATTCGTTGATTAAAGTTATTACTTATGTAGAAATTGAGAGTCAGTATTAATATATTTGGCAATAACTTTCTAATTAAAAAAATATTGAATGAAAGATGAATGAGCATAGATAAATCTTGACAACGATATCAGTTTTCGGGGGAGGGGTAAGAGTAATATGTAAGAGTAATTAAATAACCCCATAACACCACTTGCAAATAGCCATTAAAAACTATTGCTTTATCCATACGAACATTAATAAACTGATAGTAAACTACTTTCATCATTAAAGTTATTTTACTTCGTTACTTGTGTGTAGCCTATCCAACTCTTTCTCTTATGTTATCGAGATAATAAAATCTATGAACCTAATAAAACTGGCATTTACATCGACTTTACACTTTCAAGAGAATTTATTGTCCGAATTAAGATTGCATAATGATACACTTTTGTTCTCAACCATGTCATAAAATGTGCCTTCAACTCACTTTATGCTTTCTCTTGTAATTAAATGTTAAGCAAAGACTGGACTCAATATTTTCGTTAAAAAAAAAAGAGAAAACAAATCTTACTACTTCTCTACAACAAATTGTTCAATGGTGTCTCTAATATAAATATAAATCTGTCATTATAGGATAAATGACAAATTACAAAACTTTATGTTGATTTGATCTCATAATTTTAAAGCAAACTACTTTCAAACAATGAGTTGTGTGAATATATATATTTCCCTTACTAAATAATAATAGATCAATATTTTTGGACTAATTGGCAAACTCAAACAAATTATTTTAAAAATACAGCTGATGTAAAAAAAAATTACAACTTGTTATATTGTTTAACATTAATATTTTTATTTTTATTGTATTGAAATCTAAACATTTATCGGTTTTGATTGATATTCTCCATATAAAATTTAGTACTGAAAACTACTAAGGTTTTATTAAAATGAGTTTTACAAATTCATGTCAATGAATATGTTATTTATTTCATGAAAATGTTATCTTTGAACATTTCCCAAGGAATGTTTATCCAATTTTGTAACTATTTCCTTAAAACTACTCCATGAACTTCTATGTTCTATTAACAGTATAATTATGCTTACGCTTTCATTCAACCAATTTTCTATGTAATGATTGCTTATTTAATTATGCCATTTAACTCAGGAAATAAATGCATCGAGATTATAACTGTACTTTAACAAGAAATTATTATTGATTTCTTGTTCAGCCACCGTGGAACATGGTCTAGCTAACTTTTACAAAACGAAATAAATAAAACATGAGCACAAATGTGCGGTGGATTTTTTAAAAATTTTAGCGGTTGAAAACAAGCTAAAAGCAAAATAATTTTTAACCGCTTATGTAGTAAAATTGTTAACTTCATACAATCAACTTGTAATAACTTTATGAAACCAAGTTCTTTTAGTCAATTATACGTATATTTGTGGCATTATTTTTGTGTTTTCGTTAGACAGAAGTAGGCCTACATAGAATATAATTTAATAGTTAGTTATAACAATATTAGAAACATTTAATCCTTTAAACCATAATGTCATATTGCCGTATGCTATGTAGCAAAATACTACTATTTCCATTTTTTATAAAACCTAACCTAATTTATTTTATATTCTAAATCAACAACTTTTTATTGTAAAAATTATAATATGTATAAGCAACTGTTACGTGAGCATAATTTTGTTTTATGCTCAAGTGCTAAAAAGTTTACTGTTGTGCAATTTTAATAAGGTTTCAAGTATTAATTACTACATGTCAAAAACTAAAATACCATTCAAATATTAATCACTGGTCTAAATAAATAAGTAGTAAATTACTTGCATAATATCGACAAAACTATCCCTTTGAAGTTTCCTTTATACAATTTTTACCCTATAAACTAATAATTGTATTAGTTTTTAAGTTTTAAAAATCATCTAAGTGTAAACTAGTAAATCTTAACTTCAAAAAAATTAAAACCACCTGATTTGCTACAAAATCAATACCAATGTGCAAACTTGTTTTTATATTTCTCTGCCGTTTTGGAGGAGACCAAATGCAGTGATCTCAAAATAGAACCTTTCTCACTTCAAACTCTTAGAATTTCATGAACTTTTTTTTTTTTTTTGTCACGTTAATAAAGATTATTTATTTCCTATATTTATCATTTTATTTATTCTCCTTTGATGTATTTTTAATTATTACTAAAATAATGTAATATCATCTCTTAAATAACATTTCAAAATATTTGTTTTTTAAATTACCGTCCTATTAAATTATGTAAGTGTAAATATTGATTAGTTTTTATCTGAACTACATGTGTATGGCTTAATTTCAACATCATCTTGTTTTCACGATGTATTTAAAAAACGCATATTATATTCAATTTCCCACACAAATATAAAATCCCACTAAACATTAATGACTTCGGAAATTTAAAAATGATTTTTTTTAAATCATAACATATATCATTACACTAGGAACAACTGAGTTAAGCCTGAACAGAGATATTTTGACATTCGACATATATATATATATATACACGGCACTAAGTGCAATCCAATCACTATTGAGGAGAAGAGACTATAGCAGTGTTACAACTAAGACGAATATATCTTTATCATTAATTTTCTGAAGCCAAATACATTAGTTGTAAACTCAAATGGAAACACTTAAGTTTAATAACGTGGAAAATATCATTACGACTTTAAATTAAAACTTGATGATGTTTCAAGCAGACTCCCAGTCTTATATCCCTTGCAGTAATTCCTGCAGCTTTCATTGAATTATAAGTTTGATATATTCAATTTAATTTTGTATCTAAGAGTAATAAAATGGAATTATATACTTAAATATAAAACAAAATAAATATATAAATATTAAATACTTTATAAAACTATGTGAAAATTTAATTTTCATTTATTCATGTTGATTTGCAAAACAACAATATATTGTTTCTACTAACCTGGAGAAAACATTAGTAAATGGTTTAAGTAAATTAGACAAATGCTGCATTATAAATAATTTCAAAAACTTATTGTTTTTACAAAATTTAATGTGTATATGATATTTTTAATCTATGTATTTGTATTTGTAATTATTTTTGTTTAAAGGTAGCCGATTGTTTTGATATATATTTGTAACACAAGTAGTTGGTTTGGTTGTTTGTTTGCATGTACAAATTAGAGATGATGTTTAAGATCATATTGTTTCAAACTAAACGTTCGTAAGGAAAAAAATCATTTTATGATTGAAGTCTCCAAAAGTGTTAATAAATTAAATTGATAACTTAGTAATAAGAAAATTGAGAAATTCAAAAATGTCTGATCATATTTTTTTATGGTCAGAGGTTTTGTCCAACTTTTATCCAAAATCTTGTTTTTATTCACATAACAATATTCTCTTTGCAAAAAGAACAAAAAAGCAAAACTCATTTGTCTTCTATTCCTCATAGATGCAGATAAGTTACCTTAATTAATTATTTTACAATATGTAGGGGGATCCAATCAATTTTTTTACAAACTACAGCTGAATGAAGCTCCTAAAAATATTTCAAGCTTCATTATTTCGTAAGCATCACATCACAGCTAAGTGTAATAAAATAAATTACATTTGGTTTAAAAGTAGATCACACAGACTTAATTCAACATTACCAAATACGGTTGACACAAATAACACAATTTTCTAGTTACAAATACCAAAATGACAAGATTTCCCCAATTGGATTTAAATACAGAAATCCTACTATTTGAAAGAAAACATTTACGAAAAATTATAAATAGATTTTTTTTTAATCAAAATGTACATTTTATTATCTTAAAATTAATTTGTCTTGTTGGAATTTGTCCTAACTGAATTTGAATCTTACCCTTACGTATCGCCATATGAAATACAGAATCAATTGCGTGAAGAATAATACAAACATAAATAAATTAACTCTGAGCAACATTAACACGAAACTATGTTAAATTATGAAAATACTAATTGTAATATAGTAAAGTGACGCTTCTTTTTAGACAAATAAAAAAAACATTGTTGTTTAAGAATAGAGTTGAAAACCATAGAATTATAAATTGATACTAAACGTTTAGAAAAATTGTGGTATGATTATATAAAGCTGATAGGCAATTAAGGTTACTGTGTTGTAATTAATCATTTAGTTCAATTTAAATTTATCTCCCTGGACAGAAATCAAACTGTAATAGTTAAATTCAATTGAATTACTTTCTCACAACATAAAAGAGTTTAAAATATACAACTTTATGTACACAAGTAAAAGAAAGTTGATTTTTTATTTTTAGTCTAAGTCTAACATGGTTTAGGATTGGGTTCAATTCCCAGTCTAGGTTGTATATATTTTTCACTTGAAATATTATTTAAAAGAAAGTTTTCCGTTTCAGAACTAAAATTTCAAGATATTACTTTCTATGTAGTTTTCGTCCAATATCTTTCATGGTTGATTATTGGAATAACGTCAATCGAAATTCTTAGTGTGAGTCATTATTGGTAAAGTTAATAAAAAATTAACCATTAGTGGTAAATAAAAAGAATTATAAAACTTTTATTTTTTAGGATCTTTAAATTTCCATTATCGATTAAAATTTAAAATAATGATTTCAATTTGCCTCTAACGACAATCACTGGAACTTAATAAGTTGTGTTTTATTAAGTTTCAGTGATTGTGGTTAGGAGCAAATTCAAATCATTATTGTGAATTTCACCACAGTGCTCAACAAGATTGTATCATAAAATTTAAAAGTCTATAAATACGATAACAAATGTCCATTAACGATATTTTAGTTGGAGAAAAGTATAAGCAGAAGGACTAAAAGTGTAGTAAATCCATGTTTTTTTTCATTTAAAGATTCGTCTACGAAACAGAATATTTACAAACAACTCTAATACGCTTTTTGTTTTAGTTCACAATCACATTTATAGCTTACTTGTTTGTGCAAATATTAAACTCTTTTTTTAATATAACTATATCCAAACTCCATCAATTAATTTAAAGTATTTTTAATAGTGACTAAGGTTAAAAACGATTGTGTTGAATGACAAAAATACAACATTATAAAATGAAAACAGTCTAAATTTATTTATCAATGGAAATAGTTTGTTTATACATCATATATTCGTGGGAGTTGAAAGTTTTCAACTATGATTTAACATTAATGAGAAGGGAAACCAAATACTGGCTATTTTATTGTTAACAGGTGAGAAGTTAATACAGTACTGCTAATACTGAAAACCTATTACGCATGGCTTGTTTGCTGAAACTCCATGAAGATAAAATTAATTGGTTGCAATATTGCGCAGTGCCCATCTCCTCTAATATAAAGCGCATGGTGGTTGCACGTTACAATTTTTTTAAATTATTATTTTATATATCCAACTCTTCATCTGAATTCTAAAACGAAATTGAGAATAACACACATACTAACAGTAATAGGTATGTCCTACTATGAATCTATTAATATCGTCTATTGTAACTTCAAATTTAAATTACAAATATAAAATAAAATAATATTGAGGGGAAAATTATTATGTGTTATAATTATTCAAATTAAACAACTTGAACTTAGCATAATATGAACAAAAAACTTTCAGTAATGTTAAGTTTTTATATATTCATAACATAAACAATAATACACGCGAATGTATGTTTTAACAATAAAAGATTGTCACACACACACACACACATATATATATATATATATATATATATATATATATATATATATATATATATATATACAGACTCACACATATATTGTATTCTATATGTTGCAACGGATTAACGGTTACAAAATTGAAAAATTTCCAATTTTTGTAAAAATCGTAAATTTTATATAAATTAGGAAATGTTAGTGGATGTTAGTCGTATTCAAAGTGTTTGTACAAGTCTAGAACGATTGGGGACAACCAAAGTCCACAAGTTCAGCGACGGCGACCAGTCCTAGCCTTGCATTGATACGAGAGCGCACGAGCTCCAACAGCAGCTTCTTCATAAATATTTTAAAAAAGTTTGTTTTTTTTTACTATAAAAAAGTTCAAACCACGAGGGAAGGATCGAGGGAATGCAGTAGCTGGACCAGGGAACCAGGACGGGATCTGAAGGCAACAGACCAGGCTAATCCTCCAGGGTAATGAGCAGCTAACTTAGCGAATTTCGATATCATTAATATACAGGACCAGCAAGAAGGGATTCCTAGAGAGATCAACACATCCAGGCTAATATCGACATCACTCCAATAAGGTTCAAAACACCGCAAAATGTGAGTTTTTTCCCGTATAATTCGATTGCCAAGACTTTAGGAATTATTTTAAAATCTGAACTGGAAATATTTTTCAAATTTTTATATACACTTTTTTATATTTTTAATATCAAACTAAAAAAAGAAGTTAAATTTTTAAAATTAAATAACATTTTTAGACCTAATATTTTAACGCATAATAATTCATTTAATTTGTCATTGTTATTATTTATGACTCACTGTGGAAATAACCTGTAATTTTAATTTTTTATTCTGCCTTACAATTAATTGAATATATTTTATGTATGTTAGGATAAGTTTTATTTCATTTCATATATGTATGTTTAAAGTAAGTTCCAAGATTTGAATAATCCAAAATTGAATTTGTCAACAATTTATGTGTTTTCGTTGTTCATTTAAAGATTGAAAGAAGAAAAAATTATATTGATTTTATTAATTTCATTGCAGAATTTATTATTGTGTTGAACCTGAATAACAAGGCAGAATAGTTTTCCATATAATTAGTGAGAGTAAATTTTTGCAATACCTCCAAATTTTGATCAAAGCTAAGTAATTACAGAATTTTTATTAACATTAAATTTGAATTAAAATATACTAATTTCTGAGGATAACTTATGTATGTTATCGATAGTAAATGGTAGTGATTGCATTAAAAAAATAACCAGTGAACTTCACGGCTCTGAGGGGAGAGTAATTTTTAAATAACTGAGCTAGTACGTGAGTCACGTAATTATAAATACAATAACTGGAAGTATTTAAAACAAATAGGAGGTAAACTATTTATGCTAGAGACCGTAGGTACTTGGTGGTATTCCATTTTAAATACCTTAAATAAGGTATTCCATTATTCAAATAGGAGGTTTCCAACGATCTCGGGATACTGAGTGAATTGAAGGAAATCAATCAAGCCAGGCTAGATTGCATAAAAAGCCTAAACTTCCAGTGGCTTGGTCGATTTCTACTTTGAAAAATCGGCGTATAAACTCCCAGTGAAGGAGTGGCTCGTTGCAAAGTGTTTTTACTTATATAGATACAAATTTTTTAAGACTAAAAAAGCCTTAGGTATAATTTTGTTTACAATAAAATGACAAATTAAAACTCAAAATCATAAGTATTACCATAATACTTTTTTGAGAAATTCAAATTATCAAACTAAAATATTTAGAAGGATCTGATTTATCTGGCAGTTTAAATCTTTTTTAAATATTGAAAAATAAAAACTCGCCTGTTGAATTTAATATTTCCCATAACACATATGTTTTCACAAAAATGCTACTTGATTTATTGCTTCGACCACTATCAGGATATACTGCGACAGTATAAATAATGTTGTATATCTCCAATAGAGAAACGTGTAAATCGAAGTCAAGATACGTGTTCAAATAAACACAATATTTAAATCCAAAGGCTTTGGTAATGTAATATATCTTGACAAACTTTAGACATTCAGATATGAAAAAATGAAGACGTCTAATTGAGATTAATACACCTTTAAATATTTAAGAAATTGTATACAGGTAATGAACAGAGTAGTAAAGTATACTATGCACATAAATAAAGCGTAATGCACTTAGAAAGTGCAGTTTTAGCTTCGTACAGGTAAGCAATTCGTAAAAAAAAATCTAAACATTTGTTTTCTCCATTATGTGAAAACTAGACAATTGCTATCTGAATCTCCTAATACAACTTATTTCGTATATAAGGTAAATATTATTTCTAAATAAAAAATATGTAAAATAACGAAAAAACAAAAATATGTCAAATATTAGATAAAGATCAAAGTAAGGCTTTTTCAATGTAGTTCATTGTTTTGTCCTATATTCTAAGTTGGAGCCAACTTTATGTAGCTATGAAACTGAAGTACTTTTTGGTTCTATTTGTTTTACAACCTCAATTTCATACGATAAAAAAGGAAATTAATATTTCTTGCTTGTTATAGTTCAAAATTTGTTTATTATATTTTTTTAATTACCATATGCTGAATAAATGTAAATAAACTAAAATAGAATTCATAAATACATTTCTTTAACATTAAGAAACATTTTCAGTTTATTAAAAAAAGAGTACAATTTATAATTATATTTTAAGAATTGTTTAACACAAATGGGAAACAAAAGCTGCAGTACATAAATAACAAAATAATCTGATCATTTCTCACTTGAGAAGTAACATTATAAACATTCAGCAGTTTAATTAGGTTTGCCACAAAAACAATGATTTGCAAGATTTACCAACAGGAAGCTTCTCTTTTACAACTTTGACGTTGCGAAGTACAAGTTGTAATTGTTTAATCATTGAGTAATAAGATTGATATTAGGGATTGACGACTCAAATATATTTTACTTTTCTCTGATATACGTAAACGAAACCACACACATTCAAATAGATCACATAAAAAATTAACCCTGATTATATATGTTACTTGTCTTCTCTTGTCTTCTGTCTTGAAACTGAGGTGAAGACTAAACATATTCCGAGATTTTTACATTTTTGTTTTAATATGAGCACATCTGTAAAAAATATTGTTTCTTTTTTTTTTTTTTTTTTTTTTTTCATTTTAATCATTACACATCGGAATTATAAGTGAATATAATAACATAATAACATTGTTCTTGGAAGGGAGAACAATGACGTCCTAAGACTTCCATTGTCAAAATTAAATTCCATAATTTGTATAAACTTTTGTTAACATTTATTAACAAAATTTGTGTGCCGAACGTCAGGTAAAAAGTATAAAGTATATTAGTAATTATTAGAATTCAAATTACTTAAGTAAACCTGATACCCCGTTGGTTTTTTTTTTTTTTTTACTCATCACTAATTTGAATATTTTTTTCTCAGTCGACCTTATGTAGATATGACAACGATAAAAACTATAACAATGGACGGGCGAAATGTCTAAAATGCATATTCATGTTGCTTATACAGTGAATTGTGTTATTAATCCAAAAACAGGATCCATTTTTTTATTACCATTAACTTGTACTATGCAAGCTAAGTATGTTAAAAAGTATTTGTAGCAGATTTGTTGTGGACAATATTCTAATTATTTATTCTCTATTACAAAATTATTTAATGAAAACTTTGTGTTCATAATGAACACTTTCATGAAAAGTTAAAATCAAATATATTTACAATGGCATGGATGATTGACAAAAACTAAATGCAGATGTGAAATAAAATTTGATGCTAATATTTTAACAAGAGAAAACAATTATTTTGTTTTTAAAGTTACCTGACTTGATATTGAGATACACACATTGACTTCTTCAAACTAGTAGTATAAACATCACAGTAGCAGGTTGTATGGCATATAATTTATAAAAAAATAATGTAATGATTACACCTGTGATAGGTTAACATTTTAAAACATTAATCTTCGTGGGTGTTTACTAATATTTCAACATTATTAAGTTTATGGTTGAAACCGTACAATTTACAGAACGTGACATTTCTCCAGTCAATGCCTGGGAGGGAAGAGGCAATACAAACTTTTCCATTGTTATATATTACCCTGCGAGCATTAACGTTGGCTGCCAATGTAATATATTTTACACAAAACTGTAAAACGGAGGGTTTTGGTGTTATACAACTTATTTTTTTATTTCTTGAAATTTTCTTGAAAATTAGAAGAAAATTCATTAACAGTAAGTTGATTAAAGTATTTTGTATTCTGTTTTTAATTCCTCGATCACTTTTCATTAAATAACATATCTCTGATTTTTTCGTCAACATATACTATTACTCTATAATAAGTTCAGTAGTTTTGTTATTATATTACTGTAAAATCAAAAATTATATAATTTTGTTATTGATATTGTACAAATTCCACTAGTAATAAATAAAATCTACCTTCTTTAAATCTCTAAGCGATAATCCCACCACATTAGGGATTGCCTGGAATTATTATTTTCTTTAAAATTTTATTTTTGCTAAAACACTTTTTTAATATTAGATATTATATATTGAGGACATCCATTGATAGCTATGTCATCTGTAGCACGATTTATTTCTCTATTTACACTCTGTTTATAAAAAATAAATTTTAATTGTGTAAAGTTAAGATTTCAATTGTAATAAAAGAAAAATGAATTTAACGTGGAAATGGTATCGTTGAGATGTAATCAAATATAACTGTGGCAATAGATTTGTTACTCTGATTAGTTTAGATAGACGAAATTCGTGTTGGTAAATAATAGCGTAGGATTTTATGGATAAATTCCTGAAGTAAACTTTGAAGGTGCGAGGAATTCGTGATTTATGCAGCAAATGGTAAGGTTACATGAAACATTCTTGGTAAATAAGGTAAAAAAAACTTATTTGCAACTGTGTTTAGTTACGTTAACAAATTTTCTAATAGAAAATAATCTCTAAAATTGTATCTTAATGAGAGAAAAATTTGTCCTTATTTTAGCCTTTTTTAAATTATCCGTTTTGAAATATCTAATTTGTTTCTTACAAATAAGTTACTAAAAAGAATGGTTATGATTCATTCGATTTCAAAGAGAAAATTGTCTAATTTTAATACTAAGTAAAAACATATAACTGGAAAGAGAGAAACTGGTTATATTCATAGGAAATATTTTCTGATCGCCTTATACTACTTGAGAAATTAAATTCATTGTTTGCGATGTTCAGAACTTTTTATTGGACTCAGGTTTACTGCAGTTTTTAAATTTTCATTGCTCTAGTTGTGAAATAAACTAAATTTTAAGCAATGATTTATGTTGCAAAACTCAACACTACTGAAATTTAAGTTTATAAATCATTTTAAATTAGTAATAATTGTGAGATTATGAAGCATTACAAACATATCAAAATACTATATATTTTTTTACTTGAAAAAATGTTTATCTGTCTGTTTGGGTGTCGTTCTCTGTATCTCTGTATCGATATTGATCTCTTTCCTTATTTAGATCTGGTTGAAAAAATAAATGTCCGTATGTTTTTTTTATATCTGTGTTAGTATATTTAATTGTTTGCTTCTTAATTGGATTTTCACTAACTTTATGTGTGTTTTATCTATGTTGGTCTCTTTCTTTGCTTGCATCTGTCATTGGTTATTTTACTGAATTTATGTTTATTTATGTAGCCTTTTTATTTTTTTACTGTTGTTACTACAGTATTTATTATTCATGTGTACCCGCATAGCGGCTCGTTAATTTACATAGGATTTTATTATGACTATAACGACCCTAAGCTAGGTTTATTTTGGCATTTTTTTCTTTTGTGGAATTAATTCAAATGAATCCTATACGATTGATCGTGCCGAAAAAATCTTGTACTCGTTGATATTTAATTCAGATCGTAACTGATTTGATTAAATTTGTATATTGAGAAATTATTTATGATTTTAACACATTTATAAAACTTAACTTGTGTTATGTAATTATGTTTATATCTGAATTAAAATTTTGGGTAATTATTTTTATCATTAATGTCTTAATGTAATATTTATGTTTTATTAATGCAAAGTTTGACGTTATACTAATTAATGCTTTAATAACAGAACACTTGTACAGGAAAAAAAATACTTGTACAATAATTTCAGTAACGTATTACAATAAAACAAAATAAAAATATTTTAACGACGGGGTAAATTTCGCCTCATTGGTTTTGTATTTCATATATTCAAATGTGTGTTTGTGCTATACGTATTATACTATGACTTCAATTAGTAACACAACATATGTATTTTAGTTTCTCATGTCAATTCTACTGACCTGAAGTCGATTTTACGTTTCAAATTTAAAACATTTCCAAATTAAATTTTAGTTTACTATATTAATTTATTATGGTTTAATGAGAATTTTTTTAAATAGCGTTGTTTTTATAGACAGTAATTATGAATTATATGATTTTTAAATAATTAGTAAATGAGGTAATTATAGTGTGTGGAGTTCTTGAAATGTACACAGATGATATAATTCGAATAATAACCTCAATCCGTACTTTACACTTCATCTCTCGATCTAAATTATGTTTTCTAAAATTTTATAGAAGTGAATACAACGTGGACAAAACAATTTTAAACATGATCGTGTTTGTAAACAAGATTGTACATTAAAGCTCAATTCTTTTTAGTAATATTTAAGAAAGAAATATGAAAAGTAATTCATCTTTCAGTGATTCTAAATAAATAGGTGGGTAGATTAATGTTAGGTTGTAGTAAATGGATATCTATCCATTTCCGAGATTTAATTAGTTTCGTTGAAACATTATAGTGCATTAACCAAAGCAAAATTGGCTTGTTACAGTATGTAAATTATCTTCATTTTATAATTAGCGATATCGTGATATCATAATTATCAAAATAATAATTAGTAACACTCATAATTTTGTCACTTTTTAAACTCATAATCTTTGTCTCCAAAGTACTATTTTGTGTGCCTACATTTATCTGTTAGATTATTGTATAAAATAATAGCTACTATTATTCCCACATACAAAATTCAACAAATTGATCTTTAATTATTTATTTATATTGCTAAGTGTAATTTTCCTAACTATTTTTTTTTAAATAATATGTTCCTCTACTCGCTGACACTATATTATACAGACCTCTTGTATTGAACACGTGACATTGACACTAGTTTAGGGGCTCAAGTCATATTGGCTTTACATGTACACATATAAGAAAAAATGCATGCAACAATTTAGTTTTTAATACAAATTGCAGAGGGAATGAAGGTTTAATCTGATATTAACTGGAATCATTTTTACAGAAGAAAGAAGAAAACAGTTTTTTTTTCTCTATACATGATTAATTTGTATGTAGAATTACCTCATTCAGTGGATGAAATAACCTTGCACTCTCACTGGGTGTATGTGGGATAATAAGATTTAGTATATTTGCGATAAGATAGAATGTTGCACTTTAAACAATAAAAATTGAGTCGAAAATTTAAATAAATTAGCTAATGCACAAAATTATAAATCAATAATTTACCCTTTTTAGATTTAAACTGAACTATAACTGTAATACACACCAAGTTGGAGGATAATTTCGCTAAAACTTACTGCGATATAATTAGAAAGGGTTTGACTAAATAATGCAAAGGACGAAAGCGTTATATATGAAGGATTAATAGCATAAGCCCTCATTTTGCTTGCACGTATTTGATCTCAAGGCTTTCGGTGTATAAGTAACTAGAATTTAAAAGGTATTTTAAAACATTCTTTCAGTTTTTAGGAAAATGTTTCTACACTTTTCAAGAGACTCATTTAGACTTAATTCACTGGTTTCCAAACTAATTTGTATCACTACTCTTACTATCATGTTGTGAAATATTCATTATTTATCAACTGTATCGGTTTAAAACAATATTAATAATCTACAAACATAAATAAACATTAACCATTTAATAACATTCAAAATAATCACGCTACAAACTACATATATTTTGAGAAAGTGCGTAGAAACACAGACATGTTTGAACTTGTAAAAATAAATGCTTACATAAAATAAATTTAAAAATGAATTCCTTACTTTTTGAATAAAATATGTTCGTATTATTAAAACTTACTTATAAAAATTAAATATTTAAATTTTAACGACCAATTAAAATTCAGCTATGATTTATTCTACACATAATTTATTTATTTACTTATTGATTATTCATTTTAATTTTCCTATGTCCATATTTTAACTTAAAATCTAATGGGAACAGTAAGTAAAATGAATGGCAAAATTATTTAAAAAAGCATACGGTAAAAGATAAAAGTATAGGTCTGTAAACATGGTGCTTTGACTTTTAAAATAAAATAGTACCAATTAAGGGAATATTTTTAAATTATTCACCTTAATATGTAACACGGTTTAGTTTATTGTTGCGGCAAAGTTACATCAGTGTTTTGCAACGAGAGACTGCAGTAAAAACAAATTGTGACAATTGTCTGATAAGTAGTGGTATTAGAGACTGTAAAGAATTAAAGAATTTAGTTTTATTTAATTACTTATATTTTATAACAAAACAGAACTAACCGATGACAATTATATATGATATTCTATAAACAACTGTGTTAATAAAATAAGTTTATCCGTTACATTTAGAAAGGAAACTTGTCAGTGTGTATTTTTTTAAATTTATTTTTTTTATTTTTTTTTTTATGTAGGGCCTATAGCTTTTACATTAAATTTAACATATTTTGTAGAAATCATAATTCGCAAAATTAAATGAAAATCAATCAATATTGAACATATTTATTTCAAAAACTTTAAATGTTCTACCATTTTCACGCAAATGACGTCTATTTAATATTTAAGTCTGTCTTGGCTAAAAACAGTAAAAAATTATGTTTTACTAATAACAAATATTAATTTATTATTATTTTGAAAATTTAAACTCTGTTTATTTCTGAAAATGAATAAAGATAATCCTGTATGAGGTAATTTAATTACAATGTATCATTTTATTCAAAACATTTTGTATTCGTAAAGAACACTTTTTAGCCAGCTCCGAAACCATTCAATCACAGTTGAGTAATAGAGTTAAACCAATTTTCTACAATGCGGCCACTTTATGACATGCTATAAACAAAATTCATTTACAGTTTGCTGTTTTAGTTCTCTTGAATATATAAAAAAAAAAAAACTTTCTATTTTTTATCTACACTACGATGTGAAAATTAATTACAGATGTGGGTTACCTTTAAAATAGTATAAAATATATATAAATAAATTATTGTGGAAACCTTTCCTCAGTAATCATTTTACGAAACGCCGTACAGTATATTATATAAAATATATAACAGAGAGATTTTTGTGTCGCATATCGAAATTGAACTTGTATTAGGACAGTAAATTTGCCAACATTATAATATTATTCTTTTAAATCTTATGAACTCTTATGTTTAACATAAGTTCTGTGTGTTCTACACACAATGTTAATTGACTAAGATTAGGATAATGTCTTCTCGTGAAATGAAATGACCAACTTACTAAACTATTACTTTATATTATCACTAATCATACATTTATGGTTCAATGTTATTAAGAGAGAGGTATTAATAAAATGAGCTAATAAATTTATAAATCAAGTGGAATAACAGTAATAGAGTTGAATCAAATGTTGAGTGTAGCAATTGAAACATAAATTATAAGGTGGACAAATACGATAGACTGGTTTAATAAATGTAGTGAATTACACACAAATTATAAGGCAAAAATTTCAACGTCTTCTAAGATGAGTTATCATATAAAATTAACACGTGTAGAAATGAATAAATATTCAGTTAATTTTTTCCCAAGGCATAATATTCCAAATATTTTCGTATAATCTTATTAGTTTACTAAGTTGAATTAATTATTTGTTGTAATTCACAACTCATAACACATAATAACAATTAGGAAATATTATAAAACATATTGATTTTAAAAATAGATACCCAAATTATCCGTTCTGTGTTATCGTTTAATGAAGAATCCCGTAGAGCAATCTTATTAATATAATAAAACTAAAACCAAACATAAAACTCATATCAATTTACAGAAAAATATTATAACAGACATAAGACCAAACAGGCCGGTCAACAATCTTTTTAAACTGTAATTATCTTTCAGTAAATATCAAAAGGTCTTCAGTTCCAATAAAGCAAAACTGATTTTGTTTTCTCCGAAAATTTTACATTTGTTAAAAAGGACCAATCCTATAAGAACATTTTCCTTTACATTATGTTTTTAAAACACAAATAAGATAAGATGTGACTAAAATTACCAAGATCGGTTAATCTGCCATAAAGAGGTACTACCACATTTAATCCCTACGACAAAACACCAGAAAACCAAATTTGAAAAACGGCTTTAATATAATGATTTCACTAAAATATTAACATATAAATAACAAAGAAGAGTTACTAAATATAAATAAACTTTGAGTATTTATTTATTTTTATTAACTCTTCACCTTTTAGTGAAATTATAAGTATGCAATTGTATACAGATACTTGCACCTTTGTTACAAAGAAAATAAAACACTATTATTAGTCCGGTAATGTATATTATTAGCTTCACGTAAGTAAAGAGACTGTACAAATGGCTCGTATCATTATCATTTAGGTTTAATGCAACACAAGCCCATTTTCTCTCGCCAAATTGTGATTGTTCAACTAGGTTTTAAACTATAATAATGTAGTTTTTTGTCTATTTTACAGTAAAAGCGTAATGTTAATTCTGTGTGTGAACGTAAAATATACTGCAGAGTGGCACGAAACCACTTTTATTTATCAGAGAATGTGTGATAAATTTCTAACATTGATTTACTAGGATAGTTATTATAGTATAATCCACATAACAGCGCAGAATCAAACAGCTTTTGTGTCAAATAATTTTATTGTAACAGATAAAAACAAAAACTATTCTTTAAAATATAAACGAAATATACAAATAAAATAATAATGACGTGGTCCTTTGGCCAACAAAACTATTACATCACTCTATATACAAAAATCCAAACTTTTTGCAATAAAAGCATTCATAATGAAAATTCAATTCATCATCTCTAAAGAACGAATTAGTATTTTTTTCTTTTATTTAATACAAATAACTAAATGACTTATAATCCTCTATCTGACCTGCATGATCTTTAATTACAATAATCTCAAATGGGTACACTACACATAGTGTCTAGCGGCGATTTATAAATTTGTATTTAATGTTTCTAATTTAGTTACCAAAGCTGGTTTCCCGATAATGTGGTTGGTTGTACAGAGGAAATAGTGTTAGTTATAATTTTAACGTTGTGTTGATCTATGGATCTCACCTATAAAACATGCTATAGCTCAACTAGACTTATCGCTATTTGACCTATTTCCAATTCCCTCGTTACAGAGGGAGTTTTATCATTTTACCAATTATAGTTATAAAACAAAGATAGATAAATATAATTTATCATTAATGAAGAGTACTTTTTTTGTTTTATTTTGCTAGATTGTCCTTTTTGTAGTTATAGTAATTTATTTGGCCATGACTATCATTTGAGTACCACTAAGCTTAAACCATTTTGCTGTGAGAAGAGGCAAATGTTATATTATAGAGTGTAATTTATTTTATGCTTAATATTACATATAATAAATAATTGTAAATGTTATCTTCATGCTGTAGTTAAACTTTTTTTCAATAAATCGATAATTTTTAAATGACTAAACACCTTTTTTAAATATACGTTAGCGTAACGCAGGTCATTTAAATGTATGCAGTTACGCGCACCAGATATGCAATACAAATAGAATCATCCATTGAGCCTTGTGGTTAATATAAATATGTAAAGAAGTATTGGTTAAATCCTCTTAAGGGTTTATTAAACTTTCTAACGTTAATTGTGTTATATTTGTGGTTT
This sequence comes from Aphrophora alni, assembly GCA_963513935.1. Taxonomy (NCBI): domain Eukaryota; kingdom Metazoa; phylum Arthropoda; class Insecta; order Hemiptera; family Aphrophoridae; genus Aphrophora; species Aphrophora alni. The sequence goes on from OY740771.1 coordinate 23,718,676, forward strand.
GGGGATTATCACACAGGATATTAAGTAATTCCAACCATTATGTAGATTTACTATTGTTGGGGAATACAACGTTGACACAAAATTACATTTTTACCTTTAATTTAGATTATATTTGAAGAAAAAATATTTGGCTAATAACTTGCATGACATATGTCAAATGTATCATACTTACATTTTTATCACTTACATATACTATAATATGTATAGTTTTACTAAGAAAAATATATAAATACCGGGTGTCTGAAAGTATAGTGTAATATTTTAAGAGTTGTGTAGAAAAATCGAAATTGTTGTGGTGGTTGTATGATGACTACAAATTCACTTTCCTTTAGTATTCACGATCGTTTTACCCCTCTAAGAGATGGTGATCGGTGGTTGAACTTTTATTGAGTTGTACCTCATTTAATAGGTTAAGTTGTAGGTTTGTAAAGAAAAACTCCTTCACAAATCAGTGGTCTCTATCCCGGTAGTGAAGCAAATTTCTAGAAAAATATTTTATTTTTTAAGTTTTTCCAAATGACCAACATCATTTTGACAATAACGGAGAGTATTTTCTACTTCACTTCTCATATTGGCCTGTATTTAGAGTATAATTCTGGTGCAAAAATAGATTATTCGTTGACGAATTACTTCTAAATTGTTGTGTTATATCAACAATACCAGATTTTTATGTACAACAGATGAAAAAAAGGGGGGGATCAGACACTCTCGTGGTCCTCCATAAACTCTCGACGACCAATCCAGCAACCAAGAAATGCAATTTTCAAGTATTCATTCAGAGGTCACTAGAAGTGGAGGGTGTGCTTCATCCTGCTGGAAAATATTGTTAAATTTAATGGGAACTTCAATAACAGTAAAATATCTTCGTGAAATGTTTGAAGATACATTCAGATCCACGTTATCATATTTAGCATAAATCAGGCTCTTTCGTTTAATTGATATAAATGATGAGTATGGATCAAAATTTTAATCAACCCTATATGGGAAATTATGTATATTGAGTGAAGTTTGAAAAAGCTTGTCTCGTCAACTAAGATTTTAAAAATTGGATAATTTGTAGAAGAAATATTTTTTAATCATTATTCCCTCCTTTACCACCTGGTTTAAGATAAAGATATCCGGTTTGGGTACCAACTTTTCTCTTCCAAAACAATGCAATAAGGATTTACATTTGAAATTTAAAAGTTCAACATTTAAGATGGGTGATTGATAAACGAATGCTCAGAAAAGTAGATTTTGAAAAGTAATACAACCACGAGAATTTAAAAAAAAATAAAATCATTCATAAACTATATAAACTCTCGAAATATTATCCGAAACTAAAACAATGCTTTAAGAATATAATGGGTCTTTAAATTTAAAATGAATAACTATGAGTGTAAATATCATACTTGAACTAGAACTACGCTTAACCCATCGTTATATTAAAGTTAACTTTTAAATAAAAGGCAACCATTCAAAAAACAGACAATGTTATTCATTTACAAAATGAGAATAACTTTCTTCCAACAAAATAAAATTAAAGTTTCGAGTTTTTTATTGAAAAGATATAAAGTTTCATCATACTTGCTAAAGTTGGTTGAAATGTTTTCTTGTTTATTCTTTGAAAAGTTGAGGATTTTATCTTCCTACACTTCAAACTTTGATACATCAATGAGAGAGACAAACGACGTTCCATTCCTTGTTTAGTTTGCCTTGACATAAAACAATTTACATCACAGTATTTTACATAAAGTTATGTTATTTACTTAACACTATTTAATTAGCCAAAAATATTGTAAATAGATATTAAAAGCACCGAAAGTAAGTAAGAATAATTACTGCTGAATAACTTAAATAAACCGAAAAGAATAATTGAAAATAATCACTTATTACATACAATAATAACTACAAACATGTATATTATTCAAGTGAAATCAATGATATAAATATTATATTTGATAATATAAACATTTAGAAGAACTTAATGAGAACGATTTAAACCTAATATTAATCCTAAAATGAGAGTCAATTTGGATTAGTTAATAACATTTAGAGAACATCAAATAATCACGTTTGCTAATTAAATTCTAGCCACATATATTTTCAGTTAAACTACCAAAATAAATGATTCCAAATATTTTAGCAATAATAAATGGAAACAAAGAAGTTGGTGTAGATATGTAATATCTTACAAAGCACACAAACGGAAGAAAAGTATATTTTAGGAATTCAGTATTTATTATGATTAGAATATATCAAATTTATTAACAGTACATAGATATTAAGTGTCATACATTCATTATTTATTATAAAATATAAAGTGGAATAATTTGCATAGTTATATAACTATTGAAAAACATTTACATTAAAAACATTATTAAATTTTCAAATAAAATGCCATGTTAGGTAAATCAATACAACAATTCCAAACATAATCAACCATATAGGTTCTAGTGCACATTTGAAACATTAATACTGACAAACAAAAACTACACTGTTAGTAAAATTTCAAAATCTCAAAACATAAAGACTTCCCTTGAATGAAAGTGATGATATAACTCCTATAATAAAAAACTGAGATAAAGTGTCTTTATTTGATTTTGTAAATTGACACACAATTTTAATAATGAAAGAATTACTAAACAGGTTAGAGGAAAAATCATTTAATTTTAGGTAGCATGATGATAGAATTCGTTTATGGTATAATATATTTATTTTGTTTAAACCGTTATATATTCAATAAATAATCCTAAAACTTATATAATCCCTTTCTAATAGGATTTCCTCTATCTAATTGTACTACTGTAATATTTTATAAATCTATTGAAAATATTCATACGCTATTTTTACACCTTATATAATATAACAGACGTATAAATACTGCGACCCTTTTTAAGGAACTTAAAGTTGTTTTTTTTAACACAAACACTTGTTTTAAACATTTTTTCTTACAGATGAATTTTCAGCTATATCAGGGGATAACAACATTTAACAAAATAATTTATGTTCTGGCTATTGAAATTGACGTTTATTGGCTATGTAATATGTTGTGCTCTTTAATTGGATATTAAAAACTATTATAAGGTTAGAATGTTGTTTGAAATCATAAAGGCAATGGGAATGATAAGATCTAAACCTTTATGCTCTGTTCACGTAGTTGATAAAAAAATACAGATTTGTGTAAACAAAAATATTAACACTGTTATAATATATTTTTATTATTGTATTAAGTAGTGTATTAAGTAGTGTACGCTAATTTGTTCATTTTATTTTTTCGACAAACTATAATTATTTTCTTTATAAAATAATGTTTACATTTTGTAGTTTTTTGTCTAAGTGTATTACAAGTTTAAAAATATGCTACTGTCAAATTTTAAGTGACATTGAAGATACAGATTTGTTTTTATTATTCAGCATCATAAAATAGATGACTAATGCGTAAACTACACAGTTGTAGCTAAAGAAATATACGACACAAACACATTTATCCAAACGAGTTTTTGAGATTTTCCATATGAGTTTTTCAAAACTTATTTGAAGACTTATTTTCATTATAAAGGAAACTATATGTATATATATATATAATATTTTTATTATTTTCAGATTTATTTAACGTGTTCTAATTTACTAAAATTATTAGTTAGTTGAAAAGCCAGATTATGTCATATTTTGTTTTGTTTTTACAACTGTCAACTTTAACTATTGCTCTCTTATAAAATGTAATAAAAGAAATAAAAAATACTGTATTTTTATATTTGGACATAAAAAGGTGTTTAAATATTTTCTGTTATTAAATCGTTTTACGAGTTTTACAGAACCACAACGGTGTTGTCTTAAAAGTATATTATTTTTATAGGTATTTTCCTTTAAATACAAAGTATTTTGCATTACTGTATTTGTTACCTCTCGTTACGGAATCAAAATTATTTATAAAAGTGTATTCTTATCATGTAATATTATAATATGTTTTCAGTTCTTGATAATTTGTGTCATTACTAAGGTTTTTATAGTGAAAGGGAAGGACTGGAAAATCAATGCTACCAACTGGGTCAAAATAAATGAACCTTCCGATACATGAGCTAAAATTAAAACTAGATAATACTTTTTTACAGTAGGTTTTTTAACATGAGTCGAAGTAGTACTTATTTTAAAAGACTCATCAAAGGGCTTTTACATACAATAGGTAATTATGAGTTCTACAATGATTTAGTTTTCTAGATGTTAGATATTGCAGATCTCTGTCTAACTATTTATTTCTTTGCGTACATAAATTACAGGAAACGTAAGCAAAATAGTACACAGAATGTTTTACCTAAATTGTTTTCATTAAAAATTTATTCACAGCACACAAAAATCAATTTATGCAAAAATTATTTATATATTTGATTTTATCATTGATTTTAAAAAATAAATTTAGAAGCTTTTTCCTGTGTATCGCTTGAAAATTAGACATTGGAGGTTGTAAGTTGTCATTTTTTTAACGAGACACTCCTGGCATGCCGTATGCATGCTCCTACACTTCCCACACTATCGCATTCTAAACTAAAACCACAAAACTACTGTTAATGTCCAACTGGCAGAAAATTATGTCCCGTAATTAATCCTGTGAATTGCAATCCAATCAGCTAAGAGATATTTTACAGGTTCACAGCTAAGTTCGATTACCTATCTCGTTCAAGAACCCATTCAATCTCACTTCAATGTCTTACTTACACTCACATAAATAAACGCTGTGTAGCTGATTTTAAAAGCATTCGATCACAGATCAATCGGAAATCACTATAAATACAAAATAAACCTTTTACTTCCTGTCTAAAAATCGTAACCAGATTTAAAAAACTCAGAAATATTTTAATAATGAACACTATAAACGTTAAAGTAAACACATTTTCTTTGAGTATATTCATAATATCAGGTTTAGTAAGAAATAAATAAATTGACATTTAAACGTCATTAAAAGTAATTTTATAAACTTCTCTACAACGTGATCAGAATTTTTAATGTAGCAATAACCATACAGTAACATGTTATGTAGATCCTTTATAGTACATTTTCCAACAAAACTATTTTTTTTTTAATAATCATATCATTTTTTTGTTTTTGAATCAGGGAACGGTATTAATGTGCATGTGGGCCGGCCTCCCACGGCTGAAAATTTACATTTCTACAAAATACAAATTTACCACTTGGAAAGTATATGTTAAGGTACAAACAAACCCAATGTTTTTCAAATGAGTTTCCAACTTAATAGTAGCTTGTTGAGGTCTACTTTCATTAAAGTTATAAGATGATTTCATTGTGTTTTTTCTTGCTGTGTAATTAAGTTGTCTTGTTCTTAGATTTTATCCTTCAGAAAAACTTAACGTGGTAACAATCATACCAACGGTTGATTAACAATGCTATCACTTTTGTTATTCACAATTAATTGTCTATTTTACAATAAATTCCAAACAGCAAAATGTAATTGAAAAATGTACATTTACAAAATATTAAAAACAAATAAATATAACAGAATATTTAATCATTAATAATATTAGATATCTTAACGAAATGTTCAAATTTACTAAATACAAGTTCATAAACGTTTTAATTTTAAACTACTTTCCCAAACTTTAAAATAGCTATACAAAATTATGTATACATAATTGCAACATTGCACAAACCTTTCCAATAACTCATGTCCAAAACTAAATAAAAACACATCAAACTATTAAATAGGACCTAAACATGCTTCGATAGAGCAATAAAGGCATCATTATTATAAATCTTCAAATATTAAAATACAGCTTGATATCATAACGACCGTTAAAGTTACATATTCCTTAACGGAATATTGATTTTACATTCGTTTCTTCGCACAGGTTTGAATAATAATTCTTTACATATTACTAATATTTTAACAAAATCTATACAGCCCCATGGTCGCTTTTTGTTTTAGTAAAGATACTTTTTTAGGGGAGGAGGGGTTTCAAAGGATACACTAAAGCAAAAATTTATCAAAATCATTAAAGTATATTTTGAAAAATCGTAAGTTTGTGTTTGTTGTTTTATTACAGTTACGACAAATTTTAAGATATCGAAAAATGTTTAAAAAACGTTTACAGATTAAATATACCCGCATACCAAATTTATTAAAATCGGTCCACATGTTTTGACTGTAAAACAACAGAGAGACTATTCCAAAATCTACTGGACCTTAAAATGGATATATCAACATAAACCGGATCTCAATTTGTTCTTGCCACATCAAGTAACTTTTCACTATACTTTCTATATGAAAAACGAAACAAAATTAAATACGTTTGAGATATCACGTTTTAATTCCAAACTAATATTTATTTCATTAACTGATTTTCGTACTAATTTATTTAAAGTCTCATGTAAGTTTACCATTTCATTTATCTTAAGTTTTCACGCTGTATAAATAAGCTACTTTGATACTTGTCCATCCCCGTAATGGTCAATTTAAAAAAAAATCATTAAATACAGATACTACAATTGAGTATATTAATGTATATATATATATCTAACATTTTAATTAATAATGTTTGTAAATATAAGATTGTAATTACTAATTTTTTGGCTGTAATCATTCATTAATGTGCCAACTCGAGACACTTATGTATTCGCGAATTATTTTCATGTATTTGATGGTCAGGTTGTAAAATCAAGAGACTGTGACACAGCCGTTGTTCGAAACCAAGTTATTGATCATGTCATGGTAACGGTTATCCTAAGCGTGGAGCTGAGGGATTGATAGGCCTGTCATAACAGCTGTTTGTCGTAGGCGTATACATTATGATAAGCTCAATAGTCTATTATATATCCTCCACTGGATTATCTTTACAAATACGAAAATGTCTCTCATGTTCTTGGCATATTTTAACTTACACGTAAGTGATATGTTTTCAAATGTAGGGAAAAGAAGAAAGTGGATTTCTCTCTATGTATTACAAATAATATTTGGGGAATGATTAATAAACGCAATTTGTTTTACAACAAAATTAAAAGTAGGGATATGAATTGTAATATTTTATTTTGTTAAACAGCATTTCGAATAAATTGAGGTTAAAATAAGTCATATTATCACAAAGACATAAAATATCTAGTAGTCTAATATGGAACTCTATTCTACTAATAACTGGTGAAAGTAAATCAGAAAAAAGTATAATTTTAAATATTAACACTTCTATATTTAACGTATTCATCTTTTTGATTTGTTAATTACTAATACACGATAATGTAAAGAAAGAAGCAATAGCAAAGTATTTTGACGACTTAATATTTGCAAATTTTTGTATATTGTCATTAAAATGTTCCTTTTTCTGAGTTCGGTTCTTTGGAAGAATGTTGTAAAAAACTATGTAGTCATTTAACCGAAATTTGTTTACGTTTTCACTATTCTTAAAAATGAATACTTTCCAAAGAAATTAATTTTTTATTTTTGGAACTTTCAAATGAATTTCACTAATTTCAACTTTTTATATAATAATAAATACAATTTTAAAGGAGAACTTGTTAATTTTCCTTGATTTGATTGTGTTTGTAGCAGATATTAATGTGGTTTTAGAGCAGAAGCAATAATGGAAACGGAACTTTTGAACCTTAGAAATGAAATAACTCTATTTTTTGGAAGGAGTAAGTGGTATTTTAGGTGATATTAAAAAGGAAAATGATGCAGCAGGTCAAACGATCTCTTTGAATAAATCGTATATTATGGTATATTTGGTGTGTAGTGGTATATATGATGGTTCTGTGGTAACGTGAAAGTGTAAGAGCGTAAAGAGACTGTTTATTCAAATGGTGGAAATAACCAATGGTACGCCACTAGGCTACTTGGTAGGGATTATTAGTCCCTAAATTGGGGAGGTGTATATCATGCTCTGATTTGGAAGAAATTAAAATATGTAAGTATTTAGTTTTCATATTGAGCAGAGAATTAAATTGGAATTGTCATTTATCAATAATGAAGAACAAACACAATCCATGTATTTATATATGTATATATATATATTCATTCTTCGAGACATGGGTTCAACTCTCGGCTTCTTTTTCATTGCACTTCTGCACAGCTGAATTATTATGTTGAGAAAGGACCTATAAAAGAATAGAGGTAAGCGTGGGATGCTGAAAAATCCGAATTAAAAATTTCAATTCAGTTGTTTTAATAAATTTTAGATTACTCTATAAACCGTTTAGAAAATAAACATTGAATATATATATATATATATATATATATATATATAACTAGCATTAGATCTCTAATTTTCTATAGTAGTAATATGTACCAAAATTTTCATTTCTTTTTTGAAAAAAAAAAGTCTAATTTTATGAAGAAAACAAAGTTATATGGGAAAAACTATACTTTTCTAAAAATATTTCTGCCGCATATATAAAAATGTTATTGGTTTAATAATTCAACTTCTTAATTTTTATTAGATTTCAATTTTAGGGGAAACTATATTTAATTTATAAATTATTGGTGATTAACAGAATAAAAGATAAAACCAACACTAAAATAGAACCCAATTTTGAATAATATAAAAATATAAGTAAAAATATATATTAAATGTAACTTAAACGGTACGTTACACGTTACTTACTTTATCAACAATGGTTATAAGTATGTATTGTCATATGTTGTTATTGTTTGTTACCTCTGTATTGCATCACACCTTTATACTTCTCTCTCTCTGTTATTTATTTCTGATACGTTTAAAGTCTTTATGTATGATAGGTATTTTCATATAAGACTACTTTTCATGTAACCGCAACCACTTCCTTAACAGTATACTTCAGATGTGCTATTTTTGTAAATCATTTTATACTATCATCTCTATTAGTTTTAAAACTGATATTCAGTTGTAAAAACAGAAGAATTTTCTTCCAAAACTATTTTTTTACAAAATATGGTTACAGTTTAGATCGTAAATTTATAGTCTTGTTTTGTTAAAATTAGAAAAAGTTTCAATGACACTGGCTGACAATGATTGATAAGTTTTCTTTCAGTGTTTCTTGTAAGGTTGTTCTGGCAACATTTGAAGCTTTGAAAAATGAAAAATTTATGTAAAATAACATTCCAACCCATTAGTTAATTTTCCCAAAAGTGTGAAAATATAGTGGTTTTTAAATCAATAAACCGACATCCTCTATTTTTATCTATTTATTATTAAAAACATGTCTCTTGAAGTAATCTTTCCATATAGCCAATGCACATTCAATTTTTCTATTTATTAATTCCTAAATTGAAGATTAAATACAAATAATACTCATTATTTTGTTATAAATATAATTTTACAAAGGAAATTTTCATATACTTTCTTAGAAAGAGCATATATGTTATCAATTTAGTGAACGTTGATCAGTTCATTTTTTTCTTAAGCTGTTCACAATTGAAAATACTAAATCATTTTTATTAACTCTGGAATATGTACTATATTGTATATGTTATTTTATTTATTTATTTTTATAAAAATTAAATTAAAAATAGAAAATATTTCACGTTTCAATCTATTTAAGTTATATATATATATATATATATATATATATATATATATATATATATATATATATAACACGCGCGCGTGTGTAACTAAATTATAAATGTAAATGTCAACACATTTAAAAAAAAAATCAATTATTTTGTTATAAATTCATTGGTATAATCGATCGCATTAGACTTGTGTCATTTTGAACAAACAGATATACTTTTTAAAACCTTATCTGAAGCATTTACGATACCAGGTGTAATAAAAACCGTAAATATTTATAAATAATTTTTTTTAGTTAAATAGAAATCTCTGTCAAATGTTCCTTTCTATACCGATAGCAATACCGACAAATGTCTTCGTTTATTTTTTATAAATTTTACTTCGATGTGTAAAAACAAGTTTGTTGCAAAGCTTTTGCCAAAATTAATTATTCTAAACGTTTTAACAAATACTATGCTTAAATACAGAAACACTGTATTTAGCAGCTGTGTTTATATTTAAGTGAACACAATCCATACTGATACTAGATAATTATTATTACTCAATTCTGTATTATATATAAACCTTTGATGTTAAATCAATAAGGATACAAAGTAATCCTCTCTATATTGGATCTTGTTAATATTTGTGACAAATACATCTACTGCTGCATTATTATACGACTCGTTTGTCGTTTAATAAATTAAATCACGTTTGTCATTAGTTTGTCATTTCAGTTACAGCTTCTGAAATATCTCATATTATGCCAATAGGGATTCAATTACAATGGATTCTTATTTATTGATATTCATGACGTAACTGTTTCATATTACAGTTCTATTCATCATAACAACACGCTAACCACTTATATTGCAATTTATCTCTTTAAAATATTCATTACGATTATTTGGACTTTAAATTTTTGTTTAATTTTTTGTAGTTGTTTTGTGTCTATTTATGATGTGTAACAGTATTGATATTTCTTTCTTTTGGTTTTATTGTTATAATTAATAACAAAAAAAAACCAATTTTTCGTCATACTGCTTCAAAAACAGCTGTTTCAGTGCATGCATTCAAATGCAAAAGGTGTTCTTTTTAGTTCTAAGACCTAAAAACATCACCTGAGTTCAAGGTCATCAGCTGTTACTTCGTTTATACGAATTAATTAACGATTGTAAAGCATCTTTAAAAACAACTGATTGTAGTTGTACTCTAGATTGTAAATAACCTATAAAACAGCTGTTACCATCGATATGAAAGTAAATAGGTTATAACATTTTAGTTTTTTGTGAAATTTTTTTAAAATATTATTTGCAGTATAACGAAAACTATAGTTCATAACTTGGACCAAAAGAAGATTATCGATCCACGTTCATGTTCGTTAAACTTGAGCTTATATTGAAAAACATCACTTTTGGATGTAGTGATGAAATATACAATTACGTTTATAATCGTACACTATAATTAATCTATCGTTTATATTCTACCTTTCTATATTGTAGTTCTTCATTTGAAAGTAAAATGCTCTACATCAGAATGATACGAAGTTTATAGAACCATGTTGGTGGTGCACTACCTTTATTTTAATATAACATTTTTGCACAAAAGCACTCCTATCTGTTGGCAGGATATATTTTTTGAGTCGGTTCATCAGTTGTAATTATGAGCTATTCCAGTGAAGATGAAGTTTTCGCTAAGAATTATTATTTGAAAAATAGAAGAAAGGAGAGAATAGTGTATTATGTAGAGGCTAGTCGTATAATGTAATGAATGTGCGACACAGTTCCGCAAGCAAACTATCTCGACACGAAAAGAAATTTAATTAATTTAATATGACGAACTCTTAAAGTTTCCATTTTTTTTTTTTTTTTTTTTTTTTTTTATAACTCGTAACTACGGCCCTTATAAAATACAATGTCTTCAACTCTCTCTGTTTTACTGGTCTTCCCAAAGAGTCTAAAGTTTCTCCAGAAGTCTCTTCTTCTTCCCTCTTCTTATCTGTTTCATTTCAATCCCTACCAATTTGTAATTTAATAATATAGAATGTCAGTCCATTTTGGATGACTGATTTGGTGTAACACCACGCTTAATAGGGTTATAAGTTGTCCTGTTAAAAGCTTTTATCGATATTGTTAAAATATAATCTGAATATAATAATAAGTTACTTTTGTAACTACAATGCCGAGTAACAGTTACACACTTATTACCTGTACAGGAAATGAATATTTGTAGTAATGTTTATAACTAAGGTCGTCACACTGAATATTGACCGTAAATTGATAATGATCGTCAGATTTTATTACTATGAAATTACCTAATTAAAAATAATAAATCGATATTGTTACATTAGAAATATACGAGGAACACTGCATCTAAATACGTACATTTTTAACAAATAGATGTATATCAATACTCTACAAATATATTCAGAGTGACATTTATAAATATCGAAGCAACTTGCACAGATATACTGGATACTTGATGGTAAGTTAGAATATATATATATATATATATATATATATATATATATATATATATATGTGTGTTTGGGGGGGGTGTGTTTTTACCATGATCAATATATTTGTATTGTGTTTTTAATGGGATTTTACATAGATAACAGTAAATAATAGTTGAAAGTGGAATGTGGAAATTTTTGTCTGTTACAAACTTACTTGAATTAGATCTGTATATCGAGTAGAGCAAAGAGTATGGAGAAGAATTTTTAGGATTTGTTTACAAGAAAATTGAATAAAAATAAAAGTTTTCTCTGTAAGACTTAAAGAATCAAATGCCAGGGATTTATACCTGTAGACGTCGTGTAAGACACAACTTTTGAGTTGTAAGACACACTTCAAAAGATATATGTTCCTCTGTTCATAACGTACTTCTAAGATGCTTATCGTACTCTCACCCAAACTGTCTATACTTATCACAGATAGACGTTGATAGATGAGTTGGTTGATCGATAATTGTGTACTTATTTCATTAATCATTGAACGTCGTTAGGGTACAGATGATCAGACGTGGTGAACATAACATAAATATGAATTGAACCTAACTTTACCTAATAATATTGGTTAATTAATTACAATGAAAATAAATAAATAAGGGACTAAACTTAGTTAAAAGGCAGTATAATACATTAATTGATTTAGACTTGTTTTAATTATTATTTTCTACGTTAATTTTTTAAATATTTAAAATTATATATTATTAATTTCAGTGTGTGTTTGCCTGACTTATTTTAATCACATTACTAGTAAATGACACATAGTCACTAAAATAAGAAGAATCTAAGAAAGAAGTTTATAAAAATTATATGATATTTATAATAAAAAGATATTTAAAAATTATTACGTGGTTAAGGTTAGGTTAGGTTAGGTTAGGTTAGGTTAGGTTAGGTTAGGTTCGGTTAGGTTAGGTTAGGTTAGGTTAGGTTAGGTTAGTAACAAGTTATTCACTTTTTTTAGTGAATAAAAAAAGTTAGGTTGTAACAAGCGGATTATTTGCGTAATTATTAATTTTCTTGTTTTGTTTTTTTTAACTGTGTGAAGGTTTTCGTTGTTGACAAAGTTATAATATAATATACAGGAATCGCACAGATAATTTATAGTAATTTCATTTTACTTTCGAAACGTACAGACGACGTTGAGATATTTACTATCGTACCAAGTGTAATAGCTGTAATAGTAGGCCTACATGAAATTTAATACCTGCTACGTTTGTTTATATTTACGTCGAAGCAAAGTAGTAAAACTTTTCTTAAATAAATATGTTTAAATTAATAACCGTTTAAAATATTCATATGTCTAATTGTTTTTATAATTTTAAAAAAATAAATTAAATAAAAAATAAAAAAAATTATGGAATTTTACTAATTAGATAAAAATGTGTTATTTTTTGTTTTAAATTATTAGGTCAAAGTCATGTTATTCAAAATTAAAATAAGACTCAGTAGAAATTTTTCGTGACAGGTGTTTCAATTAGTTCCCAAAATTAAAATATCTTTAATTAATAATTTTAGTTCTAACTCATTATTTTAAAATTACTTTATATAGTTGAAACGTTCATAGATCTAAATTACTTGTAGATCTTGTTTATCCGTGTTGTAAACTGTAAATAAAGTTCTCAAGGATACTGATGAAGTAAATGAAGTAGGAGAGTGTACCGAATGGTAAATGGAAATTACCACGCACCATCAGAGATGAGAACTTGCTGTAACTGTTTTGAAAGCGTCAACTTACACACCAGGGAGCTATTGGCTGTAGATGTTAGCTTTAGCTTGTCTGAAAATGACGTAGCGTAGTTGGTCTCTATACAAACAAGATACGTGCACACAGACGTACGTGACTAAGGGACTTTATTTCATCTTACAGTTTATTTTCAAAACCAAGCTAAAAAAAGGCTATTAAATTTACTGTAATTACTGCTTTATTTATTTTGTTTTTCTTAATTTTTTTTTTTCTGTTATGTTAAAAAACATAACAATTAACGTCTAGAAATTTATTGCGGAAAACAAATTTGAATGTATAAATTTGTATTCACCTTCTTGTGTTCTAAAGGTGAAATATGTGGTGATTACCACCACTCCCCCTCCCCTTCGTGAATCTCGACATATCCGCCCGGCCAGCTGATAAGAGCACAGTAGTGCTCGAGACAGCTGTGACTAAGGACGTCTTCAGCGATCCTCCTAATTATATTATAGTGCGGTAAATTTGTATTATGCCTTGCTAAACCCAAAGGAATAGGGCCGTTCGGCCCTTGGGTTTATATCTGGGCGCATCGCGACTTTTGGAATATCGTATAATTATTAGTCGAACTATACGCGGCTACGTTAGGCCCTACTATAGACCGACATGTTGTTGCAATACAGTGTAGTTAATATTAACATCAGTATTAGTGTAATTCTCTTATTTTAAGTAAATTAGTTTCTAGTAATACTTGTCAAAAATGGCTAGCCTAAATTGAGATTCACCCAGTGTACTTAATTAATTTTACCACGCGATCGGGACCCGGTAATACATTACCAAAGTAGATCCGCGGACCACCCAAATCGCCACCCAATGCAATCCCAAAACTCTCCCTGCCGTTTCAGAATGGTAGCAGAGCGTGGTTACGATCCACGGACCTCTGGGTTATGGGCCCAGCACGCTTCCATTCTGCAACGGCAGGGATAGTATTGGGATTGCATTGGGTGGCGATTTGGGTGGTCCGCGGATCTACTTTGGTAATGTATTACCGGGTCCCGATCGCGTGGTAAAATTAATTAAGTACACTGGGTGAATCTCAATTTAGGCTAGCCATTTTTGACAAGTATTACTAGAAACTAATTTACTTAAAATAAGAGAATTACACTAATACTGATGTTAATATTAACTACACTGTATTGCAACAACATGTCGGTCTATAGTAGGGCCTAACGTAGCCGCGTATAGTTCGACTAATAATTATACGATATTCCAAAAGTCGCGATGCGCCCAGATATAAACCCAAGGGCCGAACGGCCCTATTCCTTTGAGTTTAGCAAGGCATAATACAAATTTACCGCACTATAATATAATTAGGAGGATCGCTGAAGACGTCCTTAGTCACAGCTGTCTCGAGCACTACTGTGCTCTTATCAGCTGGCCGGGCGGATATGTCGAGATTCACGAAGGGGAGGGGGAGTGGTGGTAATCACCACAAATACCTCTCGGTAGCCTATATTGTGTGGTAAATAATATGGAGTGTAGTATGTTTGAAATAGCGTACCGACCATGCGTAGTTTGGGGAAAACTGAGTGTATTGAAAAATAATGGGTACATTTGCATGCAAATACTATTTTTTACACATACACGAAGCATATATATATATATATATATATATATATATATATATATATATATATATATATATATATGCGTCAGCAATCTTTATTGTAATATTCTTTTAAAATATACACGTTTCAGTTTCATGTTATAGTCAGTAAACACACAACGATTAACAACCTGATATACTGCACTCAAAATTTAATACACACAAAAAAAAAAGTTTAAATTGCTACTTACTTGTCTTTAAAGAGTAGGTACTCTGTCAACTTTCTGATAAGACTGACCAATTATTTTTTATATTTAGTATAAAGTGCAAAGGTAGCTGGGTCGTCAGATCGAGTACTAAAATTAATAGAAGTACACTGGGCGAATCTCAATCTAGGCTAGCCATTTTTGCCGATTAATTCTAAACACTAATTTATTAAAACTAAGGAATCAACACTAAAACTAATATTAATCTAAACTACAATGTATTGCCACAACCTGTCGCACTAACACAAAAAGCATATCATAGCCGTGTATTATTTCAACTAATAATATTACAATTAGAAAAACGCGATGCGCCCAGATATAAACCCTATGGCTGAACCGGCCCTATTCCTTGGGATTTAGGCAGGCATGGTAAAATATAACGGCACTAAAATGAAACAAGAAGAACCCTGAGTTCCCTCACTCGTGGTTGGAACACTACTCCGCGTTATCAAGTCCGTTCCTAGCATACCGGATAGAAAAGGGGGAGGGGGAGGCCAATGGTGCCTAAATCACAACAAAAGATATACCAATAAATGAAAATCATGTTGATATTTTAAAACAAAATGAATGAAAATTGTTAGTTTTTGTTCGCTTTAATAATTGCAGAATAGCTTTTTTG
The DNA here is from genome assembly GCA_963513935.1 of Aphrophora alni. Classification (NCBI taxonomy): domain Eukaryota; kingdom Metazoa; phylum Arthropoda; class Insecta; order Hemiptera; family Aphrophoridae; genus Aphrophora; species Aphrophora alni. Next base: position 23,734,809 of record OY740771.1, read on the forward strand.
TAAAATAAAATTTAAAAAATTATATAAAAATTTAAAAAACCAATTTGAAGGTTCAATTTCTTTGGTTGGATTCACCTGATATTATTGGGTATATTTAATATTTAAAGTTATAAAAGTTTTAGTTAAGAAACGAATGTCCGGCGATATTTCTATAAAAGAAATTTATGTAATGTTTCATAAGTCGGTATTAAAATCCAATTTTACTCTGTACATGTCTTGTCCATGTTTTGATCTGACTGTGCTGTGGAAATAGGATCGCTCAAACTTTTAATTTACACAGATAATAGATATACTTCAAGTTTACAAACCGTGTTTAAACATTGCGCCTACCTTGCTGTAAGCAATCGCAATGAGACAGAACATGAGCGATTAGAACAACACAAAGGACGTGAAGGAGTACCATAAACTGTTTGCTAATTATCGCTGTTTGTTTCCACAGTCTCCACAAAGATAACCGAATACTAAACTTAATTGCTCTTATATTATGCGCAAAAACATTATTTCGTATCTTTCTTTTCGTTTTTTATGTGACCATGGATAAATAATGGATTAGTAGGCTACCACTTGTGGAATAATATTCAATTGTGTATGGTTGCACAATATTGATGCATTTAAATTCCACAACATCGTTATTTGTGTTCTCCCTAAAGAATACCGTATGTACAGGCGTTTCGGGATATATTAAAAGACTTCGCAATATTCGAGGCCTACATATCGTTAGAAATTATCTTTTCCATAGTGAATAATTGAAGTATTTTTTGTTAGAATCTCGCTAATAACTAACTAGAATTTTATTCTATTGATAAAAAATATGCATGCTAAGTTCGCATATTAAAACGATTTATCGTTTTTCGTTTTATCTAAATCTGATAACCAATTCTATTTATTAACAATTTTAAACTAAATTATTTTAAATGTTAATAATTATTTTAATTTATCCCAAAAAAGGCATTTTACTAAAAAAAATGAGTTTACTTTGCGCTGAAACATTTTTTTTTTATAACACTAGATGTAGGTTGTTTATTAAATACAACATCTTTCTGTAACATTACCAACATCGAATACATTTCGTCCAGCTTTGTTCATGCTAACACAACATTATAAAGGGGACAGCTGTTTGCTTTATATTAAATTTGTACATACGTTTAACTCGATGTATAGTAGTGTTCGAAAATATAATAACAGAGAGATAACAGGTATATTTTTCTAATTAATAATCTAATTTCATATTAAATCTATCCTATTTATTTTAATTATGCACTGAATTCTACTATGTTATTAATTGAAATTTTAAGTTTATTCATACTACAACGATATTGAATTATGAATTATTTGCTGCATTCGTTTTTAACAATGTCATTAAAGTAATTAAGCCATGAAAACCTGACTTTCATGCTGTGTATTTCCTGTACTTTTATTTTGTTGCAATAATTGTACCTAACCCTTGCATTGTAACCTAACTACTACCATAATTGTAACCTAACATCCTTTTCTTTTATTATTTAGACAATTAAATATAGAAATATAAAAAACTGACTTTTAATATCGATTTGCACTTTCAAGAAAATTTATTTTCTAAATTAAGATTACACTCTGGTACACTTTATGTCACTGCCAAGTCATAAACTGAACTGTTCAGATCACTTTAAGCTTCCTTTTACAATTTACATCTTAAGTGTAACTGAAACTTCTCCGTTGGAAAAAAAAATAGTCTCATAAAACCACAGTACGATTTAAGTTTAAAGGTTCCCTACAATGATAATGAAATCTGTCGTTTTTATGTAGTGAATTATGTAGACAATTACGAAACACTTAGGTTGATCGTACTTCATTAGTATTAAAACAGAGTACTTATTATTAAAACAAAGAATATATTATCTTAACTAATATTTTCAAATACTGAAATAAATTATACACCAATTATAATACATAATTTTTCGATTGATTTCTTAAAATACTCCAAAGCCGTTTTTCATAGCCTGAAAAGGTAACAATTTTGATTGAGATACTCCAAATGAAATTTAGTTCTATAAAGTATTCAAATTTTTACAAATATATATTATAATTCATTTTGCTGGGTTCATTTCACGAAAAGTACAATATTTTCACTTTTTCTTACAATATTCCTGAAAGGGCTGGCAAATATTGTAAATATTGAAATATTTCCTCCAATTTTCTCATTAATAACTAGGTAATCAAATGCACGACCAGCTGAAATTGAAGTACTCTTTGCATTCTATTTAAACTGAAAGTAATTTATATTTTAAATAACTAAAATAAATCAGTTATAAAATGACGTTAATTTTAACTGGTGTAACAGTTGTTAACTATTATACAAAAAACTAATATTCCCAGAACTAGTAATTAGTAATGAGTTATATTTCTGTCTGTTAAAATGTAATAAAACAGTGGGTCGATTTTATTTGTAGAATTATTATAAATGTTGTTATAGTTATCGAAGCTATAAAATATTATTTACAGTTACAATAAATAAATGTTATATTTATTTAGACAAAGTAGAATTCCCTTTATATTCCTCTGCGGAATCCATTATTTCAACCAACTAATGCATAATATTACCACTATTCTTAAATCATATTATATTCTATTAGCGGAATAAATGTGCATTCATAAAACAAATTGTGCATCTAATGTAAATATTATATTGTGTTATCCCTGTGCACTTAGGATAGAAAATTAGGTATGTCAAATAACGTATTTTAAAATAATGACATTTTATATTGTATTAGATTTTCCACATACATTATGCTAGGGAAATTTTGTAATATCTACTAAGACTAATCTTGTTATTAAATTGACAATTGTTAAATATAATAAGAGGATTTTGTTATTCAGTTCTTAGTAGGTAGCGTGGCAATATTTTTTCATTAAAAATAAATGTGTACTAATTATAATAAAAAACTAAAAGTATTGGTAATTTGTTGTTCAGTAACTCATGAAACATACAATAATTGAGTTCCACGAAAATAAATTAGTAAAAATATAAAATTTTAGGTCGATAATTTGAATTTTAACGTGAAAAAAGAAAATAATATATCAAAATTTATTAATTATTTAATAATGTTCATTAAGTGAAAGTGGTGATTTTCTACAATCAACTTAATATAAATACTAAAACAATGTTGATATCTAATTTTACATTTTTTATTTATGTTCTAAGTAATAATAAATTCACTAACTTCAAAATTGATTCATTGGTTTAACTATACAGTCATGTAATCGACCGTTACAGACCATAACGACATATATTTAGTTTGTGTAAAGCCACATGTAGTATATTTTATTTTATATTGAAGATTCTCTAAAACAATAAAGTTAACTTACAAATATTCCAATATAAGTACTATTATTAATTTCTAATTATTTTCTAAGTTTATTCTTGTATGGTTTAATAAGTTTTCAAACTTTAATTACAACCAATTTAAACATAACAACCCTACAACTCAACAAGTGTTCTATAAGTACAATATTTGAACAACTCACTCTCAATGTATTCTCTTTAAGCTTTTACCATTCAGATTGGATAGCTACAAAACCTCAACTTCAACTATAACACCAATATTACATTCGAGTTGTTTTGCCTTGTAGTCTTGAAGTCACTAAGCACATAATACTTCACGAAACTCATCAATTAGCAAAGTTGAACCTTCTTCTACGAATATATTTTTGTTTATTAATGTATTGAAAAATCACTATTTGAAAACAAAAAGTTACCCACTTGAATTGAATATTACCAAGCAATTCATTATATTAAAACATTACTTGCTTAGTCTCTTATCATTTGTTAGCTACACGGATATTTTTATTAATACCTTTGGTATACACATAAATAAAAAAAATATATTTTCTATTTATTAATTTATTTTATTATAATAAAAATGGAATAATGTGTTTAAAAATATCTATACAAAAGATAATCTCCAAACGATAGAGATGATTAATTTTTATTTCATTTAACCTTCAAATGATTTAATGAACGATAAACATTAAGATATAATTTCATTTTATCATATAAATTTAAAAAGTTATGACCTTAGTTGTAAAACGTTTACCCGTCAATTGCTCACATATAATTAGTATATGTGTAGCAATCCCGGGGTTCCTAGCTGAAACTACACATATCTTCATATAATCTTGGGATATATCCATCTTTTTCATCTTTACCGTCTCTCTAGACCAAATTCTTGTTCTCTTCCATGATCGACGATTTCACAAGAGTCACGCAATTGAAGTGAAAAATCACTACTTCAATATTTAAACATATCTTGGGAAGATTTATGATAGTTATAATTTTTGGTAAATTTTTAGAATTAAAATGTCTAAATGTTTGTTTAAATGTTAAAACTGAATGTTTCAAAAATATCTAAACGTAGAATACATAAAATCCTAGTTCTATTCCTATAACTATACTCTCTCTATAAACAGAACAAGAAAGCTAAAGTGATTTTATTTTCAAAATCATGGTAGAGTTTATTTAGAAATTGTTATAATACTAGTAAAGTGTATCAGTAGAACATTCTGTTACAAACGTCAGTTCTTAAAAATATTTCCAGCTACAATCGTCCATACGCATCACTTTGCGCATATTTTATTGATAAAACAAATTACTGTTCGTTTACCAACATATCACAAAAATTTAATAAAAAATCAACATCATTATCTTAAGTCAAGATTGTTATATAAAGGCAACGTATTCGTGGAATATTTTACTTGTAAATTACAAAATTACAACAATATAAATTATGTAATTAAATCTTAAAACAATTAAGGTATTTACTTGAATTAGTTGTACAATTTCAGAGTTTCTAATGTATATAAGACGTATTTCTCTTTAATTGCAGCATCTTCAAAGGTACACAAAATCTAAACACTTACACAGCACTGAATTCAAGCTTTTATTGAAGTTGATTATTTTATTATTAATTTGAGACTAATAACGGAGCTTCCAGCTGCTATTGTGCTTTATATATGAACTGCGTACACAACTACTTGACTTGGTTATACCACGTTGTTTTATACATTAAATCACATACAATTATGTGTATTGTGAATTTAAAAAATACCCCACAACAAATTTGTAAGAACATATTATAATAGTATGACAAATGACAAGAATTGTACAACTCACAGTATTGAAAATACAAAATAAGAAACTAAAGAAAATAACCAAATTTAAAATTTTTAAAAACATGGATATATTAGATATATAAAAAACATAATACTTATATAATATATAAATATTTTAAAACAATTAAAACAATACAACTTAAAATCACAAAATCTATACATTACAATTGAAATAAAAGTCAGAAAAGAACATAAAATAATATCTTTTATAACATATAAAAGTGATAAATGTACAATATAAAGGCATAAATCACAGTACGAGATTTTAGGTTGATTTATAAAACATACGGCCAGTTATGAAAAACCAATAGTAACAAATCGTTATAAAATTAGTGCTGATTATATAAAACAATTCAGATATCTGTAAATATTTATAAGCTTTAACGTTTTAGTAAACTTGTAGAGAGATTACTTAATAAAGTTTAACCAAACTTCTTCACCGCCTTCATTTAAGTTAATAATAGATTTAAAACAAGTAACAGTAGCAGTGTATATTCTAATTAGAGGGCCTAAGATCAGATGGTTTGCTCACCACTGGTTTAATTTAGATTTTATTTCCAGTCAGTAAAGATCTCAAACATACAATCGATTGTATTTCATGTATATAATATAAATATGTAAATAATGAATCCTTGTTTTGCTTACATATATAAGTTCTTGATAAAACTATTAAAATAAAAACGACTTCATTACTTTCAAACAATATTCCGTTTAAAATGTTTTATCTGATTTAAAACGCATTTTATATAAAAACTTAACGTTACACGCAAGAGAGTTAAAATAAAAAAGTTAAATTTGTGTTTATCATGTTATAATATTTTATATCACTAACACAGCTAGTTTTGTTTTTATTAAAAATGGTCATGTTAATAATAACATTTTTGTTCGTTGTGTACATTAATGGTTAGTTCAAAATAATCTATTGTAACGTAACTTATTTATCAATTAATTTTGTCTCAACCGTTATTAAATATGAAATATTGTTTCTACTTAATACATTGTGTGTTTTGTTCCAGCAGTAAGGAAGGAACTTAATGACTTGGAAACTCAAATCTCATGACCGCTGCCAAGCGTAAATTATCCCAAGGAAAATCTTTCTTATTCACATAAAACTTTCAATTTAGTATAAGTAAAAAATATTATTTCTTATGTTAGTATTTGTTACGCATGAAAGTATTTCTTAGTATTGAAAAACGTCTGTCCGATTGTCTCAATTAAGTGATTTGCAATGGAAATTGAAAACAATATAGTAAATCAAAAGCCATAGATGTTTTGTTGAGAGTAATTTTATTTACTAAAAATAGTTAGACGACGTTTTAAGCAATATATATTGCTACAGATATTGATATCTACTCAACAACAAATTATTTAAGAAAGAAATATATTAATTTACTTGCATAGAAATTATAATGAAATTCAACAATTACATGTTTTTATAATTTTTTTTTATATTTGTGGATATTTTATCATAGTTTAGTGCAAGTATAAATGTAGTTAATGTTAATGGTCAAAACATTTAAAGAATTGACACAATATTATAATGCAAAAAAAACGATAGATTTTTTAGGAGGTATATTACAACTAATACCCATTGATATAAAGAGTCAAATAACTGCATCAAGTAGAATTGACTATTAGTCCTTTATTCTTCTGAAATATACAGGGACGATTTTTTATACATAGACAACAGTTAATTTAGGCTCTAAAAATAGCAAGAGATAAAATATATATTCTCTCAAAAGTGTAAGAAATAACAAATTCTTTTAATATTTACCCGATTAATTCAAAGTTTTAAGAATAAAAACAAAACATTAACCACATTAAAGAGAAATGTTTAGAGATGAATTAGACACTCATACGAAATATACGTTATCTTTTAGTGGAAAATAATGAATTGGTTTTAATCATACATAAGCCGAATAATTTAATAATCAACTATAGCACAAGGAATTACATAAATAAATACAAATAAGATGATAATTGAAATTTCAAATCAGCCTAATAATTTCGTTTAAAAATTTAAACGATTTTTTGTTACATGATATTAGAGTACCACAAAGTGATAGTTACAAAAATAGAATAAACAATCCTGTATGATGTCTTTAATGAACATAACTGTTGTTATCTATTTCTAAAATTCATATACATTTTTTTCTTATACACTGTTGGGACATTTGAAATAAAGAATAACTGTTTTTCTGTAATTATCAATAATTATAAAATTATCCTTAAGTACCTGGTAACCTATTTTAATAGGGAAAAAATCACTCTTCTGTCGACTGAGCTGCAAGTAGAAGACTGCAAAAAAACTATTATTTACTCATGTAGATGCAAGAAGTAAGAAAGAATTACAAAAACTCTGTTCCAATAAGCCACCGTCATTAAACCATTTATATAACCTTTTTTTTAATTATTGTCCTAGAAAAATAATTTTACTTTTAGTCTTGATTTCATTTTAATATTGAAATTAAGAAATTTCAAAATACATTACTTTTTATCGTACAGTATGTTTTAAGTTATTTAATGTACATTTTAAAAGTTCCATACTATTGTGGGACGTTGGGTTATGACCTAAACGACAGACTTTATTGAAACGAATTAGTATTTTAAAATTGACCATTTTAGATTTATTAACATATTTTTACGGTTAACTTATTGAATACGCGAATCATTAAGAAAATGTTACATTTAAACAACTTTTGTGTAATCTCTGACACGTTTATAATTTTCGAAAAAATAATCCAGACAGGAGGATATTTCATAATCCCGCGTGTTAAAGTTTCTAAAAGTAAGTTGTGATGTATAAAAGTGATGCATTAAAAATGTGATATTAAGAATAATTCTAATGTACGAGTATATGACAATACATCCTTAGTAAAATAAATTCGTAATAATTCAACAGCATTATTTTATTAAACTGATGATCGTATTAAAAACCGTATTAAATACGACGTATTAATAATTACTTTATCTGTCAAGTATTGTTCTTTTTTTAAACCTGTATATACTTATTTTGAATCTACACTCTTGACTTTGGTAGGGAGGTAGATTCAAAAAAGTATAACAGAAAAGTTTAGATATGCATTACACATTTAGAGAGCAAATACTTATACTCATGAAAATAAATTTATAACAATAATTTTCATATTCTAATTCAAATTTTTCAATATTTAAATGTAATCCTTTATTTAGTTTTAATACATTCACTTGGACTTTCTGTACGTACATAAACTTTCTTTGAGGTCGAAACGTACTTCCTCATTTAATTATGTGTATTCATTTTACCAGTTATAAAATTGAGTTATGTCCTCCAACTTTTAAATTAATTACGACAGATTAGTTACAATACTAAATAGAAACTCTAGAAACGTATACTGGGAAGGTTTATATAAATGTTAAATGTCGATATAACTGCATGAAGTAACTCTGCGTAATTGAAACATTTCTCTTCCGTCAAGATTTGATTGTTTTATCCCCTCTACGTCTTCTTGTACTATAGGTGAACAATAGATTTCCCTGGTGACTTTACATCTAAAGTTGCTTGTTGTTGATATTATTTTAACTCTGTCAGTGATAAGTGTATATATCACAAGTCACTTGTGTAAGTATTAGTTATCTTGTTCTTTTCCACCAAATCTTTTATCAACGTTCGTTTCTAGTATTGAAAACCGATTTATTTTAAATATCAGGGTGTAACTACACTACCGTGCTTCCGGCTCTGACCTACTAAAGTATATTAAATAAATGAAGAATATTTAACTGCAGTTGTTATGGAGAACCTAGTTGAAGAGTTAGTACTGGCCTGAGTGAGTAGGTTACTATTGCCAAATTAAGCCATTCTTTCAATCTTAATATTGGCAACACATTTAAACTGTAGGATTTGATTTCATTGAAATGTATTATTATAGTTTTAAAACAGAAAAGTAAACACTTAAATAAATTTGAGTATTTTATATAGATGCCCGTAAAAGTTATACCAGACTAATGAAAACGACAGTGAGTGATTTTGTTGTAAGTAAAATTACTGTACTGGGGTTTTGATTTTATGATCCACTAGACCTTTTAGGATTATACTTACTAAATACTATAGGTTCATTAGACAGAAGAAAGGGATATTATATACATTTGAATTTACATAATTTGTGTTAAAATATAACAAATGTGTTTGTATGACATCTACATGTTTTTCAATAGCAAAACATTATACAAACCTGGTTAAGCGTATTATAATCAATCATGTAAAAAACATTGGTCAACGTCTAAGGAAAGAGTTATCTATGGTAAAGATGTTTATAAGCTCTTTCCAACTTACACTTTATTCAGACATTCACCCATTTTTTTAAATTCTCATCTATGTGAGACTCACATTGACTTTAAATAAGAGTCTACAGGCTGATGATTAAAATCGTTATATCAGAAAGATTCACTTAACACTACAGAAACATGATATAAGACTTATTTAGTGCAGAAATGTAATTTCAAAAAATAAACTTCACTTTATCAATTTTATCTTGTATTACTTGACATCTTATTTAAGTTTTCTGTGTGCTCGTTCTTCATAGGCAACACCTTCCTTGATGTTTTCGAAAAGAATAAAACTTTAATGAGTTCTAATCTTAATTTGGAGTGTTTTGACATACCTTAATACTAATAGCACTTCATCCTGAAAATCTATTATAATTCTAACATCTGGAACTTACGGCGATGGATGGCCGAGAGGTGTTTCGCCTTTAAACAATACGACAAATAATAAAGTACTACATTTCGTTTTTAACTTCCCACCCCCACGTGATATGAAGTAAGTATGGATACGACAAGAATATGTAATTTAAACAAAAATTATCTACGTTGTTTATTTACTCATGTTCGAGTGTCATTGCAAAGGAATAAGGGAAGGTAATTTCTGACAATTTTTATCGGTTCATTTCGTATTTGGGTACACTTTGTTGTAGTGACGAAAATTGAGATGGAATATATTATATTATATGGAATAACTTTAGTGCAACCATAATAGAAACCTTACGACATTCAATGTTATCAAAGAATCGATTAAACCAATGAATATCTTCGATGTTCATATCTCTCGAATACTTAAACTTTAACGCAATACAAATTTTAATTATACAAATTAAATTACTGGCAGACGAACACTCTGTAATGAAATAAAAACTAAATTACCAATTTGTAGTTTTTAACGGTGCCCGAAAAATCTTATTCAAAGAATACTAGAGTGAGATTAGCATACTTACAAGATCATATCGTTAACCACTTTTCTAAATATTTTAGATCCGTTAAACTACAAACATCTGTAAACATGTAAATAACAAATATGTAGAGATGACTGGCATTTTTCTAATACATGTTGTTTCAGAACAATTCTTGTGATTACTTTTTGTGCACAATGTTTTTTGTCCATAAGATACAAATACGAGTATATTGATAAATAATAATAGTTATTTTATTTCAGTGGTGTATTTTATTTCAGTTCACAGAGCACGCTCTTATCGTACCGCAATTCGTACTAGCGAACAGTTAAAGGATACCTACAGCGGCTTGATGGCGTTGGTTTATTCAGTGACATACATTCTCCCATGTCTTCATTAGTCTAACGAACATAAAGTAAAGACGTTAAGTCAAAAGTAAATTCAACAAGTTCAAAACAATAAGTACTTGTTAAGTTCCAAGTATATTTGTTATTTAAAACTTAAAATAAGACCTGTGTCATTATACATTCACAAAAGAAAGGTGTAAAACGTATTATTATTACATTTTATAATAGAGTTAGGTAATGAAATTGTAATCCGAGAATCCCTTCAAACTCTAAAGTTAGTAAATGTGAAATGACAGAGAGAGAGAAAGAAACTAATTGCATTCACACAAATCTATCTCTAAAGGAAGCTTTGCAAGATTAATCTTTATAGTCTTGGTTTCGTTGTAAAATTCTTGCTGGGTTTTAACTAAGGTGAAATATGAATCATGTCCTCTTAAAACCCCAATAACATTTTCAATTTAATTCAGGTTAATAAACTAATAAATATTTTATTTTATTATTCAAAGCACATTTGCATTACCATATCTAAAAAATATAGATAAATTTGAGTATTGGTCAATCTGATTAATTTTGGTAATTTTTTTTTCCGTAGATGTGAGCAGTCAATATGTGAACAGTCAACCTGTATAACAAATAGTCCGTATAACAAAAACTTCTTAAAAACCTGTCTAAACCTCTGTTTACATATAAATGTGCTGCATAATTATAATATACTGAACATAGCCTATATCAATAAACATTGTTAATTTAGTAATAACAGCTTAAAAGTGATATACTAGGTAAACAAAACCCTATATAATACCATAGTAGGTTATTTACACGTCGGGTTGAGTAACAGACTATAAAAAGTGTTTCTCTATCTATTTAAAATGTACATGAATTAACTTCATTTGTTGGACGTAAAAACAAAATCGACTTTGATATTCTACTATCGCAATACCTTTCCTCTCCCCCAAAGATATCGCATATTGTCCTGAATATAATACATTCCAATTTAGTGACTGAATTCATGTGACTAAAAATAAAAGTACATTTTTACAACAACTCCATTAAGAAAATCTGCCCTTCCAAAAAACACTAACTGAAGGTGCAAGTACGATTCAAGCTATTGTTGAATTAAATTATATTGTATTATATCTACATATAATGATTTATATGTCCAATTTATTTATTCGGGCTATATGTCTGCTATATATGCAAAAATAGGTATTACTTTTAACAAAGCTTTGGTATTGAAACAAAATATCAATGTGTTTTTGTCACAATAAACTCCTTACTGTTATTCCTGTTGAGCTGGAAGGAAAAAGACTGTTTTTTTAACTGATGAAGGTTTATTTTTAACTTCGATTTAATGGTGAAACTCTTAAAATATTTCTCTTAAAACAACTTCAGACATAAGAAAGCATTGAACTAATTTAGGAGTAACTTAACCCAAGTGATCTACAAGTTCCCCGAAGTTCGGCTAAAATATACCAATATACTAAAATTTACTAAATTCTCTCAAAGCACTGTATGGAACTATATACACGACAGACGATAGACGGTCTTCCACTTTTTGAGATTAAGGGGACTTCAAAAAACTTAAACCTTGAATTTTCGGCCGGTAATAAAAATTTCAATATACTAAATACATGTGAGGAAGTGAGAATAAGATGAAAAAACACAGTTAAACAAAAAGCTGTACTTTTAAAAAGTAAAAATTTAATATGTCGATGTATTTTCTACATTTATTTAATACAAAACTCTGGTAACATTTCAGTATATACAGTGTTTTTTATTTTTTATTTACAATCTGAAAAATTGTTTCACGCTTAAATATAATTTTTTGACTCACTATATCCTTACTATAAAACTATAGGTGTGTGTGTGTGTGTGTGTGTGAGAGAGAGAGAGAGAGAGAGAGAGAGAGAGAGAGAGAGAGAGAGAGAGAGAGAGAGAGAGAGAGAGAGAGAGAGAGAGAGAGAGAGAGAGAGAGAGAGAGAGAGAGAGAGAGAGAGAGAGAGAGAGAGAGAGAGAGAGAGAGAGAATAAATCCACAATTTTCTTACATAAAAATCACATCATAAAAATACAGGCTGGGATAGCCCATTTCTCCTGATAGAATAAGTTTAAATTTGTTAATTTTTTAATTTATTTTATTTTAAAACAATACTTTGAGCTTCCTAATTCATCATTTATTACTTCATAAGGATTATTTTATTAAATGTAATGTGGAATAAATAATAGAAAATATTTAAAGATTTTCCAATAGTGGAATTGATTACAGTATATAAATTAAATCAAATTTGTTAAGAGTTTATTTTTTACTTATTTTTTAGTAACTTCAGAAACATCCTACACGATATCACGAATTCTTTGCGTCTTAAAAATTCACAACAGAAATTTCTACACAAAGGCGGTGTTATTTTTATACTCGGAACGTATTCTATCTATTTAAATTACATTGGATATCCTTCTACTTTCAGAATTATTTGTCTCGACATATCTACAGTAGAATTTACCCTCTACTCTATACCGTTTAAGAAAAAAGATTCTACAAAATATTTTAATGCAAACACGCAACTTATTGCTAAAAATATTTTCTAGTCAATTAATAAAGTGCCTATATTTTTGAGCAATGACATTATGATACATACAAAAATAATAATATACGTTTTTAATATGAAATATTTATATTAAATATATACTATTGTATAGTCAATTGTCCATTATTTAAATCGGGTCAGAAATTTGTGACAACATTATTATCTCCCTTATAAATAAAAATATGCATATATATATATATATATATATATATATATATATATATATATATATATATATATATATAGTAATTTATATGCTTAGTTGAGAGACAACAGTCATTATAGTGATTACATTTTAGCAAAAATTACTAAATCTTTCTTTCAAGCTGAATAAATCAAATGATTTAAATATTGATCACCCTAATTAACTGAAAAGTTACAGAAAGGTCATAGTACTAACAATATTGTGTTTGAGCGTTTAGCGTAGGCCTATAATTTAACACTTTTTATGGCTTGCGGTAAATCCTTTATAATCCTCACATCTTTGGTAATTTCAAAAGGATTTCATCTTATTTTTTAATATACTCGTAGTTTACGTATTCCATTAGGAATAATCAAGTTTTCAAAATTAACTGTGAAAATAATCAGCATTATTAAATGAATTTAATAATAACTATGGTATTAACTTAATCTTAATGGTTTAATATAGCAATGTATATTCTATTTATAAATCAACCTGATATTGCGGTACTCTACAATACATTTTGCTTATACCCGCTGTATAATTGAGTTTCGAGAATAATATGTTATTGTTTTTTGTTTCTTTAATAGAATACTTAACTTAAACTTCATGAATCTGTATGAATCTGCAATATGAATAGTTGAATCTGATTAATTCAAAATATTATTCTCTTTAATTCATTCAACTATAAGATGCATTTAAGCCTGTATTTTTGAAATTACTACGGATCAATTAACAGGGGTAATATTGGTAAATGCCTTTTTAAAACGCCTATGTCAAAATGTAAACTGAATTAGATTGAATGGAAGGAGAGTATAAATTTTCTTTTCTGAATTGGACTTAATTTTAACAGATAATTTATTTTATCGGAGCATAATGTAGATCAGAAACTTTCCTAATTGTTATGAAGTTTTTAACCTTATAAAAATACCTAGAAGAAGATTTTACGATTGTAAAAAATACTAATTGTATGAAAAAATCTCATTTTTTAGAATCAGTTGAGCTAAATTCTATTAATAATCGCCCAAATATAAAACTTATTACTGTTTTACGAATATGTTTATAATTTTAAATATATTTGATATTTTATTAACACGTACGAGAGTAATGTATCTCAGTTTATATAATGCGTGGTTAAATATATCAACGAATTATTCTATGAAATAAAGAGTCATGTTGAAATGATAACAATTTTTTTCTCCGTACATTATTTTCAGTTTTTTACTGGCTATGGTAACAAATAAAGTAGAATTTTTTTTTTTTTTTTTTTCATTTTTAGAACCTTTCCCAACTGCGCGACTTTACTTTTGCACAAGCTAATATTTAAATGTAGGTTTTATAAGCAAGTCTTTTTTTAACGTAGGCCTATCTATTACCGAAGTGTCAACTTTTTCGTGCATTGAAAAGGAACCTAGGTTTCTTGGACAAAGGTATTGTAAACAATATAATTAGGATTTTTTTCTATCCAATTGGTAATATTTAAGAGAGGATTAATACTACTTTAAACTTTTTAGTTTTAATAAACATCAGATTATATACATTTTATAGCTTTACTCAAGGTATTTTGAAAATTATTTTACTTGAAAATTAATGATTCAATCTTATGTAAAAAACAGTTTGTTGGACATTTTGAGATAATATGCTATCTTTATTATACGTTGACGAGGATTTATTTGTAGGTTTATCTGTTGTGGCTAGAGTATTATATGATTTGATAATTCACAAAACATATTTTGAATACATAAAGCTCTGTATCACCTGATAATGCCATTTAACTAATTTCGATGTACATACACTATATAAATGTTCCCTTTCTCACATTGAAGATAGTTTAAAACAAGAAAATAAAGTTTACAACTCTTTCAAACTGTACATATCAGTTCTAAGTTAAATGTATTATTTTGGAGAGAAATAAAAGTTAGTTACAACCAGAATGTTGTATTGTAAGGAAAAGATTTTATTGTATCTTTCCCCCGGGACTTGATAGAAACAAAGACACGTTCTATGATTGAATTGTTTTAAACTTAATAACGCTTACATAGTAAAAATTAAAACACAATAAGGAATTCACTTATATTAAATCAATCACTATTAACAATATGCCTATTTTTTCATAACGTCAATATGGATATACCTAATATTTTTTAATTTATCTAACTTAATATATACTATCTATTAAAATGTATTTAGTGTATCGTATAACATACAAAATGTCTTATGTAAATTATTAATGCAGTAAACGTGTTATAAATGATTATATATAAAAAAAAATTTTAATTCGTAATTATATAGATTAGATGTTAATTTATCCAACATTAATACCAACATGTTAATTTAAGTACAATATTTGTAGCTTCATATAATGTAATCAGAACTTTTATTAATGTATTCTAGAATAACTGGTACCAATAAAATATTCATATAATTTAATTTCAAGGTAATCACAATGTATACATTTATTATTAGAAACAATATTATTATTTTAAATATATTTTTATGCTGTGAAGGCAGTTTCATAAATAATAGTTTCATCACCTCATACAAAAATATTAATAAATTGTACGGGTATGAATACATTAAATCTGTCTGTTGTGTACAAAGCATAAATGCATTTGTAATGGAATGTTCATTTCAGTTACACTCTGTTATTGTTTGTTGATATGAACCGAAAACGACGAGGGAAAACAATGGAAATAATTATTGTAAATACTGACAAATATATATAGAGTTTTGTAAAGTACAGGTCTCTGTACTAATTTAATCGGTAGGGGGGGAGTAGAACTCCCCATGCAGTTTTTAAGCTATTTTGACGATTGAGGTATCGTTGGATAAGGCTCAACCTAAAGTTGTTTCTTGCAAGATTTCAAAGAGATGGAACTTAAGGGGAGAAAAATATAAGGGATGAATATTTTTACCACTACCCCAAGCTAATTTTATTGAGGTAATTATAATTATATGTTACTACAAAATTTTGCTAGAATTTATGAACATTTGCAATTAAAAACATTTAACTCTATATTATAAATTTTTTGTTATAAAATAAGCATGCAGTAAAATATCTATTAAATATTGTTAGCTCTTATAGATATAAAAAAATAGCTTAAAGCAAACCTAACAAAAGTGTGATTGTTTTTGACAAAATATGATTTTTATCAGTTAGTTTTTACTGCTTTATACAATATTTTCAAATGAGGTCTTCTTAAGTTTGTTAATAAATTTTGCAATGTTGTTTTTTTAAGAAGATTTTAAGTTTATTGAACAGTTTTTCATTTTATTTTTATTAATAACAATACTTCTAATTAGAGGGAACATAAACTTATACCGAAGGGGTGTTTATCATCCCAACTACATGAGAATTACTTGTATTTAGCAATGAGGAAACGAAAATTGCTTCGTATAAACGAGAACTAAAAATTACAAAGAAAATTATGCCGTTTACAAATTGACGAATGAATGAACGTTTTATTATTTATAGAGCACGGAATTATATTACCAAACATTTGCTCGATTTCGTTCAAAGTATTACCTTATAAATGCTGTGTAGCGAGTTCTGGGAGTATAGTAGAGTAGTAAAAAATTTGCATAATATATAACTGGTGTCCATAAAGTGTGTTAATATAGATACTAGAAAATGAATAACACAATTTATTAAATTTATTTTTAAAAAATACGAGTACATTCATTGTCCTCCGATGAATAACTTCATAATAAAACTTTACTAAACAAAATCTATGAATTATTAACCTCACATAACTAAAAGAAGAATAAAATACCACTAAAACATTACAAAAATTAAACAAACGCATACACCACAGAAAATCTAAACAGTCATTAATCCTCTCCATAAATTCCAAGTTGAGCACTTTCGGAATAAAAGAAAACACATGTTTTCTCTTCTTCCAGGTACCACGTTTTTGAAACTTACTTCTCCTGATATTCTATCTAAATATTATAAAATGACAGATTAACTCACAGACACAAAACAGTCTGATATAGAAATATAGATATTATAATATTAAATACTTTAGTGCAGCTGATACACGAGAACTGCAAAACACTAGTATTTTGAAATTTTAATTCTTTATAACATTATTCAACGATCAGTAAAACTTAGTTTAAATGTTATATAAAACTATCTATGCCATTACCTTTTTAATATATTTATTTTTTTTTATTTTTATGTTCTATAGGTATAAAAATGTTATATCACACTTTTATATATTTTGGTGTTTATATAAACTCACACTCTATAGAATTGAATATTGTGTGACGATAAAAACTCTAATATGTAAATTTTAATTTAGGATATTTTTTTCTCAAAATTTTCCAATACAAATTAAAACATTTTTCAAAAAACCGAACCACATTTTCCAAACCGTATATACAAATATTTGAACGAAATTGGTAACATTTAGTACTAAACAATATTATTTACAGAATTTATTTACAAAGTTTCTACAGAGTGAATTCAATGTAACATAAAAAAAATTATATACAACAATTTTTAAAGCTTAATTGAAAACGTAAAAGCTCCAATAGCAACTAATGTAACAAGAGCTGAGATTACACAAAGAACAAAGGAAATAATAAATTTCGTTATTTAAAACTCATATGTAAAACCAAAGCTTTTGAAGTGAAATTTACTCAGCTGTAATATCACTAATTGCACAAATGTTAATGTCAAGAGTTGTGTCAAAAATAGAAGTGCATTCTCTCTGTATCAACTATAATTAGCACAGTTTTTCCTTATATAAAATTGTACATAACTCGAACCTCTAACAAATGTACTGAAAAATAGCACATTATACACATAAAACACAAATTATCTAAAAGGTTCTTCTAAAAGAATTAAGATATTCAGAGTTGGCAAAATTGTTAAATTTTAAATATATATTGTAAACATCGAAAATATAAGTCATCAATTAAATCTACGTTTAAACATATTTAAAATCTGTTAGGTCTTCTAACTATAGGATAAATCAATCGCCTGCAGCATTTAGGAGATGAAGTTTTTATTGATACTAACAGTAAAAGAAGAGTCAAATACGACATTATTTAAAGAGATAAAATCTATTATTTTAAAGTAAACACTATTATCTTACTGTTTTCTTGTGATATCTAAAAGTGGGGTTTACAGCTAAATACAGAAGCGTGATAAATGTATCACTTTTCATTGAAATTCAAAGTTTATATTAGTATATAAGTACTGCCGCTGGACAAATTCAGAGTACAAAATCACACTATTTTCGCGGATTTTTTTTCTGGGTTCTTTTCCTTTCTTCCAATCTAAGTCATATGATATAGTTTTCAAACGTACGTATTCTCGTTTCGTACATAAAATATCTCTTAATATCCCTGTGGATGGTTATTCTGCCCAAAAGACCAGTCATAAAACTATCCTGAATTAATTACCACAAACCACTTAAATATGTCAACATTTTGAAATTATCGTACTATATATATTTAGAGTATTATCATGTTTAAGGGATAGAAGAATCTAAATTACATCCCAAATTGTTTGATTATTTACTTTTTATACTAATGATTTATAATTTATTTTATTTTTTACACTTTATTTAATAAGACTTTACACAAAACTTACAATTAAATTAGTTACTGATATTAATATGAATAAGTACGCAATATTTTAGAAAGCCTCACGCTAGAAGTAATCCCGGCAGACCTAGCTGGCTTCACCCTATCTTTTATGTTGTCATTGATTATATATATATTTGATTTTATCAAATAAAAAAGATACATATCCACTTAGGTTGCGATGACCGTACTCACTAAAGTGAGCACCTAAAGGTGATAAGTGCTTATTTCAACTTTCTCAAGAAGAGGGGAAAGTAACTGCCTCATTAGCTCTAAACAAAAATAAAATACACTATCACATGTTCGATTATCAGGAAGTACGGGACAATCAGTAATCATTTGGTTTAACTAAAATAGTAAGGATAATCAAATATAAGCGGAATTTTATTTATTTATTTTTTTTTATTTTTTTTTTTTTATTGAACAAAAAAGCAAATGTAAATTATTTTTATACATAGTTTCCCGCTTTAGAAATCGATTTTTTCTATCGAGAAGGAAGGTTTTTTATCCCACCATCGTATTATGTAGCTGGTTGCATCAAGAGCCAATTGCACACGAATCCTTTCACGCTCTAGTCATTTTCAAATCGTCGCCTTCCTAGAGCTTCTTTAAGCGGCCCAAACAAATTGCAAGACTTGAATAATATGTGACTGAATAATTTCCAAACTAGCTATGAAATGTTTGTTATACTAAAGTTGTTTAAATAAAACTGTAAATGAGATTTATTTTATTCTTAGAGGATCTTATTCAAGATTTTTTTTTTTTTTTTCAGATCTAACTACAGATTACATTATTAGAAATAATAATGGACTTGGTATTTATTATCAACTAAGTCAATAAACAATTATTTGTGTTTTTAAGAAATTTCATACTTAAATGTTTATTTTATATCCGTTACGTCTATGCAGTAATAGCATTAAACAATTAAACAAACTTGTTAAACAGCTATTAGTTATAATTTATTCTAATACATTATGCTCTAAAATGTATTTGTTTGTTTTAATAAAAATATTATAGACGTTTAAAACCAACATTATACTCATAATAAGTTGACATTTTAATAACATATATAACGATATTAATTATTTTTATTTAATTTATTACAGTGAAAATAATTGATAACTACGATCTTATATGCAGTCCCTCACCACTGCTTGTCAGACAAGTAGAATAGTTTACTGCCCTTGGTGTAAAATCCCTGATGTGTTCATAATTTTACTGCAGTCTCTCTCATCAAACAACAGCAGTAATATAACTTTCCAGCAGTAAAGAGACTAAACTATTATAAACATTAATGAGATTTGTTTTTAACATTTTTTTCTACAATTGTACCCATTTTATTACAAAGTTCAACCAACCCTTACTACAGATGTTAATTTTTATTGTCTCAGTTTTACTTGTAATATACTAACGTAAATTACAAGCAAAAGAATACATATTAATTGCTATTGATGTCAATATTTATGCTATTATTGAAACAAATTTCAATTAATTAGGAATATCAATTTATTTATTAACATGTTTTCTGCATTAATATATATAGATTTTTTTTACAGCCATCATGTTAACATGGTAAACCATAAATCGTAAACAAGTTGACATAATCATTTTTTTAAATGGATAATTTATAAATGGATAAATATGTAATTACGCTGTTTATTTTAGTTCAGCTTTTGAAATGTTTTCCTTTAGTAAAGGGAATATTGGGGAAATTTAGACAACTTGCTTTACTATAAGAATCCATATTAACTTAAACATTCATTTCTCATAACCCATTTAATACATAAAAGTAAATAAAATGGAGAAATAGAAAATTACAAATAAAAGATAATAGATTACGACAACAGATGTTACAATTAAAGAGATTTTATATCTTTGAGCAATGTAAAACATATTTTGATTTAAGGTGTGAATATAGTTGATATAAATTAATATAGATTAACTGATATATTTATAATGCTGTTTTTTATTCTTTCACATTGAATCACCTTCTCATATAATAGTATTTTATTATAAGAAGTTCAAATACAATTTGTAATCTAAGCTGATATTTTTGGGACATGTGGATGTATTTATAAAATGTAAGTTTCTTTACATTCATCTTGAAACATGATGCAAAAATTTAAGTTGGAAACGTAGCGCATCTTTTAAGATTTAAATGTAAATACCACCAACTATATAAATAAGCGCATAAAATACAATCATATATTAGAGTTTGTATTCCAACATAGTAGATAAGGTCACAGTTTCTGCAATATTTAACATAAATAGGATTTTCATTATGAAAACACGTAAATATCTTTTATAAATTATTACAATGACATTAATTGCGGCACAACTGAAGCACATAAAAGAATGGTTTTAATATTTTTAAATATAAAGATGTTTTTACATGTTTAATAGCTTTATGGTTTTGTTCATTATACGGTATTTACATATGGTAAAACAATTACGTATTTCTCACTTCAAATTATTTGAAAACATGTTGACAAGGTGTAGGCTATTCACACGTGATTAAAGCTCTTTGGTGTGGTGAGTTTGGGTAAGTCAAACAACCAGGTAATCGCGAGTATCAAATGGTCCCATACACCGAAACAACTTATATAGGCTAATCGTGTAAGTTTAATGAGAACAGAGTATGGTTGATCTAATCACAAACTATAGGCCATTGTTTTTTGTCAATTTCTTACATGATTTTAAAATAAATACGTTTTCTCTATGGAATCGGACGAATCTTAACCCTGGGTTTCAGAACTTATTTTTAACCAACACTAGTTAACAGATTAGCTTCAGATAAATTATTGAGTTTAATTATACTATCATTTTAGAGAATATTTTGTATTAGAAAATTTGGTTGTCTAATCAATATTTTATACTGTTGAAGTATATCAAACAATGCAAATAAATAAATTGTTTTGTTTTCTTACAAATTTTATTTCTTTTTCATATCTAGAAATAGTTTGTTAAGTATCTCACATTTTGCTGCCACATAATATATAAATCGCGAATTCCTATCCCCTTATGAATTTACGCACAAAACGCTTTCGCTATTTTATACCATCTATTTAAATTATTCTGTGTACACATTTATTTTTCATTGCGGACCAATCATAGGATTTTCACGATAAATTCGCCATTATATTACCTAAAATTGCAATTCTCCAAATTCTTTTAAGCAATTCAAGATGTAATTTATTTTAACACTGTTTTCCTTGATCGATTTAAATGTTGTGTTTAAATGATGATTTGTAATGTAATGAAACAACTTGATGATCTTTATTTAATATTATTACAACCAAACAGTTACCCATTTACCTGTAACGCTTTATTAACATATGCAAACCCACAACATAAAACATTTCAAGATTGAGTAAAAAATAAATAAGGTGGTAATACAGAAAATAACAGACACTATTTTGAAATTTGTCAAATAATTTTCTTCAATAGCTATAAATTGAATTAAAGTTCAGGCTATGCCCAAATTGTAAAGATCCGTTTATTATAAAGTTACGTTTTTATTATTTAAAAAAAAAAAACATTTATTTAGTTGGTTGGTGATAATTATGTAATTTCATCCAAAAAATCATTAAACATTTATTTATTTACTTTTATACATCATTTTAAACAAATATTAAATAATATTAAAGTGCTCCAAAAATTCATTTTGGAAATCTCAAGTAGTATATCAATTAGTGGTAGGATGGAAGTACATTTTCTTTTCAATGTGAATATGGAAAAATAATTTAAAAGGGGAGTTAGGTGTTCCTATCTCCGCCATGTTAATTTGTGTACCTTTAATGTACCTTTTCTCATAAAGTAAAAGTGATATACTTTTTTTTTTTATTTAAATGTAGCCACTTTGACTATATTTTAAACAGAGTAAATGTCTATTATCGTAAAAATAAATTTTTGGCAATTTTTAAAAAAATATGATTTAAATTTTTTTTTAACTAAACCATTATTTACTCCTAAACTAGGAGTAATAAAAAAAATCTGTCTGCTTAAAATATGCAGCTAAGTAAACTGAACAAAGCAAACCAAAATTTATCCTTGTATCTTTAGCGGTTCTCAAGAAAAGGTACATTGAATGGTAAAAAATGTAATTTACGGGAATCGCAAGCTAAAGTTAGGCTACTATAAAAATAAGTAAATATTTCTACCTTAGTGCATCCTAGCTCCTTAGGAAGGATTGTCTGGGTCCTCATCCTCTTCATATTTTATGACTAAAGTTTAACTTGTAATACATAAACTAAATATGACTAAAGTAATGTAACTTGTAATACATACACGCTATCGTAAATGAATGATTTCGTCATTATGAAATAAATGAATTAGTCTATGACTGACAGCGCTGAAAAATGTTGCAGATGCGTATCTTCTAAAATTCGTAACTAGAAAACTATTGTCCAGAATTAAATAAAACTTAAAGCAAATTAAACCTAAAGTTTCATAGAATAATAAAAAAAATTTTTATTCTATTTTTTTTCAAATTTTAGTCACCTGACCCGCCTAAAATATTACTGAACAAACGTTTTTCTTGCATATTTCAGTAATATTGTATTTACATATTTCTAAATGTCATATATTTTTCTTCCTAACTATAGTGAAATTTGTATGTATATAATATTGTTTAAATTCCCTATAATTTTGTGACTATATTAATTATATAATATACTGCGACTTTTTTAATTCTTTGTAAAGGATATTCTATTTAACTTGTATTACTACTTTTAAAATCATTTAATATTGTTTTATTTGTGGAAGTAAACACAAAAAACAGAAGGAAATAATTTTAGACGAGGTAAGTTGTAAAGGCTACAGTTGTGTAGTCATTGCTTATTAACAAACAATTTTAAATTATAGAATTAAAAATTCAATTATTAATAAAATGACTAAGTTGTTTAAAAAAAAAATTCAGAAAACATAAAAATAATTTAAATAAGGATCTCAGGTTACAATAAGCTTAAAGCTAAACAAACCGTCCTATAGATGTTATCATGGAACTCATAAAATATCCATTGAGTGTAATTATTTGGAATAGAAGTTCGCCAGCATAACGGTATGGCAATGGGTAGCCCATTATTTTTGTCAATATCATTATGGAAGAATTCGTGGTGAAGGTCATTTTGATTTTTCCGAATTTAAAACAAAACATGTCTTACATACGTGGACGGCGGTTGAGTTTATGTGTGTCTTTATGGAGACACTGAACTAAAACAATGTTTTGAATTCCTTAACAACACTTCTAATTCCATCTCCCCAACAGTAGAAAATGAAAACAATATTTACGTTTTCTATTTCTGTGCCATGAAAAGTTAAAACATCTCTAATAGCATCGGTTTTCAAACAAATCTCACACACACACACACACACACAAACGTCGGTACATTGTAATTCATTCAATAACGTAATAATTCATTCCTTACTAAACAGAGCTTATAATATTTTACTGATAAAAATATTTTAAATCGAGAATTAAATCGTTTTGGGGATGTCTTATTTATCAATGGATACCCTCAATCTATAACATAAATGTAAATATATATATATATATATATATATATATATATATATTCTAACAAAAGAAACCGTGTAAAAAAAATGATAAACACTTACCGTTCATCATGAACCTTTATTTGCTGGAGTTAAAGTTATAAATATACAAAGGATTCATAAAATGAGATAGATTACTATTTGAAATATTTTTTCTACACTTTCAATACTACCTTGTTATCCATAGAACTGTAAAATGACAATAAGAAATAACACAAATTGTTTATCTTACAGTGAAATAATAACAATATCAATAAACTTTAATATAATATGATAGTAAATAGAAGCAAAACATTAATCAACTTATTGTTCATAAATTTCATTTACATTTAAAAGTATTAAATTTATGTTCAAGAGAGTATGAATAAAATATAAAAACTAAAGTTACTACATAAAACTCTGTATTATAGCCCTGAATAAAACACATTACATTAGAAAACAATGTTAATACTCGTCAGAATAATGTATAAAAATGGAAACGTTGTATTGTATCGTTACCCCAGGCATTGACTGAAGTAAAATCACATTAGGTCAATTGAACATATTTAAATCTAAAAATTTAAAATGCTTAAAGTATAACGAGTGAAATATGAGTATCAGTGTTATCGTTTTAACTAAAACCTTAATGATCATCAAAACCTTTAACTAAAAATCATTGATGATAATGGTTTTTTAAATTTAAACTTATGACCTGTGTTACTGTTTCGTTATTTTTTATCCAAATTATGTACATTTTAACTTAGTATGTTACAATATACATACCACATATAATTTGAAGAAGTCAATTTTACTGTTCATATCACAATGTTAACTTTTATAATTATTTGAAAATAAAATTGTTTTATCTAGTTTAAATCTTATATCCTAGTTTATTATACTGAGGTCGAAAATTTGTCCTCCATGCGAGTCTAAATGTCAATACACTCTACACATTTGATTTTAACAGGGAATAATATTTGTCGCTATAAACAAACAATTCTCATTGAATTTTCTAATATACATAAACATAAACTATTACAATACCCTCAGAGACAAATAATGGACAAATACTTTTAACGAGATTAATATTAGTAGTCCCTTGAGATAAAGAATTGCAACCACAAAAAATACTAAATCTTTATAATCTTCATCATTCACATTATAATCATTCTTGAAATGGTGTTTTAGACAATTATTTCCGTCCATCATTATAGTTATTATCGTGCTCATACTTAAAATAATTACGATAGAGACAGTAAAAAAGCACAAAAATATAATTTCAGGATATGTTGTGTGAAAATATATTTTTTGTGAGTTTAAGATCAGTGTTTTTATGATATATGTCAAAGTCGTGATATAATTTCAATCCCTGTGGAAGTGTTTCAATTTATGTGCATAAATTATATTTCTTATAAATAGTACAATGCTTTATCTTATGTGTTTGTTCAATATCTCATCCTTTCCTGCCGCCTAAGTTGTAAATCACAATTCATCTCGTTTTCATACTTTACTCCAACAATTTACACACAAAAAGCCAGAGGCATTTTATACCCAGCACGTATTCCATCTATTCAAATTGCTGCTGTTAATAGACCTATTTGCAGAATTATTTTTCATTGTGTATCAGAAATGGAATTTTCTTGATAAATTCCTCTTTCTCTCAACTCAATTACAGTCCTACAAAGTCTTTTAAGGAAAATACGATTTCGATAGAAGTAATTTATTTGTTCTAACTCACTAAGTCAGCATCATAGAATTTAATTTTTATTTATTTATCTCAACTTCAAAATTACTCATTTACCTCTTACAATGACATGATACTTTTTGTACCATTTGTTAGGCACAATTTTTCTCTATGTTTTTTTAAACTGGATATATTATTCATTATTAAATTACACTCTGGCATTTTTAACATCGATAAAATGAGTACAGTATTATTCAGTCTTGTAGGGGAATTAATAACTTATTTTTAAAATTGTTAAATTTAGTACAGTTTAATAAATTATTAACTTTGTTGTCTTTAACGGGTTAGTATTTAGTGATTAAAGAAAGTTATGCATAGAGTTTAATTTATCAGCTCAAACCACCAAACTGTGTAACGTAATTATTGCTATTTCAAACTATTTGGGTATATCTATAGTTTTGGTTTAATTAATTTCACTTGTGTTACCGCAACTTCTAAATAAAACCATATCTGACAAGGTGTTGACTCTAGTGCTATTTAAACAAACATTGAGTATTTTATTCTGATTTTCATTCAGATTACCGGATTTTACGGTAAATGGAAATATTAAGTTTTTGTAGCATATTTCTATTCTCAGATTTAGTTTGTAACAAAGGGTCGGTCGTGATATAACAAAGGGAAAATAGACATTTTTTTTCTCTATTGATAAATCCAAGGTTCAATTTTTCTTAAACTAACCTTAAAATATTGGCTTTTATTGGCAGCCTTATATAAATAATTTAAGGTTTCGAAATTTCCGACCGGCTTGCAATACTCCACTTACTACAATTTCAATCGCCCATTATAATTTGGAGAAATAATAAAAACTAATTAAATAAAATGTTCGAGAGTCGGCAACTAAGACGCTCCTGTTCATTCTAGTGGACACAGATGACTGCTGGTCATATATTATGCTCACTTCAGCATTCTCATCTGCCAAAAAGATCGCAGATCAACAATGTGATTAATTTGGCGTATTTGCAGGAACCGCTTGAAATCGGCGGCAACCAAGGTTCCTCTCATAACACATACTGTAACCAAAGAACCAACTACAGTGATCACAGACCCAACCGAGGTGAATATCCGGCGGCAACCAATGTTCCTCTCATAACACATACTGTAACCAAAGAACCAACTACAGTGATCACAGGCCCAACCGAGGTAAATATCCGGCAGCAACCAATGTTCCTCTCATAACACATACTGTAATCAAAGAACCAACTACAGTGATCACAGACCCAACCGAGGTGAATATCCGGCGGCAACCAATGTTCCTCTCATAACACATACTGTAACCATAGAACCAACTACAGTGATCACAGACCCAACCGAGGTGAATATCCGGCGGCAACCAAGGTTCCTCTCATAACACATACTGTAACCATAGAACCAACTACAGTGATCACAGACCCAACCGAGGTGAATATCCGGCGGCAACCAATGTTCCTCTCATAACACATACTGTAACCAAAGAACCAACTACAGTGATCACAGACCCAACCGAGGTGAATATCCGGCAGCAACCAATGTTCCTCTCATAACACATACTGTAACCAAAGAACCAACTACAGTGATCACAGGCCCAACCGAGGCGAATATCCAGCGGCGACCAATGTTCCTCTCATAACACATACTGTAACCATAGAACCAACTACAGTTATCACAGGCCCAACCGAGGTGAATATCCGGCGGCAACCAATGTTCCTCTCATAACACATACTGTAACCAAAGAACCAACTACAGTTATCACAGGCCCAACCGAGGTGAATATCCGGCGGCAACCAATGTTCCTCTCATAACACATACTGTAACCATAGAACCAACTACAGTTATCACAGGTCCAACCGAGGTGAATATCCGGTGGCAACCAATGTTCCTCTCATAACACATACTGTAACAAAAGAACCAACTACAGTGATCACAGGCCCAACCGAGGTGAATATCCGGTGGCAACCAATGTTCCTCTCATAACACATACTGTAACCAAAGAACCAAATACAGTGATCACAGGTCCAACCGAGGTGAATATCCGGCGGCAACCAAGGTTCCTCTCATAACACATACTGTAACAAAAGAACCAAATACAGTGATCACAACCGAGTGACAGTGCCTCGAAGGGAGTTTAATTTAATGTGTAATAAGTATTTTTCTTTTTCTACAAGAATTTTCATTAGATTTATTTTGTTTTTCTTTTCTTCTATTCTTACAGTTATGTATTGAGCTATGTTTAAAAAATAGAAAACAAAAGATAAACGAAACGAATGTTCACTGATGTGAAAGAACCCATCAAAATGAAACCACAGTGATCTGTGTCATCTTATTAAAGTGAGTTGACATGCGTGCAAAAAAAAGTATTTAAGAAGGGTGAGTGTGTTAGAATGATATAGAAGTATATCAATATAAAGAAAAGTATATTAGAATTATGTGCAATCTAAGAATACTATATAAATAATCGTTAATAGCTGACCTGATATTGCTACTAATGTAACTATTATTGACTCTTTCACAGGTACTGAAAATAAATATTTTACAAGAAACAAGACTATAATTTTTGTACAACATACACGTGAAATATAAAGAATGGATCACAACACGTTATGTCTCTCAAATATTAACATTCTGAAATTTAAAAATATCATATTTCTTTGTGCATCCAAACATTGTTTATAATGTGACAGTTTTAACCACATTTTATATTTATAAAAACAAAATTGATTGTGACACATAACACGTAACACAATGTTACTGTGAATTATGATATTTTTTTCTGATTAAACTATGTTATTGCTTATAATACTTTATGTACATATGGTTTCATTTTTTTTAAAGTATCTGTATAATTCATCACTTTAATTAAATATCATTTTATTTATTGGGCAATAAAAACTACAATAACTGATTTCATTTACTCTATTCTGCTAATTAGTTGGATCTCGCTCTGTTTTGGTTTTAATAAAAGTTGGTTTTATATACGATATTTTAGAAACGTGATATTAAGCTTGTTGTTATACTGACTAGGATTTAAAAGTGAGCTTACGTGTTTTCATTTATAATGTTCGCTTATTTATATTCTGGAATATTTTAATGTTGTAATATTGTAATGTTAGCAAGCACACAATATCACCAAAACAGAAAAACTTCCAAGAAACAGTATCACGATATCAAAATAGAGAGACAAACTGATATATTCATGAGTTAAGTGATCAGTTTAACATGAAAATTCCCATATCGACAACTACTTGTAATCGGATTCGCAATTTCAAATAATTTCGAAGCATGAATTTCAGTGGAACACTTCACACAATAACGTGAATAAAACTCTTTGGATTGTTGAATCTGGAAACAGAATACATTGTCCGTAATTCCGGTATATTCACAATTGATGCTATGAAAGTCAAACAACCGCAGGAAACACGAGATTAATCACAAACAACGATACATCACAAACAACAAAAGTAATCTGGAATTTAATGAATGCATAGTATGTTTGTTTCAATCATAAAAACATTTATTTCAAAATTACATATTTTTACATCGTTTTAATATGTATATTCTTTATGAATGTTAGGCGATATTACATGATATTTTACAACTGTTAATTTCATACTAGTATTTGTTTCAACTCAAGACAATTATTTAATAAAGAAATTTATATATATATATATATATATATATATATATATATATATATATATATATATAATTAAAATTATTACAACAATTGTATCTGCTATGCGTTAAAAAGTAGGTCTTGAAGATGGTGGAACTCCGAAACGCGTCGACAAATATAAATAATAATACAATGCTAGGATTTGCAGAAGACTGAAACTAATTATACACAAAATTTCCGAGAATATTATCAGTTAGATTTTTCTTAGTAGAACCAATATAGTCTTTAGAGTTAAAGTGTTTTAATCTATGTGTATAAATTATGTTTCTTACACATCTTATCCTCCGAGAGTTTGTTCAACATCTCGCCCGTTCCTGCCACCTAAGACGTAAATCAGAAATTCATCTCCTCATCAAAGTTTACTCCAAGAATTTACATACAAAAGGACTGTGGTATTTTATACCCAGCACGTTTTCCATCTATTCAAATTACACCGGGTAATAGATCTATTTCCACAGTTATTTTTCATTGCGGATTTTCACTATAAATTCCTCTTTCTCTTAAATCAATTGCAGTCCTACAAAGCCTTTTAAGGAAAATACTATTTCGCTGGAAGTAATTTATTATTTTCTTTAGTCGAGTTTTATTAAATTATTAAATTTGTATAGCGACTAATTGGAACTTACTAAGTCAGCATCCTAGAATTTTTTTATTTTTTTATTTATCGCAACTTGAAAACTACTCATTTAGCTCTTGCAATGGCATCACATTTTCTTGTGTACCAATTTCTATGACGATTCCAATATAGTGTTAATAATTTTTAACCTTTATACATGTTACTATTAACGTATAGATAAACCTAAATAAATGCAAGGTGCTTTTTCATTACACTGATTGATTATACATAAATATATATTATAATATTACTTGTGCTTAGTCATAAATATGTTCATAATAGATTTTTACTTAATTCTATACAATGTAAACTTTTAACTCTTAGGACAGTGTCCATGTACCCCCCTCCCCAGTGTTGTTCCACAAAATGAAATATAACTGGAGATATGATCATATATAAATATATTCTAAATAATTTAGACAATGTCTTTAGGCTACAATTTTAATTCCCACACAGACGAAAGAAGAGAAACAACATATCTCAGTGAAGAATCTATTTTATTTTTGTTGAAATCTCCAATCGGCTGTCTAAAACATGACCGCACTTGCTAAATATAGCATTTAATGTTAATCATTCGACTATAATTCTTATTAAATACCCCAAAAACATTTTACATTTTACCATGTACTTTTATTTTATTATGTTAAACACCTCCTATCGCGGACAAGCCTAGCAGCTGCATGCCAATTCTGAGTGTATATTTATTCACTAAAACATATACAGTGACAATAAATCTGGAGATACGGATGGAGTAATGCAATTATAAGAACGTTTACTTTTTAATCAAGATATTATTAAATTTAACGACAGAAAGTAACAATTATATATCTGAAATTTGGAAACGGCAATATATGCTGTTTTTTAATCTTGTTACATTCTGAAGATAGATTCCATAATTTAATTTCAAACAAAGTTGTTTCCATGAGTTATAGCTATTGTTTAATTGATATTTTAATTTATGCAATGGCTTTACGTTTAAACGCTACATTAGATGTGAATTCTTTAGGTTCAAAAAGACTATTTTTTAATATTGTAATTTATCAATATATTACTGTCTTTATTTATTTATAAAATGATTGTAATCTAGACTTCCCCTTTGACAAAAGTATTGTTTATTCTTAAAAAACAATATTTTAATAGAGTTCTAGCCAAATTTTGACCTTTTATAAGTCAGATTGTTTGACAAAACTTTGTGAAATGTATGAAAGCAAACGATTTAACTAGATCCCAGTTAAATATGAAATCAAGTTAATATTTCAAAAATAAATGTAATGTTTCCTGTAACAATGTATGTGATTTTTAATATGAGTTCCTTGTATTGTTCATTAACAAAGTGGAATTAATTGAATATATATAAACTGGCATACGTAGACAGCTATTCTAATAATATGCTGTAAGAACATTTCCAAATTTGAATATAATCCATAAAAAATTCTCAAAAGGGCTATTCAAATTCTAAACTAAATTTATTCGAGTTAAAACTAACTACACTATATTTTTTTGCAAAAGTTATTTAATAATTCATTACCTAATAATAATATCATAGATATATCTTTATCTAATAGCAATATCATTGATAGTATATATCTAGTAACATTTTTTAACTTTCAAATATAACATTACAAAGGAAATATATGGGATTTATTGAACTAATTAAAATAGACCACTTAAAATATTTTCTTTGAATTGTCAGTCAGCAACATCTTATGAATATTCTATAAATATAATGCCTACATTGTGTTATGAATGCAGATATTTTAACGTGTATTAATTTATTGCATTTATGTTTGACATTTTCGGAAAATCAGTTTGATACACTAATATTTTTTCAAAGTAGTAATTACTCTGTTGTAACTAATTTATGGGTACGAACACCAGCAACAATGTTCGTACTGTCCATTTCAGACATAAGCATTGTTTGTAGTTTAAAAAAATGTTATTTAAAAAATTACATTATTTCTATAAAACACAATTACAACATTTAATTTTTATGGATCAAAATAATAGTTTTAAAATGCATCTCCAAAAATCAAGACACTTACAACATTACAATACACATAATCTCAATGATTAAGTTTTACTAAACAACAAATGTTTTGAAAACTCCTTTGTGTTTGTATGGCTGAATTTTTAAAATATCAACTATTCAATTTCCTTTTAGATATTGGTCTAACCTTATTTAATAATAAATTCTTGTGAAATTAAGGACAACTTAATTTTTAAATCAATAATCAGTTATTGTTATAAATATCTAACGTCTTTAATCGTGATCAACATTTCTTTTTAAAACCAATACAATTAGTTTTCAGTTATATGATTCGTACAAAAATAATGTTTCCAATTAAAACAATGTAATT
Organism: Aphrophora alni; assembly: GCA_963513935.1. Lineage (NCBI taxonomy): Eukaryota > Metazoa > Arthropoda > Insecta > Hemiptera > Aphrophoridae > Aphrophora > Aphrophora alni. Next base: position 23,767,766 of record OY740771.1, read on the forward strand.
AATAAGCAAAACAATTAATAATTAAAGCAATTATAAGGAATCCTCTTGTAATTCTTATAGCCTATCATTATACTTTTTATTAGGAAAATAATTTCAAATTTCAAATAGAAAAAAGGATTTTGTCCAACTTGTCACATTCTAAAATAAACAGTGCTCAATAAATGTACTCCCAGAGCATTTACATTTTAAGTAAAGTTGGAATTTAACAAAATCTCTCCATTTTAAATAGAAAAACCAGACTTTAAATCCACTGCCAAATATACAGTATTATGGAAATACCTACTCAAGTGTTTTTATTTTATCTCGTTTAATCTTTTATATTACATTTAAACCGTTTTCGAGTCCAAGAAAATAGCTCTTAGAGCTAGTGGTTCACCTATACATCTTTACCTAATGAAATAAGATGCAAAGGAAATATATGGGATTTATTGTAAAATTTGTAATAGACAACTTAATTTTTTTTTTAATTGTCATTCAGTAACATCTTAATTCAAATACTTAATACATACTTCATCGTATAATAAATGGAATCTACAAATATAATACATATATTCCATGTTAACGAATGCAGATAAGAACTCTTCAGTCATATATAAAGTTAGATTACCCATATTGTTCGCTCAATCCATGTTTGTCATAACCTTGTTCGCTCAGATCACGATTTTTGTGTGTTTGCTCAATCCATGTTTGTTATAACCTTGTTCACTCAGACCACGATTTTTGTGTGTTCGCTCAATCCCCGTTTGTCATAACCTTGTTCGCTCAGACCACGATTTTTGTGTGTTCGCTTAATCCACGTTTGTCATAACCTTGTTCGCTCAGATCACGATTTTTGTGTGTGCTCAATCCACGTTTGTTATAACCTTGTTCGCTCAGACCACGATTTTTGTGTTTTCGCTCAATCCACGTTTGTCATAACCTTGTTCGCTCAGACCACGATTTTTGTGTGTTCGCTCAATCCACGTTTGTCATAACCTTGTTCGCTCAGATCACGATTTTTGTGTGTTCGCTCAATCCACGTTTGTTATAACCTTGTTCGCTCAGACCACGATTTTTGTGTGTTCGCTCAATCCACGTTTGTCAACCTTGTTCGCTCAGACCACGATTTTTGTGTGTTCGCTCAATCCACGTTTGTCATAACCTTGTTCGCTCAGATCACGATTTTTGTGTGTTCGCTCAATCCACGTTTGTTATAACCTTGTTCGCTCAGACCACGATTTTTGTATGTTCGCTCAATCCACGTTTGTCAACCTTGTTCGCTCAGACCACGATTTTTGTGTGTTCGCTCAATCCACTTTTGTCATAACCTTGATCGCTGAGACCACGATTTTTGTGTGTTCGCTCAATCCACGCTTGTCATAACCTTGTTCGCTCAGACCACGATTTTTGTGTGTTCGCTCAATCCACGTTTGTGATAACCTTGTTCGCTCAGACCACGATTTTTGTGTGTTCGCTCAATCCACGTTTGTCATAACCTTGTTCGCTCAGATCACGATTTTTGTGTGTTCGCTCAATCCACGTTTGTCATAACCTTGTTCACTCAGACCACGATTTTTGTGTGTTCGCTCAATCCACGTTTGTCATAACCTTGTTCCCTCAGATCACGATTTTTGTGTGTTCGCTCAATCCACACTTGTCATAACCTTGTTCGCTCAGACCACGATTTTTGTATGTTCGCTCAATCCACGTTTGCACACTCCGCATAACCTACAAGTATGACTTCAAAAAATACTAATGGTCTAGAGTTTGAAGATTACTTGGTTAGTTAGTAGTCTTATAGAACGAACAAATTGATTTATTGATAACTCAAAATACACTGCAATAATAATAAATTTATGTTAAAAAACATTGCATTAACTTTCTCAAACAGCCTCAACAAACGAAACCCTAATGTTCTCAGCCACTTTTCCAAAATGTGTACCTTTTATATTAATGAGGTTTTTTTGTTTTTTTTTATGAATTCCCCTCTACCTATTTTTATGGGAGACAATTTGGTATCCGATTGAAAAAACATTATTTTAGTAGGTTCCAAGGCGAAAAATATTAAAAGAAACACATGTTGTAACTAAATTTAAACGAACAAATAACAAATAATTTGCTCAATGTAACAGGAGATATAATATTCAAGAAGAGAAAATAATAATACCGACATCCTACACACATAAGCGTATAAATCTGTTTATTAAGTGTAGCACATGTCTGGAATGGTCTAGTAGTTCACTTTTACGAGCTTTTCATCGACAAGCCACAATGTGTGTAACAACAAATTTATTCAGCGCCGTGTTAGACTTTAGCTAAGTAGTTGTGGACAAACAACACTTTATGTAAATAACGTTTACTGTAATATAGTTTCGGTTGAACTGGTCAGCGATAAGACACATAAATATGTCAGAATATTATTGTAGCATCATTACTTTAAACTTAGTAAGCAACAATGTATGTTCATAGTTCTTTTATTGATTATAGTCAAAGCAATAACATTAACTTTTTGGAAATATATGAGTATACTGAAAATAGTGATAGGGTGTTTCACATTACTTTATCCACTTAGAGAGCTACTGGTGTGTTATAATAATATCGTATTGTTAATGCGATAAAATATGGAATCTTAATTTCTTATTTCAAATATACAATATTGAAGGTTTTTGAATTGCACGTTATCAAATTCTGATTATCAATGGTCATGAATAGAGTTTAGAAAGTTCTTCACCCAATAAAACAGAAAATCAGCTAATTTCAAAGTATCTTTATGACTGTATGTATCTTTAACTTTTTTTTCTCGTATTATTTATGATATTTTATTTTAGGAATTAAATACAAAGTTATTTCAGTAATAAAATATTTCACAACTACCCATCCTATACTTAGGTTAAAATGTGGAATTTTAGTGTTTTTAAAAACTCTGTTTCTCTGGTAAACGTGGATAAATATGTAAACCTCCATACTTCATATGAAATCTAAATTTTCTGCAAGTACAGTAGTAGAGTCGTGTTCGTAAAGCTTTGCAAGAAAACGAGATGAAAAATAATTTAAGACAATTTAAGGTACGTCAAAACCTTTTCATATTTCTGTGATAATTTGAAGTTGTATTATGTTCGAAATGAAATATATGTTCTGTGACTTCAAACTAGCTTAACTCTGAAGCATGATGTTCTCAAACCAATTTGAAATGTTATTTTAGTAATCTTCAAGGCGTGAAATGTCAACTAATCTAGCTTATTAACTTTTAACAGTAATCATCATTTAAATATATTTAATAAACAACTCTGGAATTAATTAAATCACCAAAAATGGCAGAACAATAAAAGTATAACAAATATTTACAATAACATTAAATATGAAATTTTTTATACTTTACGAGTATAAATGATTGTACTATGTAAAAAAGAATAATTTATTTGAATCAATGTTTCAAATGACAATTTTGAAGTAACTCATGCAAATAAATTCCTCTGAGATTAAAATGTCCAACCCTATTTCTAAATGAGAATATATAATGACTTTTCTAATACTGAAGTTATAAAATTGTTTGATACGCCAGTCACGATTATATTTCTAGTTTGATGTAAAACGTTGCATAACAGTATAATTACATTCCTCGATTCGTAATTCCCTGACTCCCAATATTTAGTGAACCACCTCCAAGGGAAACTAACTTTTGGCAACTTAACCTAACAAATTATCAGAGGACTTTCGATATTAACAACAACCCTAATGTGACAAATTATCGAAAAAAGTAAAGGTCATGAAATTAGAAAAAATAAATTGCGTACAGCATTTAATAATTAAAACACTGTTAGCCATCAACTAGTCAAAACCCAAAATCAAAATGGCATTCCAGACTATAAAAGCCATTTTACATTAATAATGCGAATAATACCTCTAATTATGAGAATTAGTGAACATTAAAAAAACACGCAATAACGGGATACCCAAAAATTGCCAAACATATTTGGTCGACAATCACAAATTATATTGCAAAAATAATTCACCTCTCGAACATAAAGCTATAAGGCAATCCTTTCAACCGAACCAATACATAAATAGGTTCCTTTAAAAAAACCTTAATTAAAAATTAAATATATACTTCAATAACCAATTAGTGCACCATTTGATGATTACTTTATGATGCCGAATTAATTTAAGTTATGATAGCACTAAATAAGATGAATGTTTTGTGTAACTGGTAAGAGAATATAATATGTGGTAGGTTACATGATCGATGAATTTTGATCTCCGAAATACCTTAATTTGAGGTCCCATTAGATCGTTAAAATCATTTATCTGGAATAATGTATATTCATGTTGAATGCAGATAATTTAATTGCCAATAAGTTTTGAAAACTTTTATATTCAATGCCTTCAACAAAAATCATTCAATCATATTTGCGAGTTTAATATCCATCTCTTTCATACACAACAAACACTATGTAGCTGACTTTGAAACCATTCATTCATAGATAGTTAATTGAATTAAACACATTTTCAGGCAAATCAACCAATTTATGTTATCTATGAATCTATCTATTCAAGACTCTCGAACAGTATTTAGGTAAATTCTAATTAGTATTAGTAGAAAGTTACATTTAATACACTGTATTATATAATACTAAGATTAGTAATCTAAAAATTAGTTGATATTTTGATGAAACGTACTTATTAATTTATTTATAAATTTTAAGTTACGCATAAATATCCATCATACAGATGTTTTACTCACACAATTTACTATATTTACTATATTTGCTCCCTAGATTTTTAAATGACAAAAACCATCAAAAATTCCAAATAAAAATTGTAACACTATAACAACCATTTCTTTACTATGTAATTGGTGAAAAACTGTGTTTAGTTGAGACCCTTCTACTCATTATGGTTCGGTAAATATTGTAACCAAAATCTTATCTACTATAAATTGGTATTAGTGTTTTGGTTTGTTTCAAGATATACAGTACTTAGTCTATTATGGAAGAATAAATCTCATAACTCATTTGTAATCAAATCACCTTTACGTTTAAGTAGCACTTATTCGATAAGTAAAGAGTCCCTACACATTATCATTTTATAAATCAGACATTTACGAGATTCAGTGTAGGGTGTATTATGTAAAAGTTGAAGTTAGTTCACTTTATTACAATATTTTTATAAAAACCTCAGCTCCGTGAAAACTAAGTTTGAGTTTAAGGAGTGAAAAACATAAGGGCTGCTCAGAACAAAAAAAAATATTAAGTGTCATTGTTTTACAATCGAATCATTTTTCTTGTATACGTAACATAGATGCAAAATAGAAGTTGTTTAAAACCAAGTTATCGATTATATTATGATAACGGTTCGGTTATGATAGGACCGTAGTAACAATTATTGTTTGATATAGACGATAGTTTATTAGATATTCTTGACTACATAATGTTTACAAAAAGAGCAAAATGCGTCTCATATTTGTAGCATATTCAACTCAATTGTCAGTAATGTATAAAAAGCAATGTAAAAAGAGAGAAAAAATATGTGGATATAAAATGTTTTAAATTATTTACAAATAATATTTTGAGATGTATTAAAAACATTTTTACAAGAGAGTAAAAACTAAGAATTTAACCAATAAGTTTAGGTTGTCTTATATAATATTGAGGAATAAACTGATATAATATATTAAAAACACAGAATTATCAATTTACACGATAAAATTTTTGATAGTGTTTCATATAATTGTAATTTTTAATTATTTGGTGAATGTATATGAGGTTAAAAATTTAATTTAAGATACTGATATTAGTATGGTTAACGTCTTATATAATGCATACATTTATAAACCTTTCTTATGGAAACAGATTGCAACAACTGAACCAATACCAACAAAATATAAAATATTGACAGTTAAATATAATTTTCTGCGTTTAAAAAATGTTACTTATTAATTAATGATACCTTAAAATTAAAAATCACATGACTTTGATTAATTAAACTCTGTTATTATTCAAACAATTTATCCACAAATTATTAAAGATTTTACTTTTTTGTTAAATGTAAGCTTTCCAAAAGGATTGAGCAGAAGGTTAATTTTTTAGAACATTTTACAAAATAATAGAAAGTATTATGATGGAAACTTTATTCAGTATATTTGTTAGTAAAAATCAATGTGGTTTCAGAGTATTTATAAAAAAAGAAATATCGGTTTTTGAACTTTAAGAGTAAGGAATTAGATAAATACCTGTATATAATTGTGTGTGTCAGAGTGTATTTGGAGCTCTAATGTGCACGACATTAAAAATTTAAGTTTTTAGTATTCATATTGAACTGGGAAATAAATTTAAAACCCAGCTAACTTCTGGTCTCCGTATATTCTATTTTATTCATAATATGCGTCGCACTCAGCTTTTGTACTTTACACGTTTGCACAGTAGAATGGATTATGGGATTATATATTATTATGTGTTGGAAGGGGACCTATAAAGTAGCAGAATTGGATTATATGTTGTGGAGAGACCTATAAAACTGCATTGAAACCAATCGCGACATTACAAAAGCTATTTGTGAAATTGATTAGATAAATAACAAAAATAGTCTACGTTAAATAACATACACTTGTTATTTGAACCTCAACATTTAACTTTTGAAATAAATTCAAGTTTTTGTGATTCTTTAGATATTTCGTTTAGGAAGTTCGATGGTCTGGAATTGGTTACAGGACATATCCCAACGTCTAAGTTCCGAAACATAACAAAACGTTTTATCAAGAAACATATATTTTTAACTCTAAGAAAGAAAGTTTTGAAAGCTAGACAAGCATTTTTGAAAGTTTTTCAGTTTTTTAATATACTGCTTAGTTATATGAATTTGCAATTATATTATTCATCCCGCATTAGTAGTTTCAATATTTATCAGTAAGTTTGTCTTGAAGATACAATTGAGCATGAAGTTAACTATCCATTGTTTTACCTATAATACACATATATCATTGGCTGATATGTTCCAGTTAGAAAGTAGATACTGTGTAAAATGAGTATTAATTATTTTTGCATTTCTATATAAATATATGTATATTTTTATTAGAATTACAGAAATTATGAAAAGAGGTGTCAGACAATGTTGTATGTGTTTTTATTCACGTTCTTTGTAAAGTTAGTACTTTTATATGACACCTCTCAATGTTTCGAAAAGTCAACGTTTTATATGAAGAATAGTCCAACATGGTCTTACGGCTTTAAAATCTGAATATAATTAAATTTTGTAAGTTCTGTTGTTTTAAATATCCTGGAGTAGTTCTAATAGGAAGCTACTTATTCTTTTGTTGTAATTTGTAACCTTATGTAAGTTTATTGTTTATTTTGCTGGGTTCGGTCGGCTGCGGTTTTGTCAGTTTCTAGCCAAAGAATATTAATTTTATAATGTTATTTTTCTTTTTTATGTGTATTTCATGTAATCTAGATTTAGTATAAATTCATTTATAAGTTTTACACGTAATAAAGCCCCTAACAGGTTTATAACCTCGGGACAGTTTTTTTAATTTATTTGTAGTTGTAGTTTGTATATATATATATATATATATTTCTTTTCAATAAAAAAAAAATATCAATTTCAAAAAATTTCAATTTATAATAACAAAATATACATTAACAGACATAATGTTTTTAATCAAAGAGAAGGAATATGTGAACATCATCCCAGATGTCACACTACACAATCAATTTTTATATTATTTATTATGACGAAATGACAAAAATATAAATTTGTATACTTGTAATGGTCTTTAAATGAGAACATAGTGTGATTTAAATATTATTATTCGTCTTGAAAATTAAATTCACAAGGAGTTCCCCAGGGATCAGTATTGGATGCTCTGCTATTCATTATATATGTAAAATAATTATGAACCTTAACTAGTTTCTGATGACACCACGTTAAGATTTTTTGGTGAAAGTCGCACAGACATAGATGAATCAGAACATCAATATTAATAATAGTAGAAAATTGGTGTTCAACGGTTTAAAATTAAATACAACTAAAACATAGCTAATTCATTTCAGTATTATACAATTAACAAATAATACTTTGATTGATTATTAAGAAACTATTAAATGTACAGACTATTTGCCATTTTTGGGAGTGGTGAAAACATACATTTTAAATCACGTATTATACTTGCCTTTTTTTATTGCATTACAACACTGTAATAATAATATCATGCTTTCAAAATATTAATTCCAAAAGGTGTGTCTCTGTGTTTACATTTTTATATAAATTGGTAAGAAGGAATATGTTGAATTTGGAATAAATAACTTGAGTTTCTTATCTGAATGACCTGAATCTAATGCAATAAAAATCACAAAAAGTCTTAAATACAAAAAAAAACTCCACAAAAGTGTAAATCTATCCTTAATTTCCCAATTTATTCTGTAGATTCCAACTCCAAATTTTGAGAACGGAAAAGTAACCATTACGTATGTAGCCTATGTATTTGTAACGGTTTTTCATTTAGTTTATAAAATATTATGCAATTATTTTATTATTTCTTTTTTTGATGGTATTCTGAACCTAATAACAAATACTTAGCCTGATTATACCATAAAGATAATTACAAGCAGCTGCATTTATATTCAAAACACACTTTACATAACAACACTAATTCATTATTGACTAGCCTGTATTAAATATTAGCCATTGATAGTAATTAGTTTTATCTAAGACCTAATTTTGGGTTCAAATGAAATTTGTACCATTTAGGATAAATGAGAGATATGTATTAAAGATAGATCGATTAATGGTAAATAAAATATATATAACAATAAGTGGTTCAGTTTCTTTGTAATTCTAAGATATACATTATTTATATATAATCCCCTTTATTGTAAATTATATCAATTAGTCCTAAGATAGAGCAAGCTGAGTGTTATTGTGAAATACCAAAAATTCAAATAAGTCTGGTTTCTTTTATCTCTAATTAAATTCATTTAAGAATACACTATTGGTTTGCTCACCTCTATTACTGCAAGTATCAGTTAACCTGTTTTTAACCGCAACGTTGCTAAAGCTGATTCTAATCAATTCCGTTGATTGTTCCGACCAGTACTTTTGGACAATCAACTATCAGAGCCTCCTGATTCAGGTACATTGTCTGGCGACAGCTATTGCGACGTTTTTTGATATATTTCATAACAGTAGGCCTTCTGCGTGTTGTCTTGGGATTTATATTTGATAGTTTTTTTTTTAATAATTTTACCTAACACCGTTAGGTATTATAACTATTTCTAACACCGTTGACATTATAAATCAATAAGGATAAACAAAGTACATCAATAATTCTCTTATTATTGCATCTCGTGTAATTTATCTTAACAGACACTCCCGCTGCACAAAACCATTATTTTCTACCTACTTCAGCGTTTAATAAAAGTTACATCATAGCAATATCAAATAAATGGTGGAGAGTGTATACCATTGTAATGCATTCATATATTTTTGTAAAAATTACTTGTTTAAATATTTATCTGAGCTGTATTTATGAGTATTCTGTATTGAATAATGCAACTATTATTTATAAATGTAGATTCACAATCTATAGAACAATGTTACACGTAATTTAAAATAAATATATTTCATACCTGGTAGAAAACATAAACACTTATTTATGTGTTATGTGTTATATTAAATATTTAATTAGATAGATAATCAATAATTAATGCACTTAATCAAAATAAATCAATATCCCCAGGTACAATAAAGGCTCAGAATCACCCAGTTCTCAGATCACATTTGAATATTTATTCCTACTAATTAATTTAGACATTGCCTTCAACAAGCAATTAATAAGAGAAACCTTTTTATTACAATAAATATATTAATTCTGTAAACTTTGAATATTTATTCTTACTAATTAATTCAGACATTGCCTTGAACATGCAATTAATAAGAGAAACCTTTTTATTACAATAAATATATTAATTCTGTAAACTTTGAATATTTATTCTTACTAATTAATTCAAACATTGCCTTGAACATACAATTAATAAGAGAACCTTTTTATTACAATAAATATATGCTGTAAACTTAATTCTTTAATGAAATAACGCTTTCCACTTTTATTCAGTAAAAGCTCGTATTTCCATTTCAATTTCGTTTTACAGAATCCAAAATACATTTTACTTCAAGATTTTCCCCTGACAAACACAAGACAGGGATGTTTTACTCGTAACTTAATCAATCCGGATTTTACACCTAAATGTTTTACTCTGTAATATGTCCAAAGCAATTATTTTAAGATATCTATGGTAATTCAAATAAATATGCTTTTTGCATATTCTAAGTGTAGCTTCAACGTAGAAAAGAAAATTTACATTAAACCCGTTCCAAAATAAAAAAATAAAAAATTTTGTAAATTTTTTTGTCAATTTAAACACGAATCTTAAGAAGAAGATCTGTGTTTAACTTCTATTGTTGCAACCTCAAACTTACGCACCATATCACAGTATTTAATATTTTATAATTCCACATAAATTATGCAAAACTTATTTAAAAGAGTGCATATATCTGGCACAAATATTATTTCATTTACAAGGTCACGTCCGACTAATATGCTGTAATCGCAATCGAATAGAAGTTAGTTCAATTTATATACCGTGCTTCGTTTTAATATTTTACAATTTAAAATAATTTTCTATCAAACTTATTGTTCATTAACACTTTAAAAACTTCCACACGATCACAATAAATAAAACGTCTAGTTAAAAAATATTTGTTATATATTATCTTGGTTTTCATGGCGGAAGTAAAGATACATTTTCTTTAAAAATAATATTATTTATATAATCATAAGTTACCTACATAAGAAAAGGAAGTATGCTACTAGAATTAAATTCTGTACTCATTGTAGAATCAAGTAAGAATTTATTTCATTTGATTTCTAAATTTTTGATTCCTACTTTAGTTTATTTTATCAGGGTGCAAAAACTCAATGATTTATGTTTTCTCTTATTTTTAATTTGGCGTATGATTAAGACAACTTTATTAACCTGGTAAGCTTTGTCTCATATGGATTTTTTGGGTTGTTAGGCAGTCAAATGTTTATAACCCAACCTCCTAAAGTTTCTACTGTCCAAAAATACATAACCCTTAATTTTATTTAATTCGTAGTGTTAGACTATCCACTTATATCATACTTTGACTTAATACTTCCAGAAATATAAAGCTAGTTACATTTGATGGGCGAAAAACTCCTAGAAATAAATGTCAATAACTATGTTTGTTAAATAAATTTATATTAAGAATATAATCGACCCACTAAACTCTAAATGAACTATTATCGAAGTTCGTCCTTAAGTATGATTATATTAAATATCACTGGCTTAAGTTGTATATTTGCTATGACTAAAACTTTACTAATTTCCTCAGATGAAATTCAAAGCCTTGCAGAAGAGTCTTTACAATACGGCAATGCCTTCACGACCGTTCATCTGTTCCTAGCTTCTCATGTTTCTATCTCTACTGATAGTTTCTAAGTTTATCCTTTTAGCACCAACTTTTTCCCTGTAAATTCCAAGCTCTGGTTAACAATATTTATTCAATCCAATATGTATTAATGAAATACCGTATAAAATCATTACAAATATTATATTTTAAACTGAATCGATATTTTATATGTTTATGGATATAAACATTTTCAACAGAATGTATGGAAAATAGATAATAGCTCAAATTTTCACCTTAATAAATCAATCTGGGTTAATTTGATGTATTTCAATAACGTGTTTTGATTGTTTGCCTATTTCGATAAATTCGATATTTGTATAGATATTCATAGCCAGTATTATTAGTTTTTTAACAATAACTCTCTCGTTAAAAATATATTTAATAGAAATTGCATACACGTAGTTAATAGTTGACAATATTATTTTTATGGGGGGGGAGTTAATGTAAATTATTTGTTTTACATTTTTGTTTTAAATACGTAAGTGTAATTAAACAAATAACATTTATATACTTTCTCTTTATCCATACAAATATAATAAACAAAAACTAAACTACTTTCATGATTAGAGTTGTTTTTCTTCGTTACTTGTGTCTAGCTTATCAATCTCATTTCTTACGTTATAGAGACAATAATATCTAGGAACGTTATAAAACTACCCTTTATATCGAATATGAACATTCAAGAGAATTTATTGTGCGAATTAAGATTGCACTTACGTTCACTGCAATATCATAAAATACGACTTCGTGCTTTCTGTTGTAATTTCTATGATAATAAAAAATGGGACAGTATATTTTCTTTTAAAAGAGAAAACAAATCATATATATTTTATACAATATATTGTTTAAAAATTGTTTCCAATAAAATTACTAAAATAGTAAACTTTAAAATGAAGTTAAATTTAAGGTGTTGTAATTGTTGGGAAACAATGGTTTGTACAAGATCTACTCATTCATTATGAGTGTAAAAATTGGACAGTCTTAATGTAACAAGTGCATCAAAAAAATTCATTTTATTTCAATTATTTTTAAAAGCTTAGTTTATGGTTTTGTAACCAACAAAATTTATTTTTATAAGATCTTTACATATACTTACACGAATGTATCATACTTTAATCGTGCTTACCACTGCGGAATGTATTTACTCAACCAACTAATGCATATTAATGTCATTACTCTTTAAGCTTTCAAGTTCAAAATTAACAGTATGAATATTGATTCAACCAATTTTCTATGTAATGACTGCGTACTGAATTGTTCCACTTTAATCAGAAAATAAGTAAATATACATTATAATTGAACAAAAATTGTTTATGGTTTCTTCTCCATCCACCCTGTAACACGGGCAAACAGGCCTTTGCAAAACAAAAAAAATGCAACGTAAGCACAAACTTGAGGAAGATCTTTTGAATTTTTGAGGTTGAAAGCAAATTAAAACCTGGATAGTTGTTAACTATTTATATAGTGAAATTCAATATTCACTGAAATCAACTTATGTTAACTATATGAAATTATGTTGTTTTAGGCCAATTTTACATTTATTGATGGTATGATACAGTTAGACAGAATTGCATACAAATATAATTGATAATTATAACAATCTTAGAAATATTCTATCCGTTAAATCATAATCTTATACTACAATTTTTTTTTATTATTTTTTTTTGTCAATAACAGACTATCAATGTAGTGTTAAGTGTTTGTTTGTGTATATAGCGATCATCTATCTGTAAATTGTTGCAATTTTTTTTTTTAATGATGTTTGTTTTTTTTTATGTTTGTAGTTATGTATTTATGATTGATGACTAATTTTTTATATAATATTTGTTAATGAGTTGTCTTATACAAATAGTACTTGTTAGTAGGACTAATAATGAATGATTATGATAATACATTTTTGATAAATATTTCTCCCATATACTAACTGCACATTTAGCGGAGAAGAAACATATTTTCGTTTGCAAAACGTTTATTAACTAACGAATCATGTTTAAACTCACACTAAACCGAGAATATATTTAAGTCTACATAATTGAAAATTGACATAATTATTTAAAAAATTTAATGTTACTAAAAAACATCTCTTACATTGCCATACAGGTCACATTAAAAGTACAATACAACTGTAAAGAAAAATACTAATCAAAAAGTATTACATCCAAGCGAATATCTGTTTATCATCAAATCAAAAACATTAGTAGTAAACAAAAATGGAGATTCTTAGTGGTATCGAAAATATAATTGCTTTTCCACTTTGAATTAAACCTGATGATGTTAAACTTCGTCTTCTAGTTTTTATGTCTCAATAGCCGCAAGGGTACGCACAGTAATTCCTTCAGCATTCGTTTAATTTACCATTTGTATATTTACAATTTATTTTTGAATCTAAATGAAAAACAAAATGGTATTATCTGCTTACAATATAGCTATTTATAAAATGGAAATAAATAAATACCAAAAACTTCATAAAACTATGTGTAAAATTTAATTTTCATTTGTTGATAATGCTTGTTTTGTGACACAACAATTTAATATTTTAATTAACGTACAGATAACATTAGTGAATGGCTTAGGCTTTTTACAAATACTACATTGTCCAAAAACGTAAAAATGGTAAATATTTGTACAATATTTAATTTTAAAATGATAATTAAATGTACGTTTTTGTATTTGTAATTATTTTTATGTATAAGTATCCGATTTTAATGTAAGAGTACCCGATTGTTTTGATATATATTTGTAACATAAATAGATGTGTTGGGTAATTGGTCTGTGTGTATGTACCAATTGAAGATGACGACTAAACCATTTAAAGATCAACTTAATTCAATTGTGGTTGTCTTGAATAAATTTTATTTTATTTTTAATTGAAGTTACCAAAACTGTTAATGAGCGAAAATGTGAAATTATTGTTTTTTAAAATTAAAATTTTTAAAAAATCCAAGATTATGATGTTTTATATTTAGAGATATTGTCCAAGTTTTTATACATGAATATATAAAATCTTGTTTTTATTGTCTATCAATACAAGAAGCAGGAGAAAAGGATATCCTATATTCCTCATATATTGATTTAGTGATCCGGCTAAGACTCCGAGTTTAATTGACTTTTTTGTACTGCGAGGTATTGCATCTCAATATGTCACAATTGAGGAGAATATTGATCTTGCATCTGACCACACGGCAATCGTCCTTTCATTGAGTGAATCAGTTATTAGCAGGACCCACCCACCAAAGTTAGCTAATAAACTTACGGATTGGGAGGAATTTCGTAAAGAAGTTGAGCAAAGAATCAACCTAAGTGTACCATTAAAAGCAAATGATCAGTTGGACCATGAAGTGGAAAAACTGGTTACGGATCTTCAACAATCAGTATGGAATAATACTCCAATTCTGAAACCTAAAACACCTGGGCTGAACTATATCAAAGAAGTAAGAGGCATGGTACAAGAAAAGAGAAAGGCACGTAAAAGATGGCAGCAAAGTCGTTCTCCGGAAGACAAGAGGGTATTAAATAAGCTTACTCAGCAACTTAAAGAAGAAATAAAAATCATTAAGAACGAAAGCTTTCAGTCCTTTTTGAGGGAACTGACGGATGATAGAGATACTGACTATTCTCTCTGGAGAGCAGCTAAGATATTAAAAAGACCAATAAAGTATGCACCACCGATTCGCAGAGATGACGGTAAGTGGGCCAGAAGTGACAAAGAGAAGGCAGAAGTATTTGCTGAATATCTGACAAACGTGTTTCAACCTCACCCACCGACTGGTATGGAAGATATAGCACCAGTTAATAATACAGATCATACGTTGGTCAAGAAATTCACACCAGCAGAAGTCATCAATGAGATTGAAAAAAAGCTTAAAATCAACAGAGCTCCTGGTTATGACCTTATCACAGCTAAGATACTCAAGGAGCTGCCATATAAATGTATAATTAAGCTAACACATCTTTTTAATGCGGCAGTACGGCTTAGATATGTGCCTATACAGTGGAAGATTGCTGAGGTAATTATGATCCCAAAACCTGGGAAGACATTGGAAGAAAAAACATCATACCGACCAATATCATTACTACCAACTATTGGAAAACTTTTTGAAAGGCTACTTCTAAATCGACTTAAGCCAATTATTGAGGCTAGGCAAATTTTTCCAAATCATCAGTTTGGGTTCCGTAGTAGGCACTCGACTATAGACCAAGTACATCGCATAACTGATGTCATAGAGAGATCATTAGAGGAGAAAAAAATATGTGCAACTATATTCTTGGATGTGGCTCAGGCTTTTGATAAAGTGTGGCATGAGGGCTTGGAAAGTAAACTTGATCGCTATTTACCGAGGCAAATGAGTGAGATTTTAAAATCGTATATATCTGATCGATACTTCAGAGTAAAACATGGTGAGGACTATTCTGGATTAAAAAGTATTGCTGCTGGAGTCCCTCAGGGTAGTGTCCTAGGGCCAACTATATATTTACTATACACAAGTGACATCCCAAAGAATGATGGGGTTTTGACAGCCACATTCGCTGACGACACCGCTCTAGTTGCTACTGGACAAGACATGCAAGCAGCTACTGCCAAGTTACAATCAGCCATCAATTGTGTTAACAGCTGGACTAGGAAATGGCGTATTAAACTAAATGAAGGAAAGTCTACTCATGTCAACTTTACCAACAAACACTATGTGTATCAGCCAGTTATGATTAATGGACAGATCGTTCCACATGCAAACGAGGCAAAATATCTGGGGATGACTCTGGATGCTAAACTTCGTTGGAAGTCACACGTGAAAAAGAAACGTGAACAACTTGGAATGAAGTACAGACAAATGTACTGGCTTATTGGAGGGAACTCTGAATTGTCCGTACATAATAAACTGCTTCTGTATAAGCAAATCCTAAAGCCCATCTGGATCTACGG
The DNA here is from genome assembly GCA_963513935.1 of Aphrophora alni. NCBI lineage: Eukaryota > Metazoa > Arthropoda > Insecta > Hemiptera > Aphrophoridae > Aphrophora > Aphrophora alni. Next base: position 23,784,150 of record OY740771.1, read on the forward strand.
CATTCAATTGTGGGGATGCACCAAAAAAAGTAACATCCAAGTAATACAGACATTTCAAAACAAAGTGCTTCGTTGTATTGTCAGAGCACCATGGTATATCCGAAATGCAGACATTCATCGGGATTTGAAAGTGCCTTTAGTCGCCGAAGAGGTACAAAAGTATGCTGGAAAGCATGCAACCAGACTCCGTGATCATCAAAATTTAGAGGTGGCACATTTGATCAGCAACGTCCCACAAGTGCGGAGGCTGAAGAGAAAGAAACCTGTTGACTTGGTGCAGGATTAATACACATGATCAAGTGTAGTTGCATTGTGAAGGACGACTCTGGACGTCTTTTCACCACACAGCCAGTTTGATATGAGAAAAATATTGCTAGATAGTTCTAACTAGTTGCAATTGTATATAAATAAAAAAAAAAAAAAAAAAAAAAAAAAAAATATATTGATTTAAGGTACCTTTATTAATTTTTTAACAAGTGAGGGGATTGACTTGAATATGTGCGGCTGCAAACGACAGCTGAATAAAGCTCCCAAAAATATTTCCAGCGTCATTCTTTTATAAACATCACATTTCAGCTAAGTATTTCATGAAATAAATTGGATTTGGTTTACAAGCAGATGACACAGACTTAAGCAAAAGTCAAGATAATCATTTTAAGGATAAAATAAAGCAAAAGCTTAAAGTTTCAAATATTTAGTAATATAAATGAGCTACAATTGTTTCGCCTTGGGACATCATCGGGCAACTGATAATTAACAGGTATAGACAACTATTTAAAAAAGTAACAGGAAACTGAAATACAATAGAGAAATCGGGAAAGGTAGGTAATGACCTAGCAGGTAGATAAAGGTTAATGAACTATGTTACGGATGGGTTTTAGAAGGGGTGACGAATTTAATACAATTTGGTCATTTAAGTTAAGAATAGGCCTAAGTGAAATAGATCTATTTATTTCTAAACATTCTAAATTATTTTATCTATTGCTTTTATTTTCTATATGTAAGAGTTTAACATTCAATTTCGGATCAAAACTATGACCTGAGTCCAAAAGGTGTTTAGCAAAGCTAGAGTTTCTATAGCCATGTTTCCAGCTAATTACATGTTCTTTAATTCTAACTTTTATAGATTTACCTGATTGACCTATGTACTCAGAGTCACAATCTTGACAAGATATTTTATAAACTCCACTATTTTCTAACATTTTTTAATTATTTCTGGGTTAATTAGTCTACTAATAGTATTGGAATGTGGATGATATGGGTTGATTAACCCAAAAGCAAAATAAGATAATAATCTTTAACATGTACCATTACAAAAATAACTGTTATAATTGTGATGTGTATAAAGTGTAGTATTAAGTGTTCAAAACATGCCTGAAGATGCCTCATGTTAAGTTGAAACAGTTGTAGTAACAAAAAACGACAGAGCTACTTTCGACGTAGAAAAAAAAAGTATGTTTATAAATTTCTTAGTACAACTTTTATTATAGTATAGAAAAGACACAGAAATAAAAGAAAGTCGTCAGTTTCTAGCAAAAATTTGGAGGCAGGAGTTTCAGTTAATCCAATTATTTTTTCTGTGATTAAATTTTAGAGTGAAGGAAATCTAAAATTTTAGTTTTAGTCATATTGTTAAAAATAGTCAAAATTGAATCACAAATGACATACTTGGTGAAATATAAATATAGATTTTTCTTATTTTTTCAGGTATCTTTAAATTTAAATTATCAAACAAAAATTTAAATTCTATAGCTAAACACATGTCCACCTAACAACCTAACAATAACACATTGTAGTTGTAACTTTTCTATATACTCTGGAGCTAAGTATACAGACAGAAGGACTACAATAGTCGTGAAAACCATTGTTTCTTTTAAACTCCAGCCCAAAACAAATATATATCACAATTGTACTTACGTGTATCTAAAAAAGTAAATTTCTATTAACTATAACCATATCCTAAACGCTGTAAATTAATTTTAATAGTTTTTACCGCTAAGTAAAGGACAGATGGAATATATTGCCTAACACAAAGACATCATTATAAGGATCTCTGTCAACATGACAATTAGAAATGGATAAACCGTACAAAATATACAGTAGTATAAATTTATTAATCAATGAAAACAGTCTTTCTGTACTTCAAACAACCATGAGAGATGAAAATGTTCAACTTTGTTTGAATTAATAGTAACGAGAAGAAAACCCAGATACTTGCTCTTTTAGAGCTAACCGGGGTGGGGGGTTAATACTGCTAATACTGAAAACCTTACCAGTGGCTTGTTTGCTGAAACTTCATGAAGGCTAAATTAATTGAGTGTAATATTACAGTCCCCATCAAGTTTACTACAAAGCACATGGTGGTTGCACATTATGAAATTTTAATTACTTTTTTCCTGTGTTCAAATCTCCATATAAATTTTAAACATAAACGAAAAGAAAAGAAATACTAACTGAATCTATTAATGTAGTTTATTGTTCTTTCAATTATAAATTACAAACACATTACAAAATAATTGAGAAGGGAAATATTAAATATTATAATAATATGAAGTACACAACTTTCATATAAAAAAACTTTACATTATGTTAAGTTTATTTATAACATAAACAATAATACATGTTGTAAAATTAAAGACTGAATTTTGGTGCTGTATTTTCTTGTGAGGAGTGAGGTACTTTTAGTACATATTTTTTTGTTTTAATGACTGCATCAGACCGGGTTCTTTCCACTTACAGGCTACACTACATAATACAGGTTTAAAAAAACACAATTGGCCTCTAGACATAATCAAACTTATGTGATAGTTGAGAGTACAAATAATGACAAACATTTAATTCTACCAACATTGTGTTAATATTGAGTTTCAATAGTGGCCAAACTGTTTTTAAAATTTCTCAAATATACTAAATTTTAAACATATTTTAAAGAAATATTGTTTATTCTGATTCTCTTGTTAAATTCTACAATTTATACTCGATACAAAAATACTTCTACATAAATTGTTGAATTTAACAAAAGAATTAGTGTGTGTTTTATTTTTATATTTAAAATTTTTTAATTTTTGACCTTTTTACTCCCCCTTCCTCTTAATTACCTAATATGAACAACAATAAGTCTTTTAATATTAACATTTCCTACAAGCCTATCAAATCCACATGTCATAAACATAAATAACTAACTAACAAACCGTTGTAAAATTATAGTCTAATGTACTCAATATAATCACAGTCTCTCAAAGATATTATCTATATTTAATAAAAGAGATATCTCTATTTAAATTTTAATTTTGGCAATGTAAAATATGTAGTTATGGAAAATACCGCTGCTTTGTGGTAACGCGTTACGCCGTTTTTGGTCACTGTGGTAATAGGTGACTATCACCTATTATTTAAATCACATATTCATAGCTTACAGCCAGCTAGCTGTGTCGTCGCGCTTCCCGCTATTATTTCAATTGACTGTTATTAGGTTAAAGTTAGGTTAAATGTTTAGTCCCACAACTGACTATTACTGTAATTAAACATTAACGCTTCTTACAACAATTCGTTATTCGTTGGCTAACACTACTGACTATTCTTTCTTTGGCAATATTGCGATGGTTAGAAAATAATGTAGAAACAGACCGGTGTGTCTTTTTTCTTTAAATCGAAGGCACAAGAACGTAATTACCTCTATCGAAATAGAAGGTAGACTACTTTTTCATGGTTATGAATTTAGAATCAAAAGAAATTCAAAACACTGTCTTAATTTAGTATCACCATAAGGTCATTATTGACAAAGGTCTACTTATATTATTCTTTTTATTAAACTCTAAAAAAAACAATGGTCTATTTCATTAATTTTTATATATATAAAGATATTGACATAAATAACTATTAGTAAACTACCCGTTGCCCTACAGTCGTTCTGGATATAAATTGTGTTATTTAATTGGAAATTTTATACTCGGTGCTTAATTTAATGAGATTCATTGTATCATTTATCATAAAGTTAGTTTTTTTTTCATTAAGGTTATTGAAAGATGTCAGCCATTATTTAATTTACTTATACTCAAAGTTTGCTGTACGGATAAAGTTCGTGAAAAGATTCTGAACATTAAAACTAATTAACCTATCACCCTAATTTATCATCAATTCACTAAATGATTCTACTAAATGTTTAGTATTTTGAAGAAGCGTTATTACCTTCAAGAAAGGTTTCACAATGTAAATGACATATTCAAATAATTTACCGCATAGATAATTCCTGGAACTGACAATGGTTTTGAGAGTGATCATACTATTTTTTTTTTTTTTTTTTTAATTTAATCTCTTCAAATATACAATCATTTAAACTTGTTTATACTAAATAACTGCGAACCTACTTAGACATAGTTACTGAGTATACATAATCATTTTATATTTTTTGTATGCACATTATTTTTATTCTTTAACTACTTCATGTTAAAACAGTAAAATTTCAATTTGGCAACAGATATTTTTTAAAAATCTGTCATTTTAACGATATATTTTACATTTGACAGATTTCAGTAATTTTTTAATTAAATGTCAAAGAATGATTTTTAACATACTCGAAGATCGTGTATAAATTAATGATATAGTCAATTATTTATACATATACTGTATTCAATATATTATTTTGTGTCTCTCAGCTAATAGGATTATTAATTTGTATTATTAAACAGTTAATATTTTCTGTAATAGTTTCTTGACACCTGAGGTTTCGTTGCTATCAACAGTCGAATATTTTTAGTAGAAAACAAGCAAAAACGCAGTAACCATTTAAAAAAAAACAACAGTATTTTGTTTGAAATCATATCTTTTAAGTTAGGTTTACACTATTTCACAAAATGGTGGGTAAAACTTCTGCGATGTACTACCTATTAGTTTATACATTAATGTTAAAATTACTGATATTATCATTTACATTATACTAGTTCATATAAGTGTGCGTTTTTGGGCTAGTAAAAACTAGAGTTCTCGAATTACAGTATTGTAACATCTCGCCTTTATAAATCTTACTACACGTGTTTCACTGTAACATTCGGTTCTTAAACTTAAATTGGATCCCGATTTTCATTTTTAAATATACACGCTACAATTTTTTTATATTCGAGTTGTATAACTCCACACTTGAGAATAATATGTTTTGCTTTAAAATATACTTATAAAATAGTTACTTCCAAAAGTAAAAATTATTAATCATTAAATCGCTTAAACACAATTTATTTAATAGGTTAAGGAAACATGTTAAAATAAATTACATCAGAAGGAATTGTATTTGTCAAAAATATTTTGTAAAATTACAAATGTGTTAAATAGAAAAACAATTTAGCATAAGAATAATATCGTCGATATGCAATGAAATATAATTGTGGTAATAGATTTCTTAACTTCAATATTTTAGATAGATGAGATTCGTGTTTTGATATAAAATAGAGTAGTATTTGTATGTTCAAATTCCTAAAGTAAATTTTGAAGAAGCGAGGAATTTGTTATTTATGCAAAAAAAAAGGTGCGGATTTATAATAAATTCTTGGTAAGAAATGTAAAAAAAAAACTAATTTATAATGTTATGTAGTTACATTAGCAAATTTTCTAATATAAAATAAGCTCAGAATTTATTTGTATTATTTTCTTATCAAGGAATTTCTTTTAAATTAAATTTCAAATATAACCGTTTTTCTAAATTATCACTTTAAAAAAATCAAATTCGTTTATTGGAAATATTTACCTTAAAAAGAAGGGTTAGGCATATATTTCAAAGAAAAACTGTCTGACCTTAATACTATGTAAAAACATATAACATAAATGAGATAAACTGGTTATAGCCATAATAAACATATTCTGCTTTCATTAAACAACTTGATCAACTAAATTCATTGTTTGCGATGTTTGATAACTTTTGATTGGACTCATGTTTACTGTAATTGTTTGATTTTCATCGCACCAATTTCAAAATAAACGAAATTGTAAACAATTATTTATGTTCCAAAACTCTACTGACCATTGTCCAACATTATTGAAATATTTGTTTATAAATGATTTGAAATTGTTATTAATTGTGTAGATGTGAATTTTCAATAGACACTCATTAATGAACCCTATTATATTTTGTTTTACTTAAATATTAGTTTATCTGTCTGATTGAGTGTCCTTTTATTTGGATCTCGTATGTGCGTATCAATGTTAGTGTGTTTCCTTGTTTGTATTTCTCGTTGGTTGTTTGACTGAATTCATGTTTGTTTTTTATGTGTAATTTATAGCTTTTCTCTCTCTCTCTCTCTCCCTCTCCCTCTCTCTGTCTATTTTTCCATTCTCTTTCCGTCCTTCCTAACATTTTCTCTCTCACTCACACACAAACACAAATTGTCCTTCTACTTTATTTTCTGTATAATGGACCGTCGTACAATAGAGACGCTTTATCTGTGCGGATGGCGTATGCGTAGCCTCTTTAACAGTTCGTTACGCAATATTATTTCAGAGTGAGTTACAATAGAATCATGAGCATTGGCAGAACATGAAACTATACTCACAAACGTAATTTTACAAACCAAATAAGTGACAGCAACAACAATGCTTAAAACAAAAAACATTTAGAAATAATTTACAATTTAAATGTAACATTATTTTTAAATACAATAACCATAATACTATAAAAAATTTAAAACAATACACAATTATAAAATATATAAAATTTCAAATATATATTAAATTTGGTGAACCAAAGAATTCGGGGTAGCATCTGCTCTGAAATATCCCAAATTCTTCTGTTTTACGTACACATACCACACGATATCAGCACTTGAAGGACGACTATATCAACGTCGTCCAATCAACTGACTGGTCACGCCTTGCCCCGCCTCTTATATATTATCTACAGTTATTAGTTTTAAATATTGTCGCTTTAAATCAGCACTTGTCAAGTAGTAAGTTTCAATACCTACCTAAATAGATTTACTTTTCTTACAATCTACTATTTCAATTGAGATGTTTTATGCTAACTCAAAAGTATAGATAATTTTATTTATAAGTACGAAAAACTAAAGAAAGTATAATGAAAGGAAATTGAAAAGAAAAAAAAAAAAAAAAAAAAAAAAAAAAAAGTAACCATGTTTAATTTATGTAGTTTATAAGCTATACAATATATATTTATGGAATTGTTATACAGTGAAATCGCTTTAGCTGTGCGAGTGTGAGACATCTCTGAGAACCACTCCTTGCAGCCTTGAAAAATACATAGACGTCAAAACATCTACCACAATAATAAATAAGTAATATCATTAAACATTATAAATAATCTCTGCCTATAGCCAGTGGTGATGTAAATGAAGGGCGTTTACGTTTTGGTATTTTTGTTAAAAATAAACTTTTCAAAAATAGAAAGATAGGTGTGCGTCACTCAAACAACTAAAGTGTATCGATTGTATGACCATTGCATAAATATAAATTGGATAGCGGTAATTGAAGTAGTAATTGGTTTAGTTATGGAGGAAAAGCAAATCTATTTAGGTAGGCATTCAAACTTATATTTTTAACAGAAACTTATATAATAATTATATTTTTTGAAAATAACTTCTTTATTTATAATCTTAGAGATTTAGGGTTGTTTCGATTTACATGCATAATTGAAATCTACATATTTTTATCTAATTTAGTGTGTTGAATTGAATAACACCCAAACTATAAACAAAAACTTATTAAAATGCCCACCATTTTATCAATTTTCTTTACATTTTAATAAATAGGGATCTGTTTTGTTTGTCTGTCGCGAACAATTTTTCTCGGTAATCTAAAAATGTACAAAATTTGTTATTTAGGCGTATGTTGCCTATTTATCTTCTTTTTTCCATTACCTTGTAACTTGGAGGTAGCTGACATAAGACCAAATCGTATTCGTCGCAATCTGCTCTAAAAAATGTCTTTTCATGAGCTAACAGTTAAAACAATGGAAGCGATCATAAAAGTTTGATATTACAAACTCTAAAAAACCATACGAAATTATATTTTTGACAGTAACTTCTCTATTTATAAATTTAGAGGTGTATGGTTTGTATTATTACATGGAGAATTGAAATCTACAATTTTTTATCTAATTTAGTTGGTTAAAAATTTAATAACACACAAAATATGAACAAAAACGTATTAAAATGGCCACCATTTTAAGAATTTTATTTACATTTTTCTAAAAAGGGATGTATATAAACCCAATATAGTCCCCTGTACCAAATTTCATGTTCTAACTTATTATTCGTGACCGCTGTCGTGCTTACGTACAGGTGACAACGACGACAATAACGGACATATCGAAAATAACTTTTACTCATGAAAACATGAAACATGAAGATGAGGCAAAGAATGGAAACATAATTTTTGCGTTTACCAAACTTGCCCTATACATACCGGGTAAGTAATATTCTTAAACCCAAATATCCCTACAGAAATGAAGAAACTCCAGGAAGTTTGATCAAATAAAAGGAAATATACCAATTCCAAATACAACAAAATTATTTTATACAAGATGACCTTTCAATGACCAAGTAAATGTAATGACCTTACATGTAAACCAAGTTTGTCCAAAAGAACTTAAAAAGGTTTGGCTAATGTTCCCAACATAAAATCATTATTATAGATTCTCTCTTTCCCTACATGTCTCTTTCTCCGTACCCTTTCTTCCAAATCTTCCAAACTGTTTTTTATATCATTATCTTATTCTCTCTCTCTCTCTCTCTCTCTCTCTCTCTCTCTCTCTCTCTCTCTCTCTCTCTCTCTCTCTCTCTCTCTCTCTCTCTCTCTCTCTCTCTCTCTCTCTCTCTCTCTCTCTGTCTCTCTCTCTCTCTCTGAGAGTCTCTCTCTCTCTGTCTCTCTCTCTCTCTCTCTCTCTCTCTCTCTCTCTCTCTCTCTCTCTCTCTCTCTCTCTCTCTCTCTCTCTCTGACTTTGCTTGTTTGACAACCTCTTAGATACATTTATTTATGTCATTATTTGGAATACCATACCATTTTGAACAAAGAAAATGTTTTATATTCAACTCACTCCAAAACAACTGATTTGTGCTGATCTTAAAATTATGTTTAAGATATTTTAAAATAATTATTTTTGATGGAGTACAAGTAAATATTTATAGGGGAGGAGGGGTAAGTAAGGAGGAGCAAAAATTTCTTACTTAAAATCGTATATTTACAGTTAAAAGTAATGCAGACAGAGTCTTAAAATTTAGCTATTAATTTGTGAAACTAAAAGAAAACCACCACTTATAATTTTAAAGTGTCAGACTTTTTCAATTTATTGTTATTTTATTGTTATGGATTACGTTAAAATACTATTTATTAGCTATAAAGAAGTTATAGCTAATATTTGTGGTAATTACTTTGATACACAACATAAGCTCAGCTCCAAGTAATTTAAAACCAAAACCTTTAATAACAGTAACATAACAATCTAGGTTTTACTTTTTATAGTTTTTATAATAGTTGACATCTAACTTTACAACCTTATAACTTAAAAAATTAATTGATTTTCATGTTGTTTGGTTTTTTGTAATCTCCATTGTGTATATATTATATTATATCAAATTACAGTTGAAAATTTATATAGCAATTTGTTGGAAAATATTGTTCAACTATTTTGTGATTATGAAAATGATTAATAACATAACTATTCTAAAAACAATACGTAGGGTCATGACCCCTTTAAGTAGCATTTTTTTTTGTTTTACTATTGTTACTAGATAATTTAATATTCATATGTACTGCATAACGGTCGTTTTATATACATAACATTTTATTATGGCTATTTTGGCTCCAGGCTAGGTTTTAGTGCAATTGTTTCAGTTGAACAAATTATTTTAAATCAATTATATTTTTCATACAACAACAAAATTATTTCTGATCATAACTAATTTGACTAATATTGAGAACTTATTTACTATTCTAACAGATTTATAAAATTTTTATTTATAATTTTAAATGGAATTAATTATTGTAAACTAAAACAATATGTAAAATTATTCACATTATAGCTGGTTTCAGTTAACTTAATAGTGTATTGTCAGTTGTAACTGTTTCCAAAATATTATATTTTTATTGTAAATTTTATTGTTTGTATTATTGTGTTTTATCTGAATAAAATTTTGGAAAATTACTTTTATTATGATTGTCTTGATGTATTAAATTTAACGTTATGAACGATCCAAAGTTTAGCATTGTGTTAATTGATTAAATAACAGGAAAACGTTAAGTTCAGAAAGAGAATAAAATACTTGTTCAATAATGTTTATAACGTATTGCCATAAGGAAAAATATTTTGATATCGAGGTAAATTTCTCCTCATTGGTTATTATGCAGTTAATAAGGAAAAATGTATGTTTTGTACTATACAGATTATACTAAGTTATCAATTAGTAAGTTAATATGTCTATATTAGTATTGTTTTTATAGACAAATATTAGTAGTTAGATTATTTTCAAATACTATTTTCAAATTACGTGAGGTAATTATAACTTATGCAATTCGTAAAAGACTATCATATGATATAAATCAAATAATTTTAAGAAGGTATTACTAGCAATTTTAAACAAGCTTGTACATTTATTCACTTCTACATTATAATTCAAGTTTTCCTATAATATATAAGAAAGAAGTAGAAGTATGATTCCGCTGACAGTGATTGTTAATATTTACGGTTCGATGTAGAATAGATTTAAAAGAGGTTGTAGGATATTGAAATCTATAAATAACAGATATTTAATTAGTTTCGTTAGAAACATAAGAGTATATTATACAAAGCCAAATTATCTTTATACTACATATAAATAATATCGTGATGTCATCATTTAAAAACAACAATTAGTGACACAATGTTCAGTTAATTTGGAAAATAATAATTTGTCTGCATTGTCAAAGTACTACTGTTTGAGTCTAAATTTGTATTTTAGGATAAATGTTAAAGACGATATAGAAGCAAGAGTGCCAATTAGGTCTGCCCTAAAAATCTCAACGTACAAGACAATTTATTTCTGGAGCTACATTTCCCCAATTCGATTATACATAATACATTAGGGAATGGTGGTTGTAAAGTTCACTGTTAATATTGGCAAGCACGATCCCTACGAGTGGAGCCTCTAGTGACAATAAATAGTACTAATGAATAACTGAACATTTATTTGTTAGTGTAACGTATAAAATTATAACCGTAATTATTCTTACACAAAACACGGTACAAACTCAACAAATTGATCTTTAATTATTTATAATTGTATTTATAACATTACTTTTCCTATTTATTCATTAAATAATATTTCACCCTACTCCTTGATGCTATATAATATAAACGTACAATTTATTTTCGATTTAAATCAGACTTAGAAAAATTCAGATGTAAAAGTTAAATCTAGTTTTAACTGGAACCAATTTTACGGAAGAAAAAACAAAATTGTTTTTGGTACAAATGATTAATGTCTATGTGGAATTATCTGTCAGTGAATGAAGACGATTACACTGACAATGGGTATATGTGGGTTAATAAGACTTATTGTATTTGCGATAATAAAAATTGCTGCAGAATATGTAATAACATACATGAAACAGCAATTTATAAATAAACCATATACCCATTTCACCACTATAATCTAAAGCTAACTGTAATACACCCCTAACGAACGATGCATGATAATATAGATTAAACTTAATGGGATATAATTAGGAAGGGTTTGACGCATATAATTCAAAGGACGAAAGCACTATACATAAAGGATTAATCGTGTAAGTCCTCATCTTGCTCTTAATTGCTCTCAAGGCTTTCAGTGATAAGTGACTGGAATTTCAAAGTGCAAGTTAAATTATTATTTCAGTTCTTGTGAATGTGTTTCGACTCTCTTGCAATACTCATATTAAACCTAGTTACGTAAAATCGGTCTCTGGTTTCCTAACTAAAACGTGGAGTAATTTTTGTAGTATTATTTTCATTAATGACCCGAAAAATTTAATTTTAACAACTGGGTTGTAAAAAGAAACGATTCAATCGCTAAGGCGACATAAAGTGAGGCAGGTAAGGTCTAATCTCTTCTTTTCCATTTAATAAACAAAAATACTTTTTAAATTTAATCTAAACTAAACAGTAGGATTACAAATTCTATTAATGTGTCTTGTTTTATATTTTAAAATAGATGTTAAATATTTATAACGCGTATTACTTCAACACATTGTGATGCGCTTATCTACTATGCACATTTTAACCTTATCCATGGCACGTTTTAATATACAGGGTGATTTACAAAGTTTTGCCGGCTCTTTCTGAGCTTATTCTTACAGGCCAAATGAAAGAAATAACTTTAAATAAACATGTGTCCTGAAACGCTTTGGTAGCTAGTTACGACAAGCGAAAGATTTCACCCTAATTTCTAATCCACCGGTAAAATGAAGTCTTGCTAAAATTCCTTGGACCCAAATTAAAGGGAAATGTTTTTGGATTTATACGCAATTTAACCTGAAAACCGTAAAAAGTAGGTTTCAGAATAGATATTTCTCTAGTAGTGTTGAGAAAAACTATTATCAGCATGGCACTTCTCCCCACTTCTCGTTAGATGTGTGAGCCTGCTTGATCGGTATTTCCTAAATTTACTGATTGGTCGTTGCAGTCCCCAATCCTGCCACCCAGGTCACCTGATCTAACACCAATCGATTTTAAAATTTCGGGATGAATGAAAAATGTTGTTTAAAAAGTTCATACTCGTGAGGTTGTATTATTATTATTATTATAGCCTTATTATTATTATTAAGGATGTCACTGCGCAACTTAAGGCCAGCCCTGCAAAACGTCGAAGGCCAACATGTGCGATCCATAACCGTGCAGACAAATATAATTAAGTAGAAGACAAATGATTGAAAATTTATTTTAACATTTGGGGAGTTATTTTCCAGGCACTTAGATATCGACTAATAGATTTTTAGTGTCTACAACTTTCGTCATTTTTCAGTACACTATGACATGTTTTGTTATTTTTTACCTTATCATATACCATCTTGTTCAAAATTAAATTCTCTATAAGTTTCATTGAAAACATTTACGTGTTTATCAGCTATTTAACAAATGTATTTCATAGAATTTCATGAAATTTCCTTATCATAAAAAGTATATTTTTGACACCAATTATTTGTGTTTTACTCCAGTTTTGTCCAAACTACTAGAGAAACAATTCTAAACCCTACTTTTTACAGTTTTCTAGGTCGACTTTCACATGCCACCACATACATTTTCCCCTTAACTTGAGTGGCAGGGATTTCAACAACACGATATTTTACCGGTGTATTAGAAATTAGGGTAAAGTCTAGTGTTTTAGGATATAAGTTTATGTGAAGTTTTGTTTCTTTCTCTTGGGCTGTAGAATGAGATCAGAAAGCGTCGGTAATACTTCTTAAATCACCCTGTATATACTGTATATTCTAAATAACAGCTATTTCAATAATAGCTTTAAATTTCTACTGACCATCGATACAAATTCATTTCTGTTGAATGCTTTGAATTAATTTTAGTATTTCCAAATACAAACAAAAACTACAAATATAAAGTTCTGAAATAAGGATGGTTTGAACTTTAAAATAAAATAGTAACAATTCAAGGAACAAATTTTAATTATTCACCTTAAAATGTAACACGGTTTAGTTGTATTGCTGCGGCAAAGTTACATCAGTGTTTGCAAGGAGAAACTGCAGTAAAAACAAGTATTACGTGAAACTTGTCTGGTATGTAGTGATACTTGAGACTGTAAAGAATATAGTTTTATTTATTTATATTTTGTACAATAAAATAAAACTATCTTATGACGATTAAGTATGACATTCTATAAACGACTATATTATAAAATACGTATGCCAGTTATATTTAGAGAAAAAACTAATTAAGTATGTGATATTAGTTTTGAAAATTTGTAATATTTACATTAAAATACACTAATTTGTAGAAAACATAATTTAATATATCAATTATACACCATTAATTATGGAACATATTTATTTCATTGTTTTAATTAACACGCAAATCCCATGGAATTAATATTTAAGTTAGATATTGCCTAAAAGCAATAAATATTGTATGTTTTTCTGACAACTAGACTTCATTTATTTTTGTTTCTGAGAATTCAATCTATAGTAAATTCTGAAGTTATGGTAAAATTAATAAATAAAATTCTATAAGAATTAATTCAATCACAATTTATTTGTTTTATTCAAATCATTTAGTATTAAAAACAACCACTTTTTAGCTAGATTCTAAACCATTCAATCACAGTTTAATAATTGAGTTAAACCAATTTCCTGCAACGCGTTCAATTTATAACTAACTTGGAACAAAATTAAATTACTTTGTAGTTCTCCTAAATATAAAACGATTATATTTGTAATCTACTCACTAATGTGAAAATTAGTTATAGACGTGGATTACTTTTGAAATAGTATCACTCATCAAATTTGTTCCCAGTAATCGTTCCATGAGAGTCCATGCAATACATCCTATAACTCCCATAGAGGAATTAGGGTCGCATAATTTGGATCAAGTGGAATAACTTTACAAAAATTACAATATTATTTATACTTTATAAATTTTATGAACTATTATTATATTAAGTGTTTTTTATCCTACACTTTTATTGACTACGGTGAGGAGTATATCTTCTGGTGAATTGAAATGACCGATTCCACTATTTTTTTATATTTATCCATAGTACAGTGAAATAAGACGAAAATGGTGGTGAAAAGTGTTGTATCAATTAAGTGCATTTTTTTTATTTTTCAATTTTATGCATAAAGATGAGACGGTAACTAATTTTGTGAGTTTTTTTGTGCATGGCTTCGCGAAAAAAAGTGGCAAAAAACGCATTGTTGACGTTTTTCGAGTGCATCGCTTCACTATTTATTTAATATCTCCGGCACCAGGGGTCGTGGAAAAATTTAAAAAAATGTTAAATGACCATGATTAAATAGACTATCGATCCATAAGGTAGGATTACTTAAAAATTTCATCCTGACCTCCAAAATAACATTTCTCGCACTTTTTTTATTTAGTTTATTTAATTAGCGATATTTAAAGGAAAAATGGTTGCAATTTTTTCAAAATTAGGGAAAACATGTATTTTTATGTCGGTAACTCATGATATATATATATATATATATTTTTTTTTTTTATTATTATTATTTTTCCACTCGCAATCGGCATTTTTCGGCAAAAATTGAAGTGCCCGCCATTTTTGGTAAAAGTATGGTAAAAAGAATTCATCATCTTAAAATGTAGGGTTTGATATTTACTTTTGTCTCAGGTAACCCAAAAGTTTGTTGTCTTATAAAAAGTGCCCATTTTTAGGGATTTACCACTAATGATTTAACTAAATGATTTAACTAAAATATTACATATAATCTAAATTATAGGAAATATGTAAATGTAAATAAACTTGTGATTTTATGTATTTTGTTGACTATTACCTATCATATTCAAGATTATGTTTCATAGGAAATTATAAGTATGAAATTTTATAAAGTTACTAGCAGCAAATTATTCAGTACAAAACAACAGTATCATTTTAATCTGGCGAACTGTATTATTCACTTCACGAAACCAATAAAAGAGAATAAACGGCAGCATCATTTAGGTTTTATGAAGCACAAACCCCACCTTCTATCCCCAATTAGTGGTTGTTCCACAAAGCATCCATTATTAACAGTATAACAACATACCCTTTCGTCCTTTAACAGTAATAATGTTATGTTAATTCCGTGTGTGTACGTAGAATGTACGGCAGAGTTCCATGCACTCCTTTTATTTATATATAGAATGTGTGATAAACTACTAACCTTGTTTTATTTGGACAGTTATAATAAGCAGTGTAGAAGAATCAAATAATGCTTTGTATAAACTAATTTTATTCTAAGCTATAAAAACTAAATATAGCCTTTGAAATATCAACGAAATATACAAATTAAATACTTTGATGACTTTGGCTAACAAAAACATAGACTTTAACTACTCTACAATTGATAAAAACTGACTTTTTCACAACGATTTAAAACATCAAGTTGAACTCTTCGAATTCAAAGTACAATTTATTAACATATTAACAAAATGTTGTTACTTTATTTTCAGCTGTTTTTTGGCTATTGTGATAAAATTATGTTTTTATTTTAAATATACGAACAACTACTTACCTCTCTATATATAAATATATGACCTCTATTAAATACAATAACTAAAAAATCAAATGAGACTAAAAACAGAGAGTCAAAATAGTGTACAAACTATAAAAAAATTATTTTCGCAATTATTGTAAATGAATGTTTTCAATTATATGTGAGAAAAACATTTCTAACATCACTTAAAATCATCGTTTTCAAAGATAGATTTAGTAATTTCTTAACAAAATGTATTTAATTTTTAGCTAATAAAATAATTGTAATAAATATATATTATCCTCATTATATAATCATTTCTGTTACTCCTCTATTACACAAATATTTCAATGAGTGTTTTAGACTGGAATGAGTATACTAGAAACTATAAATTGTGTTGTGAATTGTAATTCGTACTTTCCAACCACCTACCGACGCCATAACAACCAAAACATTAGTAACCCTATAATATTATTTCACGGTAATGATCGTAGTTCAGATTACATTACAACCGTTGCACATAAGTATCGGCAGAACATGTATGCGTTATTAGCTAGTATTATTTAAATTAAAGTTTGCACTGTTATTAGTAAAATTTGTTAAAACAAAATTATCAACAATTATTAGTATTTTTAAAATGTATTCACGTGCACATTCAAAAATTAATTTTTCTCTATTACTTTTAGATATTTTGTATTTACAATCGCAGTTCAACTTGGGCGAAGCTCCGCTAGTTGCAATAGGTAAACTAATTTAACACACTTATTTTTTAACTACTTACCAATGATTCCGATTTGTACACATAATTGACAATATTGTGTAATAAATGTTTTTATTTTGAAATGAGAGAAATTAATTTATTCACGAAATAGTATAAATACACTAAACACCCAGGAAATATACTTGTAAATAATTTTACGCATATATTTGCAAAGTAAGATTATTTTAGTTTCATACACGACATAATTAACATAAAAATTCTAAAGTTATTCCGTTTCAGACCTAGTTATTTGATAACGACCTAGTTTACAATTGTGGTTAACGTAACGAATTACCACGATTAAAAATTACGCACAAAATTACGGTTTACGTTAACCTAAGAACGTAACTTCTGATTTCATTTTTTTAAGCAAACAGAAATAAAATAATCCTAATTTATAAATTGAAGAAAAGAGTTTTGCAGACTAGCTCTATAAATAAAAATATTAAGCTTAAAGTTGTCATTAAACCCTTCATGGACGTTTTGTGAATGTAAGCACAAGAATGCACTAATAAAAATATTTAATTAATTAAATACAGTGTAAATCACTATAGTTTAGACAATATCAGTAACAACAGTGGCTATAAATTGTGGTAACACAAGTTTGTGAATTGTTTTAAACCAGAACGATGGAAGTGCTTAGATAGTTTGGTAACAACAATAACTAAATTCCCCAGTTTGGTATCTTGAGCTCATATATTAAAGTCTGGCGTTAAACAACTACTCTGCTTCAGAGATAACGTTAAATACAATCCCTTCAAGGATATCGAAACCCACGTTTACAATTTAATAAACATCGACTTATCTTAACATTACAAAATATACTATCCTCTAAAAGACAGAATAATAGTAAATCTAATTAACAACGAGAATGGTACTAACATGTAAGAAGTGTAATTTAAGAATTATTTTCTTTTATGTTTTCTAGTAGAAATTTAAAAAATGTTTCAAAACATTGCTCAAATTTTTCCACTAAATAAAAACGAAATAACGTAATCGTCACCAAAAACCACGCTTCAGTTGTTGTCATTCAAAAAGTGAAAATGAACCTGGTTGACCTCATTGATAATATATTATAAAATCAGCCTAAAATTGGTTTACTCGTTCCATAAACATAAGTCGTATTTGGACTGTTCTTAACGGCGGTCTTCCTAGATTTTTCTTTTTTGTAAACTAGTCTTGAACTGTAATATTGTTTTACTTTTAATGTTTTACACTTATTTAGGTTAATAATTTCATAGATAAATAAAATTTGATTGATACCGGTAAAGCTCATTGAGAAATTAAGTATTTTATAACGACCAAGTATTTTTCACGATTTTCGTTGGAGTGTTAGAAATATATTTACCTCCTCGATATATGTCTTATAACATGTCGGAAAATTATTGCAGAATTTAAAAAAGTACTTACCTAAAGGTATTGTTATGAAAGGTACTTGTTATGAAAATATCTTGCTGTAAATCAAAATAATCTTATTTAACTAATAATCTTATTATTGTCTTCTAAGGTTTGGTAAATGAAGGGGATTAAATATATACATTTGTTTTTTGTCACAAGAGACAAGTGTGATTGAGAATTTGTCAGCTACTGAACGAGAATGAATTGGATTGGGAGGTTTGTGTTTGGGATAATACATTTTAGTTAATTTTTAAGCATCCTGTTCCTACAACTTGTAAATTTATTATACATTTACACCACACTTTATAAATTGTAAATTAATTACTACGCTTCTAACTGAGCCCTTAGAGTCAACACATGCCTCATACTAAGCTGTAAGATAAATTACGTTGAAGAAACTGTGTTTTAATTAAAAGTGTCTCATGCATTAACTCAAAGGAATTGGAAGTCGTTATACATGAGACTTCAATCATGTAGGTCCTGACATGTGATTAATTGCACTAAAGGCCTTAATAATGAAGTCGTTGTAAGTATTGAATGTTAAATTGTGCTTTTAGGTTTGGCAATGTCATTGAACACACGTTAATTAACTCAATCATGAATTAATGTTAGTTAACATCAATGGAGACTGTAGTTCAAACAACTTCTATTGAGAATATTTTTCACTTAGTTAAACTTAAATTGAAAATCCATTTTTTATTTAAGTCTTTATTAAAACTTTATTTACTTTAGTTTCACCAAATCGTCGGTAATAGAATAAAAATTGCGAAGAAAATGGTTTTGTATATATTGGTAGATAAACAAAAATCTCAACTTTCAATATTGCTTTTTTTAATTGTGCCACCAGCTGATGGGATTACCTATCATTGAGACCCAAAACTGTAGTACTTACAAATGCAATCGAATAACTGGAATAACGTCATAGTACTACCCAAAGACGGGATCACATTTCTGCCAAGTCTATAACACAGTCAACATGTCCTGTCTTAGAATTACACTACAACCCATGGCCATTTCCCTTGATGAACTATTCCAATTTAACACATTACAAAACTATGATTAAGTTTATATAATAACATAATAATAATGTGGTTTGGGTCATGCAAGGGATCTATAAGTTACAGCTACAAACCCACTTATTGCTGTCAATTACATAACCTAAAGCAAAGAAAATTCTGGGGTACGCACATTAAATAACGTACGGTATCATACCATCCATAAAAAATGAAATTAGATGTTCATTTTGATGGTTTGGTGACTCTCGTAACTAAACAAAAATATACACCGAAATAAAACACGTGTAGTCACTGCGAGGATGAGAAGGAAGGGGGATTTTTTATAAAATAAAGAAGCGCAACTCAACGCAATTAGTAAATTGGTGTATATAAGAAATTGCTAAATTCTGATCTACGTTATCACTATTGAAATTTCGTTCTTATTTGAGACGTATTGAAGTTTGATAAAAAATATATAACTTTAATATATAGTGGATTACGGACAACGATTGATTAACTTTTAGTTATTTAAACTAAACCCCGTGTATCGATTGATACAGTGATTGCTTCAACTGATTTACAGATGGTCCATTAATATGGCCTCTTCTGCATTAAATGTGATAACAATAATTATAAGAGAGATTTAGAGGAAGAAAGGAGTTTCTCAATAAAATTCTATTGCTATAAATGAAGGTCAAATATACATCAACGCGTAAAATTTTAATAAAATCAATTAAAAGTATTCTATTAAGTACTAAAAAAACTGCTCATTAAAAACAATATATATTTATAACCAGGGCTAACTAAATTATATCGTTATGGTTATGGACAAACGTGATGGGTAATTACGTACTTGGTACATACATAGGTAAAGACATACGCGTATTTCGCTCCCATATTGGGCGGAATCGCTGTTTGTCTCATTTGATTCGAGATTTATAAATTATCATCTGGACTTGTGACCAAGTAACTTATCAAACAACAGACGGCGTATGATGTTTACACTAAAAACTAAATTATAAAGGGGAGTTGATGATACATTTATATATTTCCCAAGTACATTAATGAGGCGACCTAATAGGCCCTATCTATATATCGTGAAGGGTACAAATACATGACCAAAGACGTCGAGTTGACACCCTTAACTCTGGCCAAAGTATTATCCGGCACAAAATTCAGAAACTGACACAATACAAATATATACGTTTCCATTTTTTTATTATTACTACTCCCACAGCGGGCTTGTTGACTTTATTTTTCCAAAACCGAAAGCCTGGTAATGGGTTCAAGCAGCTCGTCAAATCACCAGAATAAAATTATATACAACATAAGGCAAAGGAAAGTAGCTACAAGGGGGGGGGAATGTCGAACGAATATAATCAACAAAAAGAAATAATCATAAAAACACTCGAAACCTATTTATGAATCAAATATAAACAAAGACAAAAGAAAATGAAGAAACAAAGACAAAAAATAATTTTTAAAATGTTGATTAAATCAGAAAGATTGAGTGAAACCGGATCATCTTTATACTGATTTGGTGAATATCATAGTAGTTGAGCGAATGGTCACAACTATTACAATTTAACTAGAAAAAGATCATTTGTTATTCGTCCTTTTATCTAAAAGACATATTGCTGCTTCATCATACCAATGTTGCAAAATAAAAATAAAAATATTGCTGAAAAATAATGGTTCTAATAGGCGCTGCCAAATATTGCTGTCTAAAGGCAGGTGATATAAACTTAGGCAATTTAGGGACATAATCAATCACCTAATGTTTAATTAATTAATTATTACAAAATTTATTTTAAATGATCCGATAACTACAAATCCGAGTACCAGATATGGCCGTCAACCTGTTAATTTCCAAGGTTTTACTCAATATATTCCTTAACTATGCTCCACTCATTTCTTATATAACACATGGGGATGTATCGTCTGCAAAACCAGTTACCATTTAGTCAGGTACCATAGATTGTTGATATAAAATAAAATACAGTTTTTCTCCAAGAACTGAACCCAGAAGTAATGTACTTAAATAACTCTCCCGATCGCTTAGAATACTATCAATTCTCATATATTTTGCATTTGATTTTCCTTTAATACCTTTGAGAGTTTATTATTTTTGTATTTACTATTACTTTTTATATATATGTTTATCTTTTTGTGAAATCATAAGTATGTAATTTTATACGTGCACTTGCACCTTTGGTCTCTTGTTCTCTTCCAACCCTGATGGTAATAGACTAGTAGGATTCTTTATTGTATATTATTTTCTTCAATTTTAAAGACGAGTAATTACATCTTACAAAAAATCTAGTGATGGGATTGACAAAAATATCACAATTTGGAGTATGGAAGGTTTCATGGAAGATTAGAAGATTCAAAGAAGGTTTTCTATATCTATTAAAAAATTGCTAACGCTATTATATACTAGTATTCAACAAATATGTGTTAGTAAATATCTTACCATTTCCATTTTCATTATGATTATATGTTAGTAGATTGCAAGTTTTATTCAAAATGCATTCCATTCGATTCAATTCCACAACAGAAGAGTATGTATTGATTTTAAACTGACGTTTAAATTTGAAAGAAAACATTGTTAATGATCAGCACAAACATACTATCCATTCATTACAATCACAGGATTAAATATTCTATCTGCGATGTAAAGAGATGTTAAATTGCACTTGTGTTTACTGTGGTTGTTTGACTTTCAACTGTGAATATCCTGAAATCATAGGGTTTCTAAATTTAACAGTTAAATGGTTTTTATGTATTACCGTATGGAATGATTTCCTGAATTTTATGTTCGGAAAAACCTTTAGTTAAAATTGAAAAAAAAAAAGAAAAAAAAAAAGAAAAAACAGTAAACAATCATTACGATCATGAGAGACTGTATACTAGACTTTTAACTCTATTTACATTTTAACGTCTATAAATCTCTTTTATGGTGTCAAAATTCATTGAAGTGGTATAACTAAATTTGGACTGTAATAAATTTGGAATGATGTTATTTTCAATATATCGACTACTTTCTGGTTGAGCTCTGAGATAATACATCATTTTGGTTGTGTATTTCTTATTTGAAAGATATTTGTATTGATTATTTGCATTATTTAAAAGAAGACTTTCTGTCAAAATAAATCATTTATTAAATAACAGCCATAGTTATTGTAAATTGTATTCTTTTAAAATATTTAAATTATTAGTAATATTTAATAATGTTAAAATTTTAAATTATTTATTGTAAGTCATATCCTAAAAAAAAATTATTATTATTTAATTTTAATTTTTTTTATTTATTTATTAATAATTACAAATAAGTTTGCCTTATCAAGTAATTAACATTTCATATTAAAGAAAGCAGTGTTTGGAACACCATCCACTGATGGAGTCCTATATTTTACACACAAAGTTCATGCGGTTACTTATTTACACAATCTCGTTCACCAAATCCAGAGGTTTAGTTCGTTTCAGGCGCCTCACATCTTCTGTGTTGTTGATTACAAGGAGCATTTCAGGGTTCTCGTGTTTTTGCAGTCCATTCTTATGCATGATTGCATATCTCTTAATTTCTTCTGAGACAGTACTCATCCCGAGATCACGATGGAGATCATCATTTCGCACGAACCATGGCGCGTTAACCATACTCCTCAGAGCCTTATTTTGGAATGTTTGAATACCTTTAACATTTGTTTTCTTGGTACAGCCCCATAGCTGTATCCCATAAGTCCAAATTGGTTTTAATATTTGCCTATATACTAAAAGTTTATTGTGTAGATCTAGTGTTGATCTCCTACCAAGCAACCAATTCATTTTCCTGAATTTAATATTCAGCTCTGTAATCTTCTCCTCAACATGCTCCTTCCAATGAATCTTTGCATCAAGTGTCATTCCTAGGTACTTGGCTGTATTTCCAGGTTCTATTAAGTGTCCATTTATTATAACCTGTGTTGGGATTATCTTTCTGTTGGTAAAATTTACATGGCTTGATTTTGCTTCATTTAATCTTAATCTCCATTTTTGTATCCAGATACTAACTTTATCAATAGTTTTCTGGAGCTTGTGTTTTGCTTCCTCTGCACTATCCCCAACTGCCATTATTGCAGTGTCATCTGCGAAAGTGGCCATGATTGTATCAGAATCTTGAGGTATGTCACTTGTATATAAGAGATACAAAGTAGGTCCTAGGACACTTCCTTGTGGAACTCCTGCCGCTATATTCTTCATCTCAGAATATTCACAGTCTTGCTTAACCCTAAAGCATCTCTCAGACAAATATGACTTAAGTATTATGTAGTATTGCTCTGGGAGATCCCTTTGCAATTTATAGAGTAAACCCTCATGCCAGACCTTCTCAAACGCCTGTGATACATCCAGGAACAAAGATGAGCAAACTTGGCGTTCTTCAATTGCTTTTTCTATGACATTGGTAATACGGTGAACTTGGTCAATTGTTGAATGTTTGTCTCTAAACCCAAACTGATGCTGAGGGATTAATTTCCTTTCTTTAATTATAGGTTTAAGACGCTTTATTAAAAGTTTTTCAAAAACTTTTGAAATAGTCGGCAGAATAGAAATGGGTCGATAAGATGTTTTTTCCCTAAGATCTTTTCCTGGCTTTGGTATCATAATGACCTCCGCAACTTTCCACTGTCTCGGGACATATTTAAGTCTGAAAGAAGCGTTTATCAAATGCAACAACTTTATCAGGGCGTTCAATGGCAGTTCCATGAGAATTTTCCCAGTTATTAGTTCATAACCAGGCGCTTTTTTAACGTTTAATTGTCTAATTTCCTGTACAAGCTCATTTTATGTCACTTTACTGATATCAATTAAATCATTCTTTTCAATTGGTACTAATTGTTTACGTGCTGTTTTTGTTTGAAATGGTGTGAATGTGTCCTCTAGATGTATAGCAAACATATCTGCTTTCTCCTTATTACTTCTTGCCCATGTATTATCTTCTTTCCTGATGGGCGGAATATGAATTTTTGGTCTTTTAATACTTTTTGTCGCTTGCCATATTTTGAAATCACAATCCTTGTCAGCCGACAGCCCTTCAAGATACTTAGAGATGGATTCACTTTTGATTTGCCTCAATAAATCCTTAAGTTTATTACTCAATTGATTTAATTGTGATTTATGTTGGGGTGCTCTGGTTTTCTGCCACTTTTTGCGGATTTTCCTTTTTTTCAGTACTAGTTCACGCACTTCTATTGGATATATAACATTACCTTTGGGTTATTTAATGAGGGGGTTTACACCCACCAAACACTAATTTCGTTTGAAATTATAATACATACTGATTAGCAATATGTCTTCGAGATTTACAAAAGAATTTATATCATCTAAGATATACGGAAATGACTGATTTTGTCTATATTGCAACATATATGATAAATTATAGTAATTGAATAAACCTTTTCTAAAAAGAATTGTTTTAATGTGTTTTAAACTCGAAGAAAATAGATTCATTTTCATAGTTATCCAGTTAATAGTTTTAATTTTAAAAGAAATCTCAAATATTTAAATAAATACTAAACCTGCTTTTATACAGCCTACATGTAATAAGCAATTATGTCTATGAAAATAACTATATATTATTACAGAAAATGTACATTATTTACAAATTTTACATAATATAACAGCACATAACATAACAGTGAAATTTCTCAAAATTTTGTTATATTTTTCGTGATGAAGCTGTAAAACTTTAAAAAACATGTCTTGCCATCAAGTGGTTAAATTAACAATTTTTTTTTCCACTTACTAAGGAAAAAATCCATTTGGAAAAAAATAGTGATAAATCAATACATAATCTTTTAAATTTTCCGAATTTATATATATCTGACTAAAAATAGCAGTGTGTTTTGGAGTGTACGGATGATTTTACAAATGGATGTTATGATTTTGAATTATGGTGAATATGTCAGTCACTGAGAAATGCATTACGCAATAAAATCTTTTATTTTGGATATTAAATTGTTTAATTGTATTTGTACCAAATCCACATCTTGCAATGATACCTTAAACCACACTTTATAAATTGTCAATTAATTTCTTCCCCCTCTTACCTGAACTCCAAAGGCGACACATGTCTAACACCAAGATGTAACATAATTTACGTTAAAGTAACTGGGTTTTAATTAAATGGATCTGACGCAATAACTCAAGGATTCTAAACTTGCTACACATGAATATTTAATCGTCTAGACCTTGACATGTGTTTAATTGCTTTAAAGGGTTACAATTGTGCACGTTATTACAATGTAGATTGAATGTCAATTGCTTTCAGGTTTTCAATATCATTGAACATGCGTTAATTAATCAAAACTCAAATCAATCCAATATAAGACATGAGTGTGGTACAAACACATTCTATTGAAATTATTCTTCAGTTGGTTAACGTTAAATTAAATATTGATAATTTATTTTATTTTAATAGGGGTATATTTAACGAATCTATGTTGCCACATTTTAAATTGATGAATAGTAGATCTTTTCTTTATATGAGATATTCGGTTATAGCTCTACAATTAACTAAATGGAAAAAATCAAAATTTATACTTATGCTATTTTAAACTCTATAAACTGTACCTGTATATAATATTTAAAAAAGGTGAGGATAATATTGAAAGAACACTTTATTTTCTTTATAAAAAGTAAAAATGTTACAAAATTTTAAAATTTCATCAAAAAAAATTTCTAAACAGAGTAAATAATGAATTAATATCTCTTAAGTGTCATAATGATATCTTGTTTTAAAAAAAAATAAGTTTTAAATAATAATATTTTTTACTGCTTTGGCATATATTCAACAATCTAGGCGAAACTAATACGTTATGTGTTAAATGTACAAAAATTACAAATTATTTGAAGTTATTAATTTCTAATAAACCGATTTCGCTCACATGTTGTTGAAATATGAAGATTTGTGGTATAAATCAATTTATCAAAACGGCACTTGAAAATTAGTAAGTGAGCCGTAAAAATCTAACGATTTTCAAAATAAAACAACTCTGTAAACAAATTTATATATTTATAAATAATGTATTTGCATGGATATACTATAGTAAGCTTCCCATCTCTCTTGCAAATTTGCTGTTACCCGCTGTAAAATTGACTTTGGAGTTGCAGCCATTTCATTTTGAATGCACTGCTTCAGTCCAGTGATGGTATAGTGAAGACTTTATTTTGAAGGTAACCCCAGAGCCAATAATCTCAAGAAGTTAAGTCCGAAACCTGAGAACGCCATAGGACATCAACACACCGTCAAATAAGACGCTACAGAAACAGTTTAAGTAAATTATTCATTGACTCCCTTGACGTATGAGAAGTCCCTCCATCTTGTTGGAACCACGAAGTGTCAATTACAATTATTTCTCAGTGACTTAGCTGTTGTGTAAGAGGATTTTGAATTATTACGTAGCGAGCTGAGTACAATAACAGAAATTCTCAAATTATCTTCAAAAATATAACTCAATTATTCCAAACAGTGCAACTCCGCACCAAACACCAAACACTCCCCTTCTCACTGTGAACGAGAGGTTGGTGGATTTCTTTCGGCTTTTATGTAAACCAGTACTAAAGGTAGCGTTTGTTTACTTCACCTTGAAAATGAACTTTATCAAATATGATCAGCATTTTCTAGTTCTAATAACCTCTGACATAAATGAAGGCGTGTTCATAAATTGCTTTCATTTTCCGTTCTGCACCATAGGCCGGAAATAATTAATTAAGTCGAAACAATGATTCACTTTTATAACAGTCAAAAACAAAATTATGTAACGAGTTGCTTTTTAATAGGTTATTTCAAATTCTCATTTAATACATATAGAATATGATAGTTTTTTAATCCCTCAGAAGATCGTGAATAAAAAGTAATTATAATAAACAAAAGCACTTTTAATTACAATATAATTTATCTTTTCAGAGCACTTCTATAAGTGATGAATAATATTGTGTTAAAACAAGTTTATTCAGTTTTATCTTCCTTACCTGTTGACATCTAGTTTAAAGTTGTCTATTGCAAAGCTTTGTGGTTCAAGTTAATCATTCTTAACGTAATATTGTACAAATTTCAGGATAATATTTTCATTTCTTAATGTTGTCAACAATTTAGTAAACAAAAAATTATCTGGTTCATTATTTACAAATTAATATAATGTTACAAGAAATACAATTGTAATTTGACTATCAATTTGTTTAGTCATTAGAGACTGGACTTAAAATATGATTTTTTTTTAGATTTTTTTTTTAGTTGATTTATATTCTGGAATATTCGAAAAATATTTCTCTTATGAAAAGAAACGTCCAAAGTATTCATATGAATAAATAGTGACTACGGGCTTGGCAATCCCAAGGGAACCTAGTTGGATTTACACTTTTTAAATGTAGTCTTCCATTCGATCCCTCTCTTTCATCTTCTCTATTTATTACCAACTGTTGTTCTTTTCCGTCCCTGATACTAGAATTTTCGAGGACTAAGTAGTCTTTATTGTAAGACGATGATAACAGAGACGTGTTTTGCCTTTAAACTACGAGGAAAACAGTCATATCAATAATGTATATTTTATGTTTCAGATTTCCTTGTTGCTATTTCATGTTGAAAAATCTATTAATTTCTGTTCCTTTTTCATTCTATTTGAAATGTAAAATAAATATTATCATTTTATTTTTGTTGAACTTGGAATGTATCAAATTTCCTCGTATATTATCTATATTGACGTATTTTGATCTATATGTGAAATATATATATATATATATATATATATATATATATATATATATATATATAAACGTTCTTCATTCTTTTAAATTCAGTTATTTTCTTGGGGCATTTTCTTTATAATAATGTTTTTTTTAATTAAAATGTATATATCTTTCTATTTATTTTACCATTTTATTTTTCTTTAAGTATGTCTTATGGATCGATTTACAGTATAAAACACTAATATGTTCCAATGTTTAGATTTTTTTTTTTAATATAACTAAACACATCGTTCACATCCTAACCATAAAGACAGCTAGAAGCTCTGGTATTAACTTCAAATTAAAATAATTGCATTGTTTAAATGCAGAGTGAAATTATTACCAAGAATAGTAGGTTTATGGATTGTTGTATGTAAGTGACAGTATAAAGTATTTTAGTCGTTCAATATTGACTATGTTTAACCATTTTTAATTCAGTCATATGACAAGCTTGTAACAAGAATATTGTTTCGTTGATAAAGTATAATCAAATACAGAGTACATAATATTGACTTATTTATTTATTTAGGTATAAAATGTAAAATAAATTATTGTTAATCTATAAAAACGTAACCTAACCTATACCACCCTTGTTTAGGAAACATATACAAACTTATCTTAAACTAGTTTTAACCGATAGTGATTATTGTCTTACCACCCAATTTGTCAACACTGATCTCGTTCATACATGTATATATTATTTAAATTAACATTTAAACGAATGCAAGTATAAATTTGGGAAAATATGCATTTTTAGTTAGAAAACTATTATTATTCGTTTTTTTTTAATTACTTGAAAGACTGAAGTTGCTTAATTAAAGTCAAACAATTGTTTCTCACAAATTTCGTCGGATATTTCCATTTTTCTTGATAGGTTTATTTGATACGATTTATGCTTCAATTCATCAAAAATAATAAAATTGTTTTCTATGTATTACTTAGATTGGGATGAAACGGCACAATATTATATGTTGTGAACATATATCTAAATGAACATGAAACACAGAATGCACATTTCTACAGTATGTTATAAAAACTCGCAGTTTAAAGTAGACTCTAATAAATAACTTATATTCCTCTAATAATATCTGTAATAAAAGTATTTCTACACAAATAAGTACACGTAACTTACAGAGGTCACAGAATTACCGGTGTGAGTATAATATGTATTCATTGGTATAACTAATGAATCTCGACAAAAAAAAATAGTATGTAAAAGCACTATCTAATAATTGTGTAAAGGACATATATTTTTTCTTGTCACACAAAGACAAATGACCTCTTGATCATCATCGCCTTGTAAAAAAAGGAAGAGAAGAACGTAAAATAATGACTCCTAGTCCGAAAATAGTCTAATAATATCTGGTTAGGAAGAGAACAATACTTGGTTAAGAAAGACCTGACAGGGAAAAATCTATGTCAAATTTATGAATCCAACCAGTGTAGAAATAAGTCCATTATGATTTTCGATGAACTAAATTAAAATTTGAATATAAAAGTGTATCTACTTCAGTCAATAAGTTTTTTTTTAATCTCCAGCAGGAGTGATGCCGATGTCACGCACTACACTTTTTAAAGATGTTACACAAGATTGATTAGACTTAATCTAACACTACCCCAAAAAAAAGTGTAAATCTAGCTAGAGTCCTTCACACCCGTAATCACTATAGTGAGTCTCTGAAGGTTGTACAGAATATACAGTTTCAAGTTCGACCCCATTCCCAATTTTTGTTTCTAAAATCAGTCAAAAGTTATTGATGATTGTAAGATAAAGAGAATTTATTTTAATTTAGTGAGTCGGCAGATATTTTATTCAAATTAATAAATGTTCCTATAAGAAATAGGTTGATATAAAATTATTGTAATTAATTTCGATTAGTGTCGTAACAATAATTGTTATGTTACGAATGTCTAAATAGTTTATATTCTTCACATTACCAAAGTGAGAAATTAAAAAATAAATAATTTAAACAACTAATTTTAAATTAAAAACCGTTAATATGAACGTAGGAATCATGACTGTCCTAATATTGATTTTAGTTCGATATTACTGTATCCCGTGGTATAATAATCCAATTACGGGAAGTATACTGTGTACGAGTGTAATTAGTTTAATCAAGAGAAGAGTAATATGTGTCATTTGAGAATGGTTTAATGATAATGGTGATATAGAACTCAGATATGTAACAAACGATTACTAAGTACAATTCTATTGTATAAAAGGCAAAGGAGTTTATTTAATATTTTACTTCAATTTAATTAACTAATGACAAAATAACTCTTGTGGTAACTAACTATATGTCTCAATAGTGATTTTGGCTTTAATAATATTTCGATTTTTTTTAAATCGATTTTTATAAACATTAAATATGAGACTCAGTCTTCTTTATGTATAATACCCAAAAAATATGTAAAATATAATTTTTATAGGACTAACATATATTTTAATTATAATAAGCATAAAAAGAATTATTTTGTATAAGAATATGTTTGTTGTATTTATTTTTCCAATTTGTAGGTGATAATGTTGTTATTATTAGCCTAAGTAAACAATTGTAATTTTAAATAGTTAATTAGGTTGTAGCATAACTCACTTTAAACAAAGAAGGGGAGAAAATTTTTAAACTGTGTTTTTTATCGTCGTTGTTTCCTCCTTCCTATTAATTTTTAATTCTCTCCTTTCAATTGTCTCTTTGGGTAGTTTTTGAGTCGACACATAATTTTATACAGGTACAATTGTAACCAGTAAGCCTGTGTTGTGATATCATATATTATTATACTAATCAGCCTCAGGTTAAGCCATTTCCTACTTCACCAGATTAATATACCCACTTTTGTATTATATTATAAGGTACTATAAATGCATATTTTCAAAATAATATTAATAAATAAACATTCAGAAAAAATAGATAAATATATGAAACTGTAAAGATTATAATATAATGTACATTATTAAATTTGCAAGTATATATATATATATATATATATATATATATATGTAAATATATTTTTTATTTATTTATTTTTAAGTGAACCATTTGAAATTATCAAAAATCTTACGATAAGAAATCAAAACATTGACCTGATAAGCATACTGTAAATTTAAAACAAATACCATAAAATATGACCTATAAAGCCATAGATTAAAAAACCCACAACTTTGACAGAAAAATATTTTATTAATTCTTGCTCATGTTATCATATTCTTTTTTCACCCATAACTCACTTTTTTAATAGTTTTCAAATGTCTAAAGTCTGACAGTGACAGTTCACTCCAGTGTCTTGTTAAAGTGCAGAGGATGAACATTGTGGGAGACTTTAATTATTAGAAGTTCTCTAATACAAGTACTTAGGAGATAGTAGTATCTATAGTATGTAAAATGCACTCATAAAATATATATGCAAACATATAAAATCCTAAAAATATAAATATGTACATAAATATCTGTCGTTGTAGGTGTATATGTATTTACATGAGTATTTCATGTGAGTGTTTCTTGTGTATTTCTTGTGTGTATTTTGTTCATGTCTGTTCAAGACTCAACTTCCAGATTTTATAAATTCCATATTATGTAATAGCGAATTGGTACGAACTGTGGTGTGATGCAGTCGATTAACTCATTAATTTTCTTTGATTTTAGCTCAATTTATCCTACGGATTAGGATAATTACGTTTTAAATATATTTTTTCAGTAGCTTAATTCTATGCTTATTTTTTTTTTTAAAGATGTTATTCACATGTTATTCTAAATACCGGTTTCGGGTATTGTCCATCATCAGTTATATCTAATTAAAAAGACAGAATTCAATATAATTTTAAAAAACAATACTGATCAATAAGTATTTCACTATTCACAAGTAAATACAGTATGATAATTACATATTGTTATTAATTTAATTATATAACTTTGTATTTTTATATTACAATAAACTCAATTTGTTGTTAACTTTTTTTGTTTTTGTTATATTATATACAATTTGTGTACTTTAATTTATTATTTTACCTTGGAATATTATTTTGTTAAATATGTTTAATTTGTTGTTAGAATAACAATGAACATTGTCCACTCATTCATATTAGGATGACATAGTTATTTTTTTATTAATATTTGTGTTCCTTGCTCTTAGTTGCTGAAGTCAAATGAAGGATATATGAATTTTTTTTTCTAAACAGTACATTAATGTGTTTCTCAATTTCAAAGCACCTTTATAAGCTCGGACATAATATTCATACTAGACGGGATAGAATCTGTGTAATATTGCACTCGATTAATTTTGCTTTTGTGGACTTTCAACAAACAAGCCTCGTGTAATAGGTTTTCAGTATTAGCAGTCAGTCCCTCCCTCATTTGCTCTATAATAACCAGTATATGTTTCCCTTCTCATTATTATTATATCAAAGTTTAAACCTTCCAACTTTCATGCATTTATGAACTATAGAGAAAGACTTATTTATATTGGTCAACAAAGTGATACACTGGTTTCCCCAGATTTATCCTTCATTAGTTTGCATGGTTATAGAGCTCTGTGTGTCAGACATTACACTCTTTGAACCTTTCGTGTTTCTTCCACTGTGTCAGAATATATAAAATTATTTAAGGGGTTTAAGGCGTGATTATATACCTTTTAAACCTTACACATTTCCACAGACGTAAATTATAGATGTGGATGTGATTTTTTAAGAACGACTTAGAGATGTTTGCGAATATATCTATTTGGTGGTCCAGATTTGAAAATAAATAATTCTTTTTAGTACCGCACAAGTCCCACTGTCTGTGTACTTAGCTCCAAACTAACCGAAAGACTAATTAAGCAACTAACCATATAAGTTACTAACCGAAAGACCGATTAGTAAGCAACTAATATGTCTTACGTATCGTTAATAGATATACAGGGTGGCTGAAAAGAAACCTGCACCCCTCCTCAACGTTTTTGTTATTTGAGATATTTGAAAGCGGTTTGCGCTTTTCTATTTTGGAGGTAAGGGACACTTTTCATGACAAAATAATTTTCAAATTTAGGTCCCGGGGCCCAAACGGGGAGGGGTAACCCTGCAAAATATTCCAAATAACCGGGAATAAATATTATCCAAATAAATATTCCCGGGGCCATCCTGTATATCATGATATCTGTAGACTTTAAATTTGTATTTTATAACTCAAAATTAAAAATACCAACATAAATAAACAAATTTTAATTCTCAAAATATTACATTTGACATTAAACTTTGCTTCATTTTATCCATAACGACACAAGCTAAGACTTTCGATTGGCGTCATTCAAAAAAAATACCTATTTAAAATTTGATAAAAATTGACCTAACAACTCTTGTCTCCAATTTTTTGCAGAAAAATTACAAATTTTGTTATTACTTTCTTTTCTGTTTAACGAAAAACATATTTTCTAATGAAATGGTTTATATGTAGCGAGAAAATAATGCAATGATCTACTGAACAGTTTATTTTTACAATTACAAATTTGTTTTTATTAACTTCAAGGGAGAATTATATGTTTAAATTGTACTATATGAATATTTACAACAAACAAATTATAAGTGACTGTTAACCATATTGTACCAAAATAATAAATCTTATAAAGGTTGTATGTTAGTTGCAATTGATAGTCCTTTAGTTTTACTATCTTTTTTAAATTCCATTTATAACAATATTATATGCTTAAGCAGTGTAGTTTTTAATTTACTAATACATAAATATTCACTATATAATATTATAAGTAGTACTTTTACTTTTTTAAGGTAGTTTTGTGTTAATTTTGTTCCTTATTAACATGATTTATGCTTATAACATTTGGGGATTTGATTCTGTACTTTAAACAGGGCAATTTTCAAATGAAGTTGAAAATTAGTCCTATTACTGTCACTTTAACTTTAAGATATTCATAAAATATACTCTTTTCTTATAAGGAATCAGTAATTTGTGTAATGTTTTCTTTTTAAGTTTTCTAGGATTTCATTATCTAAATCCTCATTGTTGTCATTTTGAAATTTATAAGTAGATAATTGTGTAAGTTCGCCATATTTGGTTATGTTGATCTAATATGATTATGTGACTTTTGATTAGACCTGTGTGATTTGTTTTTATACAAATCCTTAGCGGAAAAGTTATATCTATGATGGAATGTAGCTGAATATATTTTAGCTCCTTAATGTCACAACAAAATATTCTATTTGATCCCTTTACGCATTGTACATCAATTAATAAAAGAACCACACCTCCTTCTATGAGAAATAAAGCTCAAAAGTAGTTTTGCTTTCTCATTCAGTTTATAAATAACTTATTTTGTGAGAATAATAATATAATTTTATTAGAGGATGACCATTCGAACAAAACTATAATTATTAAAAATAAAACCATATTTGTTTTTAGTTTTAAAGTATTAAATTCATACTTTAACTGGATGACACTTACTTCAATCTACAAATGAAATAAAATGTAATTGTTCACTATAAACTTAATTTTTGAAACAAACAACCTTATAATTACTCAATGATGATCTTCAGTTGTTGCATGTACACTAACTAACTACCAAACCAATCTGGTTGTATAACAAACACATATACTAAACAATCGTTTAAGCTCATTGCGTAGAAAATAATAATTCAAAATGTAAGACCTAATACGATTTTAAAATTATTTAGCAATGGAGTAGTTGTCAAAATTTAATTTAAATGAATTACTAAGGAATTACTGCAAAACCCCTTGCGGATATTAAAGGATAATGGACTTGGGGAAGGAGTGTAACGTCATCAAGTTTTAATTTAAATTTGTGATTAATATCTTGGAATCATTAAACTCCATTGTATCCACTTTACAGAGATTCGTCTTTGTTGTGACGCTATTTAATTATTGTTTTCTGTTTACATTCTGTTGCTGATTTTAATTTGAATTGCATGGTAGTGTATTGTATGTATATTAATAAGTTAATAACATTATTGTTGATGTTTTTATAAATATGCATTCCATTTATATGTATCTCTGTTGATTGTGCACTGTGAAGCTAAATTTGTTGAAACCAAAACTATAAATTAGAAAAAATACACCATTTTATTTAGTTTTATCATAAAGTGAATTAACCGAATTATTACATTCACTCCAATAATAGATCAAATATCATTCTGATATTGGCATGAGCTTGTTATAATGAGTACGAGCATACCAATCCCATGGGATCATAGCGGAATCTACATCTGTACGAGAAATAGAGTTAGATCCTTCCTATCAGGTCTCTCTTGTAAAACCTTTGTTCATTTCCTATCTTGACGCTATTAGAGTATTCGAGGGCCACGGATTTTTGTTTTGTTTTATTTTATTTTATTTTTTTTATAAAGCTATGAGGTCCAAACAACTTTTTGCTTTTAACAATATCTACGAATTTTAGGACAGACAAATTTGCACACTGACATTTAGAACTGTTAGTATTACAGCTATTATACAATTATAAGGTGAAATTTCATTAATTATCTAACACATGTCCCTTTCTTAGTGCAAATATGAGTATAAAATATTACAACATATGTAAAACATCAATGGCTTAATTTTTCTTGGCACTAATCAGTACGAAATCTTTACAAAGTATATGTCGTAGAATAATGTATAGAAGCACACTTATACTTCTAATAGAACATGAAAAGATAATAGAGTATACCGGTAATCATAATAAGCAAAATTTTGGTAATTAAATAGTTTTTTTTAACACATTTCAAATTTATAAATAAAATCGAAAAATTGTTGTATTTATTTATAATATGAACAGTAATATTGCTTATGTTGATGGAGTATATTTTGTAAAAATATCAATTGTTGTATCCCAACAATTATGATAATATAAATTAATATCAATACATAAAGAAAGTATTTTAGTAATTTTTAATATAAAATACCTACAGTTAAATGAGACAGTATAGGATACTTTGACGCAAATGATTACCTAGTTATTACTAAATATTTTAGAGGCAATATTTCTATATCTACAATTTGTCAAAACCATTCAAAATAGAAATATATTTATTTTAATTTATATTTTATAATTTTAATAAATCGATGATCCCAATATTATAAGTTTCAGTAATTATTATTTTATATATATATATATATATATATATATATATATATATATATATTACTACATTTTTTTCTTTAGTAAAGAGTACTTTGATTCAACATAAGCAATTATTTGTTATTTCAGCCTATATTAATGACAGATTTACATTATTATTGGAGAAAAACATTAAACATAAATCTTTTAAGAGGTTTTAGGAGGCTAATTTTTCTTTTTTTAACGGAGATATTTAGCCCCACCTATACACAAAATGTAAATTGCAAGAGAAAGCATATAGTGAGCTGAACAGTCCAGTTTAACGTGGCAGTGAAAAAAGTGTACTAAGTGCAATCTAAATTTGGCAATAGATTCTCTTAAACTTACGATATCTATGTCAAAGACAGTGTTATTACTTTCCTAGGTTTTTTGTCTCTACAGAAATAAGAGAGTGTTGTTTTTTTCTGTGGGTGTTTTTGAGAGAGCTATTTCAAAATATATTACATAATTGGATCTAATTATTGATCAAAATAACGATTTTAATCAAAATAAAAGCCCTTATATTTTTTTCAGAATTTATCCCATTCATTTATTGAGGGACAAAATATGACCTATTATTTAATTTTCGCATATATTGTTGAAATTTATAAATATTATTCAAAAGTTTAAAGACTAACATTCAAAAATTACACTTAGATAATGGTGCATTATATTAGATAAAACCTATTAAAATTAGGTTAACATTGCTTAATTACATATAAGATATTAATACTAATGAATGCAGAAAATTAGTTTATAATTTAATACCGTTGTGATATGAATAATCATATCACAAAAAAAAAATATTCCATTTTTTCTAATTTTGTTCTCTAATTTTCTATTCTTTTAATTGTAAGTAACACAATACCAATTAATGCTTAATGATCTTTGTAAAAGTTATTTTGGAGACAAACTTAAGTCGGTTTTGATAGGATACGGTAAATAACTCGGATGTGTGTCCAATTAGGTCAACTAAGTAAACAAATAAAGTTTGTATGTACCTTTTCTACTTTATTGGCACACTAAGGCAATGTCCAACCGCTGCAAGAATAGTGGGTTTAATCATGACAACTTACAGTTGTTTGAATAAGAGTTAAAGGGTAATTGTTTGAAGAGAGTTCCCAACATAAATGAAGATTTTCCTCCTTCCTCCAGAAAGACACATATAGCCCCATATGATGATATCAAGTCATATGATAATATATGAAGTGATTTGAACTTGAATGTTGAGAAAATAATAATAAGTACGAAACAATTAGCGTATCAAAGTGTTTACATTAAGTAAGATTAATAACATTATCTATAATGAGATTTTAAAGAAAACAGTTCAAAGGAATCGCTTTCTATTCTGTTGAATAAACAAAAGATTAATTAAAATAGAAATTGAGTGTGCTTTGAACAGCGGAAACTTTGAAATTGAAATTATTTTCTCATGGTATACAAATCAGACTTTCCCTTGTTATAAAGATGTTGACACTTTACGTTAGAGTTTAAACGATGGTGTGATAAATTTTAAAGATGCGTTTATTAAAATACATCAATTCAAAGAGTAATTATTTTGATATAAATTGCTGTTAACTACTTTTTCTTCATCCAGGTTTACCAATAAATATTTTGTTAACTTTTAAAATTCAATATCAGTTTGAATATATTTATTATATATTTATGAATGTCACTGTATGTGCCTTCAATTTTTATAAAATTATTTATTTAACATTATTTCCAGGTGGAATCAACTTCGTCGTTTAAATAAGTTAAAATGTCTGCTGATACGGATTAACGAAACGCCATTTAAAATGGAATATTTTTAAAAAAAATACTATTTGTTGTCTTTGTACTTGAGGCAATGATTTCGTTGAGCTCCTATTTTTTGCAAAAAAGGAATTATGTCAAGTAAACTA
The DNA here is from genome assembly GCA_963513935.1 of Aphrophora alni. Classification (NCBI taxonomy): domain Eukaryota; kingdom Metazoa; phylum Arthropoda; class Insecta; order Hemiptera; family Aphrophoridae; genus Aphrophora; species Aphrophora alni. The sequence continues at coordinate 23,822,216 of OY740771.1, forward strand.
TCAACATAAAACTAATTGTTGATATTTATGAGTATTAGAATCCTTTGTTACATTTTGTGAATTTATAGTATAGATAGATACACAATGGATTGCTCATTGACGTTTTATATATGTATTCACACAAACTTCATAAGTATATCGTTTTGGCTTTAATAAATAAGAATTGACTGCTGCTTTCGAGCGAAAATATAGCACTTCCCCGGTTTTGAGAAAAAAAGTTACATTTCAAAATCGTTCATTTCTTCTTTTTCTGGAAATATATTCAATCAATTTTCATCGTATGTATGTTCATTTGTAGGCTGAAGAATGTGGTAAATATCCCAAACTTTATAATAATTCTAAAGAGGCTACTTTATATACTAAATAATATATTTACGTCTTATTTTGTCTGTGGGGTGATTAAAACAAATATATATTTCATATGTAGAGCTAGCAATTAAAATATTGCATATAATCCTAACGTCACAAAAACTTACAGGATTAAGATAAAGTCACTTTGACCTGTAATTTTCCTTTCTGAAGCTTCTTTGTGTCTGAAGATTAACAGAACAAATTTATGCGAATTTATTTAATACATTTTAAACTTTATATTATTGCCTTGAAACTGCCGTAGGTCTCCTACCTGCCGCATAGTAGGAACGCACTTACCCGAGCTTTAAATGACACCAATCAATCCTCAATTTTAATTTTTTTAATTATTTCTAATCGTTAAAATTATTTTACTTGTTATGGTGTACACGATTTTTATTTATATTACTTTTATTATTATTTATTACAATATTTTATATAATATTATTTACAATTAATTTCATATTTTACGAACTTTATAACAGCCCAAAAGCCGAATTTTCACCAGTAACTCAAGAAACTGTATGTTTTAAGAGATAGCGAACAATATGCTGTGTTGGGTATTTGGGAGCTACACTTGAACAAAATTTTATCAAATTCTATGTTGTTTCTATGGCAACTACACCCAAATTCAGAGTAAAAATGAAAACACGTCGCAAAATATAGTCAAAATTATCTACATGACAACTTTCATTACAATGGAGTCGTGTTTTGGGCTGTATCGCACTCTATATATATCATTTAAGAAAACACTTGTTTCAACTCAGGGGAACTCAAACGGAATATATTCATAAAAACTCAACTACATTTTCTCTGTACTATATGTGAGAGAGTAGGCCTATAATGGGAGTAAAAATAACATTTATAGTACTAAAGACGGCTATATTAAAATTTATCTTGAATGTCATAAACTATTAAAATCAAAGAAATGAAAACGTTATTCCTGTGTACAATTCCCTCTGAAGTACTACAAGATGTCTGAAAATGAAATATTCAAAACTTCCGGTATTATATATTCATCCATGAACTTTGTTCTCATGAAAAATGTTTATATATTATTCAACTTCTTAGAGAGTTACGACATACCTGTTGAGTATAATCTCATTTTTAATATTTGTCTTTTATTTATTCAAGAAAATGTTTTTTAGTATTACAGACTCTCTAGAGTTGATACAATATTTATGTGTTTATTTGGATTCTTCTCTGAAATGTAACATATATTGAGAAAGAAATTAAATTTAGTTATAGGAATTTGTATATGATCTAAGAATTATTGCTCCTTCTAAGGTACTTAGAATATGGTTCAACACTTTCTATTAGTTCAAATGGATTTTATAAAGGATTATACCATTTTTTTAAAGTGTAGGGAGCAACATCTAAGACTTTACTTAGGCGATTGGTGGTTCCACCAATAAGAAACCTTTATTTTGATAAGGTAAAGTTTTTGTAATTAATTACTTGGTTAGAATAAAACTCGAACACAAGATCTCACAAAAATTACGTTTATTTAATCAAACGCGTTTCAACGACAAAGAGACCATCCTCAGTGATACATGAGCTACAATAACTAAACTATAACTCTCTGTTGTTCGAGTTTTATTCTACCTAATATTATCTCACAATTCAATTTACTTATTAAATTAATTATTTCTAAATTACCCTATTTTATAAATTAGTGTAAATTGTTGTTAAGTTTTAAAAAAGCATTTTCCAATCTCAAAAGCAAACATATTATGTTTCATCAATTTTTATTCACTTTTATTTTATTCATATTTTATCGCATCAAAATTAATTATTTTTAAAAAAAAATACCGAATTAAAACAAGTAACGTGTCAACAGAATGAGTTGTCAAAAAAAATTAAGCAATGGGTAATTGACATGGTGGAGTTTGATGGTCTGTTTAATGTTGTGGTTATTAAACCTCCGTGATGAATTTTCATTGTTAATTTGTGTTCCTTTTTATTTCAAGATTTTTTTTGTTATGAATGTTTAATAGTATTATTGTGTATTTATTATTAAATTTTGTTTATAAAAAAATTTCTATTTACCTGTGGTGGCGTGTGTATTTAGTTAAATACTCGTTAAATGACTGTTTTCTTTTTCAAAAGATAGTAACTTCAAAACTGGCCCTGTTTGCCAAAGCGGTACATAATTTTATTTATTTTCCCGTGTAAGTTACTGTCCTTCATTATGTTTTTAAACTATTTTGTAAAATAAATTATTATTATTATTATTATTACTTTTTTCGAAATACTTTATTAATGTATTAGAAGGTAACAATATACAAACTTATTATTACTTTAATGATAATACTTTATTATCATTTCTTATCTATTTATTATATTTGGATAAAAAATCGAATCATTCAATAATAATTAATTATCCTACGCCATAATAATAATTTATTACCCAAAACGTAAAATTAAAAAACTTTGATACCATTTAATGTAAACATGTATGTAGTCTAACCTTTACGTTATAAAATAAGTTCATAAAATAATAGTGTAGGCTTTCTCTTTAATATGTTTAAAGGCTCCTAATGTTATAATACTCCAAAAGTTATTAATATTGCCTTTAAAATAAACTGGTGTACTGCCTAGCATCAAAACTGGCAAATGCATCTGAAATTATAGAGTCTTCTAACACATCATTTCGGAAATAAAAGTTATTACCTCTTGGTATATTTACACCTAACACTACTATCAGAGATCATCATGTTTTTAAAATCTCACATTTGAATAATATGTTAAACAATATCCTGTATCTAATATCTATTATGTGTTTCTAATAGAATAACATTTGATTCCGTACAACATTTTGAGGTGATTCTATTTCAATTTAAACTATAATATTATGTTGTTTTTGTTTTTTTTTAATAATAGTAAAATAGTTAAATTCGTTAAGATCAATTGCTTTATAAGTTGTAAAATTTATAAATTTGTCTCAACCATCAAAGTTATAACAACACAAAAAAAAAGTAAATATTTTGTTATTTCGAATGAAACATATATAACATTTTATGTTTAATAAGGGTACACATCAAAGAATTCAAATGTTAAGATCAATATTTATAATATAATTTATCAAACAAATTAAATCTTACTATTTAAAACACGCACAGTAATAACCAAAAAGACTTCTCGTGTATACGTTAGTCAACATATTACTTGAATTGTTATAAATATTTACGATTTATAGAGTAAAGATATTTAATATATACAAACCCTTTCTAAACCATCAAAAACTGATCATTTAAACATGAACTCGTGTATGCAGTACAATCATATTTACCAAGTGATAGAAACATAATAGTGTTACTAGATAAATATATCAACACATATTGTAACTATACTGTCATTCCTTGCTGCCTTTTTATCATAAAAATATTAAAAAAACAAACTAATCTTAATATATTACAATTTTTGCTTTAAAATAAAAGGCCACGAAACAACATTCTTTTAAAACACAGCTTTTAAAAAAGAGTTCTTCTACCAAAATTCATTTTTTAATGATAAAGGGAAAATATTTGAAAAAAAATATCTTGCTTTAACAGATATTTAAAGCTAAGTTTATACTGTAAGCAATGTTAGAAACTTAAATGTTCATAAGAAAGAATAAAAGAATTTTAATATTAACAATATAGTGTGTTCAAATAAATATTCACTTTTATTTACATAAATATATTATTTTAATATAAAGGTGATAAATTAGCGTATTCAATAAAAATCCAATTTATTTAAACGGCCATAACTCAAAGATTATAATTATGTTGTAAATAATTCTTACAAAAAGAATATCAAAAATATTTATGCTTCTCTTAAATTTATCTGGTTATAATAAAAGAATAGAAGATTAATTCAAAAATATTTATCTGATGAATTTTTTTATAATTTATACTTAATTACAAATACAGTTTAGGTTAGGTTAGGGTATGTATTTGTAAATTAACATATTTCATGATTTCCACAGTAGTTGATTTTATAATACATTATTTTTTGTTAATTGTATGAATTTTTAATTTTTAAGGTGATGCTATAAAAATATTACTCTATGCGTTAGTGAAGGGTATGCTGTTTTAATTTATTTACGATTAAACCAACTTAAGAAAAACAAATCATTTTCTACAAATGTAAACATGGTTATACCATAAATGTATTTTGTTAAAATTAAAATCCTAATTTGATTGGGTACATGTTTCCTTTATTTATAAGTAATTAACGTCTTTCAGAATAAACAAGTGATTTGTAAAATTATAAGTAACTTACATTTTACGGACTGAATTAGCATTTTCCAGATAAATGAAAGAAAAAGAAAATAAATCACTGAAAGAAAAGCTTCTTTTTTACTACTGGAAGTTATGAGCGTATATAAGTCGTACTTTAATGATACCAATATTAATATAATAGCAAAAACATCTTCCACATTAATTTTTGTATTAAATGTAGTTAATAAATTTATGTATTAAAAACCTTCTTTTTAATATATAATTATTGTATAAAATATTATTTATAAAAACTGCGTTGAATTTTTTTATTTACCCAAAATGCAATGTTTAAATTAACAGTAAAAACTGCATTGTAATCTGAAGAAGCTTCTACAGAAACTTTTACATAACTGACTTTACAATAAGAAAGTCTAGGCTGTAACGTGTTCAGAGGATCATAAAGTTATGAAACTCCTGCAGTCGTTATAATTGTCGTTAAAATACCGTCGTGTCGCAACTTCTGAAGTAATACTATCTTTAATGGAGTGGAGCTCCCTTTGGCAGCAAATCTAAAACTCTGGCTAAAACGACTTAACCAGCAATAACGATATTACTTAGCATAATCACATCTCTACAATGTGCCAGTCCTAATCGAAAGCGGATTCACAAATGTTTACCTAAGATAAAGTTCTTATTAACTAAATACCGAGCTACAATAAGGCTAATGGAACGTTCAAAGATAAACTAATGCACACAAATATTTGGGTAAATTGTTTCTATAAATAACAAATTTAATTCTAAAAATTAGGTTATTTATGTAATATTTTTATTTTATTTACTTTTTTTATGTGTCACAAAACTTTTGTATTTAACACAAGTGTATAAACAAAATGTATTTTAAAATATGTGATCTGTGATTATTTACTGTCTCAAAACGTAAGGTTTATATATAAATTCATTTCTATGTCAGGGCAAGTCAGTTATTAAGTAACAATATGTGCTTCGCCATGTTTCAGTGATATTCTAAGCCATTGCACACATTACAATAATAAAACCGGTACCTTGTGCGAAAAACTCTTCACTAATACAGCGATTATTGTTGAAATATTTAACATTACAAGTATGAATTTATTGTTATTCCTTAATTACCTGGGAGGTAGCCCATTTCAATTTGGTAAAGTAAAAGAAATAATAGGAAGTTTTTTTTAAATTTTTGGTAAAATACTTTGGATCTCTACAAAATTAAAAGTAAAACGTTTCCTTCCATGAGGGGAACCTATAGTGGAACAGCTCTAAGAAGGCACTTGTGCCCTGTGCGGGGCGGTAGAGGAAGAGGTGGATCATGTCTGAAAATAACACCATTCCACAAACATTGACTTTGCCTCCGAATCGCCAACTACCTGAGACTTGCCCTCGAACCCCTTAACGTTTACTTCGAGAATAGTACAGCGTTTTCTCCCGATCTGCAAAGTGCCTTCTTAGGCCTGTTCCACTATACCCCTGAATATTTGTAAAATTCAAACTGTAAACAATTTGTATCTTGTATCTTACTTATACAACTAGCTAAAACTATGTTGTTCTTTATGTATAGGTATTTAAATTATTTACTGTATGTATATTACTGTAAATTATTACTTTAGGTTTAAAATACAATTACATAATATTTAGACACATTGAAATACAAATTATGTTACTTTAGAGTAATTACATTATAATTATTTCTGCCTATATAACGCCGAATAATGTAACAGATTTTACCTTACTATATAATATAATAATCTCATTATTTTCTTCTTAATTCGACGTAGCGGTGTTTGGAATAGTATAGTCATTCAGTTTTACGAGCTTTTATCAACAAGCCACACTGTTTATAAAAAGACATTTATTCAGAACATTTTAATTTCATGAGATTTTAGCTACCGAGTCGTGCAGGAATAACACTTTATTAAAGGGTAATGTATTTAAAATTGAAAGGAAAGATTCTTGTCTTGTGTTGTTTTTAAGACATTTAAAATTAATTTCAAACTAAAATTAACATATTTTTTAAGTTGATTTATTTTATTAATATTTATTTTAAATAAACACCACCCAAATTTTGACATCACATTATTTTGTTTTACTTTGAAACACATAAGAATAAGTAGAATACAGAAAGATATGTGATGGGACAAAAAAACGAGTAAATTTTTTGGTGATACATTCAATCTTGAGTAAAAAAAAGGAATTTTTTGGAAGATGTCTATCTAATTACTGTCGTCTAATGTATTTGCCGTGTTCTAGAACCGTAGACAAGTGTTAATCAAATTTGGTATATTGGTATATTTTGGCTAAGTCTCGGGACATTTTTTAATTTTATATCACTCAAAATTTGGTTGGGGAAGGTGTTATAAGAAAATAACACAAAACTACCTTTTTGTCTTGATCAAATTTTGTTTAAAAATAAACTCCAAGGACACAAACTATATATGGGTCGCTATCTCTGAAAAATACGTTTCTTCCGTTATCGGTATCCCCTCCCCCCGATGTGTAGGCTGTGACAAAATACACAATTTTTAAAATCGACTCATTACCAATTTCGTTCGAATTTGAGTGAAAATTAAAGATTATTTACAAAAACCTTTGTACAAAATCCAAGTACATAATATTACGGTTCAGTATTAAAAATAAATCAATAAAAGTCAAATTAATCTCAACCGCTAGGATTAAAAGCTAAATTTTAATCAACACTAACCACGTGCTTATGGCACAAGCAAAGCCATTTTAAGAGTTTATTTATTTATTTTTCAAAACGATTTCTATAGTCCATTTTCACTTTTTCATTGATAACTAAGAAACTGATATTTTTGATTGGTCTAGTTTTGATATTTAGAAAATAATTTAGTTTTTATTGGTTTTTATTTAGTTTTGAGTTTAAGTGTATTAGTTTCAGTTGAGATTGAGTGTAATGTTTATCTGGGATTATTTTTTTCTACGATTTACTCAATACTTATTTACCACTATCCTTTTATATTTTAACCAGTTTATTGATTCCAATACAAATTGGTAATTTCCATTTAAATTCTGACTGTAATTAGCTTTTCACTATATCTTAATTCACGGAATATGAGATGAAATACAGTATGTATCTAGATTTTAAAAAATAGTTTCGTTTATGAATAACTTATATTGGTCTTCCACTATACCACGTTTTAAAAGATTTCATCATAGGATTACATAGAATACAGAAAACGGGTATTGAAATAATGGATTGTAATTGTTAAATTGAAATTAAATATCCCATGTACTTTGTGATTCCTTGTTTATTAGGTTATAGTCGGTTTATTTTCAGGTTTACTTTTGCATTTCATGTGAAACAATTTGTACAGCTTTAATTAAAAACAGAAATGGTATAACAATGTTTCCAGTATTAAAATGGTATTGGAATTGTGGTGTGTTCACGCCATGTTATACAGTTATGTTTGAAATTAGCATGCATATTAATGTATGCTAATTTTATTATGCAGTAGTGACCTACAGGGCATCACGGAAAAAAGAAGGAGTTGTAATGAAGTTTGATGTCTCCTTGTTTATAGATTTATTGAGAACCACATTATTTTCTGAAATAATAATATATTTATTTATATATAATAAATATATATCCGAACAACAACTCACTCTAGGGATGATTGAATGTTGAAAGTTTCGATCAAAACATATTTTCAATAAATTTAATAGTCTTTTCAAAATTAGGTGTTTTCCAAAAATCTCTACGAAATATATATTCAACCAACTATCACATAAGTGATATTTGATAATTATGGTGAATATTTTTTTTTCGTATAAAAAAAGAACCCTTAGAATGATCAAAAGGAGTTACAGCGACCAAGTAAGAAAGGGAGTTTTGTAATAAAATTGTGTCGTGATTTAGGACTATATAATTTTAAAGATTATTTATTTCAAAGAAAAATAAAGTGTATTTAATCAGCTGTTCTGTCAGTCCCCATGAATGTGTGTACCCAAGTTTTTGAAACATAAACCAAATTTTCCCCAAACATTACAAACCACATCGAAATAAATAAATATGTATATTCTGAGGTATTTTCGTGAATAGTAGATAGTGAAATTATGAAATATTTAAAAAATAATTAATGGATTACTATGTTTGATAGGGAAATAAAATTGTTAAAACATCATCACCTTTAATTTGATCTATTTCTTGGCACAATGATGCGGAATATTTACAACATTGTTTGGAAAGAAAGATAAAGTAAAACAAGTAACATATTAAAAACTATAAACTTTACAAGATGTCTGCTGCGTAATGTTACCGGAGTTGTAAAGGAGGTTGTTTTATTTAATTGTTTACATTTTTCAATATTAAATGAAACTACAAATATTTTTATTCTATAATCACATGTGATAATGTTAAAATATTGTACCTACCTACCTTTTTTATTGTTAGTATTTTACCTTTTTTATTTAGTAAAACACCCCCAATAGTATGTATATACAGTATGTTTTTAAAATGATTTAAATAAATTGAGTTAGTTTGTGTTTACATTTGAAGTAGCAATTTTTTTTTTTTTTTTTAATCTTTAGGAATCAAATTTTTCACGTATTTTGAATTGATGTAATAATAGAGCTTCTAATCTAAAATAAAATGTAATATAATATTTATATTCCCTAATAACAAATTCAACTTTTATGGTAAGTGGAGGGGTGTCAGTTGGAACATTGGTCAAATAATGACTCATTTTAATATTCAAATAAATACTAAACGATGTACAATAACAGGCATAATTTAATATTTCATTTCAAATGGAGTCGAGAGTAATTAATGGTAAAAGGTTTTGATTACGGAGATAAAATACAATTATTTGCAATAATGATTCTAGCAGGTTTTTGTATTTTGGCTAATAGCTGTTCTAATGTAATTTTAAATAAAAATAAAATATAGATTAAAGAAATAATTACCAATAAATATAATTAAATTATTATATTTAGAATTTACATATTAGAGAAAAAACCTGTTTCTATAATATAGTACATTGTATTTAACAGATTTTCAGTTTGTTGTCGACTATTACTTATTCCTCTTATAAAACTGAAGTTTCTGTATCCAATAATACAGATTTCTTAATGTCAGGTTTTACTGACTTAATATTTTTTGTAATTGAATAGATAATCTTATAAATTAATTCTTAGCATATCACCTTCCGGGTTCATATATATATTTATAGGTCGTCTGGGGTTTCACTCGCTTGTCTCCCACTCTGCAGGGTCTTGATCAGTTTCAGTGTTTCTCTCTCTTTGCCGCGCGTCATTTTTTTACAAGTAAGATATTACAATTAAATACAATTAATTCACATATTCACAATAATTAAGCATAACGATGCAAAGAGTAGCGTGTCGCTACAATCTGTGTTATTTGTTGCACTAAGATAATTATTTTTTATTTAATTGTAGATCTATTGGTGTAAATTCCAGTCAAAAGTATTATTTTTTGTATATATTGCGTAATCCGTTATTTTCAAATTATTGATCGATTTATCTACATAACATGTTAGGCGACAATTACGAGGGAAAACTATTTGGTTTTTCTATGACAAAATATTTAAAGTATCATTTATGTAACATTTTCAAATATTAGAATTTTTTTAATTAGTTTATGTTTGATAAAAAACCTAAATTTCTAAATATTCTTTAGAATTAATTAATTAATTGTTTAAGTTAAATTTGATTGTTAGTTGGTATTACACGCACCTTACAGAAAAACTTGCAAATTTGAATTAGAAATTTACAGCCTATACAACAGCTATTAAACAAGTATGTAAATGTTTGTAAGTAACATATAAAAAAATAATGTTTCTGTTTTTAAAATATAGTAATCTTGAATAACACGAGGAAAACAAAGTTATCCCAGACAACAAACTTGTACGCCAGTTGCCAATTATATTCTTTAATAAGTTTATAACTTTAAGTAAATTTATACAATTTTTTAGAGAAAAAACTATCTCCCGCTTTCATAATAATAAATAATACTTTAGTAACATAAATCAAACTTTCAGTAGTACAATAGTTACAAAAATAGAAAAAAAAACAATTGATTGATGGATTCGTTATATATTCTAGTATAAATATCATTAAAATTTAACAATTTCTAACAAGATGTTGACACTTTGGACAGTTTTATATTACGTCCATAGAGGTAGTTTTACTCATCAATTTTCAGGAACAAAATATAATTTTTCATTCAAAATCGACGAATCTATCTTAAACATGGCGTACATAAGCCATTGAAGAGGCTTTTCAATCTAGGTATAGACCTAATAATATAATTTGAATTGTCGGGGAGAAATATATAATAAAAGTGCTACAAATTTTTTTTCTGTTTTTTTGTGGCTAGAGGGTGAAATTTAAATTACAATAAATTGCGTTCAGGTAAGGGGGAGATAGATATAAGTAGACTTAAATCAATTTAAATAAAAATCAATTTAAAAAATACTGAAAATAAGAAATTAGTACCATTGTTTTTTTAACGTGTCACGTGTTTTTTTCCATTGATTTATTAAATAAAATTTTGTTAAAATATGTGATCCGATTATTAAAAAATAAGAAAAGCATCCTTGAAAGTATATTTAACAAACCAAGACAGACAGTGATGTAACTGATTTATCCAGGTGTTCACAAACATTTAAACTACCTTTGGCTCTACAATATGAAAAGTTGACTTTAACACTGAAACAATACTTAATATTAATGTGCATTGGCTACTCCATTTGTTTTTGGCTAGGTGCACAATAAATAAACACGTGTACTTTTATTTTTCGACTTATTTTAAGGCTTTTCAATTAACAAACTGAGTTAGTGTAATATATTTAGTTCAATGACATATCAGGAATGTAAAAATAATTAAATGAATACAGATGAATGAGGAAGTAATTTATGAAATAATTTTAAAAATTTTCCTTTTATTTATTTGGTTGAATACATTCAGTGTTGTCCATAATGTAGTTGCATCCGAATTACCAAACGACTTTATTCATTTACTGGAAGATGATAGATTTTGAAAATTTTAGATATCGTTGAGCAACCGTTGTCCTTACTTAATAAACACAAAATCATTGTAAACTAACTGAATGCTTTTAGATTTTCCAAAGCTACAATGAAGTACTTTATATCTGAATTATACAATTATTTTGTTCCCTTCCCCTCTTCACCCTTGCAAGCAATTCAAATAATTTTAATGTAAAAATGATATGATTTTAGTTACATATGCATTATGCGGTTTTCCCCTTATTCGGAGTATTCTCTATACTGCATAATCCCAAAAGAAACAAATATAATACAACTTATCGTTGTGTATTAATTTGTAATTTCGTTGTTATTTATAGATGAGGTAGGATGATTAAGTAATAAAAAAGGACTGTATTTTAAAAATTTAAAGTTTAAGCAAAGAGTTGTTATATCAATTTAGTGGTCCAATGGTTCTCGACTATTTGAGAACAAAGGAACACATTTCTTCCGAAAGAGAGAGAGAGAGAGAGAGAGAGAGAGAGAGAGAGAGAGAGAGAGAGAGAGAGAGAGAGAGAGAGAGAGAGAGAGAGAGAGAGAGAAGTGTTATCCGGATTGATTAAATTTAGATAAAATCGCTTTGATATGAAAAATCTACAATCACAAGACAGCTTGTAATATATAAATAAACTAAAATGTAAATAACTTATAAACTTTTTAAAATACTATTTAGCTATTTCATTAAAATATATAAATAGAAAAGATCTTTAATAAACATGTTGGAAACTAATCATAACATATTGAATAACATTCCTATTTTTAAATATATAACTTTTTTAAATAATATCCATATGATAGTACACAGAAATGTGTGCTTACAATGTTTATTTTACTAACAGCTTTAGGGAGCTTCTCCTAGTTTTTAATTTCAACTAACAAAAAGGTACCGGTAAGTTATTTTGTTTTATTAGTTGGTAGGATTGGTATAACACTGACTAATTGATAACTCACACAAAAAATAGTAATGTTAGTACATATTGAATTGGTTTCTACATATTCTTTTAATTTAATAAGGACGTATATGCCTACTTTATATCGAAACACAAATAAACCCGAAGCTTAAGACGATGAGATATCATGTAACAGTTATGTAAATTACATCGATCTTGAAATAAATACTACATCTTTAATAATTCTGGAAACTTTAATAGAAAGCAATGGATGTAGCTTTTGTAGAATTTGTACAGAACATTTATTGGTAAGATTGAGAAAATTTATATTTTACAAACAGATTGATAATATTTTATTACTCTTGTAGCATGTTATAATAAATTTTAAAGTTAAATTTGGCAAGTGTAAAATTAGTTTTCGAACCGGACAACATAATATAAATCTTCCAATACCTTGGTTTTATATTACGTCATTGTACATAACACAAAACGTTCGTTACAACAAGCGCTCTAACAACTACCTCTAGGATACTAAGTACATTCAACAACAATACCAACATTACAGTTGTAAAGAATATTATTATATTTATATTTTGTGATTTGTAAATTTAGTAAATTTTGATTAAAATGATGTGGCACCAATTCTCTTTATTTACTCTAATTTGACATTTAGATTTCTAATAAGAGTTAAGAAACTTATTAAATATTACTAAAAATAATTATTAGTGATGTGCTTACTCATATTTATATATAGACATACATACAGTTAAATCCCAATAGATTCACCTAATAAGTAAAATGTACAACACAGTTAACCTCAATGACAAAAAAAAATTTAAATCGTATTGGTACTTTTAATTTAATCAAAAAAGTATAATAAATTTATTAATATTTAACTACGGATATTATTATCAAAACTACTAAAAACTTTACTTTACAAATTCCTATCAACCATCATTTTTATTACAAAAATATTCACCAAGTCTTTAACGATAAACCAAAGCTCTTAAACTAAACTAACTTTTAATTATAGGAACAACAACCCTTAGACAAGTCTGTAAAGTAGTAGACATTGTTATTTAAATTTCAAACGAAATCATTCTACCTGATAGCTGTTACAGTAGAGAGTTTGTTTAAGCTGGAATATTATAAATTGTAGGTGAGTAAACTCATTACATTACATTAAGGGGAATAAATATTAAGATACCTATCGCTACTAAGAAGTATCATATTTGCATCGAAAAATGTTTGTGTGCCTGAAAATATAAAAAAAAACGAGTAAAATAAATCGAAAATTCTATTTTCGTATTACTGTTGCAGACATATATGGGAATAACTTTGAATATAATAAATTAATTTGAATTACACCAAAACTAAAATCTTATCAGATGTAACCCCTACATAGGATAGAAAATCTATTGAAATTTTTTTTTGCCGAGTTAAAAGCTATAAAACTTACAAACTGACAAATAAACTTTACGTATAATATTAGTAGAACTGTAAACATGAAATAAACCTGTCTGTCTCTTTCTCCTCAAAACACGTGAAATTATCGTACAACTTAGTATCAACACTCAGGAGTACTATTACAGTACAATCTACGATTGAACAATTAATATAACGAAATGATCACCGGATTATATTCGCTGTCTGGGAATATTCTTTTGTCTATTCTCTAGGGTAAAACCACTCTTCCTCACTTCCTCTCTAATATCCTGTTTGTTAAAGAGGTTTGCGTACAAAAGTGAATGTAGGTTTGCGTGAATGAGGTTTTACAAAGCAACCGCACTTTCATTCCTCTTTTTAAATAAATAAATAACGTAAAGCATGAAACCAATATTCGTAATTAAACTCCTTTAGAACATCTCTTGCTGTTCGATTGAAATGATCTTATTCAAATATTAAATTTTATAATTTAAACTAGACATTTCACTTTACAAAATTACAGGCAGCTATGTTCTTTAAAGTATTTAAAGAAGTTCAAATGCTTTCATAGCAAGTATGTACATCTTTGCCATTGAAGCAGAGCAACTAAAGTTTGAAGAACTTTATAACTTTTGAACTATACGTTTGTAAATTAAACTACTTGCAAGGTGCTTTAAACTTTGTTTTGAAAAAGATAATAAAAGTTTAGAACTGTATTTATTGCATGTAGACAAAGTTTCAATATAACTGAAGATGGTTCAGATGTTTAGTGTTTATATTCATTGTAAAACTTCAAATTTAGAAACACCAAACACAAACAACATTACGTTTTGTTTTGTTTTTCTTAATTCCATGTAATATCTCAAACGTTATTACAATATGAAAAAACTGAAATGAAAATTTATTTATTTGACCCTCTTTTATACATAATTTTAACAGGAAAAATTTTACAATCTTATATGCTTAATAATAAAATAGACAACTGTTCACATTATAAAATGTAATACATATAAAATAAAATTCATAATAACATAATAAACAATAATAATAACAAAAAATACTTCCTGCTGTATTACAAGATAATAGCAAAGGGTCACTTCATCCCGAGGTTAAAACCTGTTTGGGATGAAATACTCTATACATTTCTAACAATATAGCTCGATGGGAGAGAAACAATGTGACCGACCAGTCCAACCTACATATACACACACAAATTACATTTAGAAAACTAGGATTTGGCTTCTATGACAAACCAATTCAGATCAACATAAAACACTAAAAAATAGAAATACAATAATAAAACTATAAACACACATACACACACACACACACTCGCACACACACACACACACACACACACACACACACACACACACACACATATATATATATATATATATATATATATATATATTAATATATATATATTTAATCATTTCATAACAATCTAACAATAAAATTTTGTTACTTCTTATAAATTATTGTTAAGTAATCTAAAATAAAATTTATGTAAACTGGTCAAAAAATATGACAAGTTTTTCGCTGACATATTCATTTTTAGGTCCATAGAGTCCGAAATAGTTGTTTACATTTAAACATTGAGCTTGACTCGTGAGATGTTTTAAAACTAACATTAAACTTGAATATAACTTAAGTTAGAACATTATTTATAACACAAATTGTTAGACATATGTTAATTTATTTTTGTAACCGTGAAATATTAATCATATTTTTTATTATAGTTTGTTATCCAAAGTTAAAAAACAATATTGCACAGTTACATACTAAACTGAGCTGTTATACAAACACTAATTTGGGTATAAGAATTGTTAGATTTGGGGCATTCCTGTTAGATTTGGAGTTATAAAATATCACTGACATTCTACGCAGTTCTGAGGGGATAAAAGGAATTTGTGGCTTGTAAACACTTATGTTTCACTTCACCATATCCGACATGTACATCCTGCGTTTACATTACTATATTATTGAGATTTAACTGAAGTCAATCCTTTGACATTTTCAATTTTAATTTTAACATTTAATTGTTTTACGGTAAAATATTTTCTAAATTTATCAACATTGATCTTGTTATTTCTAAAAACTATAGGAAATGAAAGATCAAAAGAATCTTGTTCTTTTTCAGATATTAATTTTTCAAACAGCCAATTGAATTTTATTGTAAAATGAATTTTAAACTAAATCAAAAGATTAAATAGAAAATCCAAAACGATTAGGAAGTCCTTTGATGTCATTTTTTTTATTTATGAATGGATTTAATTATCTATAGTTTAATATAACGTCCACTACCAAAAAAATAGACTTTATGTACATCGAGAATGAAATATCAAATAATACACATGGAATAATTTAATCGACTAGACACAGCCACATAAATAAACACATTTTTTGAAGTCTGATTTAATGAACTTATAAAATATTTAAAACTATATACGAGTGTATCCGTCAAAGCGATACAGGCAAGTTCTAATTCCCTCCATCGCATTGGCGGTCACTTGAAACATCACACACATGTGGAGTTTGACTCTTCATTCATATATTTACATTTGTGCGTAAAACACCTTGCTGCAATTTAATTTTCGTTGTAAAATAATGTCTTTTAATTTTATTAAAAGTTCGTAATATATTTTGTATGTATTTTTGTCCATGTTTTGTTTTAACTCATATATTTCTGAACTTTTAAAATAAATACACATGAAGTGAAATAACGTTTATAGTATATGAGATAACATTATAACAAAATATGTGTTTGTTTGTGTGCGTGCGTGTGTGGGTGTGTGTGTGTGTATGTTTGTAAGGTGTTTGTGTTTGTGACAGTAGAATAGATTTTAAAAAAGATAATATATTTTATAAGAATGAATAATGTTCATATAACAAATATTTGTGACAAATAATAACAAATAATGTGACCATAATATTTGTGTATCGGTTTTAGTTTTTAAAATATTTACACTGGCATGATATTTTTATATCTATCAATATATACAAATTAAAGTTAGTCATATTATTATACAAAAAAATCTGAATTTATAAAAAAAAATATTCTACAATAATATATATACTAAAAGTTTTTTTTTTTAATATAACAATCTAGAGAGTTTATCTTAATTCACTTAGTTTTGTTTACTCACCTTTACTTTGTGAAACATTATCAACGTCTAGTACTCGAATATTATCGTTACATATGACACACAAATAGCTTGAAATGTGCTCCTTCATGTAAATAGATTTCCCTCACACTCTGCATATAAATAGTGTGAACCTATTTTTTCCGATGACAGAAGTTACATTTTTAAGACAGTCCAACTTACCGTAAAGAAAAGTAACCGTGATTTTCTCTTAACATATACTCAAAATTTTAATTAAAGTAGACATATGTAGATCTACTATTGAACAACTACCTATTGTAAAATTGATTCTCTGTAGTACAGAATATTATCAGGGTATGGATAAATATTTAACATGAATATTACAATGAAGACATATATACTGTATAACTAAAACTGTCGCTAAGTAATCCGTTATTTGAATATTTTTATTTGTAGATCTATTAAAGTAAATTCCAGTCAGAAATAATATTAATTTGCATACTTTGCATAACCTATTTTTTTTTTTTATTATTGATCACTTTATCTACATGACATGTTAGGGACTATTACAGGAAAAATGTCTACGTTTTTTATCGAGAAAATATTTAAAGTATTATTTGTATAATATTTTCAAATACACCTTATACAATTTTATATTATATTCGTTCATTGCTTGAAAATGCACCTTTCTTAATTTTTATGAAAACTTTTCATAAGTTGGAAATGCGCATCATTTAGGGAATTAATTGCAAACTTGGATTAGAAGTTGACATAGATCAGCAATTAAACAATAATGTAAACAGTTGTATCAAATTAAAGAAAACAATGATTCTGTTTTAAGAAAAAAATATTAAAATTTACAACACCTAGGAGAAAAAAAGTTATCCTGAACAACAAATTTGTATTCCAGTTGCCAATTATATTCTGTAATTAGTTTATAACTGTATGCAACGTTAAAAATGTTTGTAGAGAAAAACTATCTTCCATCATCATTATAATAAAAATGACATTGATAACATAAATCAAGCTTTTGTTAATACAATAGTTACAAAAATAGAATAAAAAAATAATTGCTTGATGGATTCATTATAGGAGGATTTTCTGGTATAAATATTATTAAAATACAGCAATTTGTAACGAGATGTTACCACCTTTCACGGTTTTACGTTACGACCATAGAGGTCGTTTTAGTCATCAATTTACCCGAACAAAATATAATTATAATACAAAATGGACGAATCTATCTTAAACATGGCGTATTTTAGTCATTGATGTGGGTTTTAAATTTAGGTACTAATATCTAGTAAAGTAATATAATTTGAATTGGCAGGAAGAAAGATAGAAGTGCAATACATCTGTTTATTTGTCTGTTTATTGGTGACTAGAGGGTGGAACTTCAATTATAATAAATTGAGTTCAGGCATTACAGAAGGGCAGTATATTAAATCAGAAGTAAAATGTATTTAAATAAAATTAAATGTAAAAGGCTACTGGAGTAAACAAATTACTGTGTCTTTAGCATACCAAGACATACAGTCATGTAACGGATTTATATTCGTATTCATGAAAAAAATTTCTTAAATTTGGTATTTCATTATGAAAAGCTGTCTTGAATAATCAAATGATACTTAATATTATTTATTGTGCATTGAGTACGAAATATGTTTTTGGTTCCTTTAAATAAAAACTTATCCTCTTATTGCTTCACTTTTTCAACACTTCTATTTACAGACTGAATGAATGGTAAGGTATTTAGTTAAATAATGTTTTAATGAAATGAAATAAATAGTAATTAATTAGGAAGTTATTTGAGGGATAATTTAAATTGTTTCCTTTCATATATTTGGTTAGAAAAAAACTTGAACACAAGATCCCACAAAAATTACGTTTACTTAATCAAACTCGTTTCAACGATAAAGTCGCCATCCTCAGAGATACATGAGCTACAATAACAAAACTATAAATATAAGTATAGTATTGTAGCTCATGTAACACTGACGATGACTACTTTGTCGTTGAAACGCGTTTGTTTCAGTAAACGTAATTTGTGAGATCTTGTGTTCGAGTTTTTTCTATCTAATATTACTCACAAGTCAAGCTCAATATTTGTTTATTTTAATATATAAATAATTGAATAAATACAAAGTGATGTTCATGATATTTACAACACTTAATTAATTATTTACAGGTGAATGTAGAGATTCTGAAATTTGAAGTTATAGCTGAGCAACGGTTGTCCTTATTTAATAAACACAATATAATTGTAAACTAACTCAATACCTTTAGATTTTCTAACATTACAAAGAAGCTCGTATATATCTCGTTCATGCAATTATGTTATTCCCTACGTCTGTTTACCATTAAAAGCAGCTCAGAATAATTTAAATGAAAAAAACGAGATGTGATTTGGTTACAAATGAGTTATGGAGTTTTCTCTGCATTCAGAGTATTCTCTATATACCGCCTGTTCCCAAAACAAACTGAAATAATATCAATTTCTCTTAATGAATTACTTTGAAATTTTGTTCTTACAAAATGATGAAGTAAAATGTAAAAAGATTAAATAATAAAAAGCACAGAATATTTCTTCAATTTGCAGCTTAAACAAAGAGTTGTTATTTCAATTTGGAGTTGTTGTCCCAATGGTTCTCGGCTTAAGAAAAAAGAAACCCTCATTTTATAGAAGAGAGATAGTGGTTAACAGGAAAGTATTCGATAAAATAACCTAAAACGTTGAAGTGAAAGATACTACATGATTTAAAATTGATGAACATATTTAGTATGGTTTGAAATAAACTCATAATACACACACACACATACACACACACACACACACACACACACACACACACACATACATACATATATATATATATATATATTAGAGAACAGTTATTTAATTTTTAATTAGTTTCTTCTCCAAATACATACGTTTTATTAAATTATCAACCCATTATGGGATAACTTAGCTTGAAACGATTACATAAAACGTATGAAAATATGTACATTCAATATATTTATAACTGAATACATTGAATTATAAACAAATTTTATTAATACCCAGAAGATGTGATTATATATATATATATATATATATATATATATATATATATATATCCCATTAAATGGGTTACAGTTAAAAATGATTACATCTATTATTAAATATATTTTAAAAAATTACTGATTCGTTGAATACACGGTGTTTTGTATGCAAAGTTCAATTACTCAATTGTGTTAAATGTTGAACTGTGATAGACAGGAATGAAGTGTTTGTTATGTATGCCAGTGATTAAATGAAACACTAAAATAGGATTTAGAGGGTTTTTGAACAAGGTCGGTAATTAAATTTCCAGGGTTTTAAAACCAAGTGGATTAAAAACGTTTGCATATTCTCAGAATTCAATATGCAACAATAATTACTTGCCAGAAATGCATGATATGGTTATTGTAATTTAGTGACTGATAATTTACCTATTGGTTTGATTGAATATAGAAAGGTCGCAAGACTTAGTTGTAATATTTATTTAAAAAATAATAAATTACTATTTAACTATTTAATTTCTAAAAAACTCATGAGACACTATTGGAAAAAATATGATTAATAAATAACCATAAGTTAGTTAACAATTTATTTTTTTTTTTTTTTAATCTTCAATAAAACTGTTGAAATTTATCGTAGCACATGTTCTTCTTTTTAAATGTATATTTTTTTTAAGTAATATTCGTATACGAGTACACAACAATATGTGTTTACAATGTTTAGTTCACTATCAGATTTAGAGAGGGTTCTCGTCTTTAATTTCAGCTCTTAAAAACTGGAAAATTCATTTGTTTCAATAGTTGGTAGGTTTGGTATGTCCACGACACAAACATCCGACTAGTAGACAGTTCACACCTATTGAATTATACCGTTGATACATATTCAATATATATTGTTTTAATTTGAAACAAAACCCGCATATGCCTCTAAATAAAGCAGAAGTTCATGAACATTTTTAATGACGTATCATGTAACAGTTATGTAAATTACATTGATCTTGAAATAAATACTACATCTTTAATAAATCCAACTGTAAAATGTAATAAAATGCATCGTAAGAAATTTGTAGAATTTCTACAGAAGATTTATCCGTTAAGTTAAGAAAATTCATATTTTACAAAGATATAGATTGATTTTATTTCTCTTATAACATGTTATAATATATTTTATCTTAAACTTGACAAGTGTAAAATTAGTTTTCAAAACTGACAACATAACCTAACCCTGTCACTATCTTGGTTTTATATTAAGACATGGTTGATAATACACTATGTTCATTATAACAAGCATTCGTAAAATAAGAAAACCTTAATCAAACATAACAACTACATTGAAACCTCTAGGATACAGATGTAGAGAATATAATTATATCTTAGCTTTTGTGATTTGCAAATTTAGTCAATTTTAATTGAAATATTGTGGCATCAATTATCTTTATTTAATGTAAATTGGCATTGTAATTACTCCTCAGTTATAAAAAACTAATTAAATATTACGAAAGTTTAATAAAATAATTATTAGTGTTATGATTGGTCAAATTTACATACTAAAATACTCCAGACTATTTCATAACGTATGTGCTTTCAATAAAAACTGCATATAGTTAAATAGCAATAAATTCATGGAGTACGTAAAATGTTACATACAGTCAACATCACTGACAAATATAATTTTAAAAGATTCTTGTTGTAACTTTTAACCGAATCGAAAGAACTGTTAATAATTTTATAATGTCTTAGTAGTTAACTACGAATATAATTATCAAACCTAGGTACAAAGTCTGTCAACTAATATTTGTAATACTCAAAACTTTTATAATTTTATAATGTCTTAGTAGTTAACTACGATTATATTTATCAAACCTAACTACAAAGTCCTGTCAATTAATATTTGTAATACTCAAAAAATTTTCAATTAAAGCTAAATCCACTCTTAATAAAAGAACAACGATCCTTAGACACAAAAGTAAAGTAGCAGAACTTTATTTTACGTTGCATACGAAAATGATTCACCTGCTAGCTGCTACAGTTGAGAGTTTGTTTAAGCAAGGCTATTGTAAATTGTAGGGTATGGAAGTAAATTCATTGCATTACACTAAGGGGAATAAATATAAGTTATCTACCTCTACTTATAAGTATCACTACATACGCTTTCCCCGTTTGGGGACACACTGGGGTCACTAACATTCCTAACTACAACTATTACAAAATATAGTTTTCAAAAAGTAACTAAGCACCAAGTTATAAAAATTTTTAGATATAAAGATTTAAATGTGCTGTTCACTAAACAACACTTACAACAGTTAGCTGTTAGTCTCTACAAGTATGCTCATGCACAGTCTAATTCAAAATTAATCTCTGCTCTTGATAGGTATAACACAATTTTATAAACACAAACAGACGGCCCCTGTCCATGAGACACGACCAAAATTAAGAATGTAATTAGGATTATTTAATTAAAACATTAATACAATAAGAATTAATTTGAACACAGTGGCGGCATTGATTTTACAGTTCATCCAAGAAAACACCATCCAAAACCCTACCCTTAGACAATTTAGATAAAAGTATTGCATTTAAACCATGACATACACGTGAATAAACAAATAAGCCTAAATAAAACTTAGTTATTTAGTGTTAGTAAAATCACGTTTTCTCTAACAGCTATATAAATTACTTCAACCTTGAAATAAATACTGTTACTTTTAATAAATAAATATCAAAATTAGAAAGTTAGCACAACAATTGTTTTCTGTAAATATTTTTTCAAAAATATTTAACAAAATGTGTATTTTACGAAAACGTCGTTGTTTTTTCCTCATATAAAATGTTATAATAAAGTTTATTTTTAAGATGAGAAGAGTAAACATAATTTTCTAAACCCAAAAATTAAAATTAACAAAGCTGAAACTATCTTGGTTTTATAATACGATATTGGAACTTTTAAACTATCTGAAAGCTAGCATAAATTTAAAACAGTTTAAAACTTAATTTTAACTATGATAAAATTACTGAAACTACTCAAAACCCAATTTTATCCTTAATAGTCGTTGACAGTATGAACTAACATCCTAAAGTACTTAAAGATAAACTAAAGTTCTTAAACAAATCCTCCTCTTAATTAGAGGAACAATGAAACTTAGACGCATGTATAAAATAGCAAACTCAGTTGTTTAAGTTCCATACGAAAATTATTTTAAGTCCTACCATTTACAGTTTGTTTTAGCAGGAGTAATCTAAATTTCTGCATACCCAAGTAACTAATTTCATTAGAATAACTTAAATCTAACATATTATTAAAACAATCGTAAAATACACAAATCAATGTACTTTCACTTACCCAGTTTAAGAAGTGTTGAGTAAGTTTAGTCATGGCAAAATATTTTGACGTCCTTCTTGTAACTTATATTCAGGTTTCAAGAACTGAAACAGTGCATAACTATAGTACTAATAATAATAATATTATATTTATGATATTTATTATATTTACGATACATGCTTAATAATTCTATATAAAAAGTCAAAATACTGTGTTAAATATTATAATCAGTATTAAAATACTGTTTAAACTTACTTGAATTAAATTTAATAATTCTGGTTTTAGAGTTAATAAAATTTATCGTTAAATCTCACAACGTTGTCCATCATTTGTGAATATAAAAACTAACACACAGTGTTACGAGATTATAAATCAACTCTTCATATCAAATATTAAACTTAAAGAATAAGAGTTAAAAATATCACTGTAGCCTAATTCTCTAGGGCTATGTTGTAAACTAAAACTAAATGTAGTTTTTACTGCTCAGACCTAGTGTTAGGTTTAAGTTCTTCTTCATTGGTTATAAATTACACTTTAGTTTCCAACATAGTCCTAAGCTACTAGGCTATGTTGGTAATAAGTTATCTGGACATATGTACTTTGTATTAGATTTATTGATCCTTAGTTCTAATTTCTCAGCTCTGTATATTATATAGTTTTTATTTTACCTTTACAATTTTATTTTATTTATGCTCCTGAATTATGATTTCATTTATTACTTTTGTCTAAATAAACTTGGATAAAAAGCTGCACTAATGATTCCATGTCTTTAGAACGTTTAAATCCAAAGTTTTATGAAAGTTAACTTTTGAACAAGAGATAACCATTCACAAAATAGACAATGATATTTTCTTATAAAAAGAAAATGATGTTCTTCCAACGTTATAGTCTTTACGAAAAATAAGAAAGTTTGTAGTTGTTTTATTGAAATGAGACAACGTTTCGCTATAACTTTCTGACATTGAATGAAATGTCTTCTTTTTATATTCTTTGGAAAGTTGATGTTTTTATATCGCCACATTTTAACTTTGAAACATCAAAGAAATATGTATACGCCCTTACATTCTTTATTTAGGTTGCCTTAACGTACCAATATCTTAATACAAATTTATTTATTTGTATATTTAAAATATAACAAAATAAGTTTAACAAAAGTATAAAAAAAAGTATAACAAAAATATTTATTTCGAGAAAAGTTAATTTGAACTAAGTAATAGATATAAAACGTTATTTAACAATTAAGCGACAATACAAATGACGTTACTATAATATACCCCTCTCTCTCTCTCTCTCTCTCTCTCTCTCTCTCTCTCTCTCTCTCTCTCTCTCTCTCTCTCTCTCTCTCTCTCTCTCTCTCTCTCTCTCTCTCTCTCTCTCTCTCTCTAAACGTTTCCTATTTCGTAAATATATATATGTCACGTCTTATTTAAAAACATTATAAATATTTGATGATAGAAAATATCGAAGAGTTAATGATCTATTTATATTACTTCCAACGTCAATTTATCCGTTTTGAATAATCTTCATGTGAATGAAACATTTTATCTTCCGTCAATATTTGACTGTCTCTATCACACTCTCCTATACCCTGAAAGGAGAAGTTGAAGACAAATTGGATGAACAATAGATTTCGATAGTGATGGTCATATATTCCATTTAAAGTAACTGTTTGATTTGTTTTAGTATAATTTCCCTCTGTAGTAACAGTACATCATCAGCCCTTGTCTACCAGTTCAAATTATCTGTAACTTGAACACACAGTTTATATTCAGACGTTTTACAAGGGTACCCATCCCTTACAATGACGACATGTAGGCCTTGAACTACTTCAGGGCTTTAAGCACATAACTGGGTTGATAAAGAATAACTCTGTGGAGATGTAAGAGATGGAGCTCCTTACAAGGTTAGCCAATGGCCGAATACTCATATTCAATGTCAATATATTTGCCTCCTTACAATTAACACTTCGCATTTTATTGATCTCAGCCCCTTTATTTTGTTTAATATTGTTTCGATTCGGCTAATTTGGTGTTTCAAACTATAATTAACTAAATACTGATCAATCTTGAAATTATTTATAGAATGTTTTGACGTTCAATGTAAAAAAAAAAAAGTATTACTCAATTTAAAATTAAATATATAAGTGAAATTCTCACAAATTCGAAGTTATCATTGAGCAATGGTTGTATTTATTCAATAAAAACACAATCATGTAAAATAACTATGCCCTTTTACAATTTACAACCACTCAATGGAACTGGTAGCATATATTTAACTAAATACTATTTCAGAGTCTCGAGTATTGATTAATAGAAGATATTTATAAGTGTTTGTTACGTATGCAAAATAGTTTTACTGAATTACCGAACAGTGATTGAATGTTTTCAAAGCAAGCTAAGCAGTAGTGTTTGTGAAGAAAGTCTGGTAAGACGAACACTAAACTGTGATTGAATGGTTTCTAGAAACCAGGTGGGTAATTGGGTTTGAAACTTTTCAAAAGTGGATATGAAATTCTCATAATACAATATGGGATAATAATTTGATGTCTGCAAATCATAAAATATTTAACGTTTAGTATATGATAAATATAACTTTTGCTTTGATAGATAATTAGTAAAATATTATTACAAATAAAATAATGAAACATAATGTTTAATTAATATTCATAATTAATTTACATAAAAAGAGCTTTTTATATAACTTTCGCATCAAACAAAACTTTACACATCTTCAACACTAAGTCAACACTAATACTAATATCTACATTTAATGAGTTGCTAGTGAAAGATATATCGTTTGAAAAATAACTATTATATAGTAAAATCTAAAACAGATCATCAACTAAAATCTTAATATATATATATATATATATATATATATATATATATCTTTTAATATTTATTATATAATTTTAAAATAGTTATTCTGCCGCTCTCGTGGCGTTTTGCAACATTGGAAGTGACCACTGGCTTTTGGATGATGATCTTAAAAATAAAAAGCGAAAGAACACGTCATATTTAAACGAAAACCACATTATTTATTAATTGTGACTTTCCAGGATGCTGAAAACTGGATTTGAATTTCAGCAGGACAATCAACAAAAGCAAAACATTATGATTTGATCAATTGAAATAATAATTTATTGCCTGAATGCTCAAGATTCATAGGCATCTATTGGTCTTATAAGAATACATTTCTTTTTAAACATATTTAAGTTTGTGAACAAAATTTAGATTATAAAAACAATTTACAAAGTCAAAAAATGTTTTTAGAAATTTTAAGTATTAATATTTTTTCGAAAATTTTTAATTTAAGATTTTTTCTTAAATTAGTAAGTACGGTTTTATAAAATAAACATAAAATAAAAAAGAATTTATTGTTATTAGAAAATAAATTTCAAAGGTTGAAGAACTTTAGGGTGTGTTTTGTAAAATTGTCGAATCCAATATGTATTATATTGAATTGTAAATATAATACTACAAAATACACTGCAGTGTGTCTTAACTTGTTCACATAAATGCAATGTTTACTTTCCATCAGCTTTAGAAAGTTTAGACTAGATTTATATTCAACACGTGCATCGAAAAGTTAATTGCTTGAACCCACTTGAAAGATTTGAGTTTTCAGGCTACCAAGAGATAACAGGAACGTTGACAATTAAGCTAAACACACATATATATATATATATATATGTGTGTGTGTGTGTGTGTGTGTGTGTGTGTGTGTGTGTGTTGTTGTTTTAGATTAAATCAAATGATAGTGTTACAAAATATAAACACACACGTGTTTCCAGTATACATATAAATTTAAAGTAACATTTCCAGTAATATGTAACTATGTATGAGTACATTTTTTAGATATTGCAATAAATACTACAATTTTAAATAAGTCAAATAATAAAATGTTATTTGAGTAATGTAATGTTATTTGCAAAACTGAAATTTTAAATTACATAGAAAATACCCATATAATAAATATTTCCAATAAATTGTCCAATAACATATAATTTTACCACAAATACGTTGACGACACCATATGCCTATTCAAAGGAACTACAAGACAAATTAATAAATTTGAAAACTACTTAAATAAAATCTACCCTTCATTAAAGTTCACCAGTCAAATTGAAAATAATAAAAGTATAAACTTTTTAGACATAACAATAACCAATATAGATAAAAAATTCTCATTCAAAATATATAGAACACCCCACACAGACTGACAAAACCGTTCACAATTCTTCCGATCACACCTTCAACCATAAACTGGCAGCATGCATAAGTTTCGTAAACAGAGCCTTAACCATAACAATAAACCAAACCGATTTTAACAATGAAATAAACATAATAAAACAAATAGCCATCTCAAACTGATACAACCACGATATAATAGATGCAATAAGTAAGAGAAAATGAAAGCAAAACAACCAACTCAGAACAAAGTCAAATACATCAGAATAGATTATCATGGCTTGTTAGACAACGTCACAACGAAAATCTTCAAAAAAACAGGGATACACACTTTCTTATAGAACCACAAATAATTTAAGTCAAGCAGTAGGCACATATAAAACACCCCCATAAAGCAAGTGACAATTATAAAACCACCTCTGATGACTGCAACAAACTATATATAAGCTAAACGGACAGATCGTTTAAAACGATATTTAAAAAACACATCCCAAATAAGAACTTCAACAATCAAAATAAAACCTCAAAATTTGCAGAACACCTAATAGAAACAGATCACAGTTACACCAATATCCAAAAGAATTTACTAATCTTACATAAACGCTCAAAAAGCTCAATAATAAACTTTTTGGAAGCGTTCCAAATATATAAACACACAGAAACGTACCCAACTTCTTTACTAAACGTGAAAACAATATTTCAATCACCCTCAATTTTCCAAGTAATCATACAGATAGAGCCCCTTCAATCCAGGATACCCAACCCACAAGACTAAAGAGAGCAAAACCAGTATCAACATAGAACGAACGCGGACACGTGTACAGAACAACTCGCGTATCCGGTTTAATCATCTTAAATGTTCATGTTATTTGTTATATGGTGTTATGAATTTCGTGTTTTAAACGTGATGTATGTATGTTTAAGTTTAATTTCTATTGCCACCCAACGTGCATTAATCGATGGAAGAAACAAAATTTAAAGAGGTTTGATAATGAATGATAAATAGGCGAAACCACGTAACCTATCCAAAATAGAAGGACTGTTAGTAGTAAGTAAGAAAAAATAATCAGTATAATTATTTAATATAACCATTCCATTTAGGCAATCGATGATAATTTAAAAAGAACTTGAAAATGGAAACATCTCAGAGTTAAACTGTTATACGTTGAAACTTTATGTAATTTCAATAAAACCTTAAACATAATTTGTAGAAAAGTGCTTTCGAAAACAATTATTCCCGTTTAATATGTGAATAACATTAGATGTCATCTAAATATTTACGTTGAAAGTTAAATAAAATGATCCGGTAAACTGTTTTAACGGTAAGAAAAAGTACAGTGATTAAAATCTAAGACTGACTGGTTTGGTGTTATTCATAATTGTATAAATAAGATTTTCGGTGTATACCACACATTGATCATAAATTACAACCCATCCCTTCTCGCAACAGTAGTCGCAACCCATCCCTTCTCGAGTGGGTTTTGGGAAGTTTTAAATTATGAGAGCACAATGTGTCTTGTAAATCATGTGAATAATCATTTTTGAAACACCAGGGATGCACTGCCTAACTCTGCATGCTTCTTTCAAATACAGTTTTAATAAAATGTGTGGACTTTTCAGTTTTAATTTAAACTTTTACTTTGCTTCATACGTTAATATTTTACAAATAAATAAATATTGTTTCCAACAAAACTTATTTTTAAAGATCTAATGATAATGTAAAAACTTCAATTGATAAAAGATTTGAAATAAAAGGTCCAAAATAGTTTCCGATTTATATATATATATATATATATATATATATATATATATATATATATATATATAAGTTATTACATTATTTATAAGTAATATTAGAAATGAGAGATAACAGGCATGTTGTCTTTTCAGCTTTAATCTTTGAAACAATAAATGGTCTTTCAAAAATCGATTCAAATTCCATTGGTGTCCATCAACTAAATTAAATCATCTATGGTATATTGAAAACAAATAGACCTGTTAAACATCCAGGATAATGCATTATGTGTGATTTAATTTAATATAATGTATATAGTTATAAATATTAACAGTTGATTAAACTTTCATGATTATCTTTCATTCTTTTGTTTGACATTATATTTTAACAATTCTGTTATCAAAACGGTTAACTTCATTATCCACTAAGTATTTAAGCTAAAATGGTAAAAAGAAAAATCCAATCACCTACTTCGTTTAAAAAACTTTTCAATCACAATTTAGTATTTGAGCTACCCTACTTTGATGAATAACAAACGCTGCGTAGCTGGCTATGAAATTGTTCAATCACAGTTCAGTAATTAGGTTAAACCACTTTTGCGTACAAAACAACCGCTTTATCCCTAACTTTTACGAATCCATAGTCGAGATTCTGAAACAGTATTTTAATAATAGTTGCAATCAAGCTTAACGGTGACACACATTCATATAATGCCGTATCAAGCTGCGTTTTAAATAACGCTGTAACAATAAACGTTGTAGTTTATTTTCAACTTAAAATGATGCATTGTATAAACTAAACAATTTAACATTTCCGAATGACTAACATAAAACTATCTATACATATGAGACTTAAAACATTTCCTTCTTAATCTGTTGATATTAATCAGTTGAATAATAAAAATAATGGGATTATAAATTTAATAATAATATACCATTCCTGAGTGTTCAAGGTCGTTCTTAAAATAAAAACAATCTGATCATTGTAGTTCCCCTTCTTAAACACAGTTTTACTGAATTTCTTAAGTAAAAGTATGAAACACCCTTCACGAGTTAATTCATGAGTTAATGTCACTATTTATTTCATAATGGTAATTTTTAGTTGTTACACAGTTGTAATATAAGTTTACACATATTAATTATTTTCTTGGCACGCAATTTTTAATATAAATTATTCTCTCGGAATCGTTTAAGTTGTGGGAGTTAAACTTTTTTTTTCTTAAATTTTTCCTATTATGGAATACGTTTTTCTTAATTTTAAAATAAATAATTCGCTAGCATTTATTTAATCAGTAGTAGTTATCAACAGGTAATATATCCATACGTAATATAATATAAAGTACTTTATTATTGTTCATGTCAAGGCAAGCAAAATAAAGAATCAAGTGATGTTTACTTATTTTTTGAAGTTTCAAAGTTTGAAGTGCAGAAAGAATAAAGCATATAAAAATCATACATTTCAGCCACCATCAGAAAGTTATGTTGAAACTTTGTCACATTTGAATAACCCAATTTGGAACTTTCATTTCATTTTGGAAAATCATACTATCATCGGAAGAAGTACATTCTTCTTTTAAAAGTGAATGTCATTGTCTGTTGTATGAATGGTTATCTCTGGTTTAACGTTAACTTTTGTATAACAATGGAATAAAAATGTCAAAAGTATGGATTTGTTATCAGAATTTATTAACAGAGAGAAATGGCTAGTTTATGTTCTCTAAGTATGCAGTCATTATTATTAAAGAAATAGGCTACAAAAAAGATACTTTTTCTTTACCTTATAATCTATTTCTGTTTGAAGTTAGTTCATTTGTATAGTTTGTAAGTTTGGAAATAAATAAATATATCCATACTGATTGATATTTTACTATTATTTAAAAATTTGAATAGTTATTTTCAAATTCGATTTATTAAAGAAAATGACTTTCGTCTGTGTTACCTTTTTTAAAACACCAATTTTTTAAGTTAAACGATATTTAGATAACAGTAATAAATTTAATAAATTATCTGAAACTAAGTAACCATCCACTATCAATTAATGTAAAATATATTTGATTAATAACATTGACACATTTGTTCTATAAAAGACTAATTATATTTCACATAAACTATACAATTTGTATTGAACTGTCACAAGTGTACTCAACTGTAAACCCACTCTACGAGGTTTTTTTTTTTTTTTTACTTTTACTGATAATTTCGTAGACTGTGTTTGGATTGAAATGATAGAATAGTATAATTCATTTAAATTATAGTATAATTTGTCATTAAGGACGATGCTGTATTTGTAAATTGTATATACGCAAATTTTCTTCTAACTTTTGAGTAAATGGAATGGTCTATGATGCATTGCGATATGATTTTTGTTCAGCTACATTTACGTTTAGAGATTGGTTTTGAATAATCTTCATATCAGGACTGTAGACGATTTTGAAGAATTCGTACAAACTATTTAATAAATGTTAGCCATTTAAATTTGTCTACAACATTTTATGAAGAAGTGGCTAATTTTAAATTTTCAAAAATGGGGCTATAAGTTTCAAAAACTTAACTTTTAAATAAAGTGCAAGAAAACTAAATAATTACTGTAAAATTCCCACATGTTAAAATTATAAAAAATTTATATATGTATAATGTGGTAATCATTATGCACGAATTGATTGATATCCTAGATGTATATACGTGAAGTCAAGTAAGCGTAGTAGGCTACACAAGATTGGACGAGTCAAGATGGACTGTGTAAACGAGATAAACTTGAGTTAAAGGAAAGGCATCGAATACGCAATTTTGTACCCTTGAAAAACAACAATTAGCAAAAATGGATGACTAAATTGATGACTAAGTGACTAAGTGTTGGACACCCATGCATATAATTGATTGGTCGACACCATTGTGCGGAAGGATTAGTTGAAATAATAGAAATCGTACAATATTTCTATTAGGTTATTTTAATATTGAGAAATTAAATGTTAAATGTACCACGTGATAATCGTCATCATGGAATCTCTTTTAATTATAAAAATTTTTTGTACTTTAATTGATTTTTTTTGTTATTATAATTCCTCAACTTAACGGCAATGTGGAATGTTTTTATATAAATCTTTGACTTTACACAAACAGTAAAAATAAAACATCTCAATAATCTATAGACATTTTAATTAAATTTTGTGTAATTTCAATAAAACAAAACTTAATTTATTCATATTTTAAAGGAATGAGCTTTAGAAGTACATCATTTTCATTTTACATGTGAATATCAGCATTTTTATTAAATATACAATAGTTTCACTGTGTTAAAGATTTGAGGAAACTATAGTCTAAGTCTAAAGTCATTAACGCGATGACTTATGTTACTAACTGTTGTGGAAGGTATGTACTTAGCAAACACTCATTATGGATATAGATAATAAGCGGATTATGACTAAATGACTGAAAGAGCCCATGAGGTATTCGGAATATTGCACCCCACCCCCTCCCTCTCCGCAATACGTAATCAAATGTTTAGACTTTTCTAATTTCAATTTAAACTTGTACTTATAATATTTTTAACATTTTGTAAATTAATTCTAATTTTATAAATTTTGTTTGAGATTTAATAAAAAATTCAATTGATAACCAACGGAAATTTCAAAATAATAGTACAAAATCCTTTTCGAATAAATTGATTTATTTTTTAGATAGGATTTTCAGAAAATGATGGTGTAGATATGTTATTTAAAAGTAATTAAGAAATAAGATACCTAAATCATGTGCTCCTTTAACAATATTAATTTTTGAAAGAGTCGATGAGGTTCGATTGTACAATGAATCTAAAATTAAATTAAACTACTAAAATAGACTATCCAAACCGTTTGGAAATTTCTTTCGCATTCGGTTCAGATTAATTGGATAAATTAAATAATGTATGATTTAATTTGTTGATTGAATTTTATATTGAACACAATGCCGACTAGTAAAAAATCAAAACTGACAAAAAATGTAAAAACAATATTATATATAATATCAATAATTCTCTAACTAATGTGTAAGTTAGGAAAATAAACTAATAATTATTATTTTTGCAATAATTATTGTATTTTTAGTATTTCTACCTGTTTTGTGGTTAGGAAAATTGTCAATTATTTTTGAATCACCACAGTGTTCACTGAACATGGCAACTGATTTCACGCCCTACAGAGCACGAGACAATATCCGTTTCCTCGTTTAAAAAAGTGATTCATTTATATGGAGAGACCAATATAAAACGGCACTATATTGACGTTCACGATTTTGTATTGTTCTGGGACTTGAACACTACTAATATTAGCGATGCTGCCTTCTGTTTCTGGTGATGTCACTTTAACATTATTAATGTTTCGGTTTGTTTAGTTTCATAGTTTGATTATACCAAAATTCTCTATAGAATCATAGAATGGTATTTCCATAGTATAAACTCATGTTCGTTCATAATCCTACAAGGAAAATATTCGCTGTTAAGTTTCATAAGTCAATCATTCCAGCAAAGATTAGCATTCAAGATTTGGTTTTAAAATAGCGTACTTTAGGATCGTCCAAATGTAAAGTCATCTTTTGTCAGTACTTCAGAGATCTTAGTAAGTCCAGGAATATTTAAATGAAAGTTACCACACATCTTGCCAGAATATACTTTATACTTTTGGGTGTAGATATAATCAACTTTACGTTGTTGCATTACAAACAAATATAATAACGCCAACGACGGCGGACTGACGCTTTGTCGAAAATCACTTCAAAACCTGCCCAATAACTGGAGGAACCAGACAAATCAAAACTACAACTGCCTTGTCATAAAGGAAATCTATTTGTATAGTCACTAATGCACCCAAGGACAGGTTTAGAAATATAGTTCCTATCATGTTACAATAATTCAAATATATACACAGTGACGTTACTCCCGCTACTTTTAAATTTCATAGTGAACTATTAATGAAAAAAATAGCTTGTTACAATTATCTGCAGATGGTTGGAGCATAAATATTGCAGTTAAATTATTAACCTAACAAATGCCTTAACCTGTAAAATGTTACATCCATTTTAAAATTTAAATTAGTATTCTACTGAAAAAATATATTAATGGATCACCAGCTAATAGATCAAAACCTAGAGTTTATGTAAGCACTTCTACTTATCACTGTTATATGTTATATCAAGACAAACTTGTCTAGCTACCTAATCACACTCACAATCCATTACACGTAAATGTATCGCCTGAATGTTGAAACAAGTAAATTCATTGCAAATATATTTAAAAAAATTATAAATAAGTCATGTTTATAGGAGGAAAAATATATATGAAAATGTAAGGCCATGTAATTACGTCTGACGGAATCAACATTAATTGATGATGTGATGTGAACATAAGCCTAACGAGATCATTCCTGTCCAACGCCTAAGCTTTCGTAAAGTGGGGATGTTGGTTGTGGTAATCAATCAGACAAATCGGTACCTATGAATGCCAACGACAATCCATTTAAAGATTTGAACAAACTCCTAAAGCAGATTTTATCAAACTGTGTTGCTTATCCACGTTTCTTATGATAAAAAATTATTACATGTACACTAACTTAAGTTATTCTTTTGTATTTACCTAGATATAACCATTACATTGTCTTAAAAAAAGGAAATAAAAATTTGCATAAAAGAATACACAACAAAAATAATTTTTTATATTATCGTTTCATTATTAATAGAACATTTAACTCTTACACAGTAACTTTATATTTTGCATTACGATTTTGTCAAAATATTAGTTAATTGAAAAATTTGTAATTTTCTATCAAAAATTTCTAATTGATAAATATGAAAAATATTCATTACGTTTAATTATTCACATTGAAATACAAAAGATGTATAATAACGAAATTACTCAATGTTTACTTTTTATCGATAATAACAGTACCTTTGTATGGCTACGATAGACCTACGATAATTCTGTTTAACAAACAACGATTCAAAAACTAATAGTAAATAAAATGATATGTACATATTTTTTAGACCATTATTATAATAGTTTCTTAAGTCTTTGATTATTTACATCCACCCAAATATAATTGAGGCATTTTTAAAATTGAATACAAAACAAGTGCAGAATATGTTATTGTACCATTTTTTTTCTCACACGTTCGCGACAACTTTTGACGTGACGTGATGCTAAAAACCCATCGTGATCATCGCTCTTTAAACCGTATAAAATATATAGTATAGTATAGTATAGTGTACTATACTGTACTATACTATACTATACTATGCTATGCTATGCTATGCTATGCTATGCTATGCTATGCTATGCTATGCTATGCTATGCTATGCTATGCAATGCTTTGCTATGCTATGCTATGCTATGCTATGCTATACTATGCTATACTATACTATACTATACTATACTATACTATACTATACTATACTATACTATACTATACTATACTATACTATACTATACTGTACTGTACTGTACTGTACTGTACTGTACTGTACTGTACTGTACTGTACTGTACTGTACTGTACTGTACTGTACTGTACTGTACTGTACTGTACTGTACTGTACTGTACTGTACTGTACTGTACTGTACTGTACTGTACTGTACTGTACTGTACTGTACTGTACTGTACTGTACTGTACTGTACTGTACTGTACTGTACTGTACTGTACTGTACTGTACTGTACTATACTATACTATACTATACTATACTATACTATACTATACTATACTATACTATACTATACTATACTATACTATACTATCTTTCATATAATATATATATTTATATATATATATACTCCCTTATTAAAAAATATACTTAGAATGTAAACATATTATACTATAAATAACCTCTTATAGTAAATAGGTAACATTCAAATAAAACTAATTTTTCTCTTGTAAATATACTGTAGTCATTAAAATTAAATATTACTTTTTAGTACAAAGTCTACCATTTTTATGAATACATATATACACACTCTTACTGCACTACTAACAGAGATGGTAATAATAATTAAACACTCGATATAATTAACAGGAGTTAGATGAAATGAATAATCGCACACAAACAGAATTCAAGTAAAAATGTTGTACGGTATACTTATAAGCATATTACAAGTTTTAGTAAACCTGTGTTTAGTAAATTGTTTTAATTATTGAAAGAGTTTGACACTGACAAAATAAAGCACAATTCTGGATTCCATTAATTTATGTCAAATATGTATGTATAATACCTCAAGTTTCGTATTATTTAATGTTAATTAATTCGTTATTTGAGAATGAATCCATTCGTAAAGTATTTTTTACTTATTTACGCAATAAAGAACTTTAAAGATAAAATAATCAAAACAAACCGAAAGAGTATTTTTGCACAACGTGATTTATAATGCAGCGTAATATGATTGAATAAATTCTATAAAAACGTATCAAAATATGTAAAGTTTTATTACATTTATTATTAAATTACTGTTTCAGGTTGTCGAGTATTGATTCGCAGAAGACAGAGGTTTTGTATACAGTTTGGTTTAACTCATTTACGGATCTGTGATTGAATGGTTTCTAAGTAAGCTACGCAGCGTTTGTTATGCATGAAACTGGGGAATGTCAAACACTAAAACGTGATTGAATGGTTTTCAAAACGAGTTGAGTAATTGAGTTTAAAAGTAAGTGTATATAAAATTCTCAGGATCCATATCAGGAAAATAATTCTTTTACACGCAGAGCTTAAAACTTAGTGAATTATAAAGTTAACTATTGTTTTGGTATATTAAATATTCAAATATTATACCAAATAAAATAATGAAATTTAATGTTTAATTAACTGTTAGCAATTATAAAATTAATTTTAACAGATAACGCTTACTGTAAAATTTGCTGTCTAATGGATATATTCAAAGTATTTTATTAATATTATAAACAAATATAAAATAATAATATTCATTGTTTTCCTCTAGGTTGAAGGTGTAAACAATGTATGTCCTTACAGTCTTCATTGCCTTATCAGACAAGTTGCAGAGTTTACTTCTCTCAGTTAAACCGTTATAATGTGTTACTTAATTTTGCTACAGTCTCCACTTGAAAACACTGTTGTATCTTTACAGCAACAATGAAACTATAATCCAATCATGTTTAATGTGTCTTCGTTGTTCTAACTTTTTTGTTTATTTTTAATAAAACAAAACAATATAAAGTACAAACAACTTTGATCTCAGAGTTTTATGCTATTCTGGCTGCCATAACTTTAATTAAAAGATATATTGTTGTTATCTATAACGATTTCAAATTTATAAGAAACATAGTGTTATATTGAAAGGTGCAATACAACTATGTAAAAAATGTATATGTTCCTAAAAGTTAGTCATTGATTTCTGCAACTACCGTATTAGAATCTGATTAACATCAGAACCTACTTATTCTATATTTCTTTGAAATTAGATGATTTCAAAAAGTTGAAATAAATGAAAGATCTACTCATAGAACATACAATTAAAAGTGTGTTTCGGATTTCTACTCTTCATTATCTTAAGAAAGGTTTCTTCTATTGACTTCGGCTAATACGTTGAACGTTTCATTCGTACAAACATTCATCATTTATTTTCATTTCATTCATTTCACTACACACTTTCTTTCCAATTTCAAATAAATAATTAAAACAAATTTTAAAATTATATACATTATATATATTCACACACTCATATGTATAAAGCTAAGATAATTTCGATTTTTTTAAATGTTAAAGGGATTTCTCATGTATTGTACAATTACGCAAATTACAACAACTTTGGTATAAATACTGTAACTATTAATGAGTCAATATAAAAAACAAGAAGGTATTTATGTAAAATGTGTACCAAAGATTGATTCTTCAAAATTTGTTAACTTTTGAAGTTGACAAGTTTCTTTTTATGTAAACTTAGTTTTTTAAACAGATAAACTAAACAAATTTACGGAACCTTGATTTTGTATTACATTATTCTTGACAATGCCACAGTTTACACAATGTTAGTTACAACAGGAGCTCATAATATGGGAATACATTAATCACAACCCGCAATAATAACAATAACGTGTTGAACTCTTTGATACAATGTAACAAATATTAATAGCACAAGAGTTTTTGTGAATTGTAACTAAAACAATTCTCTCTAGTTATTGTAAATTATTGGTCATGCCGTGATTACTCATGCGTTGTTAGAATCTATTTAAATTGTTGCGAATTTCTATCATTATTAATACTGCAATTACAAATAGTTAAATTTTCTGGCTAAAACTCTTCAGTTCATTTATGACGTAAGTATTTTCAATATAAACTCTTTCATCGAATAAACTAAATTTATTTGTTAATTCGAACTTTGTAGAGGTATAGTCATAGAATTTAAATAACTTAACAAATTACACTACCGACGACCTCACTGGCAAAATTATTTAAGTCTTTTTCAAAAAGTTTCTTGTTGGATTTAATAACGTAAAAAAAATTAAAAATAAACTATGACATTTTAAACCATTTCATATTATTCAATCTTGGGTCAGATTTACAGTGACCACAACCAATAAAAACTACATTAACAAGGTATAAAAGTTGTTGACAACACCAACTTACATTTTTTAGTAACAAAACCAATTTTGTTTATAGAGTTAGAGTGATTCATTGAATTGATAATCCCCATTAACCTTCTCGTTTACCTTGTCATTTTAAATGAAAAATTATGTTTTAAATTTGATAATTTATTTGTTTTAAATTTCAGAACAGTTCACATAATCAATATTTTGGTTATTGATTACACTTGGATAGCAAACATGTTAAATATGTTATTTTCTGTGATTCATACTTTATATTTAAAATATTTGTTAGTTTGTTACAAATGTATTACTTCTTATATTTTCAATTAATTAATTATTGTTTGCTTTCATTAAATGTATACAATACTTTTCTGCTAAATTTAAAGTTATATAACGTCATTAATTTAACAAGTTATACTTTGTAACCAACGATATAACTTTAAGTAACCTAATATTCTTTTATGTCATGGTAATCTAAATTAAGCTAGAAGGTCTTAACTTATTTCTTTGATGTTTTAAATTTTTTAAATAGCAAAATAATAGTTTAACTTTTCACAAAACATAAAAGAAAACGTTTCATTCAAAATCAAAAAATTATGTTGAAACTTTTTCCCATTTCAATGAAACAACTCGAAAATATCATTTTATTTTGTAAAGAAAACAGCATTGAGAAGATCATTTACTTTCTGTTAAAATCATAAATGTATAACTTTATTACACATTTCTTGTAACTTCTACATATGGACTTTAACTAAATGAGTTATAATTACTTGAAAGCAATTTTTTTTATCAGATATAAATATTGCATTGTTCTTATGAAATAAAACATGGGCAAAAAAAAAACAAAGACACGTTGGAAAATATTTAAATCTGATCTGTAAGTACTACAGAGCTTTGCAGCAGGCAAACACTCCTTAATGGGTTTGGCAGCGGATTTACAGGTCGTGTTTTTCCTGTTTAAAATGGGAATATTATGTCCTGACTCTCATTTACTTAAAATCCACATCTCCTGTGGGATTGGGGAGTGTATATTTGCAGCATAGAGCTTGGACAGCTTAGAAAGACCAGGGATTTGATGTAATGTCTTATTTTACAAGGGATTTTAATAGAGTAATTTTTTTATGTTTACGTTTATACTTATATTTCTTGTTATATTTCAAAATAATTCTCTTCATTCCTTTTATATTCTCTGCTCTCCCCTCCCCCCCCCATCTCATTTCGATATACTTTGATTCGAGTTCAACATACACGTAAATGTCAATAATGTCTCATAGTCAAAATTAATACTTTCCCACCCTCCACCCTACTATTTACGTATATTTTTTTATAAATACTACAAAACAATTAAACAAAATAATTTTTTTTTTTTATCATTACAAAAACACAAATAATGACCGAGAGTTATTTCTGAATTAATACCACAAAGTATAAAAATATGTAAGTGTAAACGTAAAATTATTTTCAATGTTTCCTCTGGCAGGAACTTGATTTCGATGAATATTATTTCTTTATTATGTATCATAAATTCCAACAACGAAACCATCTCTAAAAGGATTAACTTATTTTTCTCTATGCTATTTCAATTATACTACCCCCTGTTTAGAAGTTCATTACAATCATCCCAGGGGTTCTCTCCTAGCTTTCAATACTAGACCTGGAAAAGCCTCCAATTCTTCTTTCAGAAGACACAATGCACATATAAAAATATCTTGAATGGAGAGGTAGTTATAATATTCATAAACTTAATATGAAACTATTGATTACGGATTTATACCAAAAGCTGACCATGGAAAATAAAATAAATCGTGTGTTAGAGAATACAATGCCTACCCTCCCCCGTAGTAAAGAGGGAGTTAAAAGGAGCTTTAAAATATAAATGAGAACTGTATTTTTCTTGTTGTTTAAAGGAAAAAACCTTTCAGTTTTCCTTGTCTTAAAACAATAAGAAGAAAAAAAATCCCTCTAAATCAAGAAGTCTCTAACATCGTCAGTCTCAGAAAAGAAAAACAGTGGTCAAGAGAGACCTAATACTAATATGAAAGATATATAACAGAAGACTTCATGGAATAAGGTGTAGATCTAGTTATGGCTCTTCAGGGTTGACACGCCCTTACTCATTATTGTGAGTCACTGAGGGCAATGTGACTTATAACTCATACTTATGATCATTTTCGACTTCCTACACAAGTATCACAGCGCCTACATTTCCATGCGTTTTTCTTTTAAAGTTTTAATCAAATCCATGAATTTTTCATTTTCGTTATATTCTTTACTTCACTTTTAGCTCAAATAGATAACTAATACAAACTATTTCCAATAAAGTCTATATTTAATCGAATAAATGAAAAATTTTAAAATGGTACAAAAGTGACGGTTTGAAGAAAAAATGCAGAAATACATTCCGACATTTCGTGTTTTACCATTGAGATGCTGTTTCAGATATTAAACAATATTGAACATTAGAGATCTAATGCATGTTGTTTTTTACTGAAAATAATTTTTGAAACTTTCAATCGAGTGTCAGTGCTAAATTAATCTTAAAATTAATTGTAAAATGAAATATAAAAGTATATATGTATGTCTATATGTATCACTAAAGAGTGCAAATACTTATTTAAATAATATTATAACAATTGATTAGCATCAAAACTCCGTGCTGATTACTCTTAATATTACTTAGGACTTAATGGATTTTTTACGAAAACCTACATTTTTAATAGGTAGAACATTATTATTAGTTACCGTTTTATTTCCAACAATTTTCTATGGAATCAAACTTTCAGTTCAATTTACGGACGCAGTATTTGCGATATCAGTTTTGCCTGAAGCATCAATAACGCAACCTAACATTCTATAAAAAATATTTTAATATTTATCTAACACAATAGATTAGGACATTGACAATTGCGAAATAGTTAAAAATAGTTTTACTTTTTAAACTATTTAAAAATATATATTTTTAAATTTATACATGGTAAATGAAATACATATTATAAAATTTTACATAGACAGAACTTTGTGTGTAATTATAAGTATATTACATAATTAAAATTAACCTTTATGAAATAAATAAAAAACATTCGAATAAAATATTTTTTAATTAAAATTTTAAATAGAAAATCACAACACCAAGAGATGTTTCACTTGTTAAAATAAATCCGACATATAAAAATGAATTCTCAATATTGGATGATTCCAATACTTTATTAATATTCTTTTTTGTAAAAACAACGAAGATTGAATCTTTTGGACTAATATACAACCTAAATATCGAAAGCCTTTAGTTTAGTTTCAATTATTTGACATATTATTACCAATATAAAGTTAATTACATTTTTATAATCAAACAAAACATTCAATATTTTTCAAGGTAGAGACGAAATAGAAACATTATATTTTTTGAGTGTATTATTTATTATTTTTAAATTAAAAATCTGATTTGTTTATAGAGTTAAAGTGGTTCATTGAAATGAAAATCCCCAATATACCATCTCATTTACCTTG
This sequence comes from Aphrophora alni, assembly GCA_963513935.1. Taxonomy (NCBI): domain Eukaryota; kingdom Metazoa; phylum Arthropoda; class Insecta; order Hemiptera; family Aphrophoridae; genus Aphrophora; species Aphrophora alni. The sequence goes on from OY740771.1 coordinate 23,864,587, forward strand.
TCATTTTAGGTAGAAATTTCTATTTTAAGATTCATAATTAGTCCCATTTCTAAACTGTTCTCCAAATCAATATTTTTATAATTGATTATACTTGGATAGTATACATTTTTTTTAATGTTATTTTCTGTGATACAAGCTTTTTAATTTAAACTATTGTAGTCATTTTCTTAAAAATGTATTGCTTCTTTTATTTTCATTTCATTAATTATTTCACGGTTTTATTTAATATATTTATGGTATACGTTTAGACTAAATTTAAAGTAATTTTTAACAAGTTATACTTTGAAACAAAAAATATAACTTTAAGTAACTTAATATAATTTTATATCAAAGAAATCTAAATAAAGGCTAAAAGAGAATTAACATATTTCATTGATGTTTCAAATTTTAAAGTGTACCATGATCAACTTTTCAAAGAATATAAAAATAAAACACTTCTTTCAGCATCAAAAAGTTATGTTGAAACTTTGTCCCATTTCAATGAAACACTCTAACTTTCATGTAAAGAAAACAACGTTGGAAAAACATTTATTCTCTTTTTGTAACTGAATACCATCATCTGTTTTACGAATATCTCTTGTTAGAAAGTTAAGTTTTATAGAACTATATAAAAAACTCTAAATAGCAAAGATTTACTGTTTCTAGCTGTTTACCAGTGCCCGTTAGTGGAGGGAAATTGTTAGTTTATACCCTCAAAGGTTGCAAAGTTTTTTTTTTAACGGAAAAAGATATCTTATCCTTTGCGTTCAAATCTTTATCAGTTTACAGATAATTTATATAATGAAATTAAATTTATAAATTGGTGTTGATTTATATCCTTATATATATTTAAATTATGAATAACTGAGGTTAATAAATGAGATTAAACTAGTAACGAAAATGACTTTCCCTTATGTCGTCTATAATAAAATATCAATTTTAACCTTTGTGAAAGAGTAATGAACTAAATTCTTAAACTAGAAACTAATATACAAATGACTATCGATATAACTTAGATTTTGATTCTTAAATAATTTACTATGTGTTATACTGTGCGTTTTACACTTCGTGCAAGAAAATGGCCCTTATCCAACAATTTACTTTTTTTTATGAATACAATATTATTGATATTATAATTCTGCTTATCCGATTAAATAAATTATTTTTTGCGTTTTTTATGAATAAACTAGTATACAAAGATATCTTCATTAACCATCCTGTTTCCCAGTCGTATTAAATAGATCATTGGATTATTAGCTCAACTTAATACTAAAACAAATATAACTCAAATGGATTAAATGATACTACAGAAATATGTATTTTACAAATATTTTCAAAATGAAATTGAACGTTATATACAATAAAGAAACGTTTAAGTAATAACAGACCCAGTATTTCAAAATTGTAATATTAAAACTATATATTTTAATAGTATAAATAAAAACCTCTGTTATGCTAAGGTAAGCTAATGAATAATTTAAATACCTTCAGATGTAATTTCAGATAGTGCATGTTTTTTCTTTGTATTTTATTTCATCTTTCATTTTTAATTCTTCCTCTTTCTTCCATAATTTTAGTTTACTGAATGTATATCTCTTGTACAGTCAACAATAGGAACTATAACAGTTCTCACAGGTTGCTGTTATCAGTCTAAGATCAACTTCACTTTCACGACGTAACGTGAGTGAAACATTTATCTTCCGTCAAGATTTGATTGTCTCTCATTTCCTTCCTTACCCGTGTTGCACGTGAACAATATATTTCTCCAGTTGGTTTATACGCTCCTATCTAAAGTAACGAGTTCATTTCTTTTAACACGTTTCTTCTCTATACTTTACCATAGTGCCAGAACAGAATCTTCCTATTTCTACCAGCTAGCATTCTCAACATTGATAAAGTTTTATTCAAATCTGTGATTTTTTTCAATACCGATTTATTCTTTACTTCACTTCTAGTTCTTATAGTTTACTAATACAAACTATTTCCAATAAAATCTATATTTAATCAAATAAATGTAAAATTTTGAAATGGTACAAAAGAGACATTTTGAAGAAATCTCAATTAAAATTAAATGAAAAGACTTAATGGAAAACACAAATCCATTGTCATCCATTTTAGATTTATTAAATATGTTAAATCAGCTGTGGTGAAATTTCTTGATTAGGTTTTATATTTAAAACTATCTAGATTGTCGAAAAAAGATGGAACTTCTGAACATCCAATTAATTATTGTGTTATATATAAAAGAATATAATCTAACAGTCCTTAGAAAATAAATAAATATTATTTTGTAATCATATAGGTCATTGTTTTCGACTTCATTTTCATCACAAAGCTCCGATCTAATGAATTCATGTAATATGTTTAACTACATGACTTAAATAAAGTCAAGTTCTAAATATTAATTATTTGAATTCAAAAAATTAATAAATTGTTTATCCACTCCGTGTAAATAGTCAAAATAGAGGAAAATGTATCAAAAATATAACCCTTAACTTTATCGCCTGAAACTCAGAATTCGAATGTAATAGCAAAAATTAATTTATATATCTAATAAAATACATAATGTTACAAAACAAAACAAAATTCTTTCTTTTTTAAAACTGTGTAAATTACACAATACAAATAATTGAAAAACACATTCCCAACTCAATACTGCTGCGTACAATTGTAAAGTACAGTCTGAGTATCCCACACCTTATGAAAATAGTAAAAGTGAGAACACATGATATGAGTTTGGATTTTAATTTTTATAAATGACCTTTTCTGTTTAATTAGATATCCAATATCAGCTCTAAATATTTTATTTGTTTAATGTCAAGAACATTATAACTCATAATTACTCCAACTACATTTACAGGGACGAAAAAAAGAAGAAAAAAATCAAGAATTATTGTAGAGAGTTGAGCAGATATTTCAGCATCTGAATTCCCCGAACAAATCTAAATAACAGTTATCACAACAAAGTAGTCTAAAATAGACATCATTTAAAATATAAGTATCATAACCTTTGCTTTATACTTACGGGGATGTAAAACTAAAACATATTACATTGTTGATTACTGCCCTGCACTGAATTGCAATATTTTATTAACTTTAACAATAGGAAAAGTCACTTTTGTATGCAGTGAGATATGATTACATTTAGTCTATAAAAATTGTTACCCTAAAGCTTGATTGCATTTATTATTAAAATATTGATTATCAAGTATCGATTCGTAGATAATAGACATGTAACGATTGTTTAATCTATAAAATGGTTTAAATCAATTACAGAACAACGGTTGAATGGTTTCAAAACTTACTACGCAGTGTTTATTATGCATTAAAGTGGGGAGAAAACAATAAAATGTGATTGAATGGTTTACTGGACGAGATGGGTAATTAAGTTTAAAAGTTTAAAAAACTAAATGGATATGAAATTCTCAGAAATCATTCGTTTAACTGCAGAGTATAAAAATAGTTAATGATACAGTCAACTGTTGATTTAAAGGGATAACTCTTCAAATATAATACTAAGTAAAACATTACTTTTACTTAATTTTATCGCTACAATTAGTAATTAAAACAAATCTATAATTTATATAAAAATAATTGTTGAATTGACCAAATTATACAATAACCATAACAGGTTACCTGTCTAATCATAAAGAATGTATTCACAGTATTTTATTATATTATAAACAAATATAATATCATAAATTTCGTTGTTTTTGTTTATATGTAAACAATATTAAATAACACATTTTCTTACCATTTTTAGTACCATTACCGACAATTTGCAGACTGTACTTCCATAAAGTGTTACTTGTATTACTGAAGTCTCCTTTTGAAAACACTTTTGTATTGTTGCAATAATTTTGATACAATATTTGTATGCGACTTCTTTATACAAATATTTCTGTTTTGTTTTAGTTTTTACATGTAAAAATATATAATTGATTCAATTTGATCTAAGACCGTTAGTCTATTCTGTTTGCGTGTTATAAATAAGTTTTATATTAATTTCTTCATCTAAGTAACAGGTTGAAACCTAATTGATTCATGAATTCAACAACCTATTTCATTTGAAAATATGAATATATAAATTGTATGTGAAAGAAGTAAATATACAAACAGAATAAACAATTATATAAACCGGTAAAGTGAATGGCTTATCTACTTTCTACTTTCATCTGTAAAAACTTTTTTTCCTTGAAATTATGTTTATTACACCTTGTTAATTAGAAGTTTCATTGGTTCGAAACTAGTTTGTAACGTTGATTTTAAGTCAATCCATATACACAACATTTTTTGCATATACACGCATTTACATAAAAAAGGCATAATTAAAGTTTAATAGTAAATAATACTAATGTACTACACAACTATGCAAATTACTAAAACCTTGAAATAAAAATGACTACTCATAAATAAAATTATAGAACTAAAGTAAAGTAAAACTTGAACACACAAGTTATTTACCGAAATATTTAGAAAAAAGATGCATTGTGTTTTTTCTCACATATTATGTTATTTTAAATAAAATAGTCCAGTTAATTTTGATATGTAGATTTTGTTTACTAAAACTATATTTTAATTGATGAAAAATAAGGTTTCATAATATTTCATTTTTACCTTTTTTATGTCATACTTTTACGATCTAATGCTAAATATAAGAATATTAAAAATTAACCACATAATAATCCTAAAATTATTAGCTATAGACTATTTTTAATATGTTTTGATAATAAGGATCTCATATATCTAATAATAGTGAGAGATATTTATTTTGTTCAAATTTTGTTCCCGCTTTTAATAAAGCATACAACTAAGATTTTTCAAAACATTTTAAAGAGGTTACCTTATAAATTGTTATAAGTAGTTTTATATTCCCCCCCCCACCCATTGTGTATACTTTTCTATTCTACCTACCTAATATTTACTGCTTTGAAAAGATAATACAACTTCGTCTAATTTATTATAATGGATAATATAATATTGCTCTATGTTAATGCAACAAAAAGAAGAATGGACGAGAGTTGACATTTTTCTTTGATATTTCAAAGTTTGAAGTGGCAAACAGTAAAAACATAAACTTTCAAAGAATATAAAAAGAAAACACTTCAACAAAGTCAAAATGTTATTTTACAACTTTATCTCATTTCAATGAAAATACTCTGAACATTCATTTTATTTGGTAAATATAATGGTGTTGGAAGAACATTATTATTTTTTTAGAGAATACAATTGTTAAGCTTTTAAGAATAGTTATCTCTTGTTTAAAAGTTAAGTTTTATAGAACGATGGATTAAAAATTCTTAAAAGGACGGCTTTAATATTTTTAGCTCGCTGTGCGAGTTTATTATAAGAGTGTAATTGCTAGTTTATGAGCTCAAATTACCTCTTGACTGAAAGGTTGCCTTAAAGTTATTTAAACAATACAAAAGAATAGGTACCGTACTTTTTTTCTTTTTATTATAGTTTTTATCAGTTTGAAGTTAATTCATTTATATAATTTGTAACTTAAAAAATAAATTACTATCTAAGTGTTGATTTATTCAGAGTTCTAAACAATTATTTGTTTCCATTTTGAATTCACGTAGTCGAAACGTAAAACGAAATTCTCCTAGTCATGTTTGTTATGTTTGATAAACTGGACGGAAGTGAATGCATACCCTGACAATAGACATAATAAATAATTTGAAACAGCTTTGATAAAATTTCAAAAAAGTTTTAATTTGTAGTTTTGATTAAGAATTATAGCAGCGGTTTAAAATATTTTTATGATAACTTAAATATTATTTAATTTTGAGGATTCACATTTGTAGTCATTGATTGCTTACTTTTTACAAAACTAATCCGTTTATATGGTTTAATGTACGACAATGGGTCTGATTTTTAATCCGCAAAAGTTAACAACGGAACTGCACATAATGTAGTCTATAGTCCTTACTTCATTTGTGATTTATTGTTTATATTTTGCAAAATTTACCGGTTTGTATAGTGTTAAGAAGAATATTAGGATTAAGTTAAATATTTAAGTTTATTTCTAAGTCCCAGCCAATTACCAGACTACAAACAATAGTTGCGACAAGATGTAAAATTATAAGAAACCGCTGAGCTTGCAACTCTCGAACACGTCACATATTGGTGAAAGATATACAGGCCAAGACTGGTGGAAAAATGATGTCAGACAATATAGGGAGTTATTGAAGGTCAGTTATTATCAGTCGGAGTTGGCACGGAGTTATCGGATGTTGGATTTGGCACGGAGTTGCTGGTAGGTTAGACTCACCATGGTGTTATCGACAGTCAGTTGTCAACTGTTGGAGTAGGCACGGAGTTGCCGATAGGCTAGACTCAACAGGGTGTTATCAACGGTCAGTTATCGGCGGTCGGAGTTGGCACGCAGTTTCCTGGAGGTTAGATTTAGCAAGATGTTATCGATTAGTAAGGTCAGCTGGTAAACTTCAAAGGACAATTAATATAATTGGAGATTGGACACAAAGATGGAGAATCAAGCTCGATGAATCTAAATAAGTTCATGTTAATTTTACAAATCAAAAGTTTGACACGGTAAGAGTAAAAATAAATGGGCAATTAGTACCACATTCAAATGCTACCAAATATTTAGGTATAACATTGGATGCTAAGCTTAGGTGGAAGGAGCATAAAAAGAAAAAGGGGAACTAAATATAAAATATAGAAAAATGTATTGGTTGCTTGGGAGAAGCTGACAGCTCTCAATTGAAAATAAATTACTTTTGTACAAGCAAGTGCTCAGGCCAGTGTGGACGTACGGCATTCAACTCTGGGGTTGTACGAAAAAAGCAAATGTGAAATGCCCCATGAAAAACAAATGAATATTTGATGCCCCATGGTAGATTAGAAATTACTTACTCCACAGAGACTTAAAGGTGGAGTAGGTCAGTGAGATGGTGACCAGGTATGCTCATAGTTATACCAAACGAATTCAATGCCACTAAAACCCGGCAATTATTATCATGTTGGATGAAATACCAACTATGTTAAGAAGACTAATGAGAGTAAAACCTCATGACTTATTATCGCAAGTGTAGTGCGGATGACAGCATTGTCGTTGTGAGAAAAAGTGAATGACTAGTTTTTAGGATAGCTACTGGGCTATACCCCTACACCCAAGTGGTGATGACTCACCAATCACAAATTTATAACCCTGTTTAGGAGGTGCACATTTATATTTACTATAAATGTATAAGGTTAAGAATACAAGTAATATGAGTTTCGACAAATCTTGATTTTAGTTAACCATTGACAATTAAAATTTTACAGATAAATTTTCTTTAAAAAATATAAATTTTCGTTCGCCACGGAGTTTCTTAGGAGTTTATTTAAAGTAAAATTTATATCATATGGGCGATTTTTAATTGTAAAAGCCGAATAGTTCTAGCAATCCCATCCAAAATAAGAAAGTATATCCAATTATATATTACAGATTAAAGCTATATTTATATTGCTAAAATATTAATTATATACACATTCCAAATGCAAGCAGAGTTTAGTTCTTTTTGTTCATATATATATATATATATATATATATATATATATATATATATATATATATGAATACTACACATGGACCAGCTTTTAACTGTGAAATAACAAAAATACTTTGTTACTTTAAGGCACAAAATAAAATGTAAAATATTAGTTTTATTTATTTATATATTTTGGAAGACAGATTCTATTAAATTAATTCTGCAAGTTTTTGAAACTTCGTGATTAGGAAACTTAAATTAAATCCCTTTGCTTTGACTAACAAGAATTAACAGTAGTTTGCCTGTTTAGAACGTGACTTTCTTATTGTTAAAAATGGATGACAAAGCAATCCTGAAAGTTCTTACATAAAGTTTAAACAAAGTCAAACAAGACGGAAGTTACGTAACATGTTTTACTGAACTTCAAGTTTTTATCAAAATGTAGCAAATTAAGTTTTCTTCTATTTATAAAAAATTATAGAATAATTTAAACAACAATATAAATGAATTTGGTAGTTCTGTGATCAAAGTTTAATGAACTGAAAAGAAATGCAACTCATTACCTGTTTTGTTTTTCTATTTCCGTAATATAGTTATTTATCTTGTGATGGTAACCTTTAATACGACTGTTTCACTGTAAACTAAAGAGACAAAGGTTATGTAAAACCTCTATTCAACTGTTCATTTTTAATTTATTAAGGTTTCAACTATACTTCACTTGTCCTCTCGTAGGATAAGTCTGTAATGAACCCTGTATCTCTCTGTATGTATGCACATGAAATGTAGTCCTATGCAAGTAAAATATTGCAAGTAAACAATATTTTACTATATGTAACAAAGTTATTTGATATAACAAAGTTAGTAACAAAGGTTTTAACTCTGTTTATTAAAACTTAAATGATATTAAAGTTATGTTTATAATAACATTTGAAGTTATAATGTTTTTTTATAATAACCTTAACGACTTTATTAGTTATTTTACAATATATTTAGTTTTAGGTAAATGTTTTTTTTTTATGATATGATCTTTGATTTGATTAATTTAGAAAGATAAATTATTCCGAATGTTACAAATCAATCAAACCTAAAGCTCATTTAACTTAGAAAACAGTACTGAAAACCCGATTTCGCTTAGTTGACACTGGCTATATTCAAAAGGCGGCCTCTAAATTTAAATTTCCAAAAGTTGTAATTTGAAATTTTTGAATAGAACCTATTAAACTAAATTTTAAGTAAAAAGTAAAGATACATATCTCTTTGTAATTAAAAAAGTTGTTATTTCAGATCATAATGATTACTAGATTACTATGTTTTTTCTCCATATTATTCGCATTAAAATTATGAATCTTTAGATAGGGTTGACATCTAAAACTTTGCCTTTCAGACGCTAAATTTTGAGATTGGTACAAAAACATCCAGTGTGCGAAATATTAACCACTTTAGATCTATAACTATTCCTAAAGATGCATTTTTTGAATGGGATATCTAGTATATTGCATTTCATTCCAAATTAATGATATTTGTGTAGGTTAAATGAACAAAACTATTTAGCGAAAAGAATGCATATGAAAAAATTATCAAAAATTTAACATATGATGCCGTGATTTCAATATAAACATTTCATTTTATTAAATACTTCTTAAAATCTAACTATTAAAAATCAGAATAATTGAAATATGGGTAGGGAATATGATCTGTAAGTACTACAGCGTTTTTCAGCAGGCAAATTTTGTTAATGGGTTTGGCAATGGGATTTACAGATAATGTTTTTGCTGTTTTGAATGGGAAGATTAAGTCCTGTCTTCCATTTATTTAAAATTCAAATTATACTTTGGGATTAGAAGGTGTACATTTGTAGACTAGAGCTTGAGAGGCTTAATAATACTAGGATTTCTGTGTAATCTTTTAATGTTTCCGCTTACATTTATATTTCTGTCTTTTCAAAATCTGTTTTTCTTTCATATTCTTTCACTATCTTCCACATGTTTTGATTCGTTATAAAAACATATTTAGATATTGACAAGATTGACGAGTTGTAAAAATTAATACGTTTCCACCATCCACCCCAATATTTACGTAATAATTATAGTATAAAACTACAAATCATTTAAATTAAATAAATTTCAAATATTTTATCAGAACAAGGACGACTTTTATAATTTATTTCTAGACTTATACTACTTGGTCTAAACAAATTTGATTGAAAACCTAAATATTTCCACCAATTAGAACACCATATCGACAACGATTATCACTTTATTTAATTTAATAAATTCGAGTTGTGAAAACACGTCAAAGATGCTTTCTCTGTGCTTTTTCAATCTCATTGAAAACTACTCATTGTTAGATGTCTATTATGATGACTACAAGGCTACTCCCTTACATACATTACAGAAGGCAATTTAAATGCTGTGACGTATGTAATAATACCAGCTGTTGAATAGGACCTCATTTTCAAAACACATCGTTTCAGTAGAATAGGACCTAGTCTCATTATGGGATTTATGGGGTAGATGTTAGGTTGCTACTAGATAAGATCTTCCTCAAAGATAAATAAGAAGAAGACGCAGCATGAAGAGGCCTACAGATTTCCAAATTTATCACCTCTAAATTACTTTTTGAGGGAGTCCTTACAAACAATATTTACAAAACGAAAGCACCTAACAGAGAGGAGCTGCAGCAGCAAATAGTAGAGGAGGCAGGAAACATTATTGAAGAAATCCTTTACAATGTCATTGTACAATGCCTGGTAAATGTCCCACTATTCACTGGGACATTTGCCAGGCTGCACAAGGACAGCACTTTGAGCATTTACTTTAAAAACAAATAAAAAATACGTTCAGAGTTTTTCAATTATTTTGAAGGTTATTGGTATTTCTTTTTCGATAGCTTGTTACGTTTAAGCAAGATTTATACCAAACAATGTAACAGATACAATTATATCTCCCTCATAACACAGAATGAGAACATTTTCCTATTAAAATTCGAACTTGTAACTCGGTTGTGTTTTGAGCTATCAAATTTTTTTTTTTCTTTTTTAGTAACTGCCTCTAAACAAAGTCTAATAATACGTGTAAAGCTTAGTATTATAGCATTTAAAAAAAGTCGGAAAATATGTTTTATATTTTTTTTACACCCACTGTACTAGTTAAAATAACGGCAACATTCAAAAGCTGTTGTTCCGTTGTTATTTCTCTATTGCTACCAACGATATAACGCCATTCCATAACTTTTTGGATACACGGTATATTTTTTTAAAGTTTATATTGTTTTCCTTAATTTTGTGACTGTTTAAATGGAAAATATAATATATTTATTTATTATTTTAATTACATTTTGCATTACCTCTTTGATGAATTACTGTAGTTAAAATATTTTATAATTGCATTAAATCTAGATTTGCAACGGAAACGAGGAAAAACCATTGAAATGTGTATTTACAATATTATATTTATTTATGTGATTAACCGATGGGTCGATCAATTTGAAAAATGAACGTAATCAAATACTTCAATTGGTATGTATGTTTTCTACTTCTCTTTAAATTTTAATTTGCATACATTAATAATATAATAACACACATGGTACTTCACAAATATTTATTTCACTGTACCAACCTACGTTTCGGCGGTTACGATATTTTTGAAGTTAGCTTACAGACTAAAGACAAGAGAAATTTCTTCACAACATACCTAGAGAAATTTGGCCAAAATGTCCATTAAGAAAGGAGGGAGGACAGATTCCTGGGCTTCGACAAGGGAAGTGGAAGTGGCGAGTTAATTAAATCTAATTATTCGTTCAAAAGTAATGATGTGTACTGTATTTTAATATTTCTAATACAATTAACTTTTTATCCTTTCAAGAATATTAACATATTTAATATTAAAATAGACCTCATACTTGCGTTATACTTAAGGGATACAAAAATTAAAACATAAATCGTTGTTGACTGCAGCTCTGAGCTGAATTGCGATATTTAATAGACCTGAATAAACCGAAAGCACATTTATAAATATCGTGATTTTAATGCAGTGTGATTACATTATGAAAGTTATGTTGTCATAAAGTTTTACTGGATCTATTATCAAAATACTGAATATATTCACACACATGATACTGTTGTTTTGTATGAAGAATGGTTTAACTCAATAACAAAACCGTGATTGAGTGATTTCGAAGCCTGTATACGTATTCATTATACACGAAATTGGTTAAGTGAAACACTAAAAAGTGTTTCAATGGTTTCTTGGACGAGGAAGGTAATTGTAAAAGTTTTTAAAACGAAGTGGATATGAATTTTTTATTTAGTTCATAGCGCTATAAATTTAAAGTGAAAAAATGTATAAAGAGTGTAAGCAGTAAAGAATTAAAATCATATATCAATTAAAATCAATTAAACTAGATATATATATATATTTTTTTTTTACAATTTTTTAATTATGTGTATTGCACTATTTTCAATATTTGTATAAGTTTAAATCAATATTTGTATAGGCGATTAAACATTGATGGCGGACGAGTAAACAGACATTATATTTTGTGATTTGATTTTTAATGTAAATTAATTTCCTTAGTTTTGATTAACTTGTTGCAAATTTATTACATCTTTTATTTTCAATTAATTCCTTAATTTTAAACACTGTTTTCCCATATCTAATACCCTTTGGCTAATTGAAAGATAATTTTAATATAACACTAATGGATAATATAATTTAATATTGCTCTGAGTTAAGACAACCCAAGAAATAATGAACAGACCTTTACATCTTCAACAAACGTCAAATAGTTATGTTGAAAGTTTGTCTCATTCCAATAAAACAACCCAGAACTTTCATCTTGTTTTGCAAAGAAATCAGTTTTTGAAGAACATTATTCTTCATTTTTACTCTCTTTTAAAAAAAAGTAACTTTGAATTACCTGAGACTAAAAAGCATGGATTTTCTATTTTTATATTTGTGTGGGCGTTTAATTGGAAAGTTCAATTAATTGATACTTTATGAGCTCAAAGGTACCACCTGCCAGAAAGACTACAATCAAAGTTATTAAAAAGATACAAAAAGAAGAAATGCCTTTCTTTAAATAAGAGATTTTATCGATTTCAGATTATTTAATTTATTTTAAGAAACATATTACCATGTAATGTTAATCTTACAATGTCTTGAAAGACAATAGCTTGCTGTGTACAGAAAGCTACATTAATACAAAAATTATGGAATGTGTATGTTGATTAAGTTTACAATAAAATATTGTTCAAAGTTGCTAGTTTCAAAGTTTATAAAAATGAAATACAATATTAGCATGAAAAAAATGTTTAAATAATTGAGAAGAATCATCTAATACATCTGTATTTAATACCAAAATACTTTTCGTTTATTTATTGTTCATAGAAAAAGAAACATATCTAAACAAGTTATGTATAATAACATATGACAATCTCTTGAGTTAAAAACCTTCTACACGTAGGCTACAAAACAAATATGCTTAAGATTGTAAATCGTTTAAGGAAGACTGGAAAGAAAATATAAAATATTGGGTTCATTTGTCAAAACACTTTATACCAAAACACAAAACATTGTCTTTCTTTTCATTTTCCACATTTCCATGATCGTACCTTCTATATGAAACACCTGTCACGGAGTATACACTTCCCCCCCCATCTATAATATTGTTTTTTTTCCTTTCCTTTTTATTTAAAGGCGAAAACCTCTCGGTCATCAATGCCTTATAAAAATAAAAGAAGGTAAAATAAAGATCCGTAGCTCTCGAATACTTCAATAGCGTCAGGGTATCTAGAGAACAAGAGTTGGTCAAGAGCACCTAATAGGAGAGATGAAAGAGAGAGATCTAACTTAAGATTACATAAAAACATTTATAGATCTTGTAGGATCTAGCTGCTGTCTTTTGTGCTGACAAAGGTAAATACCAAAATGTGATATACTTATGTATTATTTTGTACTAATTTTATATTAGAAATCCTGAATCTTTATAATAACAATAGAATATAATAACAATATAATTTCTTTATTTTCTCCCGTAGCAGAGATTAAAGTATTTTCTACTTCAAAACAACTGATTCAACTTTCCTTTTTTAATTGTGTAGCCTTAACAGTATGTAAACAAGTTCATTGTTTTCCTAAAACAGAGCTATACGATTAGTCAAACCATAGCTAACAAACCAAACTATGTTAACCGTTTATTAATCCAATAGACTACATCTCAGATGAATTACTTGAGCTCAGGCTACAACTCACATAGTATGCTCTCTCAAGTTGCTTCAACTAAATATACAACTGTGTTCGCTGTGAAGCATTACTATTTCAATTATAAATGACTTTCTAATTATGTACCAACTTTTGAGTAATGAAATATATAAAACGTCGAAATATTCCCGAAGTATATTGATTTCTTACGGATAGCCAACGAAATATTGTTAAGACTTGGGTTTTACTGTACTGATTTAAAAAAAAAAGAAAACGTTTTCAGTTCCAATTGACATTTTGTAGCATTTAAATTCAAAATAAGCACTTCCACATCCAACTTCCGTCGCTTGACAGATGCTGCCACCCGGCGAGATCATCCAAAACTAATGATCATATGATATCGTAGGCCAAAGTACAACGGCCAGACAGCCGGTCTGCGCTAATACCCGTTATCTAGTCTGCCGGTAGTCACTCACAATGCCTGACTCCTTTTCATCGATACGTTAGATATAATAAATTTTCTTGATTCTCAAAAATTCTGCTTCAATCTTCAACGATGCTTAATCTACAGTTTCTGTGCGTTTTAGTCTATAATGTTGGTTAAATTATTAATTTTCACGGCACAAGCTCAAGTGATCTGCGACAGGATTTTCCAGGTACTGAACCTTACAGATTTTATCATACTTTAAATTTTTGTTAATGCTTTAAAAATAATTTGTTAATTATCATGTTTTCTTTAAAATATGTATTTCATGTTTTATTTAATATTCAATGTTCTTTTGAAACTGAGTGATTATAAAAATTTACTTTTAAAAAAAAACATACTTTACAAAACCTTGTAAAGGCACATTTTGAGTTTTGAACAATTATGTGAAATAAGTGCAAACTAATGTTGAACTTTAAATGATTAAAATATCTTATTGAAAATGTCAAATATAAACCAATTGGAGAAATCTGTTCTAAATCAGAAAATTTCGTTTTACAGACTTTGCAGACCTTGCAAGTCTTATACAAGCTTTGTTTCAAACAAAATTAAAATATATATAAATAGATTTATAATAATCTAAGAAGCTTTTAAGTACCATCTTAACGAATTTCTGTTATACCATCAATTTTCTTTAATTTTGACAAATAACCAGATATTTACTTTAATAATGAACTTTAATGCTACAACATGTCTGATTTTGTACAGACGCTAAAAAACGTGTTTTTTGCTCATAGCTAATATGCTGGTAGAAGAAACACGGCTAAAGATCTGAACATGTTTCGCCCTGTTAACAAAACACGTTTTGTTTCAACATAGATTCAGCGTTTCACGTGCACAAAAGTGATGTTACAAAAAAAACTAACTCTATAGAATTCTAATTAAACTCATATTGTATATGTGCCTAAAACTATTTCAGCGAATATGTTTTCTTAAAAAACTATCTTTAGATGTAGACTTGTGTAATTAATTATAAAACATATAAAAAAATTATTGGGTGGAGCCTGCATGCAAACTTTCGGTCCTAACAACCTCCAAGAGGTTATTTTCTAAATTAAAATAATTGACGTCAATTAATAAAATTAAATATTCAAAATTTTATGTCTTTTCTAAAATAAACTTCTCATTTATAACAAATTCTTTTGTCTAAAATATATATATTTATTGGCCAATATAGCATTTAAGTAATTTATCAAATAAGCAATATTATGTAACTGTTTCAAAAAACCATCATTTCATAAAATCAAAAAGGGGGGAATAAATATAAGTATCTTTTCATCTTTTTTTTTATTTTGTAATTTTTACATTTAAGGGCGTATAATTTTTTTTTTGGATTAATTATAATCCAGCTAATTGTTAAGCTGTGCTCATTGTCTTTGTTAAATTTTGTAACTATAAAATATATAAACTAAAAAGGGGGGGGATAAATTTTCAGACTCTATTGATTAATTTTTTTTAAATTATAATATTTTACTTTAAGGGCGTATAATCTTTTTTTAAATATAATATTGTTAATCATAAGGTGTTTATGATAATTTTGTCTCAGGATGTCTTTCTCAATTGTAAATGATAAAATCTGAAACGTCGAAATTTCTTTTGTTTTCAATAAACTTGAGCCTTGTTAATCACTAAATTTGTTTTTGTCTTTTTAATTTTTTTTAATTTCTAAACATTGTTACCATTTTGGTTCCGCCTTTCTTAAATTTAAGTCCCCTGGTAACAATTTAACTAGCTCTAGAGACCCTGAAAGGTTAAGAAAATTATTTTAAAAACCATATGTATTTACTACTATTGCGCCAACCACATTTTTAATTCAATTAGTGTTCAAAACATATATCAAGTATATCCTCTTAAACGATAACATATTGCAGTTGAGATGTTGAAGATAATATTTAAAATATATCGAATCTTCTAGTTTTCATCCGGAAAAACATTTTATAACTTTAGAACTACTGGATCAATTTGAATAAAAATTACTAAAAACCCGATCAGACTTCGTACCTATATAGGAAAGTAAACGGTATGAAAATCTTATCAATGGTTCTTGAGTTATAATTTCCAGACAGACAGACGTTGCGATTTACATATATAAAGACGTATTGTAAATGATGCCTTTAATTATATGGCAAAGTACAGGAAATCTGGTTATACGACAAGGCGATGTTATTATTACTATTTTTTATTTTTTATTAGTGATAGTCATTTTAAAAATGTATATAATAGTATAACCAATAATTGGAAACCAAATACTTTATATTTTTAAATAAAGGAATCAATAAATGTAGCCCATACAATCGATTGTTCTGATTTCGTCAATTTATGATTAGGGTTGAAGATTATTGACGGAAACCGATACGCTGGGATGCTGTAGACCTCATAGCGGCAAAAACAAACAGGAAAGCATCGATCAAAATTTCCAATAAAACTAACCTCGTCGTCGAACGGAAACAGGACAATATTCGGCCAACTCAAAATTACACGTTTTTCTTTTAGTATGTCAAATAACATCTGTTAATATACATAGTACAAAAAGTAAATAAAATCATACATATATATATATATATATATATATATATATATATGGAGAGAGAGAGAGAGAGAGAGAGAGAGAGAGAGAGAGAGAGAGAGAGAGAGAGAGAGAGAGAGAGAGAGAGAGAGAGAGAGAGATATAGTGTGTTAGTAAGGAGAGGTGATAAGAAAATGAGATAGAGAATGCGAGAGAGACTGAGAAAGAGAGGGAGAGAGGTTAAGAAAGAGAGAGTGAAAATAGACTAAGAAAGAGGGTATAAGATTAAGTACGCTTCAGAGAGATAAAGAGATAAAAAATATTTACTGAGGTAGGGTAAGAAAGACCAGATGGGAGGAGAGAGAGAGAGGGGGTGGGGGAGAGAATTTTGAATTGAATTGTCTTTCTTTAGGGGCGAGGTTAGGACTGTACAATTCTCATAGCCATCAAACTACCTTATAATATAATAAATGAGAAAAAAGGTAACAAAGTATTAAAATGAATGAATCCATGCTGCTAGCAAATTAAATAGAACTATATTTACATTACTAAGTTCTCATTTTGCATTTTACATGTATTGTTATCCTTATTTCTTGAGTTTATTATCGCTTCAGTCACTATACGTAAATGAAAACAGTCTACGACAATAGTTGAAACAATATTTTTATTATCACAGTGGCGAAATGTAACTTATATAAACGTTGCTAAAATATTTCACCAAATCACGCACCCGTCTGCAAAAAAATTATTCAACAAAAATAATATTCGTAGTTGTTTCAGTAATCATTACATTTTGTTAGAGTAATTACTTACTATTGGTAATTTAAGAAAATATAATTTTAATAATGTTGAGTGTTCATCTTATAGCACTACCCCAAATTTTCGGTTATCAAAAAATATTTAAGCTTCTTAATATATCCGAAACAAGTCCTGTAATCCAGTGGATGAAATACTCTCGGAAAATCTTAAAATTTGTTTTAACCTTTCACTCGGGCTTTCTAACTAGAATCTACTCCACAATCTAGCAATCAATCGGACATGATGAGAAGTATGTCAGTGATAATAACCCTTAGATAAATACAATGTCATTTAATTCCATCCTTTTTAAGGATGACAGTATACAGTGTATCCCATGAAGGTATTCCAATGTTTGACTTATTGCAGAACATTTGTTTTCAAACCGATTTCGTTACAATATTGTATGAATATTTTAGATAAGTATAAAAGTACAAAATAGAATGTTCTAGTAAATATCTTGCATACAAACAAAATGGCGTTTGTTTAAAATGATATCCAATAGGGGGGCCATTATATTATCTTATTGTTATTATATCAGACATTCTGTTATTTTTATCTCTTTTAAATTAGCTTTAAATTAAACGATAACCAACAATAAAATATCAAATAATAAACAATGATTACTATTCAAATTGGAACTCATCTGACGCTATGCGTTGATAGCACTGTCGAATGGAAGATTCATTGCTATGCCAGGAAAGTGTTGTGGGATAATGAGAATTTCATATTAAGTAATTGTCTGTAGCTCTTCATATGTATATGTATATGAAGTAAAAATAAAAACTCGTTCTTTAAAGTAGCCCCACACAAATAAGTCACTAACTGTTAGGTCTGGTAATCTTGACGCCCAGTTCATAAACTCCCCCCTCCCAATCCATCGACCAGTAAGTTCATCGCTAAACAAATATTTTACAAAATTAGCATAGTGTGGAGCTGCTCCATCTTGCTGGACAAGACTCCGTTTATGGAACTGTAAAGTGAAGAAATACGTATGGATTCAATACACCATGGTACCAAGTTTTATCCATAGTGCTCTTAGAATTATCGTAAAATAATATCCCATTAACTGAGGCTCGTGTCCAAACCATAATCCAAACCAAACCATTTTCAGTTTTTTACTCTCTTGACAGAAGCAGGATTACCCACTCATATTAAGTTCCTCCTTGTTTTTAAAGGGGATAAACCTCTCTGTTATAGCACAAACAAATAAGAGAGCATAGCATAAAGACCTCTAACCCTCGAGTTGGTTAAGAGAGACCTTATAGGGAAGAATCTATCCCAAGTCTACATGAAAAGGGTTTAGAATGAGCTAGAGTTCCTTAGGATTGCCTTTTGCGTACTCACTGTAGCCTAAGTGAGTACCGGTTGGGTTACACATATCATTAAACTGTACTGCTAAATTAATGAAAATTTTATTTCAAAAAATAATATCCTGAACAAAGAATATAACTATCCATACAGATCCTTTCCATTACATAATATAAGATCAAATTTAAATTATATTCACATGGAAGCTAAAACTATGGACGAGACATTCTCATAAAATATAATTTTAAATCAAAAACATAAAAATGTTACTTAACTTAGTATTTCTACATAATAAAATTTTCATTTTACAAAAAACAATATTTGAATTATATTTATTTCAACTAAGAAAAGTAACCGTCAACCAATCAACTTGTATAAAAAATGTCTAGGAAAAGGATAATGGAAACGGCAGAAAGAAGTAAAAAGCACATGCAAGACCTAACAATTAAATAAGTACTTATTCACCGAAGTCTCAAGAGTAATTAAATGTATTAAAACAAAGTAAAGTGATTTCAAGTTGTTTCCTAAAATGAAGTGATAATATTAATTTTACATTTTCTAAATGAATTAATAAACGAATATTCTAGACAATGCGTAAACTGTTGAAATTAAAATTCATTAATATAATATGCAACACACGTAAGTTACGATATCTCCACAAGGACATAAATATTTTAATTATGAATTGAAATACTGAAATGAGCGAAAAGTCGAATCATCAAATGAACGAAAACATAATTTTACACAGAAAACACTTTTTTGTGCAATACGACAAGGCGATGTTATTATTACTATTTTTTATTTTTTATTAGTGATAGTCATTTTAAACATGTATATGATAGTATAACCAATAATTGGAAACCAAATACTTTATATTTTTAAATAAAGGACTCAACAAATGTAGCCCATACAATCGATTGTTCTGATTTCGTCAATTTATGATTAGGGTTGAAGATTATTGACGGAATCCGATACGCTGGGATGTTGTAGACCTCATAACGGCAAAAACAAACAGGAAAGCATCGATCAAAATTTCCAATAAAACTAACCTCGTCATCGAACGGAAACAGGACAATATTCGGCCAACTCAAAATGACACGTTTTTCTTTTAGAATGTCAAATAATATCTGTTAATATACATAGTACAAAAAGTAAATAAAATCATATATATATATATATATATATATATGGAGAGTGAGAGAGAGAGAGAGAGAGAGAGAGAGAGAGAGAGAGAGAGAGAGAGAGAGAGAGAGAGAGAGAGAGAGAGAGAGAATGATTCAGACCAACTATTTCAAATGAATTGTAGGCAAGTGGTTTCAATTAGAGATTCGGTGTAAGCTACTACTTTACTAATTCACTTTTGTAGAATTTAGAAGAAAATACGTTATTCTACTTTAGCAAGAAAGGAAAAACACGCATAGGACATTAATAGATTTATGTTTATATATAAATCTACGGATGTAAATATCGGTCAAGTTAATGGTTAACATAAAAAAAAAATTCTCACCATTTCAAAATCACAGCCTGAGATATTTTTTATGTGGAATTTTATGTTTATAATCATCTTAACTATATGTTTTTTAAATAACTAAATATTAATTCTGTCATCAGCAACTAATGACACATTGGAAGTTTAAAAGGGAGAATTATCACAAATAGTATTTTTTTACTACAAATTTTTATTAAAAACCATTTGGAATGGGTTGCCTGTGTACATATGTGTACAATATGAAACAGAGTGACATGTATTTATTTCCACTGATATTAGCATCACCAAGAACCCAGTAAAGGGTTGATTATTATTCCCAGCTGTGATATGGTTCTCAAAAAATCCAAAACCTACTTTGACCTAAATTCGTTATATTCCAGAGTTTGAAAGTTGATTGTTGTTATAAATAAAGTGTAATTTATTTTTTATACTTTAATCCTAATGTGCAATTTCACAAGACCATAAATAGTGTTTTGAAGAGTTCCGAACGACCCTGTGCTCGTCCACAGTCTTTGACATCAGAGATGAGATGTACTTTTTCTTGTTAAAGTATTTAAGAACCTATCCGAGAGAAGATTTAAGCCATGACAGGTTTCACCACAGAAATTTAAAGTCAATACCTGAATTTCAGTTTTAATAAATACCCTAAACAAAAAATCTTATTGAAATTAAAAAATGAATATCATGGAACATTTTATTATTGCATTAATGTGAATTAATAAGAACTAAAAGTGTTAAGCAAATTGCAGTACAAAAATATAGATTATGAATAAATTTTGTTAAATGACGAATACAACATAATTTATCTGTACAATGAACAGTATGTAACATAGTGAAATTCTCATCGAGTAAATGCCTAATTTTAAAGTCCTTCTTTAATAACTACGTAAAATAGAGGTCGCTATCCTGCTCTAATCCAAAATGACGGCCAGTAAGCTATTAAGAAAGAGAAATTCAGTAATTAATCGAAAGAATGTTTTTTTATAATAATAAGCAATATCGTTAAGGTCTTTGATAAACTTAAACGTGTGAAATTTCACTATTTACCAGTTCAGTGCTGACCATGCGGACAATTCTACAAGAGCCTCGTTTACCAATCCATTCCA
Organism: Aphrophora alni; assembly: GCA_963513935.1. NCBI lineage: Eukaryota > Metazoa > Arthropoda > Insecta > Hemiptera > Aphrophoridae > Aphrophora > Aphrophora alni. The sequence continues at coordinate 23,885,956 of OY740771.1, forward strand.
ACTGTATAACTCTTATGTCGACACTATAATTTAAATTATAGGACAACAATTTTTTTTTTTAATATTGACATTGATTTGAAAATTGTAGAAGAAATTTCTTTTTCCATGATTAAATTAGAGTATACATGGCAGAAACGTTTGATCAGATCCTAATGATATAAGTTTGGACGCTGTGGCACGACGTGATTATTTTAACAATAATACAAATCAACTGATAAATAATTTTGATTTGATGTTTCTTTTGTATCAGAAACTACAGTCACCTTAACTGTGTATTGAAGAAATGTGTCATTTTGTTGTAGTAATAATTTCCAGTGAATATTGTACGTTCCCTGATTAATAATTTTTAAGTGAAATTATCAAATCTGTTTCGCCGTGCGTTGTTTATGTCGTCATTGTGGCGGGAATTTACTAAATATGGAGTATCAGAAATCCACGGGTTGGTACTCATAATGGAGTGCATGGTCGGCTTAATACGGTTAATCGTAGTCCTGACTAACTCCATAATTGTCCGTTATGTAAAAAATAACGCTTTTCTGTCTAGGTGTGTTAACGATTCTGTATCACTATTAAAATTAGAAACTGATTTCGTATTCGGACCCTTGATCAGTCTGGAGTTTAATCCAGCGTTCAGGCATCACTGGTTAAAGCAACCAACGACATTGGCATGTATCACCAGGTTGTTAGTCTGATTTTCCCCGTGTCACGTTCGACATTAATTATTCTGTTTTTTAGAGATATTATATCTGCGTCAAATTAATTGTTAAAAGAAAGAGGTCGTCTTCGTATCCACAATGTTCAGAGTGATTTGTCTACCGGAGGTTTGATTACAATATTCAGAGTGATTTGTCTACGGGAGGTTTGATCACAATGTTCAGAGTGATTTGTCTACCGGAGGTTTGATCACAATGTTCAGAGTGATTTGTCTACCGGAGGTTTGATCACAATATTCAGAGTGATTTGTCCTACCGGAGGTTTGATCACAATGTTCAGAGTGATTTGTCTACGGGAGGTTTGATCACAATGTTCAGAGTGATTTGTCTACCGGAGGTTTGATCACAATGTTCAGAGTGATTTGTCTACCGGAGGTTTGATTACAATATTCAGAGTGATTTGTCCTACCGGAGGTTTGATCACAATGTTCAGAGTGATTTGTCTACCGGAGGTTTGATCACAATGTTCAGAGTGATTTATCTACCGGAGGTTTGATTACAATATTCAGAGTGATTTGTCCTACCGGAGATTTGATCACAATGTTCAGAGTGGTTTGTCTACCGGAGGTTTGATCACAATATTCAGAGTGATTTGTCTACCGGAGGTTTGATTACAATATTCAGAGTGATTTGTCTACCGGAGGTTTGATCCCAATATTCAGAGTGATTTGTCTACCGGAAGTTTGATCACAATATTCAGAGTGATTTGTCTACCGGAGGTTTGATCACAATATTCAGAGTGATTTGTCTACCGGAGGTTTGATCCTAATATTCAGAGTGATTTGTCTACCGGAGGTTTGATCACAATGTTCAGAGTGATTTGTCTACCGGAGGTTTGATCCCAATATTCAGAGTGATTTGTCTACCGGAAGTTTGATCACAATATTCAGAGTGATTTGTCTACCGGAGGTTTGATCACAATATTCAGAGTGATTTGTCTACCGGAGGTTTGATCCTAATATTCAGAGTGATTTGTCTACCGGAGGTTTGATCACAATGTTCAGAGTGATTTGTCTACCGGAGGTTTGATCCCAATATTCAGAGTGATTTGTCTACCGGAGGTTTGATCACAATGTTCAGAGTGATTTGTCTACCGGAAGTTTGATCACAATATTCATAGTGATTTGTCTACCGGAGGTTTGATCACAATATTCAGAGTGATTTGTCTACCGGAGGTTTGATCCCAATATTCATAGTGATTTGTCTACCGGAGGTTTGATCACAATATCCAGAGTGATTTGTCTACCGGAGGTTTGATCACAATATTCTGAGTGATTTGTCCTACCGGAGGTTTGATCACAATATTCTGAGTGATTTGTCCTACCGGAGGTTTGATCACAATATTCTGAGTGATTTGTCTACCGGAGGTTTGATCACAATGTTCAGAGTGATTTGTCGAAACATGAGATTCGGGACTTATATTGGCAAGGCTCATGACAAACATAGCTGGGCCTAGTGAAAAAAAGAGAATATTTTTGGCCAGCGTCATTATACCATAGATGTTGTAAGCCGCTACAGCTTGGGCAGACGCAATGAAGGAAGTAGTGCACAGAAAAAGAATGTTGTCCGTCCAAAGATGTGGAACCTTGAGGATTGTGGCAGTTTATCGCACCGTGCGGGAAAAAATATATTGGTTTCGACTGAAACTCCATGAATAAACCTTCAAATTAAGGAAAGACGGGAAATATATGACTGTCGAAAAGTTAACGAGATAACAGCGCTACTTTTAAAAATAGAAGCTAGGAAAAGTCATACAGAGGTGGGAGGAAGAGTGGGAAAGATAAATCGCTGGAAGTTGGACATAATACAGTCATCACAGAACTGATAAAAAGTTCCAAGAAAGAAAGCATGGTGAAGTAGGCTTCTACTTGACACTGGCGTTCACTGGGCGCAGATGCTTTAAACAATATATCTGTAGGTTTAAACAGAAGTTAGACGGTACATAGGAAGAAGACGATATCCACCACACTCTGTTCAAATGCAAAACACAGAGAGATCTTACGCCGGACAATATAGTTACTTCTAATTCTGAAGAGTGAGATGGAATGAGTTATGACAGAGGCTTACATCACAAAATTGTTAAAAAAGAAGCATCAGCAGTTGAAACAGAATTAACAGTCCTTTATAGAGAAATATAGAGAACAACACTTGAATTCAACGGGAGATTGGTCTTACAACAAGTTGGGACAAAAACATCTAGGTCTCAAAGAGCAAGAGGAGGTTTTTAGCTGATAAAAGTCCGTCAACACTCAGTGATAGGCTCTGGGCAAAAATGTTTCCATGTATTTTTTTAAGTTTCCATAAAAAATAATGAATATATATATATATAACAGATAAAATAGTTAAATACATAACAGATTAATAATTCTGCTACCAAAATGAACTGCCGTTAATGCAACTGTTGTTATTGAATTAAAAATATCCTATGTTCCTGTTTCCATATTTTACTTCTTGATAAAATATGAATTGATGGATTTAAGTACACTTATAATCACATTGTTAATGAATAATTAAAAGAAGTTGTAAATAGATTTTCTGATGATTATAAACCGATCCACTTACAAACAGCTTAATGACTGCAAAGTTCAGATCAACTTTTAAAGTAAGTTAACAGGTATACACAATATTATTATTAAATCATCCCTTCAGAATCCCTTCATCGTCATATTAAACTTCAAATTTGAAGCTCAGACAGTGCTTATAGAATGTCAGAGATGAAAACTTTCAAATAACAACACTCCATGAAAAGGATTTTCATTGAATTAATTAAAAGGGTTTACTCATTTAACTCTCAGCTGTTTTTTGATTTTGACAAAACAATAGAGCAGAAAGATTTGTTTGATTTTACGAATAAAGACTCAACAATTGGTCAGTTGCATAGAATAACTAGTATAGTTGAGGAGACTTAAAAAAAAAAAAAGAAGAAAATCTGCTCAAGTGTGTTCCATGACATAAAAAAAGCTTTTGATCAAATGTGGCATGAAGGGGTATTATATAAGGTACAAAAATACCTCTCAAAACATCCTTTTTAGTATTTTTAGATCATATCTGACCGAATCATAATTCAGAATAAAAAAGTGACCTAGGAATGACACTGGACGTTAGATTAAATTGAAAGCTTACGTCAAAAATAAAAAAAGAGCCTGACATTAAAGACAGGAAAATGTTCTTAAGTTACTCAAACGAAGATCAGAGTTGAATACATGTAATAAGTCAGTCTTGTATAAATAAGTATTAAAACATGTATTTTTTTAATGTGCTGCTTACAAAACTATGGAGCTGTAAAAAAAAGAAGAAGAAAAGTAAAATATTAAAATAGTGCAAATTATTCAAATCAAAGTTTTGTGGGTACCTTGGTATACTCGAAACGACAAGATCTTAATATCGAAATGGTCATTGTAGTAATTAGAAGTACTGTATTTAGGCAATCACTGAGATTACCTAAACATAGAGCTATTGCAGATGCTGAATTACAGTATGTGTAGCGAAGACTTAAAAGAATGAAGCCTTCGGACTTGGTGAGCTGATAAAGTGCGATTAGATTAGGGAGTCGTTCACACATGATTTCCCACACTAAGTTATAATCAAAACTACCTACTATATAAAGTAAGTCTTACTATACTTGTAGTAAGAGAGAATACAAAACACAGAATTTTCGGTCCTTTATAAACTAATAAATTATGTAGATAAATTAAAATATTCCAACTGAACTAACATCATAAAATAATAAAACCATTTTTTTTTTTTATCTGTTTTGATAGACGTTTGATTCTGTTATAACTATCTAATGTGGCTAACATAACATTTCTGTTTAACTTTCCCCATCCCTCGGGGGGAGGAGGGCTACATTTTTGTTCATGAGTAAATCTTTCCGTAAAGTAGTTCCTTTAACGCAAATAATACTTATCGATCTGCATTAATTCAAAAATTAATTAATTGTCCCTTATTTTTATATATTTAACTAGACCCACGATTTCAAAACTTAAATTTTTTAATAATTGTTTAAATAGTCAACAACAACATACCTCACAGGTTAAATTCAACTTATATTATTTTCATGAAACAATGGTATGTTTTAATATCTATGATTCATAGATAACTAATTATAAACAACATGTTTAGTTTTTCTTAACGAAACTTAACCTACATTCATAATTTGCTAATAAAATTAAACCAAATAATATTATTGAAATATAAAAATACATTACTTTTGAAATCCCTAAACCAGACTGGTTACAATTATTTGTTCTGATATTATTAAATATTATTTTACTGAAGAAAATGTATAAATAGTTATTATAAAGATGTACTTGTATTATTTTATTTTCTACCAAATATTGTAGTTGCTTTTATGTGCAACACAATTATAAATCGAATAACTACCAATGGTTGACCGTGTTGCCAGGTTAGGTTAGGTTAGGATGTAAGGTTAGGTATAAACTGTCGACGAGAATGTTTTAGAAAACAGTTCAAAACTAACTTTTCATTTTCATTTTCTTATACAACTGCCCCCATATGAGGTCGTAGTTCTACTTTAAACTTATATAATAATATGTTTAAAACTAAAAAAGTGTTCAACTCTTCCATTTCTTCTGTGATCCCATCTGTTATGCATGTAACATGTGGATATAATATATGTGTTTGTATCTATATGTGGTAAAGTAAAAACGTATTAAGTAAAGAAATAATACTCTATTTCAAAAGTAGAACGACTAAACCAGTAACAATTGGTTCCAAGAAAAGCTTATCCTGAAATCTGAAAAGTGAAAAGAGGTAACAGTAATTGGAACAATTGCCTTTACAGGGACAGAGGGAACCTTTGTTTGAAATGTACATTGTTAAGACAACTAAGTTTGTCTAACGAGAATCCACGTTCATATTCCAATTAAACTCACAAACAGATTAGTTAAGTCCATACAAATGTTCACCCAAGCAAATATTATGTATGGTTATTTTAAGAGAGAAAATTATTCTTTTTAATAAAACCCTTTTGTGTAGTCACTTGCAATCTTTTTTGTAATTGCATGTTTAGCTACATGTTTCGATTCACAAAGGCATAATCCACAGGGTAATCAATTATTAACAAAACATAACATATCACACTCCACTAAAAAATAATAAAAATAATAATAATAGTAAGTGTAATAACAAAAAAGACTACAAACGACTACACAAAAGGTATTTTTTAAAACATATGTAATTTTAAGCCTAACAATGAACATATATATGTTTTAATTTTTAAAAAAAAGACCTTGTGATTTACTTCAAATTTACACAAATTATTAAATAACTCCAGACTTCTCATTTGGTTGTTCGTAAACTTTACTTATGTCACCAAATTTGAAATTACATTTTTTTAATAATATGCGATATTATATTTTGAAGATATTGCCATAAGAATTAAAAACATTTCGCCTAGAGTTGTTAATTTATAATATTTTGAAATGTTTTGAACAAATTTCATTTTTTTATTTTGACGACTATAATATAACAGAATGTACTTGAAATCGTATCAATTTTAAATTATTGAGATTTATTTCATCTATATGGCATCTAATCTTAAATGTTAATTCAACTTTCTCAATTTTTCAAAATCGTTTAATTCCATTAATACTCAACAAAAGCAATGCAACCTTAATAAGTCTTCAAATGATGTTAAATTAATTGTAAAAAATTCACTATATACCTAGTGATAAGGTATACCTAGTGATAAGCACGAAAAAGTGCTTCTTTTTCGTAAAAACCCTCTAAAATAAAATTATTTTGAAGGAGGTTGAATGTTTTCCGTGATGATATATACACGCTTTCCAACTCATTCATTAAATGGTAGAAGAAATTTAAAAATTCATTAGAAATTCAATATCTTTAAATACACAGTATTTTTATGAACGACTGAGAAACCAGTTTTGTTGTTGTTAATGCACTTTAACGTTTTACATACTGCCAAAAAAAAAGTTGAAATAAAAGTGCTAATTAAAAAAATCACAAAACAATACGTTCAGAATATGGACTCTAACAATTTTTCATAGATTTTCCAAAAATTTTGCAATGCAATACAGAAAGCAAGAACGACATTTCGTATAGTGGCTAGAACTCTCGCATTATTCCAGATCGTCTCATTTTACAATAAATGTTCTACACAAAGAGATAATTTATAGTAATTGAACTACAGTTTATGTTTTCAAATTTGACTACTCAGTTAATGCATAAACTGACCGTAACACTAAGTTACGTTTTATTTTGTATAACTAAAACAACATGATGCAATCTTACATTAACGTAGGAACAGCCAACAATTTATAAAGGCGTTAGCTGTTTTAACCGGATCCTTAACTTGATAAATAAAATGTTAAGTAGTCGTGGTGCAATACAGATATTTATGAATGTACTGCCTAAATAAAAAGTTTTACTGAATTTGTGTTTAAACTGATTTTTTTTTCAAATAAATAGATTTTAAAACTTTACGTGACAATTGTAGACTATACTAAGACACGAATTAAAATAGGTTGTTCTCAATACAACTTAATCCACAAAGACAGGGGAAAATATATTTGGAAAAGATTAGGTGAATTTAAACAAGTTAAAAATATAGTAATTAGTTAAAACAAAACTGAAACAAAGTAACACTCTTCTTATAACATATATTACACATTTATTTCTATAAAACATTACACATATGACTAGTTCATTTTCAATCAAATATGTCTAAGAAACCTTTGAATGACATTTATGGTTCAACATCTATAATTTTGTTGTTTGTATATTACCAACAACAACAAAAACTAATCGAAATTATTGACGTCATTAACATACTCCATAAGAATTAATTATAAACATCTACGAAAGATAACACAGTGCCATTAATTTATCACAATTTTTAAGAACGTATCTTATTATTTTTATTGTTAAATTTGTTTTTGTTTTTTTTTTTGGTAGAGAAACATTCTTAATAGGAAATTTAGTTTAAAATACATACATCTATGTTAAAATACTACTATAAAATATAAAAATACAATACAAAAAATCTTCTCATACAAAATTCACTATGGGTTACAAAATTAATTAAAAATGTAATTATTAGTACTTAAAATTTAAAATGTTAAATTACAACTTTCGTTTAATCAAACTGCATACATTATTTTTTTAAGCCTAATCATTCGTAATTATTGACTAAAAATTTCTTCTTCACTTATATTACAATAATTTGAATTATTCAATGTGATATTAACGGTATTCAAATTAATTCTCACGCAAGTTATTGAATTACTTAAGCACAAATTGGTTGAATGATTAATAAATACTACAGGACCATATACTCGAATTAATTTTCATTTTTATCCAATATAGTATTTTATTGTTTGTATTCAACATACATTTATTATAACATTGGATGCCGTCATAACAAAAATACAAATACAGTGTTAGAATTCAGAATATCTTTGAATTATTTTATGATCTCATATAAACTTTTTAATTTTTTAATTCCACTTTTATATCTCTTTTTTTAACTAAAATACGTTATTTCTTCTTAAAGAAATGTTTAATATTAATTTACATATTATATACAATAAAAAATTACATTTATACATTACATATTAACAGTTATTTACATGTGTTTTAATTTGAAAAGTAGCTTTATCTGTTATAAAAAATCAAAATAAGATATAAATCTATTAAGTGTGTAAAAATCGAAATAATATTCATAGAAGATCTTGACGCTGTAAGCTCCATATCCATTACATTGTGTTCTAAAACCAACAAGAGAGTTTATTTGTATTTCACTCAGACTAGTTTTAAAATGAATTATTAATATCCAAAGTTCTTAAGTTGACTTATTTTAACATAAAAATGTTACGACTATAATTGTTTATATGATATTTCCCTTATCTCTTATAATATAAAAACAAAACAAATTTTGTTTTGAGGTGAATATGAAATGTGTCTTCAATTTAAAGTAATAACTGGCCAAAACAAAATAAAATAATAAAGTATTGACAAGAAAAGATTATTAGCATATTTCTATTTACAAAAGTTAACAATTTCATACCTAACTCTTAAAACTGTTTCAAAAATCTCATAAAATTTATTTTCGATTTAAATATGCATACATATAAGTGTTATTGTGTATTTAGTAGTCTACAATGTAGCTTGCTTTTAATTCTCCTTTATGAATCGCGAATTATTATTTCTTTGTCTCACAACTATACAAGCCATTTCGTTTAAGTTGGCAACCTAGAACAAAAAAGGCTTAGGAAGCATTTTACATTTGAATATTTTATTCTTGCTTCTAGCGTCGTGCAAAGTGTTTTTAGAGCCTAGGATACAATTTGCATAACGTCAAAGGACGGCAGAGGTCCTGGGTAAATACAGAACGATACAGCTACAAACGATTGTTTTCAAACCAAACAGCTATTTTAAGTTACAATAGCAATGGAATAAATTGAAATACAGAAAATCGTGAACCAAATGTAAACACATTTTCGTTATACAACTAAGTCCGTTTGGTAGTTTTATAACCACTCAGGAACACCTTAACTAAGTCAGGAATTTTAAAATATTTTCAATATGCTAGAATTTTTTAAAGCGTGCTCCGCTTTCCTTTTTAAATTTTAAATGATTTTCTGCTTACTCTCTAAGAACAAACTGGAAATTTGTCTATAAAATCCCATTACATATTTATACATTTAATATAATATTTTTTGTTATTTGTTAATTAGAGATTTACACATTTATTATATTATTTTCATTGTTTTCCCATTAAACCACTACACATTTATTACGCTCATTTTCACTGTTTTCCTTTACACTTTTATTATTTTAATCTTCACTGTGTTCCCATTAGAGCTTTACAAATTTATTATATTCTACGTTATTGTTTTCCTAATTAGAACTTTATACAATTATTATAATTTGTTAAGGCAAGAAAAAATAATTTTGTATTTTGAAACCAAAATGTACGAATACAAGTTTAGCAGAAGAGTGGTAGCAATTTATATATATATATATATATATATATATATATATATATATTTCTCAAATAGTATATGATATTAAATTTTTAACTTTTTTTTAGATGGCTAAAACTAACACTTGGCGTACGTAAATGCCTACGCCAAGATAAAATCCAATTTGTATGACATTTTTTATGTAAATCTCTTTATTTTTTGTAAATGTCCACTTTACTGAAAGTAAACAATTTTATAAAAACTAGTGAAGTCTCGAAACGGTTTAATCAAACTCCTGATTAACAATCAATTGTCTAAAATGTCACACATAATGTAAGTGGATCGTTTCTCGGAGACAAATCAGATTTTCTAAATATATATTTCAAAAGGAAATTAATAAATAGATTAGAGTTTTTGTACACGCTATATAAAATTTGCACAATACTTCACTCCTAGTAAACTCATACTATTTGTCTCATTAACTATATATATCTTGCAAACTAATAGTGCTTGTACAACAACATAATTTATGAATTTACAACTAGCATGTGTTATTGTGAATTTTATGTAGTTCTGCGACTTTAAAAATTAGGAACGAACCTACTTGTAGTTTCTTGCGCAAAATATATAAACATTTTGTTCTACCATATTAGTAATGGAATATATTACTAATATTTATAAGAATCAAATAATAAATATCAAGCTTAAATGGTAATTTATTGTAACTATTTACCATATATTTCTTCGGAAGGCCCTCTAGTGTAGAACTGATAATGATCAGATTCTTCACTCCAGCCGAAACGATTTCTTACTTGTAGCAAAGCCTGGAACACTGAAGACATTCCTAAATCTTCAATGTTGTACGACATCAGCTGTGGGAATGGTTCTTTGTCGGCAGCCTTGAGTTGTATCTCTTGCCACATTCCTGGTTGTTGGTAAGATTCGTTGATCTGTGGTGTAAATATATAAATCATAAGAAATGAATGTTGTGATTATTTTACAATTTGTCGTCTCTGTGTCTTTATGTTATCAGCGCATGTGTCCATTTAAAACTTATGGGCCGATTTTGATACATAATGTTATTTTAGCATAATTTCCGTATTCTAAGATTTTATTTTCTGTCAAAAATATCATTAAATGTTCAGAAAATATCATACTGAATATAAAATACAAACCTTTTGAGGGATATTGATCAATTTTTATATAATGTGATTGTACTGTTATTTACGTATAATAAAAAAATAATAAAGGTTTTACGATTTAGATTTATGATTTAATAACTAGGTTAAACTGTATTCACGAAACGTCGTGTATTGATTTTTATACACAGAAACAATACCAAATTTCTAAATAAATTATAGTGCTATACAAAATTAAATTAAATATTTTTTTAATCAGTTCTTAAACATGTATAACAAATTCGTTTAAAATTGTAGTACCGTACTATTCAAGAAAAACGTAATAGAATTTATCCTATTAAAATCTCGGAATATTTCATTATCTTTCTCCAAACATTTACGTAAAATTTTGGTTTAATGATAACTTTGGTAATAAAAACCAATCTCTTAAACTACATAAAAGAGAAAATTAGAGTTTGTGAACAATTTTTTTTAAATAAGTTCATATTTTCAAAATGACTCGATTATATTTATAACTTTAAATCAAATTATATACTTTTATATTTCTGCAAAATATAATTGAAATTGTTTGAGCCATTTTTAAGTATTTAGATTTTACTAAAGCTTTAACAAAAAGGTTCATTGTTTATATTGACTTATTTTTAAGCGACTTGGATTGTTTGGAAAGATACTGACTAATACTGTTTTCTTTTCTTTTCTTATTTTTTTTTTTTTTTTTTTTTTTTTTTTTTTTTTTTTTTTTTTTTTTGTGATGAGAAAGTTATTTCAATGTTTTATGCACCAATTGGTTTTCAACACAACACAACTGTTTCAATAAAATTATCACAGCCAGAAACTTATCTAAATCACTATTACCACATAATCGTTATCGTTAAGTAATAAAAGTATTTTTACACATACATACATAATATGACCTTTAATTTTTGGAAAACGTTCATGAGAATGAAACTCAAAATTATAGTTTCTCAAAAATTATACTCCAAATTTTGAGTTTTAATGTTATTGCGAATAAATTTGAATTATATAAGAAAGTCTCAACATGAAATCAAAATATGCCCACACACCAAATTTGATCAAATTACTCATTTAGACTGTAGAAAAAATTCCAGGTAACGAATGACACACAAATATACATCATTAAAAGAAACAGTTGTTGAGACTCCAGTGCCGTCAAAATATATATTTTTTCTAAAAACTAAACCTTCACATAACTTCTTTTTTTAATGTGAAATACATGAGAAATTAAAATAACTAAAATGTTAAAAGTTTTTTATATATTGTTATTAGACAGTAAAAAAAATTTAATTTAATACAATGCATTGACATTTTAAAGCAGTTAAAACAATTGGAGGGAAGCCGATAAAACTAAACCAAGGTGACTAAACAATAACTTCCTACACAGCTTCCTTCAAATTTTTATCATTAGCTCCTTCAAAACTATTTTAGTGTTTTAATCAAATGAAACTTTTTTTCCATCACGTATATTTTCTGAAATTAACCTACGTTACAATAAATCACATAAATCGCGGAATTATTCAAAATGTGGCGTTATTTACTTCAAACTGTGAACGATAACGATAGCGTAACTATAACTGATAAAGAAAATTATTAGAATTTTTTATGGCAATTTATCTATTCTTATTTTTTTACGTAAATGGAGACAAATTACGTAAACATAACTGTTTCACGTAATTGTTTTGAATTATTGTAAACAACTAATTTATAATTTATGCTCCAACAAAAATAACTTCATACTTTTACAATTTTCAATCACAACCAAATTTAACATCTTAATAAAATTGATGTGTAATTTAGAGTTTATTTAAATTCACATAAAATTAGTTAGTTATATAATGATTATTGTTTCGATAAGATTACCAAAAGTTTCCTGAAGAGTAGTCGAACCTCATCGATTGGAGCAAAACTGTGAACGACCCAAGTTAGATTATAACTGTCCATTGTATGACTGTAAGGAGAACTTAAAAACTTTGCTCTTGTAGGATTACCTGTTTAGAAAAGAAAATAAACGTTCGGTTAGAAATTGACTGTAAGGGGTGAAATGTAATACGGGTTTTTTTTACAACGGAAATGTCAAATATGTGATATGATATTTTATAAATAAGTATGAAGTCTAAAGCGTTCATATCTATAAGAATGAATGAAACCCGTATGCATTGACAACTGAACGAGCAATATATCGATGTTGCAAAGCAATCAAGCGAACATTTTAAGTAATCGCCTTTGCAAAAGACAGTTTCTACAGCTAGTAATGCAAATAGCGGTGTTAATACAGTCCAATTCACAATTCTCTATAAGTATTCACGTCAAATTTCTTTTAAATCTATTAATTCTACATCCATACAAATGTATCAGGTACTGTGTTATAGAAATTCTAAAGATTGAAAACTTCTTTCTGGAAACGTTCCTGCTGTATTTGTTATGTTATAAAACGTTCTACGAGTAGACATTTTTTGTATAATTCTCCTCAATTTTTATAAAGGAATTCCGTAAAAAAAATATATATAAAAATAAAAAAGAAAAGGTAATTTCAAACTCTTTTTTCCACGATAACATTTTAACTGTAGGTCATAGTGCAGTTTTAAAATCTCGAATAACTTATATTTTCTAAGACAACAAAATATGTTTTTAACAAATAAAACAAAAAATGTTAAAAACATAACATCAAAATTATACAAATCGGCAATAATAACTTTCTTATCTCAAATTAGTTGTAATTAAGTGGAATTTGTAAGTTAAGTTGTACTATATTTATTGAACAAAATTGGCGCCCTTTTTTCAAAACAGTTTCTATTTAACTATATCTTACATAAGTCTGTAGTTGTTCATTCTATGCAACTTGACAATATATTTATATTAATATGAAAATCACACAAAAACAAACCCATACCGGTAGGTCTAGGTGTTAAGCTCTTATTAGGCTTAATCGTTGGAAGCATAAACAATCTGACTAGTGTTTCTATTTTCAAAATCAACTAATATTTGAGTTTACACATAAAAAACGTATAGATTAAATTGGAATGCTTGTAGGTTCAGTTGTTAGTTGCAGGCCGAGATTTTATTTCACTTGTTTTGAATCGATTTTATTGATAACAGAATATATTCAAAACGTAAGCATCTAGGATTGTTTTTAGATGAAATTACACATTAGGTTCATGCAATGTAATAGTTGAGATTGAACCAAATTATATAAAATCATGTAATTATTCATACCATTTATTTGGTTTTACACCCAACTCAAATTTTAAAACTTCCAAAATATTTATAAATTGGTTTAATTTAAATAACAATAAACAATAAAGTAACAATAAAATAGCTTCTACGTGAATTCATCTGTAAATAAGTAAATTTAAAGAAAACTTGACATATTTATTTTTTCTCTTTACTATTGACAAATAAAAATTTATACAGGAAACTTTACATACTAATTTGAATTAAGACCACATACAAAAACTCATAACAATGTTATTCATAAAAACAAGTTAATCATTTAAAATAGAAATAATAACAACAAAATTGTAAAAGATTGTCCTAACTGCAATAATAAATTTGTAATGGGTCCGTAAAAAGGTCAACGTTTTTATAGAACTTCTTAGTTTTCAAGAACTGATTTCATTTATTTTTAAATGTTTTTACTTTCATTATTTACTTAACTCCTTTAAAACTGTTCATAAAATTGATTCTCCTTCAAATGGTAAATCTACCTTGGCTTTTACTTGTGTTGTGTTTATCTACATTAACATTACAATACAATACTTAAATTTATAAAATAAGTAAATTCTGATGTACGTACAAGAAAATGTATAATATACAGTGTTTTTTAACTCAACTTTACAAGAATTCAACGTCTCAAATGAACCATATTTCTAATTACTTGTTTCTGTGAGACACTTTGGGTCATTTGCTTTGTAGAATTACCCTCAAAGGGCTGTCCCATAATTTAGGTGTAATGAAAACAGACCAAAGTAACCTAATTATACAACTGCTTCACAACAAGACGGAGTAAACTTGCTGTGTTTTAACGATCCCTCGATGTCAATTTTCTGACAATAGTGAGACCTTTAAAATTGTAATGATATGCCTCTAGAGTTTTTACCCAAATAATATTTCATAGGTTTTAATTGATGTAATTCTAGGTTTAAATTAAAAGATACTTATAACAGTTGTGTAGCTCAGTTGGCAGAGCATATCTCACAGCAACGTCCGGATTATGTAAATTCAAGGTCAGGTGATAGCTTTACGTTTTTCCGTGTGTTATCTACTCCTCCGTCTTTCATTGGTGTAACAAAGTTTATAAGATACGTCTTCATAAAATAAATATATTTAACAACAATAAAATTAGTCAATTTATTCGTTTCAAATAGTTCTTATATTTTTTTATTATCTGTGATTTATTTTATTTATTTAATTTCATATTATTCAATCAGCTTCCATAGGCATTTCACGAAAAACAGTAAAGGATTTAAAAGATTATTGTACAAATTTATAAGAAAATAATATATATTTGGATAAATACGTTCATTTGTAAATCTCTTAGTTAACGTCCTCAGTGTTCTTAGAAAACTAAATTATTATACTTTCGTCTTTGATACGATCATTAACACTGTGATACTTCAAAACTACATATCAGATTATGTATTTGTGATGAGGCTATTTGTATTATGTATGACTTAAACTACATGTAAGGATTCCATACATCTGGAAGTGATCACAGTTAAAAGATATGACCCTTAGTGCTTGTTCCCCGCCCTTCCATGACAGATAACAAAAATTAAACTATTTACTTTCTTTTCACAAAATTATATTATATACACAATAATAGATCTGTATATTCTAAATTGTTAAATTTGATTAATTCTGACGAAAATTACGTATTTGATTTCATTAGTTCACTAGTCTAGAAGATACAAAAGTATGCTGGAAGGCATAACCAGACTATGTGATCATCAAAATGTAGAGGTGGCACATTTGGTCAGCAACGTCCCACAGGTGCGGAGGCTGAAGAGAAAGAAACCTGTTGACTTGGTGCAGGATTAATACACGTGATAGAAGTGTAGTTGCATTGTGAAGGGCGACTCTAGACGTTTTTTTCACCACACAGAAAAATACGTTTTTTTTACATCAGAGAAGTATTGCTAGATAGTTGTTAACTAGTTGCAATTATTGTAAAAAAAAAATAGAACATCTTAACCAAATAATAAATTGGGTCAAAAAACTTCTATCTGCAGCCACGATTTTGAAATTTTCCGACTTTTATTATATATAAACCCATCAAATAGAAATAGGAAATGTTTTTAATCTGAGTCCTATTACAATTAATTATACCTTCCACTCAGTTGATTAATAATTTATTTTTCCCATTTTACATTACGTTTTTAAAAATCAAGATTTTAGCAACAACTTTCGTATTTTTTTATCTTAAAATGCAACAAGGCATACGTTTTGTTTTATTACTTAATTAATAATTTACCTATATAAAAAATAAATAATGTCAAAATATATGAAATAAATATGAAAACATATTTAGCAAACACTAGAGCATTTACTGACATATTATATAGTATGCTAAAATTGTGACGAATTATTAGTGAATACATGTGGAATTGAAGAACATTTCATTGTCTCGGGTATTTACTTGTCTTAGATAGAAACTGAAAAATTGTTAAAAACCTTTTTGTAGAATATTTTAAAATATATCTCAAGTATTAGTTAAGAATTTACTGAAATAGTGTTATCCAACTCTTGCATCCATAATTATTTACATATAACTTAAATGTAATTTTTAGTTACCTGAAAGCTGGATAAATTTTCTAGTTTTTCCGAGTGAATTTTCAGATTCACAGCTGAAGTTTCCAAAATCTGATCCTTGTATATTTTCTATCTTTAAACTATACAAGTTTCCCTTTGAATACATGTGATACCTCTTTAATGATGTAAGCAACACACCATCTAGATACCACACTACCTGTGAAGCAAAGAAACCATCAGATATAGATCTGTAATTAATGCACGTTTCTCTAACCATTAGCAATAACAACGTAGGATCGTTTATTGTATTACTTTACATTACTAACAAACAGAATCTTATTTAATATCGAACTACTTATTATATACAATTACAACAACAAATTATATTTTAACAATTACTCACTTCTTATTTAATTTAATCCTAAAACTACAAACCTTTTTTGTCTAAAATCCTGTAAGTTTGATAACTTATATAACGACTCGAAAAATGTAAAATATATTCTTGTTAGGCTTCAACTTCTAAAAGATGATAAAACTACAACAAATCAATTTTTTTGTATGTTATCAGTTTAATATACCTCATTGTACAAATTATGTTTTCCTCTTTTTTGTAATGTAGCTGAAGTAAAAAAGTTATCTGAAAACTAGGCTATGAGTTAAAATTTAATTTATCAAAATTAATTGTCATAAAACTATATCAGCTAACTCCATTAAGTTATTTTGACCGGTTATCTTGACTTCTCTTGACCGGATATCGTTTTAATGACTTTCATAAAAATTACAAATACAGTTGAACATTAACAAAGCGTCGAACATTGTTATACCATAAATACCATGAAACAGTATCTTCCTACTACAAATAAATTGAAATTAATACAAGTGGAACTAGCTCATTAACTAAAACTCCAGACAACCTGAATATACGATAAATAAAAATACAGTAAATTAATAATGACAGAATTTACTATTTATAACAACTGATCCACTTGTTAAACCATTTTTGTAGTAATTCGTTAATGTATTTTTAAACGTTTTTAAAATAAACCATAAAGTAGTTTCTACTATCATTTTCATTTTCTTCTTGTAGAAATCAGACAAGTAGGCCTAAACATGTATTTAACAAAACAAATATAACATTCGGTTTATTCCTGATTTATTGATGTATGAAATTAATAAGAGCAACTTTACAGTACAAATATTAAAATTACGTCTTCAAATCAAATCGCATTATAAATATGCAGTGACACTAACTTACATTTGGAGTTGGATTTCCATGAACCAAACATGTTAGCTGTACAGTACAATCCTCGTCTGTGTGATACCATGTATTATCAATCTCTATCTCGGGTGGATCTGAAATCATGTTGTTATATTTAATAAAGTATGCAATTTATGACAGAAATTTACTAAAATACCTATAATGGTTTGTAGTTTTTAAATTAATTCTATTGTAAAGAGTTAAAACTTATTTTTATATGATACAATCCCAGAAATATTGACTTTTTGTTTCTATGTATATTTTCTTTTCAGTAGTTTAAACACACTTTCTACACAAGAATATTTCATATGATTAGTACATGGTTGAGGGAATACCTTACTGTTATCTTTAAAGCGCATTGTATATACACGCCATTTAGTTTTACGTCCAGCTGTTGCTCAAATTGAGGCTAATACTGAAGGAAGTCACAGTGAGGTGGAAAATTTTACTGGCAGCTGCGCTAAAACCTAGACACTACTACCTAAGTCCGTACATCAACGATAAGTGAAATAACAATGCATCAAAAACAACCTCTATACAAGGAATATACCACAGTAAAATTTTATTAATTAATAATATACTACTCTGAATTTTTAAATTGTCAAATATTTCAAATTATTGTAGCGTGTAATTTCCAAATAAACGAAATAATTCAATTTCTATATAAAATTATTTTATTTTATTTTTGTACAATTTGTGACAACATAATCCTTAATACAAATGTAGTAAAATGTTGAAATAATGTTTATTTAACTGAAAAATCAGATTGACGATAATGTATTTTATCAAATAATATATCGTAGTCTGCCTGACAGCGTAATATCCGTGGATTAATAAAAAGTAGAAAAGTCTGCAGTGGTTTTTATATAACACGTAATGACGGTTTTGTGACACGTAGGCCCCCTCCCTTTTATCGACTTTGTCTTGTTCACCTTTAAAAACATATTTTACACTTGCTACGTATTTCATGTGAAGTAACGAAATCCATCGTGCATGAAACCATCTTTTTGTAGCGTCTAATCAATTTAAATAAGTAAAACGAAATAATACCCTCTTTTAATTGATTGAAATGTGATTTTAGAATTTTTTTTCTCATTTATAGGCTGGAAATACCAACAGCTAATCAACAATTATATTTGTATAGGTATAGTTTGTTTGAATATGTTTATAAAAAGTATTATACAAATAAAGAAAGGTAGTGTGATCATATCGTAATGTAAAAATGCAGTAAAACAAGGAATATGCAGATATCATATTTGTTTGAGGATTGTGCAACTACTTGAGTTTAATATCAGGAGAGATTTCTTTAAAAGAAAGATTTTCTGCCTGTTTTGCTTAATAAAAACCCGATTTTTAAATGTTATTTTATTTATATACAATTTATATTTATCAATCTATTCAGAATTAAGTTACTAAATTGCAGAACTCACAGAAAATTCTCATGCTATGCTAATCTTGATTTTTGTAGACAACTATCAAGAATTATGTTTTCCCTTTTTTGTCGATAACTCGACTATGATTTAACGCCCAAAAAAAATGTTAAAATATTTTATTTGTCGCTAAAAGAGAAATCTTTTTTATCTTGAACGTTTTTTATAAAATTAAAGTTGTAATAAATTGTAGTTATCGAATATATTTTAAAATACTAAAATTAATTCGACGGAAGACAAGGACGTTCACAAAAAAATAATAATAAAATCTTTTACGTACAGTTCGACAAATTAGAATGGGTCGAAAACTTTTACATTTCTGACAAAATTAGTAGAAATCGTATGAGCCAATTGCTAAATACAAACTTTTTAGACTAGCTTCTGTGGTTCATTACACTTTTTAATCGTAAACTCCCTAACCAGACTTTTTTGGGGTATCGCGACTCAAAATTTGTCATTCTCCTAAATAGAAAACAAAAAAGTTTGAAAATATAACCAGAATATGTTTTATACAAATACTTAACAAAATCTGTTCAGAGTACAAAAGGCAGTTAAATTTTAATCTACAACGTTTGCCGCTCTAAAAACCTCTAAACGATTTGTGGTTTTAACTAATAATGTATCAGTACATATCATTGAATAATAATATAACACATCAATTTGTCCTCCGAAATTTAAAAATAAGTAATATTAAAAACAATTATTATTTCATCTAATTTCTTCAGTATTAACCTAATATAACTTTTAAACAGCAGTACTCGTATTACTTACAAAGTAAGGGTGCAAAGAAAGACAAACTGGCAACATTTCAGGACGGGTAAATGCAAACGTTAAACATCTACATAGTCGGAAGAATGAATAAATAAATTATACGGCATATGTAAAATAAAAACAACATTTGTTTTAAACTGAAATATTGTACACTTTTCTATATACGCTTGTAAAAATTGAATGTACTTCTCTCTTCCTGATTAATGCCAAATCTTAGGTTCTGTAAAAATACCTTAAATAATTGTTGTGTTCTCTTAAGTTCCTGAAAAAATGTACCAATTTTCTCTAAACCTCTTGAAACATTCTACCTCATAAATATCGCATTAAGGTCAACAAATTTCAAAGTATCGGTAACATAAATCCTTTAAAACATCATACCAGTTGTTTTCAACATTTTTATTTCACCACCAAAGACAGCTTCTATAAGAGTATTAAACGGTTATATAATGTTGCATTTTTTTAAAATTAAAAATAATAAATGTCGTACAATTATTATTAAATGTCTTACGAGCAATTTTTACTCTCGAAATATTCTATAATAATCTTAGGATTTAGGAACAATCGATTTTAATAAAATATTTTGATTGACTTGCTAGACTCGTTTATCGTTTTAAAATTGCGACCAATCAACAAGATAAACAACAAACATCTCAATTAAAAGTACTAACATAAGAAGAGATACTTTATTATTTCAGCAACTAAACTGTAAAATAATATTCTTATTAATATTTCTCTGTTATCTTTACTCCCATAAAACATTATCTTACATTATCATTCAGCATATAAACTACATAAAACTAAAACATGCACAATTTAATGTATTTCAAAGTGTAAATAATAAAGATATACACTTTACATAATACATCCAACCGCACATCGAGAGTAACCGGAGCTCCGACGCCATTATCAGCTGTACAAGTGTAAACTCCTGCGTGATGGCGGTCAACTTTTTCTAAGGTCATAGAAACTCCTTCCTTTATCGTCGTGTCGTGAGAAACACCATCGTTCTGTAATGAGGAGAATTAAGATAAAAGTTCACAGAATATTAAGAAAGTACAAGTAAAATTTTTCGGAAACTAAACATCTAACGAAAAGAACTGTTTCTCATAAAAGTTGTAAGATTTTGGGTTCCAGTTTTAACCAGAAGACGTTTCAAAAGTATTACGACTATCAATTTATTTTTACTTAACACATTAAACGTTAAAAGTCGCAAAACATTTCGACTTCCGTTCTTTGACTGATCTTCACGTTTCATAACCTCAGGAAATGGAAAAAGTTTTTTTTCAAATTGCCACCAAAATAAAAAATGAACATAAAATTAGGTACAGGAAACCAATTTGGTATTTGCTTATATAAATTCATATAGAAATTCAGAGAAATCTAATTTCAAATTTCAAAATGGTGTTATTGTTAATAGTTTTTTATTCATAGATCATGTGTTATTCAACTTATACTAAATTAGATATAACTTTGCAAATTTCAATTTTCCATGCAATGGTACCAACACAAATCCAAATTAGCAAAATTATTGTCAAGCATGTAATTTCAAACTCTGACCATCTGTATAGTTACGAGATCCGGCAGGGAGCGCAGCGAGTATTAAGGCCCCCATACAAGTACCGGCGGCCTGTTGGACTGACTACCCCATACACGTTCAGTTCAATTCTGTCCGGCAAGCGCATCAAAACTCATTGATTTCTTCGTGCGTTGAAAATTTTAAGTAGTTTTAAGTTAATAGATTAGAAAGTTTTTTTGTGTAGTTGTTTAGTGTTTAGTATTTTAATTAGTGTCCTGTATTAGTGTTTAGTTTTGTTTTTTTGTTTTAAATTTATTTTCTGAAGGTTATTTATAGTTCAAAATGTCCAGTGATGACGATGATTACGCCGTTTTAGGTTTATTACTACCATTAGGGGCTACCAAAAAACAGTTTTGACTGAAACAGTTCCTGGCAAGCCGGTTGAACTGATGAGTTTTCATTCGATCACCGGCCGCCGGTACAGTCCTAACTGACAGTCCAGCCGGACCCCACACACGCTCCGGCCGCCGGTCACCGGCGGACTGTTCAGGCAAGACTGACAGTCTTGCCGGTCGTGTATGGGGGCCTTTAGCTTCTTCACATATGTACAGCTTTGGGGTCAGCTACTGTGAAGATACTGACGCTAGCGAAGAGAGCGGGAACTCATTAATATATACACATCTAGGAGACCCAGTTAGGTCCTAGCCGACAGTTTCAGAAAACATGTGGAACCCCTTTTTTAAACTAACTTTACAAATTACCCCTTAATTAACCAGTACACTTTAACATTTGTTTACTAAATACCGTGTTTGTATTTCATTTAACATGGATCTCTACTAAGTACCTTCGATATAAATCGTATAAAAAATAACTTTAATTTTAACTGATACCCTACATAGAATCACCTCTGTCTAGAAACAATGAATTTAAAAATTCTACTTTCAGTTAATTCTAACTTTTTTTTTAAATAACTTACTAACTGAAATTATTATTAAATCAATCTTCCTTGTGAAAAACTTTGTTGGAATTTGTTTTTATTTTTATAATGTAAACTAATCAGAAGTAACGCTATTAAATTCGAATAATAAGAAATTAATAGTCGTTTCGAAACATTAAATTGTAAGCACCAACGTAAACGTCTTGGGTTGAAAGGAAAAGGCTTTATTCAAGAAGTTTACAACTAGTCTGAGGTATAAAGTGTTGTAAATAACGTCTGGCGTCAACAATAAAATGTTCACTAAGTGTAAATTGTACACTCAAACGAAATTACAATCAGAGTATGTATTACAACAGGTCAAACATTAGACTATCGGAGAAACTTTTTCTTGTGTATGTTAAAATATAAAGTGTATTTTACAGACTCATGATATATTTCGAGAATGTTTATAAGTTAAATTTATTCCTTATATACAAAGTAAACAAATAAGCAGTATACTAACTTAGCACACACACATACACAAACAAACATTTAGAAAACTAAATACTAACCTAAAATAATATTTGTCCCTTTCTTTTAAAAATATGTATATACTTCTTATAAATAACAGAGGGGAAAAAATTACTTTCTTACTTAGTTTACTACAATGTATTTTTCATTGTAATTGTTTTAGAAGGGTTCATTTTTACCAACTTTTTGGATTTTTACTGTTTGTTTGAAAGATATTTATATATTTAATAAAAAAACTGAGCTTGCTTCGCTTATGCCATAAACTTATCCTAGGTGCAAATAGTATTTGATTGAAATCAAATTTTAAATAATAACTGTCAATATTTGAATTTTGATCAATTATTCTTAAACCGTATCAGTCTTTTACTTCCGATTTGGTTCTATTTTGAGACATTGCACCAAAGTTTAAACAAAATGTGCTGATGTTTAATCAATATCCTAAACCGGTATTTTTAGGATGTGATACCAATACTGTTTGTTTAGGATCTTAGTGGCAACAATTTAGCAAATTTATAAGATATATTGGAGCCGAAAGTCGTAATATTGTGTTTCGGTTCTGTAACTGATATATTAAATTTTTAATTTATGAAATAAGAGGAGATAAAACTCTTAGAAATAGAAAATACTTGTAGGCTATATATCAAATTTTATAAAAATAGGGGCCATTCGTTTGTAGAGCACTTCACAGACGACATACAGACAAAAATCATTCCAATAATCACTTTTTCAACTAAATCTGATATATCTACAAATAACCAACATTATTTTTTCACCATCACTTCATTTTCTATATACCCCCTCAGGGGCTCACTTATAGTGAGTACGAGTGCGGCAATCCCGAGTTCTCTAGCTGGATCTACACCTTTCTTTATGTAATCTTAGGTTAGATCCCTCTCTTTCCTATCATATCTTTTAACCAACATTTGTTCTCTTTCGCCCTTGGCGCTATTATAGTAATTAAGATCAAGCGTCCCTATTTTATACTCTTTTTCTTCTTTTTCTTGAGGTGTTGATAAAGTTTTTCCCTTTAAAGAACTTTCTCTATACTATACATATATATATATATATATATATATATATATATATATATATATATATATATATATATATAGACTTGTACTACTTAGTCTAGACAAATGTGATTGAAAACCTAAATATTTCCAATAATTGGAACATCATATAGACAATAATTATTACTTCATTAAATTTAATAAATCTGAGTTATGAAAAACCTCTAAGATGCTTTGCTTTTTCAATCAACTACTCTTTGTTAGATGTCTATTAAGATTATTAAAATCACTTCAAGGCCACTTCCTTTATTTCTATTACTAATCGATCTAGAAAACCCTCACATTCTTCAATCTGTTGATTTCATGGCGCAAAGTTATAGTTTTAACAAGGTATCTGTAGTATTACGTGGTAGTTACGTGCGTGCGTACGTGTGTAAAGAGAGAGAGAGAGACAGAGAGAGAGAGAGAGAGAGAGAGACAGAGAGAGAGAGAGAGAGAGAGAGAGAGAGAGAGAGAGAGAGAGAGAGAGAGAGAGAGAGAGAGAGAGAGAGAGAGAGAAAGAGTGATAAAGAGAGGTTTAAGAAAAGCGACGTCTCTTAAATTCTTTTAGAATTTCTATCATCAAAGTATGTTACAATACATCTTCAGAAATAATCGTAAAACCCCTAGTAACTTAAACTACTTAAATGTTTATTTAATTATATCTTCTTTTTTAGAACATTAGTTAGAAGTGCATAAGAGTTCAATTTTAATTTAAAAGCTTTACAAACATAAAGGTCATTAAAAGCGTCTACTATTTCAATATATTGCTCCAAAAATATATAGCATTAACTTTCTTTATACCAGAACATAAAACCAAAATGAAACCGCTATTTTCTCCCAACGGTTAGTGCAGAATTTATCACTCAAAACATAAAAATAAAATGTGGGCGCAGTTCTTTTAAATTATCACCTACATATCGAAACTTGTATTTTGATAACTTGACCAAAATCTACCGAGTATTTTGACTAGAGTATTATGTACACAAACTATGAAATTAACGATTCTTCACAACTGCGAAGTTAAAATGACTTACCTTCCGAGACCAATAAATACTTGGTGTTGGGTTGCCTGTAGCTCTACATTGCAGTGTAATATTTCCACCTTTGCGGGCTGTTAGCTGACCACTGATTAGAGAACTTTGTATACTTGGAGGAACTAAACAAAGTTAAACTAGAGATATATATCAGATGATTCGAATGTGAATTAGTTTTGGGGAAACATGATTTTGAGTAAAACTTTATTTATTAAAGAAGTTACAATTTAAAAATAAAAAATAATATAAATGAAATTAATAACCAAGTATAAAATAGTGTTTTATATTCTAGGTAATATTTGCTTAAATTTGATCAATTTCACAAACTGAGTGACCAGTTCAGTAACCAGAAAAATAAGTCAAAAATTTCAAAAATTACGTTTTAATTCATTTTTACCTGTAGATTCTATAACGTCCCACAATAGCTCATTTTTTGTAATTTTTCAATTTCCATCTAATGATGCCCACACGTGGTTTTTACGTTAAATGTAACCTCATAAATTTGATAAAAATATCAGTAATACTATCTATATCATATAATTTTCCCAAAAAAAGATCAATTACAACTGTTTACTTTATTATAATAAAAAATAATGATAGTCTACCAAATTACGCTGCTCACCAACTCATGTCATAAGCATATCGAGTGAAGGCTATCGGTAAATATCAGGCCTTTTAATAAAATTACGGTCACTGAACACAGAAAATAGGAGACGAAAGATAAAGAATTTAACTTTAATGTAATAACAGATATTTCTTGTTGAAACTCCATATTCAAGGATAAAATAAAGCAAAAGCTTAAAATTTCAAATATTTATTAGTATAAATGAGCTACAATTGTTTCGCCTTGCGGCATCAGTTGCCCGACGATGCCGCAAGGCGAAACAATTGTAGCTCATTTATACTATTAAATATTTGAAACATTAAGCTTTTGCTTTATTTTATCCATAAAGAATTTAGTTCCTTTAAAATCTATGTGGAACATTTTTGGTTGGATGCTCCAACCAATATAAATTACTACAACCAAAATGTAGACCCTAGTAACACTTAAATTATGTTAGCTCGTTTTAAATATAAACCACTAGATAATATTTTTGTAAAGCACTAAAAAATAAAACCGTAACACTCTTTCATAGAAGCCCCATTTCATGTCTGAATAGCTTAGTAAAACTTTAAGGTTTATGATGTTTTTGTGCTCTGGATTTAAATATGAAACACATTTTCTCCGATAACTGGATTACTACCTTAATAAACTATTCTGTTGTAACATCAGTTGCAGTAATATCTACATTTGTTTTATATGCACCAGGTTTCTGTTAACTGCAAGAAATGAACACTGGTTTAATGGAACTATTTTAATTATAAAATATAATCCTTATTAATACATGTTGAGAGATACTTAAAAGAGTCTTATTTAAAATTAATTAGAACAATATCATAAATTTTATCGATGACTTCAACTATTTCATAAAACCGATCGTGCATACCTAATACACATAACTTAGATCAAAATGAGCCCTTTGATCTAAATAACAAACTTAAAAAATTTTAAATAATATTTGTTTACAATAACAGTTGCCACTTAATAATAATTATATTCTTAAAATGCATTCTACTAATTGTAACAGACACAAAAATGAGTGTTTATATTTAAGTCGACGCCATGATCGTTCAATCAATGAGCTCTTACACCGTATGCCCAATCGATCGTGAGTGCTGAATCGATCGTGGCGTCGACATGATAAAAAGCAAAATATAAACACTCATTTTTGTTTCTGTTACAACTAGTAATTACATTTTAAGAATATAATTATTATGAAGTCGCAACTGTTATTGTAAAAAAATATTATTTATAATTGTTTTAGTTTGTTTTTGGAGTCGGTCTTTTTTTAATTTTTTCCCCAGTATTGGCAAAATGTCGTACAAGTACTAGCTAGTTAACATAAATACATAGGCCTACTGTATGCTTGCATTTTTTCAAATGTAATTTTATCAATAATAAATAAAAAATATGTCCAACTAGATTGTGTCAATCAGGCGCCATTTTGGCATTTTTGTTTTGCAACTACTGGTCAAGTACTGACTCAATCAAGTCAGTAATGAAACAGGACTATCTCGGGAACATACCCTTTCAAATGAGACAACCCCAAATTAAATTGGTTAAGCTCTTCCGGAAAGATACGCGGACATATGTAAAACAAAAACCGGTCGAATACAGAACTTCCCCCTTCTTTGAAGTTTGTAAAAAGTTGAGCCGAGGACATTCGGTTGTCAACTGAGTAAACAGAATATGCGCCTTCGGTTTTTTTCTCTCTTTTCTTATATATATATATATATATATATATATATATATATAAATGATAGCTTAATGAATTACACCTATAGGTATATTTAGTAATTATATAAATTTCGTTTTACAATATTAATGAAACAATAAATACTCAAGTGTAACTTACCAAGAACTTCCACTTTGTGAATGACATCACGTGATTTGTCATCTGCTATTTGACACACATAATCTCCTGTATCCTTCGATGTGACGTTCATAATTTGTAAGTTGAATCCATTGATTAAATTGTACCGTGGATCTCTTGCAACAAGCATGTAATGTGCTGTAAGAACGGCGTTCTTCCTTCTCCACAGTATTACGTACGATCCTGGAGAAGATAATCTTTATAAGTACTACACAAAATGTTCTAAACTGAAATATTTAGTTTTATACAAATTAAATGATTCGACTTTACGGAAATCCATATTTTGAGATAAAACGAGATACAAATGTTCTATAAACGTACTGTATTTCAATAAATATTTTACCTCTAATAATTTGTGTAATTAATTTAGAACTTTATAATGTGAGATATATATATATATATATATATATATATATATATATATATATACTAGTATGGTAAAAACACAAAACTAATAAACTTTTTTACTTTATAACATAAAAGTAGTATAAATACAGTAATTTGATGAGTCAAGTAATCGGTGTTGTGGTTTTTTCGAAATATCAGTTTTAATGTTTCCTCAGTCGAAAAAAAGTTGTTGTTTTTTAACGCTCTCTATATGTTAAAATCAACGTTTTACTAGAAAATTTATTTCAATCAATTAAGATTTACACTTAGGAGTTTTTTTTTAAAGTTCCACCATCAATTAAAATATATAAATATTTTCAAAACATTAAAAGCAAAAAAGGTGACTATTCTATACCAACCGGTATAGTCATACTTAGGGAAACACTCAGTGATTAAGAGAACTACAGGGGTTTTTTTCTTCTAAATAATATTTAGACATTTTGAAGGAGATTGCGACGATTTGAAGTGAAAAATTCTTTAGGTGGAATCTACACATTACAGTATATCCTGGACAGTGAACAAGTCTGGTCCATCAGGCACGGACATGAAACGCTCATTCGGATAAACTCGAGGGAGCCGAGTATAATCGAAGAAGGGAAACACAGTCTGTGCAACTCTGCTGTTCCCTAGTTGTAATTTAGTTTTGTTAAGAAATGTTTCTAATACTTTTTTTAATAAGTATACTTTATTTACAATAAGATTGTATATATATATATATATATATATATATATATATATATATATATACTTTCATATAATAAAGTACTATACCTTATTTTTCCGTCAGTGAACTTCTTTTTCTTTAATCTTGACGCATTTCGAGATTTTTATCCCATCATCAGAAATTCCCTCTATGGATGGAGGTCGTCAAAACGTTAAATACACAAACACATACACATAACGCACAACACATTTAAAAAACACGACTCCCGTAAGATGCGCATCTACAGACTGTGTTTTTTAAATGTGTTGTGCGTTATGTGTATGTGTTTGTGTATTTAACGTTTTGACGACCTCCATCCATAGAGGGAATTTCTGATGATGGGATAAAAATCTCGAAATGCGTCAAGATTAAAGAAAAAGAAGTTCACTGACGGAAAAATAAGGTATAGTACTTTATTATATATATTAGTGACTTGGATACTGAAAAATGAATTCATTATACTTTAATATTATGTTTGTGTGAACTTTGTGATATAGTTCGTTGTGTACAAAAGAAACAAATACGTAATACCGTTGTTCGGTTTATATTTGAGGTCACTTAATTGAACAGGAATATAACTATGCGTGTAACTACTATACCTATGTTTGAGTATATATAAATAGTTCTGCATTGTACTACTAAAAATTATTAATATTATTCTAATTATACTTATGATATTTATAATTCATTACAATTCAGTCATTGTGTATGTAGGTAACTCACTTCATTTATTTCTCATATATATGGGGTGTGAGAGAATATTTCAAAACATAGTTTTTATTACGCACATAGTTATTTTGGGGTTCTTTTTACGTGCGTGTACAAACGGTTATATGTATTTGAATATTTCATTTTACAAATTATAAAATTGACGATGGATCTAAATATCCAGTTATGAACATCTCTTTTGCTGTAAACGTTGATTTAGGAAATGTGAATGATTCTGAGGGAAACCTTGCAGGACCTCCACAATATGAAAATCTCATAACGCAAGTATATCAGGAAAATATTTATCTCCACCAGATAAAGAAAACAGAAGGAGACTTCGAAATGTTCATGGCCATTACGGAATTTACAGACAAGTTATTAATTTTACAGTACGTTTATCAAAATTTGTATCTGGTTTTATCTCAAAATATTTATTTCTGTAAAGTAGAATCATTTCATTTGTATAAAACGAAATATTTCATTTAACATATGTATAGTTAAGTTACGCGTATAGTTAGTTATATTCTGTTTAGGTACAAAGCCTTAAATGTAAACCGAACAACGGTCGTTACGTACCTGTTTGTTTTTTTGTTTTTTTTTACACAACGAAGTTTATCACAAAGTACACACTCATAGTATTAAATTATATTCGTAAACATATTAATCAACCAAGGGTGCTATAGAAAAACGTTAAACGTAACTCTTCCCATCACTTCAGCCAGTAAGATGTTAAGATGTTATTCTTTTATTTGTTATCTTTTTTAATCAATATTTTACTTCTTTATAGGCTAATATACACCCTATTTAACCAAACCTCGAGGATATATATTTTTGTAAGTTTTTGTGTTTGTGAAAATTATTTCATTTTATTTTTAAAGATCTGCAAAAAGATTTCTATGAAATTGCAGTTAAATTGTAAAAATAACTGCAACTCATTCAAAAATTCTAAAACTTATATTAATAAATAATATAGTGCTTAAATTTTTTTTATAAATTATAGAATGTCTTGACGGTTTTTGTAATTTGTTGCTAAGTAAAACACTGTCTAAGACTTGTCAAAAATTTAAATTTTCATAAAACTAACGCTTTTTAACAAGTATAGTTTACAAATTTCCAATCTAAATCTATTTCCCATAAATTATAATTATTTATTTGAAAAATAAAAAAGCTTCTTAAGAGAATTCATTAATTTCAACACAGTACATTACACGTTGGTTACATAGTTTATTAAATAGTGTGGTAGTATAACTGTAAACAAAGTTAGTGAATAAGAGAACAACATTTCCATTCATTCACTCCCCACAATTATCCCATTTCTTTACAGTTAAAATTAACCATTAAACATTTATTCAAACTCTATTTCAAGCTTTAATTTAATTAATTCTCCGGAGATGGGAGAGACAACACTGTTATTTATATCTAAATCTGGTCGGGATAGCTTTGATTTATAGTGATCGGTTAAACAGAATGAGCAATATATATGCAAAGGGAAAATATTTTAATTCTACATCAATTATTATGACTAAATTGACATGTGGAACAATCTTGATCCCATGTTAGATTTAAATCAGTTCATTTCCAAATACAAGATGCTACAAAAATACGAAACGAATGTTTTATCCAGAGCATATACAAAGATACTTTTTTTTTAATTAGGAACATAAACTGCTTGTCCAACTGAAAATTTTTTTGTCGATTTCAAGGAAAAAACTTAGTGATGCTCTTGAAAATACAGTTAATTTGATTTTCAATGGAAAAATATTTCTTATTGTGATTTTTTTGGTATCTTGTGCTTTGTTTTTAAAAAATGTAAACTTATCTGAAGGTTTAAAATAACTATTTTTGATACATCTTACTAGTCTGGAGAACAAAAATAAATTCCATAGTTTTTCAGTGCAATTTTCAAAATAAAGAAATTTATATACCTTTGTATATTATGACTACAAGATATTTAAAAAACTTTTTCCCTAATTACCTTCAGAAACACCTTAAAAATTACATACAGTACCACAAGGTGTAACTTTTAATTTTGTTAGCCTGTTTTTTTTTTTTTGTAGGCGGCCCAGAACATCTTCGTGTCAACAAAAATATTTTTGGTGGTCAAGTTGTAGACATACTTATATCAATAATCACATCTTCATATGTACTACGGTTAAGAAAATAAAATATATCTTCTGTACTTATGTCGCACCCTGATTTAAACATTTAATTGCTTTGAAAAGTATTTTCCCAATTACTTTGGAGCAACACATGCAGCTATATCTAAGACTGTATAAATACGATAAACACTGGAACCAAAAATAAGTAAGAACATAATCCAGAAATTCAGCTCTTTTAACGTATCAAGAAGTATATGTTCATCTCTGTTATAATTATAAACAATATATTGCGAACTAGATGAGCGAATAGTAAAATACTACTTCTACTTAATTTAATGTAAGATTTTTAAACTGTTTCATTTTTAATACTATAGTAAGCGAGTTTGTAAACTAGCAAAGGTACCAAACCTCACCTAGCTGATCAACTACACATGGTAGCTCTAATGTGTCCCCAGCAATAACACGATAAGTCTGACCTTTAGTCACTACTGTTGGAGAGCCCGTTGTAAACACAGCAGCTCCTGAAACATCAATAAGCAGGCTATTAGCAGTGTAAATACTAAATAAATCCCTCCTCTTTATTTCAAGAACTGGTTTTAACAAATATTCCATTGTTGTACTAAATTTTTAACTACAAACTTACGAATCCTCAAGTGCCCTCTGCTTTCTTACTTCTGACGAAGTAGCAGAAAAAATCATTGGGAGAACGTTTGAATAAACATTTTTGGAATCAAGGTTTTATTTAATTTTTTACTTAGTATATTAAAATTATTATAACGTGGAAAATTCGACGTCAAGTTTTTCAGATGTATTTTAGAGTTATATTTTTTACAAGAGACGCTATTTTAGTAATCTGTTGGAGTATATTAAGATAAAAACATAAGTTCGATAATGGTTAAAGTTGAGGGTAAATTTTTTTAACTGAAATGGTGGGTAGAAAGGACCAGTCAAGGCTAACGAAAGGCACGTAATACCTACAATGTTATAAATTAGAATAGAACTATGGTGTATTAAAGTTTAACACTTTTTAACTAAGTAACTAAAACCGTTTTTACAACACTGTGTAGTCTCCTTGCAATTGTGCACAACATGTTAGGAAAGATTACGTTTAGTTTTGCTATATAAAATAATATAAGAATAAGTGAATAATTTAAGAATAAGTGAGTTTATTACTTTTTTTTTCTTTTTAATAAGATAGCTCCAAAACAAGTGTATTTGAAATTATTCCAAAATACATCCCCTCAAAGAATACTTCAAAATAAAAATAACCTTCCCAAAAGAAAAGGTTCAGGATTGAAAAAGCTAAATTAAACCTTGACTCCATATTACATTAAACAACCCAAAATTGGCTATTTTTAACCAATTTTTATGAAACTTTATGACCAAAATAAATTCGCCTGGTATAAAGAAAACAATATTCGCAAGTAAATGTTTAATTAGCCCTGACCGTTGTGGTTGTTTTCCAAATTACTTTTCATCTGTACCTTTACATGTATTTGACATATTTATTTTATTTAAAACATAAATTTTCATAATCCATCATCATTCACATTTAAATAGCTCTGCTGATATTTAGATATTCATTGTTCTAGGACAGTCTAAGTAGTAGATTTTTTTTTTCGTTAGAACTTATCAAATTTTCAAGAAGTACTGGGGTTTTAACTGGTATAGATATGTAAGAGAGTTAGTACAACATTTATAAAAAAAAATTTTTTTCTTGAAGTCAGTCTGTATTTTGATCCACATTTTCGATATAACGTGTGTCCTCAAAATTAGGAACCTGTTGATCAGTCAGTCAGTCAGTCGATGTTTCCCTCGTGTTATTTATGGCAAATGACGTGACTCCCTGACTACCTTCCAGACCTTTTATACGTTTATTTCTACTACTTGGCACGTTTAATCT
The DNA here is from genome assembly GCA_963513935.1 of Aphrophora alni. Classification (NCBI taxonomy): domain Eukaryota; kingdom Metazoa; phylum Arthropoda; class Insecta; order Hemiptera; family Aphrophoridae; genus Aphrophora; species Aphrophora alni. The sequence continues at coordinate 23,919,301 of OY740771.1, forward strand.
CATTTCAAGAATATTTTCAAATAATATCCTTGAAAATCAATCAATAATATCAAAAGAGAAAGTAATCAAAACTGCCGGTTGATCAAATTATAAAATAATGTTATTTAGGGTGTTTACTTTCAAATAAAAAATAACTGTCAGATAAAACTTGGGTTATTATATGTTTTAATTCTATTTTTTTATAATTTATATATATATTATAAAAATTATTATATATAATTATATATATAATGTGATAGTATCAAATCTCACAATGAAGTAGACTGTTTTAAAGTGTATTATTTGATGGAAAATAAAATGTGGAAAGAACACTTTAAAGTGGAAAGACAAAGATCCTTTTGGGTCACAGTGGCAGGACAAGAGGCCGAGCAGCCTAGGGCCCCTCCTTAACCACCAAAAAACGACACTTCGACAAGTTGAATTATTTAGCATACCTAGTTCAGTGCTTTTTTTAGCTCTCATAATCATAAGAACATGATATTCTACGTCATATGTGTAAGCATAACATGTAGTTATTAAATACGTAAAGATGATTTTAATCGTTGAATTGCTTTAATCGTTAAAGTACTAAATGACTTCAAAAAAAATTAAATCCAATATTTTATAGAAACCAAATATTGTCTAATAAGACACCATTTTTTTGTAAGTATACAAAGATATTTGTCGTTATTGGAACGATAAAAATCCCTACTTTATACTAGAAGCTCATCAAACAAAACATCATCCACAGAAAGTCATTATCCCCCTATACTGAACGCAATTTAAATGTCCGGGCATAAACAGTTATGCTTCCAAACATCGGATCATTTATAGATACTGGATATAGTGAATATTTAATGACCACCAATTAAAAATAGAATGGAAATGATAATTTGTAATAAATTCGTTAAAAATCTATGGTGTCAATCTATAAAACAAATGTCCCTCAATATAAAAACTCCTTATTAATATAAACGTAGGCATAGAGTGGGGTTATAAAAACTACGTGAATATTCTTATTATCATCTATCAAACAATATAAGCACACCAGCTCGTTTCTTTGTTTTTGGTGTTTCAAGAATCATAATTTTATAAGTATGTGGAATTTTTTAAGGAAAAGATGGTTTTACAATGTATATATTTCCAACTTGTGTATAACCTAAACTTTCTTCAGTATATTTATAATATATAATATATATAATATATATATATTATATATTATATATTGTATTATATTATAATATATATAATTTATATATAAATATTTATATATATATATTTATATATATATATATATAAATATTTATATATATATAAATTATATATATTATATATTATATTATAATATATATATAATTTATATATAAATATATATATATACAAATATATGTGTGTGTGAGTGTGTGTGGGGGTGTGGTGTGGTGTGGTGTGGTGTGTGTGTGGGGGGGTGTATGTGTCTATAATGTTTTGTTTGTATAACTACTCCACACAAAACTTTAGACCAAAATCATTTCTCGAATACTTCCAAAAAAAATCTTAAAACTAATTTGTAGAATATTACACAATGTATGTCTTGCAAAAAAAAGCTATAAGGCTTATGGCAGGTATTAAGAAGGCAAGAAAATGAAGGTTGCGTTTAAAGATCTTGGAGTTCTTACATTTCCGAGTGTATTTATATGATGGATACCCTACTTTATATTAAATGTGACCAAATCCAAAATAAATATATACACAGTTATAGAACCAGAAAAGCTAATAATCATCGTGCTAAACAGCACAGACTGAATCTATGCAGCAAACTTTCTTCTCAAGCTGGTGCTAGACTGATAAACAAGTTCCCCCCAGAGCATTAGACACTTGCAGGATATTTTACCTTTTAAAAACAGCCTTCCTGTTGTCTTGATCCTTCTACTCTGTGGAGAAGTTCTGTGTACTGTACCCGGTCTTATGGTCATAGATGTGTTCTCCAATTTTAATACGAATTAATAATCCACATTGTTGGAGTCTTTGATTATTTTAAATAGTTTGTTTGAAATATTTGTTCTATATTGTTAAATTGTTCAAATTTTAAAGTTATATTTTATATTTGTTTTTAAATTGTCGTATGTTGTAGCTTTTTTTTTTGATCATTATTCTATTTATATTCTTATCGATTATTGTACAAATAATTTTAATAGCATTTTAAATTGTTAATGTTTGCCCTCCCCCTTTAATAGTTATGATTTCTTATCTTTGTTCAAATTGTATTATGTTTGGGTATTTTTAATGTTAAGTTATATTGGGCTTAGTAATGTAAGTCTTTTTGCTGTTACGAATAAATAAATTATGCTAATAAACTAATATATTTTCATATTTCCCTAAAGGTATTTATTTGGCATATCTGAAAAACCGTTGGATTTGTATAAATAGTATTTAAATGGTTTTGATCAATATATGTGAGCATAAAACGTTTCTTAATTCAAAAATATTATGATGTCCACCTTAGTAACAAATCACAAATCTATCTCAGAATTGCAAAAATATAGGTAAGATTAGAAAAAAGGTTTTGTAAGATTAGAATTTCTGTAAACTTAAAACCATGAACCACATCGTCACAAAAAAATGTTGTTCAGAAATGAATGGAGTTATATCATTAGAATGTAATCAATAATAATAACAGTGATTAGAAAATTTCAAAAACATTTGTACTCGAAAAACGGAGTTCTTCTTAATAACACTAGGGGCGCTAAATACCGATCTATTTCCAAATGAATTTAATACTAAAATTACAAATTGATATAATTTAACTATTCTGTCATATGTACGGCTGATGTTTCGAAAATTTATTTTAAAAAAAAAACATAATTTTTTTTAAGTTTTTCACTAACCAATAAGATGTTATTTATTTTCAATTTACCTTACTAAGACGAAAATGCTTTAGAATTAATCAATTAATTGTAAAAGTATTAATGATACTGTAATTAAGTTTCAATACTACAAAGAGTCCCAAAAATTATTTTTAAATATTTTTTTCTCACATTTAAATAGAGATATAAAATTTTAAATCTTAAGTGATGTGTTGCTGTTAAATATAAATATTTTTTTATGATTTTAAAATTTCAATCCCTCATATTTGCTCTGCTATAATTGAAAATAGATCTCACAATTTTAAATATTTACCTAAAGAAGCTTTTAAGCGAAAAAAGTTAAATTTAATTAATTAATTTGGATTTATCGTAAAATAATAAATAGTACAACCCTGTTTTAATCATTTTAAACTTCTCGAAATATAGAAATCACTAATATTAACTACCTCGTTTTTACATTTTTTTTTACCACTATTTACTCTACATAAAATCGTACGTTGCCATACTTTTAGTCAAAAATGAACGATAAGGAGCAATCTTGGCTTAGAGACACGTATAAAACAAACACATTTCACCAACTCACTAAAAGACGCCAATTCTCTTGAAGAGCTCTTGAAAACAAGATAAATATGATGAATCCAAGATGACAAAAAAATATCCCGAGTTGAAGCTTTAATGCATTATCAGAACTTTAACTTTACATCTTTATTTTACTCCAAGAAAATATATCATTTCCATATTATAATGGCGCCTGAAATATGCAAATATTACGAACATATAAAAATATTGTAATAATTCATACACAACTTTTATTGTTTGAAGTAGGACATATTAATCTTAACATCGATATTTCAATTCTTAAACTTTGTTTGTAGACTTTGCAAAGTTCCCGTCTTAAAACTAAAAACTTAAAGTCATGATAATTTCACAATCTTAACAGTTTACTCATTACAATATACACTAAATTTTCACTGTTAAACTGAAGGCCTTGGAATTAAATCAACTCATATTGCATTTCCAACAATAAAATAAAACAACTTTTTATGAAACTACTATTCAAAATCATTTCGATTTAGCTCATGTTTTTATATCGTTAAAACCTTCCAAAACCTACCTGCATTTAATAGATTTTTTTATTGAAAGCGACTTTTCATAATTGAGTTTGATTCATTAATAAAGTATTATTATTATAAAATATTAGTAAGGTATTAAAGTTTAGAAGAAAATGTCATTTTAATAACCTCTCCTACCAAGACTACTAAAAATAACTACAAGGAGAGCATATTTTGAGTGATTTTAATTAAATTTCCATTTTATTTGTATGTCTCAAGTTAATTTCCAAAGACCGACAGTTGTAGAGCACGAGGGTGGAAATTAAAGCTAATAACAGACGAATATGAATGACGTAATATTGAATATCCTATTCAATAATAATTCAAACAATTCTCTTATATATATAATGTATAATGTAATATCGATAATGAAAGTATGTAATTATATAATAAATTATGCAATAAACACTTCATTAAGTTTAATATTAGGTACAACATTTTAATCGTTAACTATTGATCAAACATACCTGACAAATATTCAAACTAAAAGTTTTTATACTATCTCTTAGAATATTCCAAATCAATATTTATAGTTCAAAATCAATAATGAACCCTCCAAAAAGATCATGTATTCTAATGAATTACATTAACAACATTTCTAAAAATATACCATCTTCAAATTTCATTTTCTATTGATGTATAACTTGATGTATAATTGATGTATAATTGTTTCTCAACAATTACTTTATAAGTAAATATATTGAAATTTCAACGAACGGTTCACAAGACATTTATAAAAATACCGCAAACTATAAAAATTCCTATATAACAAATATTGCTAATTTTTTATATTTTATTGTTATTTGTCATAAATAAATAATCTTACCTGAATATAAATATCCGTTAGAAAATGAAATTTGCAAACACAATATTAATACAATAAACCCTTTCAAATATTTAATCATCGTTAATAGAATTCTTAACTGTCGGGACACTTTGAAGTAAATTAACTTTTCTCTTTACGTGAACGAATGCAGTGATTTTATTTCACAACCATGCCGGCAACGTTTAGCCAGTGACTGACAGAATTCAAACGATATCGTTACAGCTACTGAGCATGCGTACACCTCCAACCAGCCCTCCTCCTCCACCTTACAAACTCGTATAAAGATCAGAATCAATTTGTTTTGCATAACATACATTGTTATTTCTGTAGTAGCTTTAAAGTTGTAAATAATTAAATTTTTTTAACCCCCATAAAGAAACATGGTGCACTAATAAAACATAAATGATAAATAAATTCAATCATTTTTTGGATGGTATAAAAGGAATGATTTACACTAAGCCAGTTGTGAGATTTCGACGAAATCAAGCTCCAACAGGACCCAAAATAGATTTATAAATAGGAGAAAATATAAATAAATAAACTAAAACTTAATAATAATAATTACGTTAACACTAATTAACAACAAATAAATGGTGGGAAAGACATTGCGCAAACTCTTACCAACCCATTTCCAAAGTCAAATAAAAATAAAAATAATCATCACAAAAAAAATGTCATTTAGGTTAGGTTAATCGAAAAGTGAAAATGAACCATGGACCGTCTTTGAAAAATGTTTATATTTTTAAATAGGAGCCTATACTTGCTTCATTTATGCCATAAACACCTCAACAGCGAATACAGTATTTCTTCTTTAAATTCAAGCTTTGATGACTGTGGTTCATTTTAATTTTAATTTTTAAGGTTCATTTTTTAATTTTTTTTACGTGATATTTTTTTTCTCGCCGGTTTGAATCAATAATATCGACATTTTAGTAAATTTAAGCGATATATGTATAGCAATTTTGATAAATTAAGTATTTTATAACAGCCCCTCATGGCTGATTTTGTTGTTTTTTACCAATAATTAGCGAAACGGCAATTTTTAATAGATGGAGACCAATAGGTTATGATTTAGTCTTTATAGATTACTCTTGGTAGAACCAATTTTGAGAAAATTGTAATTATGTTTTTTTTTATAGCTACCCTATATTTAAAATTACAAAATAAAATTAACAAACGTCCCGATATATGGCCAAAATACGCCCTTATACCAAATTTTATTAAAACTGGGTTATGAATTTTGGTTTTAAATCTCAAACGACAGTCGACAAACAGACAGACAGACAGACATCATTCCAAAAATCACTTTTTAGGACTTAAGGGATTTCAAAAAATATATTGCCGGAAAAACTCAACATTTTTTACCCATTACATAACTTTCTCTATACTCTGTACACGTAGGAAAGTAAATTTTTAAAACAGAAATCAAATCAATCTTCACTTGTCATTTATAATGCAAAAAAAAATAATAATGTATACAAAACAAAATGTGTTAGAACTTATAACCTTCAAAATAAATATAGATCTAGAATAACCTAAAAAAACATAATAGAATAAGAATTAATTGTACACTAGTCCAACACTCTTCAAACATTTCCGAACATAAATTCAGTCATTTGGATAAGTCGTGGAAAATTAGCACTTCATGTGCGTCATGAAATAAAATAAATTAAGTTTTCCAAAATATAAACTTGTTTAGTATTTTTATTATTAATTTTATTTCGTTTTATACCAGAAGAAGTTAAACATTTTTAAAAACACAAGTCAAAACAAGTATTCAAGGTGTTATAATATAAAAATTTATTTTAATCAAATAATTGAACAATCGCGTGATTTTCATTCTGAAACTGATAGCTGTGCAAAACAAATTTTGAGGCAAGCTAACAATAGCTACATCAGAGATTCGTCCAATCGTGTATCCAAATAAAAAACTTCGAATAGTATCAGAACTTTACAATTTTATTTATTTTTCGACGAATTGTTTATACCTTTTTCGACTATACTAAAATTTTACATACTTTTAACGTATGTTATAAATCGGTATTTGAAGAGAAAATAAGTTTTAAAATAACAAGCGTTTCAAAACTGAATACTGTTGGAAATTCTCTGTAAGATAAAAAATCCAATAAAACATTTAACCTTTGTTCAAGGAACAGTAGCTGTGGTGTCACTGTTCTTGGTGACCCGTCAAGCACTAGGCGGTAGCCACATTGGGTTTACAAGAATGATTTATTGAATTGAAACAGCCACAGAGCGAGATCTATTATTCACAAACCACTATTAATAAATCGTTCCAATAGTAACTTCATTTGTTATCTCCTACTCCAAAGCAAACATCTCTTATTGAATTCGAGATCATAAGACTGCAAACAACAATTTCATACAGTTTAGTTGGACAAAGTGCCTTGCAATTAAATTCTTTTAATTGTGTTGTCTAAGTTTTTTAAATAATAATATTGATCTCTGTTATTAGTATATTACCTTTCACTTTCATATATTGCGAGTCTGTCCTTTTGACATTGTGCTAATAGACCTACTACGTACCATTTCTGTTAGCTTTTCAATGTTGTACTTTAGTGCCTTCTTATTTAGTTTGATACTTTAAATATTGGAAATAATTAGATTTTTTTGGTCGATGTTTAAATGAATATACATTTTTCAATGTTACTTTTTTTTAAATTATTTAAAAAATTAGGTATAATCTATTAAATCTGAGATTTTTAAGGTCAACAAAATTTTGGTTTAATAACTTATTTAACTACTTCATCTTCCTTTATTGTTGGAATCTTATGAACGAGAATTGACTCGATGATTTTGTTATTTATTATTGAATTTTTTTTACGGTTAATCTTAAAGGACCTTTTAAATGATTTACCTCTTCAAATCGCTGTGGATAGCTTGATTAGCTGTGTTTGATTATTCTTTCCCGTTAAAATGATTTTACTATATAATTTTTACTTTAAAATCTTTATATCAAATCACAGTTGTGTATAATAAGATATAACGGGAACAAGTTAACGTCTCTTCAGCTATTTTCTGTTGCATTCGAGTAATATTATTGTTTAAAGCTGAAAATCTCTCGGTCATCTTAGACTTTTAAAAATAATAACAACAGAACAATATATTACCCATATCCCTTGAATACTCTAACAGACGTAAACCTCTCTGTCATCGCCTTAAAACTAACATAAAATAAAGATTATTTGATAATGGTGGATGTTTCTGTTTTTATCGAATATTTGCCTATGTTTGTGTATATACAAAACTAATACAAAACGTTTCTTCTGTATAAATTGCAGCCAATTTTCTACTCTCGTTATCACCCTAACCAATTTAGATATTAGTATCTTCCGTTAATAAAAACTATATTAAAAAATCTAGGATAAAAATTCTTCTACTTTAAATAAGATTGAAATTGTTCCTCTTATTCCACAAATGGGAATTATGATGCGATTGAGGACTAAACTCTTAAAAGGGATAAGAAGTTGTTTAACCTGATAAACAGTTAGGATAACTTTCTCTTCATTCCATCTCTTACAATCAGTTGCTTGCCGTCCTTGGTGTAGTGGCAGCCTGTGTGTGGTGGTTTTATCTGATCCCGTTTTTACTTAGTCTTAGCTTTGATTACTCAAGGCTAGTTTTAGGTTTGAGTTCATTTCTTACATTATAGATTTAGTTTTAGTTTCCAATATGGACCTAGGCCGTGTTACTTTAAATTCTCGTTTGATACTTGATAACAAGAGTTTATTTATACTCTAGAAACGTCGTGTATTAATACAGAAATGATGGCAAATGTCCCATTAAACGATATTAATAATAAAATAATGGCGAGAATACTTTAATAGCCTCAAGGTCGGAAGATAACAAGAGTTGATCGAGACAGACCTGATAGAGGATGGGAATCGAACCCAAGACTAGATGAAAAAAGTGTAGATCCAACTTGGCCCTCAGGACAGGATTGCATGTTCTTACTCTAACGAAGCCCCTGAGGGGTTGGCGAAATATTCGGTTTGCGGTCCTTTGAACGTCACAAGCTATTAAAAGTAACTTTTCTTCTAGCACGATCTGCGTTGTGTCTCTCAGACTGCATGAGCGGGTGATATCTATTCAGTAATTAAGAAATATTAACTAATTCTCTTTCTCCGTCACATCGCAGGTCTAACTGCAAATTTTAAAACGGTAAGTTTTTTTTTCCGTCTGTATTTAGTTTTTTTTAAACACTTTAAGAACCATAAACATTTTAAACATAAACAATACTGATGCTATAAAAATCCATGCCAAGCACTAACTTTCCTGAAGTTTCTTTATATTATATATCGTGATAACATATTGATCTCATAGGGCCAATAACTATACTTTACAACGTTAAAGGCCACATGAGACCAATGTCATCATGCTACTCGGCCTTAGTGTTACGAACTTCTACGGAAATAAACAACTAGACAAAGTGACATCTTTGCAGTAAATGTGTTATTTTTAACAATAAAACATACCAATCAGATATTCACAACCACCCGGAAGGATGATCTAGTTGTGTGTCCAAGTAAACTGTGCACAGATTTTCTAACTCAGTCATCCGTGAAATCAACGAAATCTATTCTTCACCATAAATGTAATATCATTAATTGTTGGTCAAAGAGAGAAAATGAAACATGGACTCTGCCTTTGAAAAATATGTATATATTTAAATAGGGTCTACACTTGCTCAGTGGCGGCTTACTCATAAGGACTCTCGGACGCCGCCCCCCAATGATAATATTATTTTAATAATGTAAATACCTATATGTATTTAATTCTTTGGAGACAAATGAATTATGAATTGCTGCTATGGATTTCACCATCATTTGTAGCGGAAGTTTTACAATATAAAATATTTGACGAATGTATTCTGGAGTTCGGACGGTGGCCAGAGCGTCCCAGTTTCATTGCATTTAGTCATATGGGGCAAGCAGCAGACAGAGCTGAGGGTGCCGTGACGTCATTTACACAGCATATAATGGGCTTCTAGGGCAGAGTCCGAAGCTGCGCGCGCAGACAACAGTCAGTGCAGCCGCCATAAATTAGATGCTGATACCGTTGCCGGTAATATGTCAACGGTAAACGTTGTGACACATGATGTAAGTTTAATCATTAGTCAAGGAATTAAAAACATAGAACATAGATATGCCTTAAAAGATTTAGGACCCCCTAGGCCTGACATGGTAATAAGTAAAACTCAAAATAGTTCATTTATTTGATTTTAATTTGTATTTTATTAGCTATAGACTGTACAAACTTTGCTTTATAATCGCTATGTAGTATGTAGACCCCACATGTTTTTAATATGGAGTGAATAACACTTGTGTTACGCCTGCTTTCTGAACCGTAGTGTATGTTTTGATAACATGCCTTCCCTTACGTGTATAAAATAAAACAGAGCCCTCCCATTGCCCTTAACCACCGGCCGCTACTGCACTTGCTTTGCTTGTATCATAAAGAGGTCCTCTATGTAAAAGTTTTACTCGGTCGAGGATCGTTCTGATTTGTTCTAAACTAGACCTGAACCATTATGTTTTTTACGTGCAAATTTGCATACGAAAAATGTTAAAATGTTGAGTAATTTCGTCTTTCATAACATTCCAATTGACGATTTTACTAATTTGTAAATCAAAATCGTTAAACGCGATTTTCAACCAAATTAAAATTTCGAATTTTTATTGGTAACAACCACAATTTTGAATTATTAAAAATAAATTAAGACCGGAGGTTTCCCTACATAATAAATTTGGTTAAAATAACGCCAAATAACGTCTGTAGCACTTCACGGACAATTGTCATCATTCCAAAAAGCACTTTTCTGGGCTCAGAGAATCTCAAAATAGATCAGCGAAAAGCTTGACATCGATTTGTTAACCCATCACATCACATTCTCGATATTGCTTATATGATAGAAAGTAAATGTGTCAATATAAGTCATTCATAGATATCTCAGATCAAAGAAAAATCTATAGTTAGTTTCTCAGATGGGGCGTAAATTGTTATTGAATATTAAAGTATAAAGATATTGATTGGCAGAATACAGCAAATAAATTGGACATATAGCCTACAATAAAACTATGAAAAAATGTCAAAGAAAAAATAGAAGAAGATGTAGTTAACATTACCGTTGGCTACTACTCCTATAAAAGTGACTGATCAACAGGAGGTAACCCACTGTATTCAAGAAGTTGGAAAAATGTCAAAGAACAAATAGAAGAAGATGTAATTAACATTACTGTGGACTACTACTCCTACTAAAACATCTGATCAACAGGAGGTAACCCACTGTATTCAAGACGTTGGAAAAATGTCAAAGAAAAAATAGAAGAAGATGTAATTAACATTACTGTGGACTACTACTCCTACTAAAACATCTGATCAACAGGAGGTAACCCACTGTATTCAAGACGTTGGAAAAATGTCAAAGAACAAATAGAAGAAGATGTAATTAACATTACTGTGGACTACTACTCCTACTAAAACATTTGATCAACAGGAAGTAACCCACTGTATTCAAGACGTTGGAAAAATGTCAAAGAAAAAATAGAAGAAGATGTAATTAACATTACTGTGGACTACTACTCCTACTAAAACATCTGATCAACAGGAGGTAACCCACTGTATTCAAGACGTTGGAAAAATGTCAAAGAACAAATAGAAGAAGATGTAATTAACATTACTGTGGACTACTACTCCTACTAAAACATCTGATCAACAGGAGGTAACCCACTGTATTCAAGACGTTGGAAAAATGTCAAAGAAAAAATAGAAGAAGATGTAATTAACATTACTGTGGACTACTATTCCTACTAAAACATCTGATCAACAGGAGGTAACCCACTGTATTCAAGACGTTGGAAAAATATCAAAGAACAAATAGAAGAAGATGTAATTAACATTACTGTGGACTACTACTCCTACTAAAACATCTGATCAACAGGAGGTAACCCACTGTATTCAAGAAGTTGGAAAAATGTCAAAGAACAAATAGAAGAAGATGTAATTAACATTACTGTGGACTACTACTCCTACTAAAACATCTGATCAACTGGAGGTAACCCACTGTATTCAAGACGTTGGAAAAATATCAAAGAACAAATAGAAGAAGATGTAATTAACATTACTGTGGACTACTACTCCTACTAAAACATCTGATCAACAGGAGGTAACCCACTGTATTCAAGACGTTGGAAAAATATCAAAGAACAAATAGAAGAAGATGTAATTAACATTACTGTGGACTACTACTCCTACTAAAACATCTGATCAACAGGAGGTAGCCCACTGTATTCAAGACGTTGGGAAAATGTCAAAGAAAAAATAGAAGAAGATGTAATTAACATTACTGTTGGCTACTACTCCTACAAAAACATCTGATCAACAGGAGGTAACCCACTGTATTCAAGACGTTCGAAAAATGTCAAAGAAAAAATAGAAGAAGATGTAATTAACATTACTATGGGCTACTACTCCTACAAAAACATCTGATCAACAGGAGGTAACCCACTGTATTCAAGACGTTGGAAAAATGTCAAAGAAAAAATAGAAGAAGATGTAATTAACATTACTGTGGGCTACTACTCCTACAAACACAACTGATCAACAGGAGGTAACCCACTGTATTCAAGACGTTGGAAAAATGTCAAAGAAAAATTATAAGAAGATGTAATTAACATTACTGTGGGCTACTACTCCTACAAACACAACTGATCAACAGGAGGTAACCCACTGTATTCAAGACGTTGGAAAAATGTCAAAGAAAAATTATAAGAAGATGTAATTAACATTACTGTGGGCTACTACTACCTACAAAAACATCTGATCAACAGGAGGTAGCCCACTGTATTCAAGACGTTAGAAAAATGTCAAAGAAAAATTTTAAGAAGATGTAATTAACATTACTGTGGGCTACTACTACCTACAAAAACATCTGATCAACAGGATCAACTGTATTCAAGACGTTGGTAGGTAAGACAAAAGAATGTGTAATATATATTTTGAAGTAATGGTACTTGAATCAGAAAGACAAGTGGCAACGAGAAAACCTGCTCATTCTAAGTTCATTATGTTCTGTCTATGACAACTGTAAGGTTTGGTTAGGTTAGGTTAGGTTAGGTTATATATAAAATGGGTTTCAATGGAAAATATAATACCATCGCCGTTCAAAAAATCGTATATTAGGAGAGCACGTAAGCCTCCTTGTACTCTCTGAGACATAATAGGATTATACCTTGCGACACAGATGGAGTTAATGCGACATTCAAATTGTAAATCATTTAATAGTATTACCTTAATACCCTTCATTAAATATCGATCTATTTAACCAATAATTAATTAAACGCATTAAAATTATGTTTAATTAAAAATTTATTTTGTATTTTTAATTTTGTATGTATACCAATATAGAGGTTTAGTTCTTTTACTGTTTTCAGACGGCATTAACAACAATTTATTTTTTATTTTTTATTATTCAATATATTCGTATGCATTAAATGCTTTAATTCAATTATTAACTTATTTAAATAAAATATTTAATTACCTTAGGTCCGTCTTGTGGCTTCGTTGTTGATTGCTTCTTACATGTTTCGAGGCCGTAACCCCATTATCAGAAAAATACTTTGTTCACTTTGAAGAACTCGTCATTGATTATATTAAAAAACACATTTAACACAAGAACATACACTGACACAAAAATAAAAACACATAATATGAGCTTGTCTGACATTGTGTGCTCTGTCTTGTCTATCGGAGTACTGCTAGTTGAAGTTATTAATATTGCTGATAACGAATCATGTTATGCCTTCTGAAGATGTTTCAAGGCTGTTTTAACTTATTTATTGATATATTTTTAGATCTTTTTTAAAATATCCCCAAAAACCTTATTAGTGTGTTTTTTTGCCTTTAAACAACAGGAAAAAAGGGGAATATAAAAATTTATAACACACCAAATACACATTAAATCAAATCATAACAAAACACAACAATTATGCAACAATAATTCGGCCCACACAGTTTCTGACCAGACCTACAGCAAAACAGTTGTAGTGTAATAAAAAAGATATTAAAAAGCGATGTTCCACTTTAGACATTCAGTGGATCATTAGACTAAATATTCATAATCTTAACAGTTAGATAAATCGTGGTGTTTTAAACTGGCAGTACTTGTGTCAGCTTGGCTTTATTTAAAACAGAATGAAAAGGAGATTACAGAAAATGTTGTGGAAATGTATTCAACTTTGTGACGATGGTTTGTACCTTTGTATAACTACTACTGTTGTCATATCTCCAGGGATTTCATTTTAATTTTCTTTTGTTATTTTTAAATATTTCATTTCCGTTAGTTCTTGAAGTTTGTATCTTATTCTAGGATCAGTTTATTAGAAAAAGTAAGTATTTTAATATTTTGTAGTAGTAAGTTGATATTTTGCACAAGATTTGCGTTTATGACTCTAATTTATATTTATTTTTTATTTGTGGTGTTATTAAATAAAATAACTAAAAATAATATATGCTTTCAACAATATTTATTGAACATTGACGGACTTATGTTACACCAGTTACGGTATTGGAATAGGCAGCTTAAAACAAACCCAGGAAGCAATACAACAAAGTCCAGCTACAACAGTCCCAATACTGCCTAATAGGTTAGGGGAGAGGGTGGGTTCAAGGACTTGGTTAAGGGTAGCAAGAGTAACGAGTTACTTAAATCTAATTGTTCGTTTAATGCTAAGTTCAAGTCTTTATAAACTAATCTCAAAATTTATAAATGGTTGGTTAAACTAAAATCTTCATAGTTTAACCACCGGAATGTTCACTTAATCTAATTTTAGTATTGGCGAAACCTAATTCATCCAGACTCAGGCTCAATAAATATTTTGAAAGAATAACAGTGTTTTGATTTAATTAATTTAAACTGGAATTCCACCATGTAATAACGCTCGTTAACTTCAATAAGTTGGGGGTATTATTTTAAGTTATTTTCTTCACATTTCCACACTAATTAGGTTCATAAGTCATCCAAATGTTTTGAATAACATATTTATATAGGAGTTTTATTTTAAATTCCAAAATTTATTTCAACCATAAAACCTCTTCATATAATTTACATTCTAACATCCTATAAAAAGTACTTCCACAGCAATTTAATGAGCGCTTTGCCTTTGTCTGCGCTCCGCCCGCAGTAATTTAATGACTGTTTCGTGTCTGGTTGTTCTCTACCCGTAGTAATTCAATGGTCATTATCCTTGATTATGAGCGTAGGCATTACTGGTATTTCATTCTTGGTCCTCTCTGATATCCCAATCAGTTGAATATGTTTTCATTTGAGAAGGTTTTTCGAAATAGATATAAATACACAAACATAGTGAAATGAAAATTCTATGAAATGTTTCCAAATAATATCGTTTAACACCATGACAATTTGTGGAAATAAATAAACAAATTTGTATACATGACTCAGTAGTAGATACAACAAGAATCTTTTCTTATCAGAAGGCTATGAGTATTGTACGATATAACAGTATGTTTTTGACAATCCAGTCAAACAAAAAATAGTCAGCTGATGTAATAAAAATCTATTAAGTACCTTTCAGTACAAATTACGTGTCGTCCACAAATTGAAACGCCCTTATCCTGCTCATAAGGTTGAATACTGACAATAGTTTAAAATTAAAACTCCATATCTGAAAAAGGAAATGGAATGCTTCTGTACAAACGAAAGTTCATTAGATGTTTCAGGGAACATAAATTTTCAAAGATAAGATTTTAGAAACTGAGAACCCACACGCGATTTTTGAGCATACTCTGTACACAAAATTCAAGTTTGGAAAGTTATTTCGCGAAACTTATTGTAGAATCGAAATTCGTTTTTCCATCATCTCGGGCTCAGTCCATTTGGAGAGATATTGCTCAGACATGTCTTCATAGGACAACTCAATGAAGGTGACATTCAAACCCCTACTTTCTCAATGAACACTAAAACTCACATTTTTGGACTTCCACAAGGCTACTTCAATACGTCTTTTGAGAGAGGATCATTTCAAAGAGACTTTTTATCACGATTGCCTAATTGATTAACTGTAAACGGAAATCATACCCTACATACTGTAAATAATCTAGAAGATAATAAAATCCAGCACGCTATAAATTCTACTTTCTAACTATGGCATATTATTTTATATTTTGAATTTACAAAAACGACAAAAATAAATCAATATTCTTATATCAAAGTATATATATTTTTAAATCACAAAACAATTTTGAGAACATATAAATAAATTTAATGAATTAATACGAAATTTAAATTTAAAAACAGCATTTTCTTACAGTCCATTGCAGTTGTTTTTGAATAACAATTATTATAAAAATACAGAAAGTTAAAAAACGCTATGAGAAAGACAATAAAAACTATTTTTTTAAGAAATGACAGTAAAAAGATTAAACTAATATTCCTCTCTCCCATAGTAGGCTATCCCCAGGCAGAGACCACCTCAGCATTACTTCAGCCTGAGACATGCTTTTCTACCAAATTGTATGTTCGTCGGCTAAGCGTCCGTCACCTTTCTCGAGAAACAGAGAAGGCATGAATGCCTTCCAGTTTCCTTCGCTGTCAATAACCTTCTGGACTATGTTACCAGAGGTTAACCTCCCAGTCTTCCACTGAAATCCCACCAAACCTAACCTAACCTGCCAGTCTTCCACTGAGATCCCACCATTCTCCTTCGAATCTGTCACAATCGAAAAATGTATGACATACGTAATCATTCTGGTCTTCGAAGTAAATATAATTTGGCGACACAACCTTGCTAATACGGTCCCTATAAGCCCTGAAGTAACCATGGCCAGTTAAAAATTGGGTGAAGTGAAAAATTACTTCACTATGATTTAACTCTAGCCACGGTTTCAAGTCCTTATCAGCGTGGTCATCCATCGCTGCTGCCACAATGACAAAGTTCCATCCAACCCTAGCCTCTTTGAATGGTTTCACTCTACATACCCTAAGTTTATAGGAATATTTACTCTACTGGGTAAGAAAGTCTATGAATAGCATTCCCGTAACCATTAGCACAGCCAATTCTAATATCGTTCTTCATCCCATTGTATTGCCTCCATCGAGGTTACTATCTTCGATCATAACATTGACAGACTGATTTAAAAGACGTTTAGTAATTTTTTCCAATGCAAATGACACAAAATAATTTAAAACAGCATTAATAATAAGAACAATGATAGTAATAAAAAAGTGGTGCACGAAGTTAATATGAAATGGTGAGTGGCGTTATCAACAGAATAATAATTACGTTTACGAAATTCTTTACTTAACGTAACATGGAAAGCCATAAATTTACTGGATAGTTGATTGTATGAATTATTACTTGATAGTTAATATTACTTCATCGACCATATAGATAAATTTCATTCATTCAATAATGTAAAATTTTAATGAAGGCGCTTTCGGAATAAACTGTCCATTATTTATGTCTCTTTTGATGTTATGAAATATAGGCAATATCAGGTACGATAAACAACTAATCAGAAAACCAGTTGGGGGCTTTTGCTAAGCTAAATCTTGGCTGAGAGGTTGTCAAATGCAAAAAGAACTCACAATGCTGACATTGACAAAATGTCTGCTTCGTTCTATGCTTTGTATAATGTGTCACTTTATACTATGAACTAATCTACAGTCATAGGGCTGAAACGTATAATTCTCTTCAAATAAATATAATTAAATTTACATTTTTTTTATAGACAAATCCAAATTCAATCCTGTAAATCTGATTAATATTACAGCTAATTTTAAGTACTTTAAGGTTAGTAATATTCCTAAAACTCAAAGATTTCTCAAAATTATGTACTTTAACCTCACTAATAAAGTATCTTTGAAAAACTCTAAACTACGTTACTATGGCAACTACAAAACCATCATTTTATATCTTTACCAATAGATATTACACGCATATGGATTAATCATATTTGTTTTGTAAGACATAATTTCTCAAAATTGGCTCTATTGATTTTGTTCAAATTTTAGTTAAACGAGAAGATTAATAACCCATGTGCTCAAGCAAAATCCTTTTGACATTCAAGAATAATTAGAAGAAATCCAAAATTAACCTTTACCATCATCCTCAATTTTAATCAAATATTTAAACATACATTTTTTTTTAAGGCAGTAATTTTAGTAATTGATTTTGTATTTCCATTTATCTTTTATTCCCTCGTTTAAAATACAAACCACAATATACCATAATCGTGAATAAAATTAAAATTGTATTATGCCAACAAAATAATAAAAGTAATACAACAGTAAACCAAACCTAACAGGAAACATAAAATTAATAATTAAAATATTATACACTTATTTTTAACATAGCACTTAGTAACATAGAAATGAACCCGTATTTTAATATCTTGGTTTATAAGTGTAATTAAAATAGATAATGTGTTAAAATAATGTTAGATTTCTGGTTCCTAGATCTTAAAACGTAAAAATCTATAGAGTGTTGTCCTAATTAAAATGAATTTTGACGTCCCCTCTAGGCCGTTTACATTAAAAGATGATATTTTTTGTATAATTGCAGCGTATGAGCCAAGCATACATACATTAAAAACAAAATGGACACTAAGTTATAATTTATTATATTCTTAACATTAAGACTAACAACAGCCAATAAATGCAACTTCGCTTTCTTAAAGTTAATGCAAACTAAAATATTATCAAGGGTCACATAAAGATATTAAAACCTATTGTTGTTTATGGTACAGAATCTTGGATTTTGACCTAGGAAAGTGGTATAATTTATTTTTTATTTAGAAAACTATTGGGAAAGATCTTTGGACTAGAATACGTGAATGATGAATGGATAATTAGAACCAAAATAGAACTGCCAATATGTATAAAGAACCGAACATAGTAATCCACAAAAGGGTGATGAGGTTGAGGTCGTTAAACAGATGGAGTACACAAGGACAATTAAGAGAATTTACTTAGTCAAGTCGGGGGGGAGAAGAGCTGGGAGATCTGGAAGAGATGGTTGTAGAACTTGGAGGAGGATTTAAGGACTGTTGGTGTGAGACGATGTAGAACGATCTTCAGTGACATACATGAGGTTGTAACGCCAATAGGTAAGGTAAGGTAAGTTAAGTATTCTTTACAGATTAGTTATACAATCCAATAAAACCTCTACACAGTGACGGCAACATTTCGATTTCAATTATGTTTCCATTATGACACTACTTCACCTTAATCAATTTACTTCTTATAAAAATAATATTAAATTTCAAACATAGTGTAGTGAACATTTTTCATCTCTTAAAAATAATTTTTATGCCTGATTTTTAAGAATACCGATTATTTCCCTTTTCAAGAATTTAGTGAACGTATTTATTAATTTATGTCAAAAATAAGAAAACTTTTCATAATAAATGTAATATTCTTTTATTGTTATTGTATAACAAATATTACAATGTTTTATTGTAATGAGGAATATATTTGTGATATCGTCCTTGTTTCAAAAAATAATAAAGTTTTACTACACCTCAAGAACTAATACAAAAACAAGATTTATAACTGCAGAACTAGTCCAAATAAAATATTTGTGTCTAGACAAGTATGCATACGTAGTCAGGTAGGGTAGGTTAAGTTATAAAGCCCTTAGGGGCTCACTTATCCAAGGGACCCTACCTGGACCTACACCTTTCTTCATGTATTATTTAAGTTTGATCTCTGCCTTACATCTTTCCTTTCAGGTCCATTTTGACCAACTTTTTGTTCTCTTCCGACCCTGACAGTATTAAAGTATTCGACAATTAGGTTTATATATTGTGTGCTCTATTCTTCTTCTTTTTAAAGCAATGATAACCACAATTCTCTAAATTTAATATATTTACGTTTTTAGACCTTCAGGGACTTCCTCAGTAAACACGGTCATAGTAATCCGGAGCTATCCTAGCTGAATCTACACCTTTATTTGTGTAGTCTTAGATCTCTTTCGTCTCTTCTATCAGGACTCTCTTTATCAACTCTTTTTCTCATCCCAGACGCTATTAAAGTATTCTAAATCTTAGAATATATATTAAGTTAACACACAATTTTTATTTTACTACTACCTTAAATATAAACAATCACATGTCAATAAAATCTTCAAATTCAGAAAAGAAAATATAAGTAAATAAATTAAATGAGATTATATCAGCCTAAGAAAGAACTCGTTAATCTTGTCTAAAATGATTCCCCTTATTAATTATATGTCGAAGAGGGAAAATTAGGAGAGTCAACAAAAGACTTGATATCTTAAAACAGAGAAAACGTTATATGTAAGTAATCTCGAAAACTACTCAACCAATTTTGGGAAAACATTTATCGTGTTATAAGTATATTTCTTCCCGATAAACATAGGCTATAAATATTACGGGTATAAATGAAGATTACCACCAATAGAGATTAAAATATAACATATTAATAATAATAATAATAATTTAATGTAGGTACTAATTTCGAAGATTCATCTGATCCTGAAGATCTTCCCTCATCACCTTTCAGTTCAGCATCTATCAATAGCTACAAGTGATTATTCTTCTTAATAAAATAAGTTAATGAGCATAAATTTGTCCTACTTTATACCAACTATAAAATTCATCTGTTAAAACTGCAACCACGTATTAAACATAACTATTACCAAATGTTTGAGATATACACAAAAAAATATTTTCACCCAAACTTCCAATAAAATCAAATTTCAATTATTTTGAAAAACAAAGTATTGAAGACAAAAGAAAACTACAATATTCTCTTTACAAACCCGTTTTCCAATATCAGTTCCGTTAACTGTCAATAAACAAGAACATGTAAACTTGACATGTTAGACATAATAAAAAGGCTACTGGCTACAACTGTCAAAATCTGACGGTATCAAAGCCCTGTAAATAATACAGTATCAGGAACATAATATTTTGCTTTTCTGTTAAATTTGTTTTTCTTCCATTTCATTGAATGATTGACAAATAAATGAAATTGAATTTGTTTTGAGCAAAAAACTTCGGAAACGGGGCAATCGGAATATGGGCCTGGTGAGCCTATTGACACTAATCCAATACCCCAAGGCGAGTGAAGGAGGGGGTATTATTTCCACCGGGCAAGTTTCTTTTTTACGGTAAAACATGTACGCTATACATATTTAAACATTAAAATCATTGTAAAGAAGATTTAAAGTTAAAAGTGCATGAAATACTTCAAAACATTTAAGTGAACTATTTTTCTACAGTGGTATAACTTCGTAAGCATGTTAAAAAATTACGCCTATATATTTTAAATGGACCGTAAATCATTAAAACCAATGGTTTATTCAATTTTTGGCAAGTTATTAAAGGAGATTTAATGAAAATTCTATCTGCTGTTGAATAAACTAATATAAACAATAGAAAATTGTCTTTAGAGTGTTGTTTTATTTTAAAGTTCTAAAAGTGTTTTAGAAAATGAATGAAAACAGAAGAACCGAAGTACTGAGAAATATTTTACAAAACTCATAGTAAAAACCAAGAGTTATTAAAAATAAATAAAGACATTTTTCACAATATATCTGCTTTTTAAAAGACCTCGAAGGATGTGCATTAATCTACTATAAGCTACACATATCCAATTGAACAAAATAAACTATCACAGACTCATGTGGGTTTTTAATCAGGAAAACTACCCAAAAGCAACTTCAATCGGAAAGTTACAATAATTTACGGACATTTTTCATTGACGTTCAGTGAATAATAAAACTTAGTTTACATGCTAGTTTTAATCAAATTCAACTTTAATTCCAATTACTAAAACTATTATTTTCTGTAATAAGCAACACTGAGGAAACTTCAACCGGCAAATGAAAGAAAAAACAATTTTCCAAATAAACACTGTATTTGTACAATACAATACAAGATATTTCAATGGCCTCTGTTGTCACATGCACACAAACCCTCCTGCACGGTTCAGTGACAACACACGATAATTACTTCATCATTGAAACGTCATCTTGTATTGCTATATACACAAATAAAATTTTGATTGTGGAAAATTATGTTTTCTTTCATTTGCTAAAACTATTTATTACTGATATCGGTTCTAATGAAGTTATTTTGTTTTTAACAATTTTTTTTCAGTAATAACTCATTTTTATCATTAAGGATTTAGTTGAACAAAATTAGCAATATGGGATGTTGTACAACGATCGGGTCAAAAATTATCATCAAATAACTTACCCGCTTATAGAAATTTACTGTAATCTGTCACCATTTTGAAATATGTTGACCAAATTTTTTAGATAGCGAACTTTTCCAATGGTTTTTAACAAATTGATCTTTATGCCAAATTTTATTTGCCTTTATACATATATAACTTAATATATAATTTAAATAATAACAATTTTTCTTCCTTTGGTAAAATTTTACATTTTTATGAAAATATACAAGAGATTTTTAATGGTAGCAGATATTTTGAACAACAGTATTGGCGTGGGTGGCGTATTTCAGACTAAAAGGTGGCGTATAAAACTAAATGAGTCTAAGTCGACCCATATTAATTTTACATATAAAAAAGAGAGAGAAGTGGCAGCGCGAATAAACAGTAAAATTATTCCATACAAAAATGAAGTAAAATATTTGGGAATGAATTTGGATTCAAAGCTGAACTGAACAATAAACTAAATTCAATTGTTTCAAAATAAAATACTTCGAATACGCAATGAATAATATTGTACGTACGCAATGAATATATTCACAGAGATCTTAAAGTGAATACGATTGTTGAAGAAATCAAAGCTGTGGCAGAGAAGCACGAAAAAAGACTCCAAAAACATACTAATGCTAGTGTGCAGCAGATGATAGCGCATAGGAATACAGTACGAAGACTGTGTAGAACTAAACCCCTTGACTTGGTGTAGTGTTTGTTAAGACGATATAGATGATAATATCAGACACATTCAATGAAATGAACTTCTGAAACACTGTGATCTCTTATTTAAGTTATAACTACTAGATAAGTCTGTACTTAGTTGTAGTCCTGGAAATAAAAAATAAAATTTAAAAAAAGTAAATAGTATTGGCGTGGGAACACGCAGAAATGTGTTAAGCCAAGCTACACAGATGCGTAAATATCACGCCACTACACACACTCTTCTGCGCGAATGACAGAAATGGAACTTACTTTCCAAACAGGTCTTTTATATTTATGAGACCAAATTGGTGACAATTTACTCAAATCTGAAAACATTTTAAGGTCTCTAGAGACGGTGGTTCTATGAACTAAATCGATAAAGCTACAATTTATATATTTAAAATTCCAACAAAAATAAGTTAATAAGTAACAAAAAATTGTCTAGTGACTAAATTAATGTTTGCAATGAATAACGGAAGTATACATTACGGAAGCAATAATATTACTAAAGCAATGAATTCTGCAGAGTATCAACAATAGTGCATTCTCAGATACCACACAAATAGTAAAATCACTAATTCGTAATAATACCTTTATAAATATTGAGCTTGACTTGTGAGATAATATTAGATAGAAAAAACTAGAACACAAGATCCCACAAAAATTAAGTTTACTTAATCAAACGCGTTTCAACGATAAAATCGCCATTTTCAGTGATACAAAAGTTATAGTTTAATTAATGTAGCTCATATATCACTGAGGATGGCGACTTTGTCGTTGAAACGCGTTTGAATAAGTAAACGTAATTTTTGTAAATCTTGTGTTCAAGTTTTTTTCTATCCCAAAATAATAGCGTTCAAATTGATCGATGTAAGATCATGTTGTAACCCAACTATTTCACATTTAATTTGTATGATTGTTTGTGTTTGTGACACAGTTGCGGCAAACAAGTCAACAAATCGTTGTGAAATTTAGGAATGAGGCTTTTTGCAACTAGACAGCACGATGTATGTTTTCTCGGTTTTAAAATTACAATTAAAATACTATTGCACTTTTCCATGGTAGTTGTCACGAATGCTCAGACTGGAAAACCTCTCAGTCATCAACGTCTTATAAAAAAGGAGGGAAATAAAATAAAATAAATACCCCTAACCCTTAAATACTCTGATAGCGTCAGTATCGGTAGAAAAAAAAAGAGTTGATCTAGAGAGACCTGTCAGGAAAGATGAAAGAGTCTTTTCATTGTTGTTAAGAGGAAAAAACCTCTCAGTTATCATCGTTTTAATAAAATAAGAAAATACAAACCCCTAACTTTTGACTACTCTATTAGCTTCAGGGGTTGGAAAAACCAAGATTCGGTCAAAGAGACCTGATAGGGAAAATCAAAGAGAGGGATCTAACCCAATACTACGTAAAAAAGGTGTACATCCAGCTAGGCTCCCTAGTGAATGCCGCGTCCGTACTTACTGTGAGACCCTGAGAGTCCCCAAAACAAAAGTTTCTATAATATAATGTTCTAAAAAGGAATAAATAAATTTGAAAAAACTTCAAAGCAAAAATGTATTGTAAACTGTTTTTCAAAAAATCCCAGAAAAAATTCTTACATTATCAAAAAATAATATACTTTCTCTCTCACCACTTTTTTATATTTTAAATATTTAAAATAACACTTTTCAAGTGTGTTAGGGTTACAGTAGCAAATAAGTTTTTATTTACACATAACGTTATTTTATTTCCTTGATATAACTTGTATGTATGTATGTATGTATCAATGAATTAGATTAAAATATAAACAGGCTCTCCACCAAAAGACTATTCACGGACACTCTACGAACCTGTTCACAAAACCACTAGAATTCCTTAACAAAATATTGTAGCTATGGTATTATTGACATAATGAATATTTGTAAAGGTTCATCAACGAACTTTGGCTTCAAACCTTCACTGCTCGGGGCATCAAAATAATAATTTTCCAACTTCCCTGTAAGCCTTGTTATTCTTGAGTTGATTAAAGTCGGCGGAAAGTGTTTAGACATGAACTTCGCCCGAGACATAAATTAACAGTAAAATATTGCCGAAAATCTCCAATAAAATAAAAACTTTCAACTTCGGAGTTAGACAGACATCTTCTATTCCATTTATTAGTTAACTTGTTTTAATACAACTTGATTTTAAACAAGTGATTTTTTTTTCTTTGAACGTCCGTTGAATAAAGATTGCACTAACTTTCTCACATACTAGCCCACAAAATCAAATACTAAACAAAAATATCTTAGTAATACTTATAAGTTAGAACGAAACAAAAATTTCTTGATTAGTGATTTTTTCACATTACCAACTGTTACACCCTCTTTGAAATAGGGCTTTGTGTGCCTATTCATAATTTACGCTTTGCTCCGCCAGCGTGGAATACAAAATTTGTATTATTTAGCGTGTAAAGCTCAGTATAACGTATTATAAATCCATGTTTGATTTTAACTTTTATAGCTAAATTGATAAAGTGCATGAATTAAATTCTACTAATATTACTTAAAAATTTCTTTTTTTTTTTAATTTTATTACTCTTTATAAATTTGAATAGGTAAAGCAGATAAGATAATATTAAAAGACATAACGAAGAGAATTTTTATCTGAGAGCCTCTTTGTAAACAATATTTTTTTCGTTTTACCAACGGGTAGCGAGACTGCTGCAAGAACTTGCATGCGAACATGTCATTTGTATCATGTGAGAAGCATGGAATCAAAAAAGCACCTTTTAAAACCTCATGTAACTATGCATGAGGAATGTGTATATGTGGCGTTGTCCTATTTGTAAACTATAGTAACACATAAAATTACATTTTTTTACATATTTTTCACTATTGAAAGTTAATAACCACTTCCTTAACATATTTTTTAAATAATTAATTTATATTCTCATAGTGTTTTATATATGGTCAACAAAGTTAATAAATAATTTTGGCGCAAAGTAAATAAACACATTTTATTAAACTTAGTAACTTTTTTGTCTTAGGTACAAAGAAACAAACCCCAACCTTTAACTGCAGCCTGTATGGATTTAAAAAATATTGGCATATTCCCACTTCTTCAATAAAATATTTCTAACACTACAATAATAAATAGCTGTGCTCTTTTACACAAGGTTAATTATAATTTTTATTTCAGTGTAATTTTATATAGATATCACTGTGTACAAACGAGATTTTCAGTTCTATCCAAAGGTTTGTTGCTTTAATTACCTATAAGTTTTATTTCCTTTTTCTTTGTCCCTTACATTTGAGTTTAGTCATATTCTTTCACGTTTAACACATTTAAATAATATATTTTGAGTTGAAAAATTTGCATATTGTAAAATAGAATCATCCAATAAAACAATAACAGATTATATTCGACTTAATTTTGTTTATATTTAATGAAAGTAATTTGTTTAAAATATTATGTCTGTTAGTTTCTATTCAAAGAACATATCATCTTATAAGTAGAAAAGGTTTAATTTTGGATTAAACAAACTTTTTGAATCTTTTCTTAAGCAATTAAGGTTATTAGTATAAGAGAAAAATCCAGTATTGGTTGACAGCTGTATTTACATTCTGGTAAATTCATTGTAATCCAAAAATATTTCATACATTTAAACTCTACGTTAAATCACCCTCTTTTATATTTTAAATCTACGCTTACTATAAAAAATAATCCTCTCTATGTTTTATTTCGTTTAATATTTGTAACAAATATTGCCTGCACACTGCATTATTTTCCGCCTCGTTCTCCATTCAATAAAAGTTTTACTATCGGAAATAACACAAATGCCAACGGGGATTCCGCTGTTAATGCATTTACAATGATTGTAAAAATAACAGTTTTTAAATATTCATCTCAGTAGTCTTTGTTTTTATGACTTGATGCAATTATTATTTTAAAAACATAGCTTCACAGCCTGTTAAGTAGGCCTAATTTTACTTTAAAATTAAAT
Source organism: Aphrophora alni (assembly GCA_963513935.1). NCBI lineage: Eukaryota > Metazoa > Arthropoda > Insecta > Hemiptera > Aphrophoridae > Aphrophora > Aphrophora alni. Next base: position 23,945,966 of record OY740771.1, read on the forward strand.
ATTAGCATACTGATTACACACTCACAATCATAACAATCAAAAGTGATTTATTAATACGGTACAAGTTTCTGAATCTATTAAGTGAAACTACGCACATGCGATTCTTAACTAACGGATTATTGCAGATTTGTAATCAATATAATTTAAGAATTGCAATGATTCATAATTATATGTAAGCACTCTTGATTATTATTAATACTGTATAGCCTAATCATTCTGTCTGACGATCACAAGAATGAACGCAAAGTATGAGAGGTTAAGAGGGAACTGCGCATGCGCTGATCCCATTTAGACTACTAGACTAGTGAAGTCCCTTTAACCATTACCGTACTAAACGTTTAGAAAATATCAGGTTAGAATTTTCCACAGTTGTGAGTGGTTAAACGTAAGCGTAAGCTATGTATGATTTGAGTGTAGATAGTTATTAAAGTTATTTTAAGTGTTTCAGTGTTAAGAAAAGCATTCAAATTAGCAGTTGTAACTCATTTCGAAGTATTTATAGTGTCAAACCATTGAGTCAATGTTATTAATTAGAGTAGTACCTAGTAAGATATTCAGTATCAATTAAAAGTAGATTAGAGTAATCTAGTTGTTAACAATAATTTTCTATTATTTGCAATTTTGCAAACTGGTATTTTGCTGTTAATCTTCATATTTCAATAAGTGAAATTGGTAGAGCATTTTGAAAAACAATGTTTTTATAACATCTCCATGGCCGATTTTTTTGCTATTTTTGGAAAGATGGGATCCATACTATTTGCTTTGGTATATAGGGCTACATTTTATTAAAGTCTATCAAAACCGTTAGTGCCTTTATTTTTTGTCTATACAAGTACCCTAAAATTTTAAGTTATCAAAAAAATATGGAGAAAACTTCCAAAAATACCTACATACTAAATTTGATTAAAATCTGTCCCCTTGTTTGGGGTATAGACCACGATACAGATGACAGATGACAGTTGCTGGAGAAGACAAACATCATTCACAAAACCACTTTTTGGAGTCAAAGAGCCTCAAAACAGATATTTCTAGGAAAATACGACGCAGGTTTTCTTACCCATTACAAAACTTTCTCGTTCACACTACATAATGTGAAAAGTAAAAACCACTCTATTCGACCTTTATCGTCATTTACAATATTTCCTTTATCGCCATATCGCTTATGTTGCCTCTATTGTCTTATCGCTATATTTCCTTTATCGCCATATCGTTTATGTTGTCTTTATTACCAAATCGCTATGTTACCTTCATAGCCATATCGGTGTTTAGTCTTTATTGTCATATCGCTTATGTTGCCTTTATCGCCATATCGTTTTAACTACCATTATCACCAAATCGTAATGTTACCATCATAGTCATATCGGTATTTTGCCTTTATCTCTATATCGCTATAATGCCGTTATCTAAAATAGCAGCCCATTGTGATTTAAAATGGAACTACGAACCCCTATTACATAGCTTGAAATGAACTTTTACCCCTATCACATATTTATATTTTTAACCTCGAAAAGCGTTTGATTACAAAGATGGGGATCTGAATTGGCGTTTCTTTCCCTCAGTTAAATAACTATTTAGTTAAGAAATATGGAGGGTCAAATAGAATATTAATCAAAGAAGTCATGAACCACCATATTATGAAGCTCTTGTAACATAGAAAACGTTAATGAAAACCAGATTAGTAATTGATAATCTAGTATCGTAAATTTTATGTTAAGGCTATTTTTATTGAGGACAAGTAATCGAAATTGGGTTTGCAATATTATGTACTACGTTAAATATGCTTTCCAATAAGGTGCTGCATGACAAACTTTCTTAAAATTCTATTTGAGCACCTCCCCTTTAAAAAAATTATATTACTATAAAATATTGAGTGAAATCAGCTGTTTCTATTACTTGTCACTTCTGTAATTAGCTGTTTTCCGGACTAAATGCACTTATTGAAAGTTGTTGAAATTGAAGTAGTATGATGTAAAATTTAATACGTTTATTTATTAAATTAATGTACTTTGAATTTTAGCGGAAACAGCTGTTGCTTTCCTTGACAACAAATTTAAGTAAACTTTTTATTTTTTAATGCTTTTTAAATGTATAGGCCTAAACCTTTCAGTCACCATCGCCAAGAAAAAAAGAGCATGAGACAACCATCTATTGTTCTAATAGTGTCAGGGTTTGAAGAGAACAAAAATTGGTCAAGAGAGACCTGATAGGGAAGATGAGAGAGTGTGTCATCTAACCCTACAATTATAGCCTACATGAAAACAGGTGTAAACCCAGCTAGGGTCTCTCTGGATTGTGAACCAATGATGGTAAAGCAACAAACAACATTTCATCTATCCTACACCAGACTTACAGATCATTAATATTACAAAACCCAAGAAAACACAAAGCGTTCCGTATCCATTAGAAGATAAAATACCTCATTAATATTCATTAAGTTTTGCAAGTAGTTCAGAAAGCAAGAAACAAAAGAACTTTCTACAAAACAATATATAGGCTATTGAACGGATTCTAAAAAAAACGTACTTTTTGTTACATCTAATAAATTTATATTTAATTCATATTACAACGTCTTTCTAAAAATGCAATGGAAACGTTTCAAACATAACGGTTCAAAAACCTTCAATATACGGTTTTATTCTTACGGTTATGGTTTTAAATGTATGGTAATATATGGTTTTTTAAATGTACAATAAACCGTTCAAAAACATTCCACAAACTTTCCCGCTAATCCACCCACAAAACTTAATAAAAACCAACAAAAACTCATCAAAAATTCAATTCGGTAGTTCTCAATCAAAAACTGAAACTAGATTTTCTTCCATAGTGTCATAAAAAGTCCTCAATTTGAACCGTAGAGCTTTAAATGACGGCGATCGATGTTCAATTTTGTTTACTGCCAATTTCTGAATCGTTATATTTTCTTCCATCTGATTTTGAAAAAGGGTTGAGTCATTACACTAAAACCCTTCTTTTAGAATCACATACGTCTTTTATACAAAACATAGGTTGGTTTTTCTTTTTTTACTGATACACACGAACTAACTTTTTGAGAGAGAGTGAGAGAGAGAGAGAGAGAGAGAGAGAGAGAGAGAGAGAGAGAGAGAGAGAGAGAGAGAGAGAGAGAGAGAGAGAGAGAGAGAGAGAGAGAGAGAGAGAGAGAGAGAGAGAGAGAGAGAGAGAGAGAGAGAGAGAGAGAGAGAGAGAGAGAGAGAGAGAGAGAGAGAGAGAGAGAGAGAGAGAGAGAGAGAGAGAGAGAGAGAGAGAGAGAGAGAGAGAGAGAGAGAGAGAGAGAGAGAGAGAGAGAGAGAGGGAGAGAGAGAGAGAGAGAGAGAGAGAGAGAGAGATAGAGAGAGAGAGAGAGAGAGAGAGAGAGAGAGAGAGAGAGAGAGAATGAGAGAGAGAGAGAGAGAGAGAGAGAGAGGGAGAGAGAGAGAGAGTGATTGAATTATCTTTATTAAGGGGCGAGGTTAGGACTGTATAACCCCATACAACATAACATATATAAAAATATAAAATACAACTTGATAATAATAAAAATTAAAAATTGAAAACAATTAAAAATAACTAAGATAATATAAAAAATTAACAAACTTAAATTTAAACTAGCTACAAAATGAAATTAAGAATTTAAAATAAAATAAAAATTAACAATCTTAAAATTAAAGTAACAAAATGAAAGTTATAACTTAAAATTAAATAAAAATTAACAAATTTAAATTTAAACAACGTAATAAAATTTAGAATTGAGAAACAAAAATAAAAAAATAAAATGAAAGAGAGAGAGAGAGAGAGAGAGAGAGAGAGAGAGAGAGAGAGAGAGAGAGAGAGAGAGAGAGAGAGAGAGAGAGAGAGAGAGAGAGAGAGAGAGAGAGAGAGAGAGAGAGAGAGAGAGAGAGAGAGAGAGAGAGAGAGAGAGAGAGAGAGAGAAGATGGGAACCAATAGGTTTTGTTGAATTTCTTATAAAACATTAAACCTGATTTTGAGAAAATCGTAAATAGGCCTATGTGTTTTTTTCTTGGCAACTACCATAACCTTTTTTCTAATCCCATGATAGGTTCAAAACATTTCCACAGTATATTTTATTAAAATCAGTCCACGCGTTTGGGTTATAGAGCACTGCACGACTAACAGACAAGTATAAGTAAGAGTACTAAACTGAACGGGAACCGAACGAAAAGGACGGCACCAACAGTTTAGAGGGGAGTTAGCAAATTATATAATAATGTGAGCTACCACAAAACAAATATTTCGGCCTGGCCACTTCACTACATGTTTCCAACCTTAATTTTAGCATTACATGCCTACGTACCTATAATTTTCTGTTGAAATTAGCATTCTGAGCTACTGTTGTATTTAAAATATAATAATAAGAAGGTCTTGCTAATACTGCTTCAATAAATCTGTTGGTATACCCTCAATTCATATTACAACTCAAATAATCCCAACCGAGTTAAATGCGTAGTTCCCCATTACACTACAATTTATCTCTATCAATTTAATAGTTCAGATTGATGTTGAATATAATTCTAATCCACTGCCTTGGCAATGCTAAGCTTTACCTTACCAATTGACTTCTAAAACTATCATTAATAATTACTTACCAATATAACAAACTAATATAGCCTAAACACGAGAAATTATAATAAAATAAAAGTGCATTCAGGCATCCACCAAGGTAAGTGAGGTTTTTATCGTTATAAAGGAACAGAAATATATCACGGTTGAAAACGTTGAAGTGGTTTAATACTAAATTGTGATAGTCTTTCCAGTAAGGTAAATTTAAAACAATTGTTACACAGGGGTAGTGGACCTCATAATTGTAAATATTACTATCTTTAACGTCAGCTAGAATATATTTTAAAATGTCCATTCAGGCATTTACCATGGTAAACGAAATTGTTACGAGGGACACAACTCAATTTATATTATTGCAAAATTCATTAACTATTACATTTCTATAATTATCTTTTTTCTAGTCTAGAAGGCTGGGGTAACATGACGAGCGGGGCAAGATGGCTAATGTGTTTTGAAAAATTGCTCATAGCTAGAAGCACAATACCGTACCATGGTGGCTCATCACACGGCAGAGATAACTTATAAAATACCTGCTGCCATCGGCTTTCATATTATGTGACACAGTCCAAGAAGGAACCACGTGTTTGTTGATGTCTGATGTTATTTTTCCCATTCAGGAAATAAACTTTTAGTCAGTTATAAGTAAGTTAAATCAAATATTGTTTATATCAATTTGAAGGAAGTTTCATAATGTCCTACATTTACATGGTATTAGGCCTACATTTTTAGCCTATAGCCTACGTCTCGTCAAAAGAAAAGGTAAAGATTCTTCTTAGCAATTTGATCATTATTATACCTAGTGTTAGTGAATTAGTGCAATAATCACTCTTATGTATGGAGTAAAACCTCGTTAAAATAAGATATAATAATATACGCTTATACATATAACAAACAAACTATGCAAAAACATTGTATAAAACTCATAACGGTTTGTACGCAGTATTAGGCCTACATCAGTGGGTGTGTCTACAATACAATTAAATTTGTATTGATCTTTTAATACAAATACTCATTTGTATAAGAAGTGTCGATATAGCTTTACAGGTAGGTCTGTAAACAATTCCATAATATTAAATTAATACATTAAAATAATGAGCTTTGCCCAAAACATAAAACAACAAAAGCCTGATTTAGAAAACAATTACAGTAAGCCTACCCCAAGTGACTACAACAAACAAACCTTAAAAGAAAAATTCGTATAAATTATTTACAATTATTTTTTAAATAACCAAACACACATAAAAAATCCACAGGAATAACTTATACAATTATTAATATATCAACAAAATTACAAACATAATTTAAATGTAATCAGAGATTACATCTACTGTGAAACAACAGCCATATCATAGAAACGTGTTTTGACGTTTCATTGTAGAAATAGTTTAGATTTTTTCCACAATACGACAGCACCTGCCGGATACATTAAATGCATCAGCTCCGCCCACTCTTATCACTGTGCAGACTGTCCACGCCTTTTACGTTGTATGTTTGGTTATTAGTTTTAAATATTTCCACTACGTACCAGCACTTTCCAAGTAGTAACTTTTCAATAAGTAATCTAAACTTTCAACTTAAATAGTTTAGATTTTTTCCACAATACGACAGCACCTGCCGGATACAATAAATAATTCAACTCCGCCCACTCTTATCTCTGTTCAGACTGTCCACGCCTTTTACGTTTTATGTTTGGTTATTAGTTTTTAATATTTCCACTACGTACCAGCACTTTCCAAAAGTAGTAACTTTACAATAACTAATCTAAACTTTCAACTTAAATAGTTTGATTTTTTTTCATAACTAAACCCACCAGTTTTCATCATTTTACTTACAAACGCCGCTTTTCTAACTTATATTTTAGGAATGGTTATATAGTATAAACAAAACTCCAAATAAAATACCTATAACTAATCGTCACTCATTTCAATAGTTGTCAATCAAAAAGTGAACATTTTCCATAGACGTTGTCTTTGTAACGGCCTCTGCGCTTCGTTTGTGTCACGGCGTAAATTGTATTTGATTAACGAACACAATATTACCTATTTGAAATGTGTCTTAAAGCTCTGAAGACATAACATCCATCTTGTATTCAAAGTTAAACACTTTGTTTACTCAAACAGATTTAACCTTTAAACACTTTCCTCAAACAATAATGATGTGAAAATTATATTTAGGATACTGTATATATACTCAGTAGTATACTTTTATGAATTTGAAACAGGAATATGACTAAAATTTAATATTCTGCTGTGAAAATGGAGAATGATTTTAATATTGTCATTCAACATCTGTATGAGGTTACGCAAGTATAAACGTAAATGGAATAATTAATGCGAACAAGATATCCTGTCATTATATCTGTCGAAATGAATAAGTAGGCCTAATAGTTTTAATAATATCAAGAACTAAGTTTGCACATGATAATTTGTATTCTGTGTTTAAAGAAAAGATAGAAGGTGGAAAACCCTCTCTGAAACAGGAAGTTCCTTACTGTAGGGAAGTAATTACCATTTCTAGGTCATTAGATTTCTCATCTGTAGAGTAAAACTAGAGTCATTAAGAAGCTCTAAACTTATACATTAGTTTGAATTGTCTGTATACAAAAAATCTTATATTACTTTCTTAATGATGGCAATGCGTAATCTTTTTAATACAAAACCAAAATATTCAAACATTGCCAACTATTGTACAAATCTTTTAACAGGCATTATGAAATTAATCATGGCGCCTTTAAGAAAAACAATTTTGCTTTTTTAAAGTTTTCAACCAAAAAAAAATTTTTATAAACATCTTGGAAACATGAACAAATATATGTTAATAGGATACATGTTCAGTTTACAAAACTTTACAAACTTAAGACTAATAAAGTCTGACCCCGAGGATTATAAAAAAAAAACCTGTTTGGGGTGATACACATGAAACTTAGAATCTATGACAAGAGCTAGAGATAAAGGTGGCGACTGATCGGTTACATTTGATGATTCACCGAACTTTGTTAAAATTGCATCTCTCAACATGGAAGAAACAACAAAAGACAAAGGCTACTTATTATTTATACAGGACAAACAATTTTTTTTATATATATATATATAAATAATATTAATTATGCCAAAGTAGAAAATATATATCTTAGTTAACACAAAAAAAAAAATCTTACCCTAAACAATAAAGTAGGCTATTCTTAAACCTAACAATAAAACAACACAAAAAATATTCCATATAAGTCATATCTTATTCTAAACAGTCATAAAACATAGAAATATTATCATGAAACAGAAGATATGTTTTTAACACTCTTAAGAATTTACTTAACTTTTTAACAATTTTAATTTGACGGGGCAAGTAATTATAAAATTTCGGAGCAAGATAGGTGAAAAACTTTTTATATAAGGTAAGTCTAGGTCTTGGAACATACGCATTCAATCTATTTCTAAGGATTACAGTAGGATTTCGAATATCTTCTCTTTGTTTGTTACTCTTATTATAATAAACTTTTAATACCTTATAAATATACAAATTCTTTATAGGTAGAATCTCAAGTTTTCTATAAATAGGTAAAGCGTATTCTAATTTTGATTTATTATCTATAATACGAATAAATGAGTTTTGTTGAACAACAATTGTTTTCATTGTACAGTTGGCCAAACGTTAGCTGGCACTTGGGCTTGGCGAGCTGAGACGACGGACTTGGGGCGAGGGGAGGGTGGAAGTGCAGGTATAAATACTTTCGGAATACATTGACTCTCGCCGCTTTGTATAATGCCGAAATTGGTTTGTAATCTATGTCAGATCTTTTAAGCAATACATAAGCTGCACACATTAAATATACAAATTTCAATTAGGGGAGCCAGAAAATTACAGTGTGTACGCTTCAGCCCAGCTCTCGCCCCGTGAAACCGGTTGTTGACATTAGCTGATGTTTGCAGAAAGACGAATACAGGTTTTCTACCTAGCAGTCAAGTGCCAGCTTATGTTTGGCCGACAATAGTATTCTGATATGTAAATAGGCCTTTTAACAAAAACATGCGGTAAAATTTGTCGCCAATTTTTTGAGTCTAATACCATAGAAGAAGGAATTAGAATTCTAATTCCTTCTTCTATGCTAATACACGACTAGAGGAATAAAAAGTATACTTACTATACATTATATATTATAGTTTTTAATTTAGTGTTTATAAGACTTCTGCCATACTACTTACTATATAAATTTACAACACAAGACTTACAATATTTACTACACAAGACTTACTATACAATATTAACTAAACAATATTTACAACAAAAACTTTCTAAACAGAACTTATTACACAAATCTGTCTCGGCTTATTACGTAAGTCTTCATAAAAATACGTGTGGCCGCACATAACTAACTGCACGATTTATAACACACAACTTCTTTTTTTCTTTGTTTCTGTTGATTACCGACAAAAAACCTTTTGGTCATCATCCCCTTATAAAAATTAAAAAGAAATATTATAAAATACAAACCCTTAAACCTCGAATACTCTATAGCGTTATGATCAGAAAAGAACAAGAGTTGGTCAAGAGAAACCTGTTAGGAAAGACGAAAGAGAGAGAGAGATCTAACCCAAGACTACGTGAAAAAAGGTGTAGTTCCAGCTAGGTACCTCGGGATTGAAAGTTTACAACATCACTTTCAATCTACATAGTTTACTATTCATGACTAACTGAATGATAGGCTACACCCCTCAACATGGCTTCCTGCTCCTGTAACCGCACACTATACTTACAGAAAGATGTCAAATCAAAGTCATGTGTACTACACACAGAAAGACAATCAATTATTTTCTTTGTTTAGTTTATATTTCTAGAGATAAATCTAAGAAAAGTCTTAAAGATGGAGAGGCAGGATTAAGTCATGGACTACGTGCTTAGCATTATAACTTTCTAATTCCTTCTTATGTGATATACGTTCTGTCTAGCTTTGTAATTAAATTAATTTGTTCAATATCTCTTCGAATTGCGATATTTTTTTCTGTCCACAATAAGTCAATCGGACTTAATATATTTTGTAAAGCTGAACTCTTTTTTTTTTTATCGATCCTGTAGACTACGTAATTCAACTTGCCCAGAATTCGACTTTTCGGCATTATAAGTAATTCACCTAAATGTGGTTTTAGGGATAACTCAATTTTTTCAAATGTAAAAAAAAATAAAAAATTTTAAAAAAAATTTTAATAAAAAAAAGTTGAAAGGTCTTGTTTAAAGGAAATTACAGTTCAAACTAGAGATCACTATCTTACTCCAATCCAAAATTACAGAATTATAAACAAAACCTTATGTTAAAATATTGTTTTTATAATAAGGAAACATAAAGAAATGTCATTTCTCTACTTTTCAACATTACCGGATTATAAATTTAATTTATTACTTTATCTAAACAAAACCTTATGTTAAAATATTGTTTTTATAATAAGGAAACATAAAGAAATGTCATTTCTCTACTTTTCAACATTACCGGATTATAAATTTAATTTATTACTTTATCTAAACAAAACCTTTTGTTAAAATATTGTTTTTATAATAAGGAAACATAAAGAAATGTCATTTCTCTACTTTTCAACATTACCGGAATATAAATTTAATTTATTACTCTATCTAAACAAAACCTTATGTTAAAATATTGTTTTTATAATAAGGAAACATAAAGAAATGTCATTTCTCTACTTTTCAACATTACCGGATTATAAATTTAATTTATTACTTTATCTAAACAAAACCTTATATTAAAATATTGCTTTTATAATAAGGAAACATAAAGAAATGTCTTTTCTCTACTTTTCAACATTACCGGAAGTAGAAATTTCATTTCTCTACTATCACAACTGTATTTATTCATATGTTTAAAATATGTAAGAATTTAAATCAAGATGGAAATATGAAATAATTCCGTAGTTGCAAAGTATATAAATAAAGTTACTGATTTAAAGAAAAAGTATAACGATTGCATCCTTTGAGTGAAATAATATCTTTGAGAACGTAAACAAGCAATTTCACCGCACTTATGGAATTGGAGAGAAAGCTGACAATAGTATTTTTTTTATTTATATAACTTTATATTCCATTGTTTTATAAAAGTTAACTTTTGTAGACGAGATAACCATCCATAAGACAGACAATGTATTCACTTATAAAAGGTTCCTCCAACGATGTTTTCTTAGAATATAAATTGAAAGTTCGGAGTTATTTTATTGAAATGAGACAAAGTTCCAACATAACTTTCTGACATTCCTTGAAATATTGTACTTCTTAACTATTTGAAAATTTGATGGTTAAATCTTACTAGACTTTAAATTTAGAAAACTTTAAAAAAAACAACCTTCTATTGCTTATTTAGGTTGATTTGACATGGAATAATATTAAATTAGATTATATTATATTAAATAAAATTATATTATTTGTTTAAATATTAAATTAATATGTTACGGGAAAATAGTAACACTTTATAATCCACAATTTGTGTTAATTTCAAAACTAATTTCAAACTTTAGAATAGAATAGAATAAATTAATTGCAACAATTTTTATAACAAATAAAATACAAGATCAACTATGTTGCAAAAGCAGCCCCAACAGGTTAAAACCCAATTACTGGAGTGCCATATATAACAAAATAACTAAGTCTGCCTAAACTATAGTAAAAGTAAAAGTAAAAGTACAACAACCAAATACACAATTACTAATATACTAATATAAAACCATATATTATAAGCATAAAAATAAGTAAAAACATAAAAACTAACATTTTACAATTGTTGATCTCCACCATAACTCGCAAATCTAAAACCAAAGTTGGTTTAATACAGCCAAAGTTTCCCTCGACAAATCCCAGGAAACATCCACCCTATGAGCGACTACATTATACAGAGCAATCGTCGAGTTCAGCGGCGACGACGCATGAGCATTGGTTCTAACGCGCTCCTGGTAGAGTGGTCATTAACAAGTGAACACTGACAAATAGTTATCTGAACTTCACACAAAGAATAAAATCTGAAAGAGATTCAATCATACAAAATTGTGTTCAATTAACTTATTACATGAATGTTAGTTCAATTTAAAAGTCCAATAATATCAAATATATGAGCTGTTACAAATTGAATACAATTCATCACTATGTAAATAGGATTAGTATTTTTCAGTTGATCACATGTCAATGGCCTGGTTGAAACTACTCGTTAATAAAATAATAATAATTGTAAAAAAAAAAAAAAAGTTAAATTAGCCGAAACTAAATTTCTCTTTTGGAAAACAGTATTTTAAAGTATGGAATTAAATGAAAATAAAAGAAGTTGCATCAACTTAAACAAAACTGGAAAAAAAAAATGTAAATTAATAATAATTTCAGAATATATTATGTTCTGTCTGTCATCATATAATATATAGTTTATTTGATCAAAAATAGAAGAAACGTTGATCTCGAGAACAGTGAAATAGACGTAATTAACAATTTTTTTTTAAACATGATTTTCTACCTTAAATGACAATATAATTTATTAACGACCTGTAATGTGCTACTCTTGTGGAAACTTCAATAATAAAGTAAATAAAAACACAATTTTCTACAAAAAACTACTGGAGGGGGGGGGGAATAAAAGACGAAATTTCAATAACTAAACCATCAACAGTCGCTACATACACACAAACTAGTGTCATTACGATCAGGGGCGTGCCGACGGGGGGGACGAGCGGGGCCGGACCCCCCCCCCCCCAGAGCCAAAAATATTTTAATATGATTTTTATAAATTAGCAAAATTTAAAAAAATATATATTTCATAAGATATTAATAATAATTGTGATCTCCCATTTATAACAACTTTATTGGATCTTTGTTCAATTTCCACTCTCTGCGTACCGGTAACTAAACTACTGTTAACAATGCAAAGTACGACAATTTTCCAAGAAGAAGTAAAAAACCAAGAAGACTAAGCATTAAGTTGTAAGATGTTTTATATTATAGAAGTAAAGTGTATTGTTATTTATTGTAAAATAAATAAAGTAAAAAATGACAATCTCTTTGATTATTATCCTTAAAAAAAAGCAAATTTTGTTTTAATTTGGCTTGCATACATTCTAAAAACATTAACAACGGTGAAAATATACAACACAGTAAATAAAAAATATTAATCAAAACTTTAGACTGTTAGAGAATCATTACTTTTATGAAACAGCTAGCAGTCTCATATAGTCTAAAATAGCACCATATAAACCCTATATTTTCAAATTTTCCCGTCTGGCTGAGGGGTTTTCCATAACCCCCGGCCGCCCCAAAACTCCCCAGGCCGGACCCCCACCAGAGTAAATTCCTGTACACGCCACTGATTACGATTAGTGCTCATCTAGCAACCATAAATGATGACAGTCATTGAAACATCGTCTTGTATTTGTTTTGCACAAATAAAGTGGTTTTCACTTATGAAGGTATGGATTAAATAAGAATCTTCATATAAAAACATAAAGCGCCATATATCTTAAACAATTTAACATTCATCTTGTTTCTAGGTTTCGTAGAATGATTTCATTTATTATAAACTAGCTGATGGCTCCAGTTTCACCTAGGGATAGTTGACATAGTTTTTGTAAAGAATTTTTTTTTTAGCACAACCCTAATGGTGGTGCTATGGAAATAAATTATGCCCAAATACAGCAACAAACCAATTTTGATCAAAATCAACCCATAACTATCAAAGATAACTATGTCCATAACTATCTACACTTCCTTGAGTATGTTTTAAATCACTATTCGGAAGATGTGCCCAGCTACAAGACAATTCATGTGGTTCGTGCACGATGGCACAGACAATTACTTTAGCTTTGGATGAACAATACAGAAATCGATAGATAGGTTGTAATGATTTGCTAGCTTGGTCTGTGAGATTGCCAATAGTAGTGACTCAGTCCTAAAGTTTTTGTCATTTGGCATCACTTAAACTCCATTGTATATTCAACTCTAAATACACATTACACAGCTGAGAGAATGGATTAAAGATGGACGTAGTAAAATCAGATCTATGCCTGGAGCGAATGCAGAGAAATGTAAGACAGTGTATAGCATGTCGACTGGAACAGTGAGTTTTCACCAACGGAGGTCGTTTAGAACATCTTATTTGAAATGAAACATTAAACTCATCTAAGACGCACTGTCAAAGTTAATACAATTAAACTTTGAACAAATTAATAAGATAATTATAACTAAGTTTATACATATAACTAAGCTATACTTCTCGACTGTCTCTACTGTATTGTTTTAAACACATTAATTAAATATTAAACACAATCAATTCAACAAAAATTATAATTTTAAAACGGTTAAGAAATATATTTTTGTTTTGGTATATTTCTGATAAATGAATTTTAATATGAGTGTTGTAGACAAATAAATAATGTTTTCAGTTTGTTATCTACAACTCCGTATCTTTTGATGTTCCAAAAACATTTTTTAAAGCCTATTTGTTTGACGTTAAAGCAGCTTGTTAGACCAACCTCCCCTAAACAAAAAAAAAATGTTAATCCAGAAAAAAGTAAATTTTGAAGTTACAGTACAATTTTAGAGCAATGCAACTTTTTGGTTCAACTTTATTAAACGGTAAAGTTTCTGCTGAAATAATTTAGTCTCTTTACTATTTTCTGTAGATTTTAAAGTAAATTTGATTTTTCAAATATATGATCGACCGCCATTTTGGATTGGAGTAAGATAGCGACTTCTAGTTTGTAAAATTATTTTTCACTAAACAAGACCTCATTTTGGGGGTGGTGGTGAATTTACCCTATAATGCCAAGAAATACTTATTTTCACACCAGAAAACATTTCTAAATAAGAGTCAGCTTTCGTTCTACCTTGTGTAAAAATTATTTAACTGTAATGGAAAAATATTTTACACCCATTATTGCTCTTGATTTTGACTTTTTGTTAATAAAGTTTCCTGTATGTAAACATGTCCCTTATGTGTCCCTTTTTGTACAATTATCTTTTTTTTAAGCAAACACAACTAACTTACAAAATACTTTCATTGTAATAAACGTTTTTTCTAAATTTTCATTTTTTGTTGTTTTGTTTTGTTAAAAATTCTTCCTATGTTATGAGTCGCATTCTTTATTTGCAATAACAGTAGGAAAAGATAGACGTATAAATCAGTGCAGATATTGGTTTACTGTAAAGTGAAGTGAGCAGATGTAAGAACCAACGTGACTTGAATTCACAATTTCCTACTTTATCCTACAAGACAAATTAACAATATATCTCCATGATCCAAATAGAAATAATATTTGGTACACCTTTTAAGAATATTTTTCTTTAACTAAAGTACATTAATTCATTAATTATATCGATGATTAAATATTAAACAAAATATTCATTCTCACTTTCAAAGATGAAAGTGAGTTTTTTAAATATTGTGAAATGTAAATATATATTTCTTTTACATTGAAGAATACTTTTTGTTCTGTATAATCTAAAACTTATGTTACACTTGAAATTTTTTTGAATGACCAGAATTTTGAAACCATACAAATGTTAAAATTTTCATTCTATTATAATGTATGCTTATTAATATTTAAGAGAATGCAAATGGCGCCCATGCTTCTACTTTTTTCCGGATACTTCAAAATTTAGGAATATCTGCTCAATTAAATCTCAAAATTACTAATTTATAACAATATGTTGATTTTATAAAACTTGGCTTATATGATTTTGGTTACCATCTCAAAAAATAACGGTTCTGGAATTATCGGCAAAAAACAAAAACAATCGTCCATAGAACTGTTTTAATGACCTAGTTTTATAAAAAATTGGCTCTACTGATTTCATTCAATTGTGAACTTTGATCATTAATGACCTAAACTAGTGTCCCAAATCACAATTAGACTTAAAGATAATGAAATGCAAAAAAATGAAAATGAACCTTGGCAGCCAATTAAAAAATAAATATTATCTAGGTAGTGAAACCTGCAGCCAGTATCACTGCAACTAAACCGTGCAAAAGATCTCGAAAACCTTCCCTTCATCCAGATAATCACCTAAATACTCCTGTCTCAGCGATGCCAGAATATCACACTCACAAAGAATGTGAAAAGATACACATTCTCCCCACACCTTTGGCAATGTGTGGATCATCTCATAACATGAAGGTGCTTTTTGAGGAAGTTAAGCCCAGCCAGAAGTCCAACCAACCATTTACTTCTGGTCTACCAAGAACCAGCAGTTCCTCTGCTGACATGTCTATAAAAGGTGTAAACAGAGTAAAGAGGTTATCTCTGACCCCTCACAAACAAATAAAAAATATTAATATGATGGTTACATATTAATTATTACGACACTTAAAACGGAGCATAAGGTTAAAGTAAAACAATAATTCAATTACATACATTCAAGCTACAATAGGGTTTTTTACTTTATTAACATTTAATTATAAACATTACTATATATATATTTTATTAATAATACTTAAATATATACATAATGAAAATATTTGTTTTCAGTCAACAAAATTTACCACAGATATTACATTTATAGTAAAATACCAAATTTCTAAATCACTTGGTCCACACAGTCTAAATTGTGGTAAGGTTAAAAATAACATTGGACTACTAAGATAAAAGCTAAATGTAGAAAAACCTTGTCAAAATTACAATACTGATTATTTAAATACATCCAGGAAGCCCATTACTAACAGGAAAACATGGTTGTCTTCATCATTTTATGTCTTATAATTACAAAATACACCATACATAAATTATAATCCCTAAATCTGTACTGAACACTGAAATAAGAAAATATATTTTAATATAAAGGCAGTATGTTAATAGTTAAGCATGTAAGGCAGAAGTTTAGAAATTTCAAATTGGTAATACAATTTAATACAAAATTATGACGAAATTTAAAATAAACAACAAAATTATCACACAGTAAATAATTGGAAAAATTTAAATTACTTGCTTTTTGTTATTTATAGTACTTTGTTTTGCTCCTTTCTTTCACTTGTTTTGAATGTCAAATTGCATTAATTTTAGAAGTCTGATTAATCAAACTTAAAGGAATATAACAGAAGAGAAATCAACTTTAGATACCTATACTTCATCCAATAAAATAGTTCCATTTGTCCTTTAATTGTTCCATGGATCAGAAAATCCACACTTATGAAATATAATAAATTTATGGTACTTTTGTAGTTAATTTGTTTTAAAATATATCTCAAATTTGAAAAGGAATCTTGGAACCAACAAAAACTATAGACAAATATAAATATTGAAACTATTTTTACATCATTTTGAATAGTTTTCAGAACTAGGAATTTTAAAATTGAGTAATCAATAGACTATGTTTCTTCTTTCCTTTGTTGCTTAATGTTTTTTGTGCTTGTTCGACTAATGAAGGTGGAGATTAAATAACACAGTGAGTAGGTAATACACGACCTTATATAATCTTTGATGGTTCACTAGTCCGAACTACAATGAGATAAATGCACTCTCTATATTATTGTCGATTGAGCTAAACCACTCTCTATATTACCTTTGACAAATTAAATAATAATTTAAAGTGATTTCGGACAAAATTTCATGAACCTGAAGTTGTCATTATATTACAAGTTTGATATAACAAAATTAATGTATTTTACATATGGAATGACAATTGTGAAATAAATAAAAATGATATCCACTTTCATACCTTTATGAACCCAACTGAATTGTTTTAAAATACAAATTAAATATCAAGTTTATGTATTAAAATGAGCACATATAAAATGAATAGTGCTCATTTCTCTCATATTCTAGAGGCGCTTTTTTTAATATTTTAATTTTAGATATTTTGCAACAAATTACATTTAATGTATGGAAAAAAAGTTTGATTGTTTTTACATATTTAAAGGCTCATTTTGAACTGTTTTTAATTCTTTAATATTGTTTAAAAAAACAAGAGATAATTTAAGATATACCTTTATAACAGCGAAATCGGGATTTTTTTTAATAGAAAACAAAATATCAACCATTAATTTATTTAGGGACAAGACTGCTATAGTGTCACTTTTTAAATTGGCTATCCATAACTCTATATTATAAATTAAAAAAGAAACGTTTTTACTAATTTGACTCTCCAATATTTCGAAGTGGTGAAGAAATGTAAAAATCAGGCTTTTATGTGTATAATTTCAAGTACACGCTTAAGTATGCTTAATTCGAGACTTGAATAAGTTTCAAAAATATTGTTTGACACTACTTGAAGGTCAATGTTTTTGCTTCCCTTCTAATGTGTTTAGTATTTTAATATCATAAAAAGTAAACATAATAATATAAACATAATCATTCTTTAAAAAACCAAAACAATAAAGAAACATTAATCAACACTTGTAGCTTAGTTTCTATCTTTAAAAATAAATAACTATACTGATCCTGTTTCCAAACTTCCTCTTTTACAATGTCATGTATTAGCCTTCCTCTATTGTCTAATTGGCTCTCCTCTTTTTAAAGAGGTAATTCTATCTAGGACTTCATATTTATTTGTAATTATTTTTCCTAATTATTCTAGAACTTTCTTGATTTATTTATATCATTACTTTATAAGTTTTGGATTGTCATACATATCTAACTTTATATTAATTTGTTCTTCTATTATTTATTCCTCCATTTTAAATAGTTTATGGTTAATTAGATGATTAACTCTGGTTAAGAACAACTTAGAATGTATACATTATTTGTTCGAGTTCCTGTCTCACTTAGCTTCTCTATAACAAATTTTGTTTCTGCTATCAAAGGATGTAGGTTTTTTATGACATATGAATCTAATTTTTTCAAATAGATATTTTTATATAGTTTTTTGCTAATTATTATTATCTTTGCACATATATCTTAATTTCTGAATTAAATTTGTTAAACTTTTTATTATAAAATGTTTTTTTAAATGTCATTACATTCCTCTGCTGAGTTACATACCAGTGACCATATACAATTTATGTCTGGACATCATCTTTCTTATCGATCTTCATTACAAAACATCTTTGGGATGTTAATAGTAATAGTTCTTTTGTCTAACAATATTCTTGACCTTTTTTTAGCCTCAGTATATTTCAGTATTTCTTTCATTGTGCAAAGTATACTAGCCAACATCAATAGCAGCTTTGTGAAACTGTTTCAAATTTTTATGATTTTTTAAAATTTAATTGTTTTTTCCAATTTACTTAATTTATTCACTACGTGGGGCGAATACTTGTCAGAATTTTTCTACATTGTTGTAATAAACACTATATATATAATTATTGCAAAGAATTATATAAAAATTTAGATATTTAAAAAATTAATAATTGTAAACTTTAAGGGGAAAAAATTGATTAGTTGGTGTATAATAACTTGTTTTTGTTTTTTTATTTAATGTTGAAAATCCCTAACAAATTATGGTTTCTGGACCACTAGAGTCTCTTAGGTCTGGTATGGAAACTTGAAAGTTTAAAAAGTTTTACTCTTCTGTTTAATGACTCTGTCCTCTTTGTTTTAAGAAAATTCATTGTTTGAAAGGAAATTGTATAACTTCTTCCATAATGTGCTTTGTATATATTTCTTACTCTTTAGGAAGAAGATTAATGGCGTTTACTAAGTTAACTTTCCTATTATATGACAAAACCCCTAATGAAAGATACATACACTCCCAAATGTTTATTAGCAGTAAGAAAGGAGAATTTCGTAACAATTATGTTGAACATTTCTTTTTTTAAGAATATACCTAACATATAGTAGGCTTAGGTTTGTTTACCAATGAAATTTCCAAACTGAATATTATTTCCAAGAGAACAAACATTTTGTAAAATTGATAACACATACATTATAAAATGTAACAAGGAAGAAATAATGTATACAGCAACAAAAAGTATTGTAAATATATAAAACAGTAACTTATATAAAATATTTGTTCAGAGTAAAAATAATTAAACGTATACAATAATCATAGTACACATAGTAGTACTACATTTAATATATATAGTTTATGTTAGTTAACACACTATCACTTGTGATGTCTATTAAAAAGAAAGAAATCACAATGTTATAAGCTCATAAATCACAGTAAAGCTGACCATGAGAGAGCAATGGTAATTGTTTATAATTGCCACTCAAAATGGAATTTACACTGTCTCACAATTTGCACTATTTATTATCACAAATTATTTAATTCTAATAGTTATGCATTAAAAACTAAAAATAATTCCTTATTTAAAAGGGGAAATAAAGGACTGGAACTTGTAAAATACAAAATTTAATTGTAATAATTTTTTTTTTTAATTCTTAAAACAACATATACCAAGCGAAATCCAAAATAAAACTCGTACATAACATTACAAAATGTTAGTACAGCCAAGTGTCATAATTTTCCTCAATCGTGAGCCTGTAATATATTTTAAATATATATTTAAAATATATTATTAAATTTTGTGTCATATATAACTTTAAATCAAACCAAACAAAGAAGTTGTTCTGTTTTCATTGTAAGAATACATGATCTAAAATCATGGAGACAAACAATGTTAAACATTATAATTGTTAGAGAGCTAAAATGTTGAGTGAATTTAGTTTGAAGTTTAATGTTTTCACCAAATTATTAGTTAAAAGCCAGATGTAAGTCAAAATTTAAGAAGATTTGTTTTAAATATAACGTTGATATAAGGTTTACAATTACAAACATAGAAAACAAATTTAACTGTCCCAAAAAAGATATCATTTCCTTGAAGATAAAAAAAAAAAAAACATATTTTATATTTTTATTAAATATTGAGAACAAAACTTCAAAATTTGAAAAATAAAATATGTGTCAAAGTGACCAACTCGTGAAATTTATATTACAAGAAAATTGACAACAGTAAGGTCATCTAAAACTAAGCAAAAGATCAAATAAAAAAACCACTCAGAGGCTCAGTGGGTACAGGAGGGTTACAATCTAGAGGTTCCTAGCTGGCTGGACACTTTTTTTCATTTAGTATTGAGTTAGGTCCCTCTCTTTCATCTTTCCTATCAGGTCTCCCTTAATCCAAAATTACTACAATTTAATATTCTTTTTTTTGAAGCAGCACACTCTTTTATTCACTTGCTGAATAAAAAACTATATTAGATCAGCTGCCAGTCAAGATACTACTCATTCCACTTAATAAAGAAAAGTAGCTGCTATTAATTATTTGTTTTGTTATTATTATTTATTTAGCTGCTATTAAAGTTGCTAACAGCTGCTTCTTTATTTTATTTTTTATATTATTCCTTCTTGTTGTTTAAAGGTGAAAAAGCTTTCGGTCATCATCACCTTATAAAACACAAAGTAAGAAAAGAGCATAAAATAAAGATCCATATTAGGGTCAGAGTCAGAAGAGAACAAGAGTTGGTCAAGAGAGACCTGATAGGAAAGATGTAAGAGAGAGATCTAACCCAAGACGGGTGTAGATTACAGTTAGATAACAACCTCAGAGGTAACTCTAAGTTAGTGCAGTTGTGGTGCACCCTAGGATTCTAATTTATATTGCAGAATATCAATCAAAACAATTTCAATTGTAAGAAAATGTAACTGCATTGAAAAAAAACACTGTAAATGTATAACAATATTTTTAGTACGTAGTTAAAACTAATAAAATACGTAGTTACTATTATAGAAATTTATACTTAATTTTTTTTTAATAAATATAAAAGATAGGAAATGTGGCAAAAGTTTCTAGTATTATTCATACTTTGTCATTCTTAATGTTAATATCTTTTGAAATAATGTAATAAAATTATAATAATAACAAAACCTTATAAACAGAGTTATGATGCTTTATTGTTGTTAAAAATATTCTTAAAAAATTTATGAATTTGTACTTTTAAATTAAAACATTCAGAATTTATTTTTCAATTATACTATAGCTAAAGAGAAAATAAACCAAACTGGAAACATAATATATACGAGTAGTAATAAAAATGAAACTCTCATAACCAGTATCTAATTTTTAAACACGTTAAAGGATCGCCTAAAAATTTTCAAAATAATTTAGTGGTTAAATTACTTTAGGTTTCGACATAGAGTGTGAGCTTCAACCCCAGTTTGGGGGCCGCCAGCTGAGAATACCTCATTTTATAGTCTCATTTAAAGTGAAAAAATCATGTAGAGGAAAAGTTGCCACTTTGTTTTATAGCAAAATGTGGTGGGACAAATTTCAAAGTATCCAATTTTTACTTTACATTGACATGCACTAAATTTCTTTAAAGTTATTCATTTGCACAAACTTTAACCTCTCTGGAGGGGAAACTTGAACACCCAAATTAAAAACAATATGAACTTGAAACTGTTCAAAGGATAATCCTACTTTTTCCTTGGCAATTTTTTGCCTCCTCCTCCTCCACTATTTTGGCTTGTGACATCGAGTTTGACTCCCTTGGAACCTCTCTTGAACAGGGAATAAAATTCAATTTCCGTATCAAAAGATATTGTATGTGAACGTTTCAAAAATATCCTGAAGGTAACTTGTATGTTTTTATTTTTTTCAAATTCCCATAGGAAAGAGCAATTTTATGTCAAAGCATCTAAACAACTTTTTCCATATACCATTTTTCTTCTCTTATGAGATGCCAATGAGTGCTGCCCTTTTTAAATTTTTCCAAAACTTATTCTCCAAGAATAAATTGTTATATTAACATTTGTATGCATTAGATCAAGTTGGATTACTTTACAATTAGTTTTAGGTGTGTGATATATTAATATCTTTTAAGGTTGATACTACTATCTCTCTATAGTTTTAAAAATAATTATGTGTGTTTTATATCTAGAAGAATGAAAATATGAAAGTACGGAATTAGATCAATATTAAAACACAATTTTTTCATATTGAAGGAAAACCATTTTTTTGGAGAACTGTGTTTCTAAATAACTTTTGTTTGTGAGGTATTTTTTAATGAGCAAACAAATTCTAGATTTGTATTCCAATTGTTGGATTTTTCTTATGGGTGTGTTACAAGAGACACCGAGTTACGCCATATGAAATATTTAGATAAGACTTTCTTTATTTTATCTCTCTATGAGTATATAGTGATGGTATATAACTTAAAAGTTTTTTTAATTTTTTTTATTGACAATTTAGTGTGTTGTTCTTGTGGGGCAGACTAAACAAAATAACACAGAATTTGTTTTATATAATTTTTTTGTCTTTAATTTTTAATGATAATAAGCCATGGTCAAGCTGTAAGATAGCTAGCAGCCTTGTCGCGTGCTTATTGTTCATGGGCTCATTGGTCCTCTAACTAAAGTGATGGAAAGCATATAGAGAGATTCAACCATTGCAGAAAGACGTAGCACAGGGCTGTGATCTCCCCATATCTACATCCTGAGGGTGTTAGGATGTAGCATGCTGCACTCTATGACACTCTCATGTCTAGGATCTAGGGTCTCCTAGGACATATTGCCCTACAATAGTTTGTCACCATAAGCGGTTAGCATAGTTAAATGACTATGAACCCAGGTTGGAGACACAAGCATTGTTCACCACTTCAATTTGTTGCAAGATTATAATGGCGTGATATGGCAGGTGCTCTACAGTTCATAAAATAATATTTTAAAAAATCATTAATTACACACTCAGTTCCTTCACTCATATACAATTTTTAGAAACCCATATCTTTCATAGAACACAGTGTAATGCTGATGCACCACATTGGGTTGAAGACTGGACTTCAAGGAGAGACAACTTGCTAGTCAAACTTGGCTCACCCTCTAGTAGGCATGCAGATCCTGCGGTTTCTCGTTCCACCCCAAGCATGGTGCTTCCACCTGTAATAATTGGATAATAAACTACTGAGAAATAAGTATTTGTGTGTGATTATTTTTCCAGCACCCTTCAATCCCACATGCTCTCCATGTCTGAAAGTTGCGCCAGGGTGACATAAGGATACATTAGCTAAGAGGGATACGACAGTCAATGGGAAGGACCACCGGAGACTCTGTCACAATCAGTTTATGCCGTTATTTTTTGCCCTTGGGATAGAACATATAACCTCTCACTCAAAGTAAGTAGATTCTATTGAAATTTAAGAAGTAAGATAAGAATGATATAGAATCTCCCATTAGCATAAGCATTACATATTTAACAACACAATAAAAAATCTAACGAGTATAATACCTTCTATGGTCCGTCTTGTGACTTCAGTCGATTTCTACATTATGAAATGTTTCAGAGTCGTAACTCCATCATACATTAAAATGTTTACAATTACACTTACACTAACACAAAAATTAATAAAACAAAAA
Source organism: Aphrophora alni (assembly GCA_963513935.1). Taxonomy (NCBI): domain Eukaryota; kingdom Metazoa; phylum Arthropoda; class Insecta; order Hemiptera; family Aphrophoridae; genus Aphrophora; species Aphrophora alni. The sequence goes on from OY740771.1 coordinate 23,969,799, forward strand.
TGTCTTTCACTAGGTGTACACCCTGGCATGTCCGGCAAAGTACTGTCGGTATAAGCGATGAGTCCTACTAATGTTTATCTCTGTTAACCTTCGATAAGTTGAAGAGGGCTGTATCGTACAGATGATGGGATTGGAATGAAAGCTGATAGTTCAAAATGTCATCTGGTTTATTTTTGAATGCTCTGTAAATTTCAAGCTCTTCGTTACCATTCATTATCCTGCCCTTTGTACACAAATGTATGGCCTCTACACTAGAGTGGAAATCACCAGGTCTATGGTTATTTTCTGTAAGGTGAAATGCATAATTGGTCTTATTACTGGGAAGATGTACTTCTCTCAACCACTTATCGAAGTGTAGAACGAAAACTCGAACACAAGATCTCACAATAACTAAGTTTATTTAATCAAACACGTTTCAACGACAAAGTCGCCATCCTCAGTGATACATGAGCTTTATTTATAACACTTATCAAAGGTTACAGAAATTAAACAACAGTAGGACTCATCACTTATACCGACAGTACTTCGCCAGACATGCCAGGGTGTACAAATTATTGTTAGAGAAAGACATTATTGTTTTAATTAATTTTTGTGTTAGTGTAAGTTTTATTGTAAACATTTTAATGTATAACAAGCTCTTCTGAGTGAACAATCAAACGTATGACTGATGATGGAGTTACGAATCTGAAACATGTCATAACGTAGAAATCGACTAAAGTCACAAGATGGACCATACAAGGTAATTTATTATTATAAGATTTGTGACTTGGTACCACAAAATGCAACTCAAAACAATAAAAAAGTATAGTATCAAATTATAGGTACAACGCTCATTTATTCTAATCTGAAAACTATTTTTAGAGAAATAACGATAAAATTCTGCATATCATCAGCGAAATAATAATATAATAAAATCTCTATAAAAATCTTATTTTAGTCATGAAGTCACAAGGGAAGTCTTTACAGTAGTTTGATTTTGTTTGAAAGGAAAACTAAATCAAAACACTGCACATATTAAAAATTACAATAACCTAACAAGTCTTTGAAACATTGCACTCAGACTTTGGAAAACTTGTTGATCATACTTACAAAACAAGCAGACCACTAATATTACAATATGTACACCCTGTTTAAATATATCCTTGTTTCCATAAGGAAACAGATAACTTCATAAGTAATGCACATGTATCTAGTTTTACTTATCGTAAAAATTGCAAACTTATTTGTTATTTCGATATCAACAATAATTATTATTATAACCTCACTATCTAAACTACTAATACTATACGGGCTTATTGAGCTGTCCATTTTGAGTGACAATTTGAGCTAGTTTTGTAATGCTAAATACTGTGTGTGTATGTCTGGACGCCCAGTATTCACCAATAAACTGCGTATAATATTTTGAAGCTGTCCACGAGCTGTCTTTTCTTCTTCTAACTGCAAACTGACATTTGATATCTTGCATTGCAATGCTTTCATTTCATCTTTCAGTGCATACACTGTATCCACAAGACTCCTGAGAGACAAACAACAAGATAGTTAATAATTTGTTAGTAAATAATTCAACTGATATATTTAGTTGCCTGTGGTAATGGAACATTAGTTAAATGTGTTATAATAAAATGCATAATTAATTTGGTTTCAAGAAATAATGTTCAAAACTTAAGGGTTTAAATAAATTAAGTACTAATAATATTATTTCATATCAAACATATCAATCCAAATAATAAACTTCAAATTGTAAAATATAATGCAAACCTTGACATTGTCCTTCATTCATTATAGTCCTTTCTTTAGAGAGCAAAGCTCAGAAAAAAAAAATTGTCTCCTCTTGATCTTAACAACCAGTACTAACAACAATAAAATAATGAGAATAGTAGGAGTTTTGCTTGTTTACAACTAAAACACACAAGTTGAGAGCTCAACTCATATCTACAACAGACAGATTTCCATAGCCCACCAACATCATTCGCCACTGATTGAACAGGATCTACAGATATAACACAGCGACATACAAATACTGTTGTGGGTTAACAAAGTATAAAGAAGAACTATCAACTTAATTTTAAAGAAATCGGACACAACAAATGCTCCTGCATTAGACAGCAACACTGAAGGCTCAACACTCCTCCTACAATGTAAGAGATTTGCTGTTGTAAAGGGCACAAAATGCCTTAATGACAGATACAAATACTGGGGGTTCAAAAGCTTTGTAATAGGAATGAGGATACTACCGAAAACGGTTTTCCTACATTAACAACAGGAACACAGTCGGCTAAGCACCTCTGTGGTAGGATGAGGGTACTACCAAGCACAACAAATAGGAATACAGTCGGCTAAGCACGTCTGTGGTAGGATAAGAGACCAAGCACAACAGATAGGAATACTGTTGGCTAAGCACCTCTGTGATAGGATGAGGGTACTACCAAGCACAACAAATAGGAATACAGTCGGCTAAGCACCTCTGTGATAGGATGAGGGTACTACCAAGCACAACAAATAGGAATACAGTCGGCTAAGCACCTCTGTGATAGGATGAAGGTACTACCAAACACAACAAATAGGAATACAGTCGGCTAAAAACATCTGTGGTCGGATGAGGGTACTACCAAGCACAACAAATAGGAATACAGTCAGCTAAGCACCTTTGTGGTAGAATGAGGGTACTACCAATAACCGAGAGCCATTTTCCTACACAACTATGAATAGAGTCGGCTCAGCACTTATGGAGAGCCGTTTTCCTACACAACAATTAGGAATACAGTCAACTCAACACCTTGTAGTAGGAAGAAGGGTATTACCAAGAACTGTTTTCCTACACAACAACTAGGAATACAGTCAACTCAACACCTCTGTAGTAGGAAGAAGGGTATTACCAAGAACTGTTTTCCTACACAAAAACTAGGAATACAGTCAACTCAGCACCTCTGTAGTAGGAAGAAGGGTATTACCCAGAACTGTTTTCCTACACAACAACTAGGAATACAGTCAACTCAACACCTCTGTAGTAGGAAGAAGGGTATTACCAAGAACTGTTTTCCTACACAACAACTAGGAATACAGTCAACTCAACACCTCTGTAGTAGGAAGAAGGGTATTACCCAGAACTGTTTTCCTACACAACACTCATATCAAATTTTTATTGTGAGCATATTTTGGCAATGAAAAATACTTTTACAAAAATTACTTAATATAAAATTTAATGTTTAGTAATATAGCTGACAAAAATACGAAAATTAGTTATTCATTAAAATCCATCTCAAAACTAAAAGGTGTAAACAGAACAAATTGAAAAACAAAAAACATAATGATAATTCAGGAGTTATCGAGCAAAATATTCCATATAGATTATGATCAACATAAATATTAAAATTCAGTATCTGTAATCAATTGTCTGACACCACTATATTGAAAGAATAATAATTAAATCATTCTAAATAGCCCACCTATCGGACGTAATAAACCTTGAGATTATGATGAATAAGGATGAAGCTACATATAGGCCTATAGAGGAAAACAGGAACAAAAGAAAAATTGGGATGAAGCAATATTTGTTTTTGAACTTAAAATAACAAAGTAAACAGCAACTCTTTACTTTTCTTATTTCTTTCCTATTGCTCTAATAAACAGGAAACAGTTCTTCCAAATATATTTTTATTGGTTATACTAATTTTTATTCTCAATAAGTATATACTAGTACAGAATGGATGTTCTATACTCTTTGAATCCTGTTATATATTGTTACATTGACATTTTAAAGTGACTTAGTTATTTATTTCACAAATTTTATGAATATAAATTATATTATTTTTACATTATAATTTTGTCAATATTTACTTTTACTCTGAACAAAACCTAGACCATCACTAATGGTAGTATTAGTAGGGAATCCAATTATATTCATATGGGGACCAAAACATTGCACAAATTTTCTCACTCACTCATCCGCAAAACCAAATAAAAACAACCAAAACTATATGCCACCAAAAATATCAGTAAAAAGTGAAAATAAACCATTGATGCTGGTTTTGAAAAAAAAAATTAGAAAAGGTCATAAACACGTCCTCATAAGAAATTGTATTTGATCGAGGTTTTAATTGTTCTGTCAAGGTTCATTTCTTTTTTTGCCAGTTATTCCTGAACTATATTTTTTGTTTTCATTGAGATTTTTCACACAGAATTGAACCATTAATCTTTACATAAAATCAAAATTTGATTAAAATTGGTAGAGCCGATTTTGAGAAATTCATTTTTTATAACAACCTCGTAGCCAATTTTTTAATTTCTTACTGACAACTCTTAAACCGGCATTTTTGGAGAGATAGCACCCAAACAGTTTTGTTTGGGTTTTTGAAGCTACACTTGACCAAAAGTTGATCAACATCATTAAAGTCAATTTTTTTTTTTTTTTTTTTTTTATGGTCACTACCAAATTTTTAATTATAAAAAAAGACCTGAGTTAGACCAAAATATCTTGTCCTCATATCTGGCATGCAGAGCACTGTACAGACAACAGACATAATTCCAAAACCACTTTTTTAGGCTCAGAGGACCTCAAAACGGACATATACACAAAAACTCAACATCGATTTTTTGACCCAACACAACTTTCTCCAAACTTCGTAGCCTATAAATTAGAAAGTAGAAGCAGACGACACACTTGGCTTTGTGTGCATCATTCCACCGCCGGTTAACTATTTTTCCTACAGTTAACACCCTTCCTTATAGGGACACTTCCCTAGTAGTTTTTCTTATAACTTAACAATAATGTCACTAGTTATGTTATATCATTATTAATGTGTAATATTGTTATGTTTTTGTAATATCATTATACAGTTACTTTAATTTATTATGACAGTAAGTTCATTTATTTTTATATACTTTTATCATATTAGTTAACATTATTTAAATATCATAATATACTTTATAATTTTTTATTTTTTTTATTTATTTTTTTTAATAAGATAAATCATAAGTGCTAAATATATTACAAAATATAATCCAATCAAGTCATATAAATAAACTTTACAAGATGTATTGATCTTATTTTTGTGACTGTTTAAATGATTTATGTAGTTTATTAAATACATTAGGTTATAAGACTATTTTACAAGTGAACCCCAAAACAACAATAACTTTTTCATCTGTAGGCCAACAGTGAAAGTGATTATATTGATCAATACTTGAACAATATGTAAAATATTTAGTGAAGTATTTACATATTTGCAATAATAGAAAACCATTTCCAGTTATTGTAAGATTATTAAAACAATATACAATACATTCAATTTAAACTTACTTCTCTTGAACTATTGTAGAGTCCCCTTTAGAGTCTTCATCAATGATCTTCTCTTCTTCTGCAATAAGCACAGGAGGAAGATCAAGCAATGCTGAAATACAATCCATTATTTTAAATAAATCTCTAAATGTATTTGGCATCTCTAAATAACAAATTCCAACATCTGTCGGAACATCCAATTCAAAAAGCAAATTTCCTCAAGAAAATGAAACACTCCTATTTTTTATATTACCAGAAATCTATTTTAGGACTTCTGTTATTTAAATGGTTGTCATTTTAAAACTGTAAGTGGAATCAGTAGGTCAATCAACAAGAGAGAAATAACTGTAATGCATTTATTGTTTATTTTTCTAAAAATGAAGCACTGCATAAATTAACATTAAAATATAATTTTTATAACTATTTATGCTAAACAAATAAAACACAATTTTTCATTTTGTAAAATGGTTTCGCCAGTTACGGCATTGACGAGGCTCTTACAAGACTAAAGGTCTTACATTTAGTCTTGTAAGAGCCTCGTCAATGCCGTAACTGGCGAAACCATGGTCGGCTAGACCAAATAAATTATAAAATTTTACAAAAAATGGAATTCTATCAAGTACCGTCGGTCATCAGTGTAAACAATATATTTATGCTAAAGACCGTAAGTACTTGGTGGTATTCCATTTGAAATTAATTAAAACAACAATTTTTTAGTATAAAACACAATATTTTAATTGAAACTTGCCGACCATGGTTTCGCTAGTTAAAGCATTGTCAAGGACTTATACAAGAATTCTTGTTATCATTCTTATATAAGTATTTGACAATGCTTTAACTAGCGAAATCATGGTCGGCAAGTTTCAATTAAAATATTGTGGTTTATACTAAAAAATTGTTGTTTTAATTTATTTATAATTTTAATCTTTTTTTTTCAGATATACGGTATATAATATATAGATTATAATTATATATATATATATATATATATATATATATATATATACTTAGTGCAGAAGTTACTAGTGAAATATGAGTTGCTTAAAAATTATGAACTCCGAATTTGAAACTTGTGAATTAAATTCGCTGGTTAAAAAGTTTAACCAAATTTTTGCAACACAGAACTTTTCATCAATTTGGAGAACACTGAAGAGCAATTAAAGGACCCAAAAAATGTAACATATTCTATGTACATATACAGGGCACAAATTAGTTAACATTTATTTATGAAATAATTATAAATCGTAATGAATTGAGTGATACAGCAAATAATTTCTTAAAATCTCATGTTTTGTTTATAGATATTATAAATATGTTCCTCTTGTTATGCCATATTTTCTAAAAAAATTAAAAAACATTACTGGTCCCCGAGGGTGTTAAAGTAAACTTAAAAAGTTCTGCCAAATCAAGTTCACTTTACACCTGCTAGAAGTGCAAGATTTTTATAACTTGAGTTACGTTAATTACTTATTATCTTATTATTTTTTATTGTTTATATCTCACCTTATATATGTGTTATATATATGTTTATATCTCTGTATTATCTTATTATATCACAGAGTTGTATACAAATGCATAATGTGCTCAGTGTTTATGGTTTTATGAATAGCAATCAGGCACTTCAAAATTATAACCAAATATCACAAAGAACCCCCTCGAAGACTATTACTGCATAGTACAAAATTGTTCTCATGATTCCAACTATATAACACACAGAGGTCGAAGTCACGGTAAACCTTGAGATTTAGATGAAACATCGAATAACTGTGTCAATCCTATATGCAAACAAAATAAAGGCTGTAAATTGAGATATCTCCAAAGAGGACAGAAAACTCATTTCAGAAAAAACAAACATCGAAATGAATGAGCTAAACACTATCATCATAAAGGCAGCCAACAAAACTATTTCTAAGACCAAAGAAAAGAAAAAATACCTTCCAAACATATGGTGGACACCAGAAATCTCTACCCTTAGGAAAAATAGAAGAAAAGCCAAGAAAGTGTGGATAAGGGAGCGAACTCTACGAAACAGTGTTGCATACAACACGGTATGCAGGAAAATCAAACTGACCTTAAAAAAAACCAAATCTGAATCATGGAAGAGATTTGTAACTTCCATTGGTATTAACAACCCATCCTCTATGATATGGAGAAAGTTTAGGGCTATTCAACGCAAAGAAGAAAAAATGTTACATCACATAGAGTACTCAGATGGCTACATCACCACTGATTGGAAGGATATATCTAAGATTTTCAATTCCAAATTTGCGGAAAGAGCTGGTTCCAAAGTACCATGGCCCAAAGCATTAACACCTATGGAACAATTCTACTCATGCAACTTGGAACAAGTCTGCAGACAGGAAGATATATCTGACCATCCATTTACAGAACAAAAATTTGACATAGTTTTGGAAAGCCTAAATTATTTATTTTTATTTAATAACTTATGGATCAATGGAGTATTTCCAGAAACTTGGAAGGTTCCAAAAATAATTCTCATATGTAAACCAGGAAAATATTCAGCAAAGGTATCTTGATACCATCCTACATCTCTTACATTATGTTTGGGAAAAGTAATGAAAAGCTTGGTGAATAAATGTCTGGTATGAAGATTAAAATTAAATTACCTTCTAAACTGTAAAGAATTTGGTTTCAGAACAAAGAGATGCTCTTGTGATGCTCTATTGTACTTTGTGGACAAAATTAAAACTGGCTTCGCAAGAAAAGAATGCTCGGTGGCAGTAATGATCGACTTCAAAGCTGCTTTTGAAAAGGTTCCAGTAAAACCATCACTCTCCAATGCATGAGACTAGGTAGGCATCAAAGGTAAAATGTTACATTTTCTTACTAACTTCCTGGAGAAAAGATTCATTAAAATGGAATAAATGGAATTGAATCAGACCGGCGAAAGATGAAGAATGGAACCCCTCATGGATCTGTCCCCACCTCAACCCTTTTTAACATAACTGTTCATGATATAAATGCCAACAAAACCTGTGGTGTAGACATGATCATACATGCTGATATAACTGTGTTGTCTACAAACACAGATCCTTCTATAGTAACTCAAAATCTCCAAAAAGCTATAAAACAAGATCTCAAACTGGACGTCAAAATGGAATTTTAAAATTTCTGAAAGCAAGACAGAAACCTCTGTATTTATCAAAAGGTACCTTTTAACAAATTTCAGACCAATGATTTCTCTCAATGACTCTGACCTATAACACAACCTCAATCCAAAGATTCTGGGAGTGATCCTTGGTCCCAAACTATGATGGAGAGAACATATTCAGTACCTGGAAAGACAATGGTCAAAGAGGGTCGACACCTTAAAAGTCATTTTCAGTAAGACTTGGGGAGCCCTTAGGCAATTCTATATAGCTTAAATAAGGACAAAAATGACATACTGTTGTGAGGTCTGGAGTAATGCTGCCGCCAGCCACATTAAAAAACTATCTGTAAATCAGAATTCTGCACTGAGAATATGTTTGGGATGTTGTAGAACCGCAAGTATCTCTGCCATGGAGATAGAACAGGGAGTGGAGCCTCTAGACCTATATATCTCAAAACGTGTATGGATTAAGTAACAAAATATACAAACTCATCCTCAGAAACACCCAGTCCAAAATCTTGAGAGGACCACAAGTAATTAAACAATCCTTACATGCTATTACAATAAAACTAAATGCTCAGATAAGTACAAAATCAGCAGAAAAAAATACCAACCATAACATGTACTCTGCCATGGTTATATGGAAAGATAAACATTGTACAAGATATACCTGAAATTATAAAAAACAATGTGTATTAAATTGTCAACAAACAAAGGGAACAAAATTTCAACACCTAACAATAGATCTTGATATAGCCTACTAAACAAAGATGCCATACAAATTTTGTGTTTTGTTATTCAAAAGGAACTATCTCAGTAGACCAAAGGTATCAGTGTTTTGTTTTCCAAAAGAGGAAGAATTTTAAAAAAATATGCCTCTGCAATCTAGCGAAAAGATTTTGTTCCTTCCACAATGGTAAGTAGGCTATTTTAAATGTTAAGTCTGTATATTGTATAGGCACATCTACAAATACCTGCCTATATACATTGTCAACACCACATTGTGCTGTACGACTTACTCGGTTGTTACAATTATATTCATTTTTTTATCAATTCGAAGAAATTAGTTATTGTTCTAATCCATATCCCTACCTCCTAAAATGTACCAAGACTTAATTTAATAGCTTAGGCCTTATATATTATGTTTAACTAATCAAGAACTTTTGCAACCGGATGTAGCACTAGGTTAAACTAGTTCCAATACACTAAAATAAGTTGAATTAGATTTTTTAATATTGAAAACAAATAAGAATATGTCTACTTTATATAAAGTTGTAAGAAATTCCAACTAGATATAACCTAATGATCGCTCCACCAGTTTTTGTTCTTCTTAAATATGACATTCACAAAATCATATACAGTAAAAACTCTCTAATCCGGATTAATGTGGCGCCGGCCGATCCGGATATCGAAAAATCCGGATCTCGGGGTGGCTATTTTTATATAGTTAAAGTGGTTTTAAACGTGAACAAAACGTAGCAAATTTAGGTTTTTAGCGCTAAGACGCGTTGCGCTTACAATTAATTGTAGCTTTACCACAGTATTCTAAAAATTAACTATGGTTTTTGAAATGACTGTAATATATAGATGTTACGTTTTAACTGTACTATTATGTAATTTGCTTTAGTTTGCCAGTACGGTAACCGCTAACAAAAGTACCAAAAACAACAAAAGGTAGGTTAATTAAGTAAATATTACAATAGCTATGTTTAAAATTATATTTATTTTAAGCTGAATGAGGCTCAGCATAAAGTACACAAACAACAATTAATTAGGTCTACAGTGTTAACTAAAAATATCAAACGAAAAATGAAGATTAGAAAGACCGAAAACAAGTCTTAAGACAAAGCGAAAGGACGGCCGAAGTTACGCTACACGCAAACACAACAGAACTGACTCCATGACAGACAATGCACCTGCCGTTTACCTTGTTTGTGCACACTCCTACCGCTTTCTTAGACATTCTTGGAATCAGAACTACAGCCCAGTGCCCAGCTCAAAAACATCGTTCACTACTATTCGGCCAGAAAATATTATTTTTATATAGAAAATTGTATTTTTATTATATTTTATACGACGGCCGGATATCGGAGTTTCCGAATATCAGAGATCCGGATCAGAGAGTGTTTACTGTATCATGATTAAGACAGGCTAGGCTATTGTATTTGTTTGGTGGATTAGTTAACTAGTCTAATCTCACTATTATTTCTTATTAGGTTTGTGAGCAATACTTTAGGGATACTGATTTTGAAAAATAATTTATTGCACTTGATGACAAGTCTGGTCACTAAATTAAAAGCTAGTAAAATCTCAGCAGTTCCATCAACATTTTAAGATTACCCTAAAAGCAACTCTTCTAGAAAATGACCACACAATCACAAAATATTCTAATTTAAAAAAGGAGAAAGAGAAAATGAATAGTTAATGAAAGCAATACCTAATAGTATGGCTACTACTAGTAGGCTATACATATTAACAGAAATATATCAAATCTAGAAAACATTTTAATATGTCTACATAAATATAAGTTACCAAATAACTGAAACATACAATATTTATCTGATATAGAGGACGTATATACAGTGTGTCCCACGAAGGTATTTACATTTTTAAACAACCACCAAGTACAAATGCATCAACCAAATTGTAAGATTTTTTTCATACTTATTGGAAACATATCCAAATGTACACCAACAAATATATATGCTGATATCTGCAATAGAAATAAAATGGCGGCTGTTGACAGCGATTTATGGTTTAAACCAAGCAAGCAATAAAATAACTTTTTATTCTTTTATAGACTTTATTAACTTTTTAATTTAATTACCACAATATAAAAAAAAGTAATAAAATTTCTTTTTATGATAAAACATGTTTCTTAACAAAAAAAAAATCATTCAAATTGAAACACGTCTACTGCTAAGCACTGGTAGCATCGATGAACAAAAGCCTCAAAGGTATTCCTGAAGAATTCCCTAGGGATGTTAAGCATTTCTTCTTTGATTAGCTTTTTAAATCCTCATCGGTTTCTATGTCATGGGAGTACACCTTTCGATGTACTGTAGACTGAGACACACCAGTGCTTAAGGATACTTTTCAAATTGATGTGGGTTTACTAGGAGACTTTAGAATAGCAGCACACTAATTTTCGGCCACTTCTAAGTCAGGTGGCTGCCAAAGATACTTATTCTGTACACTGCCAGTTTCAAGTAAGACCTCCACTTTGTGATGAACATGACTGAGGGAGGTTCAATCATAGATTACGTAGTTTGAAATATTCTGTGTGTTTCTTTGTCATTATTAAAATCAATAGACCAAGCACAGCGCAAAACCTTCTGCTCTATCGTAAACAACATGGCAAAAAGCTAGAACAACCTAGGTTATGTTTGTTGGCTAAGAGAACACATTAAAAGATGTCAACAATGCAATGATCTGGAATAAAAGAAACAGCTGTTTGTTTTAAAATAACCAGCTGTTTAAACAGTTGGAACTTTTACGTTATCTTGTTCTCCAGTGGCAGGAGCTGTCATTTAAACTGCATTTCTATCATCAGCCGCCATTTTATTTCAATTGCAGATATTAGCATAAAAATTTGTTGGTACAATTTTGTATATGTTCCCAATATGTATGAAAGAAATCTTACGACTTGATAGACGTAAATGTACTTGGTGGTTGTTTAAAAATTAAATACCTTCGTGGGACACACTATATAATATAGATTTTATTCCCTTCCCCAATGTGATAAAATATTTTTTAGACATAAATTGTGAAGTAGAATTGTGAAAATGAGATCTTATGTATTCCCACTGAAAATTACTAAATTTAATGACGTTATTAATATTATACATGAATTTGTTGATTATGACTTAAATAATAGCGATAAAAAGAGTAAAAATAGGTTTATGACTTTTCAATAATTGTTAAGCACCTTATTACATAGTATTAAGACAGAAAAAAATGAAAATGTTATAAAGTTTATTAGGAAACAACTACATTTGTGTGAATTTTCTTCTTTTAACACTAAATATATATTAGATATGTTAGTAGATATGTTAGATATATTTTTTCGTCCAATATTTTTTAGGTGGTTTTCAAAAGGTTCATTCATACCATAAAATTTAAAAAATGTTATTTTTATTATAATATTAAATCATTAATGTTTTCAACAAAAGTAAACTTATAATTAATAAAACACAATTTTTCTTTTGTAAATTCTATAATTTATTTGGTCTAGCCGACCATGGTTTCGCCAGTTACGGCATTGAAGAATACAATACAATCTATACAATACAATATCTATACAATACACTAAATACAATACAATCTAGTCAATGCCGTAACTGGTGAAACCATGGTCGGCTAGACCAAATAAATTATAGAATTTACAAAAGAAAAATTGTGTTTTATTTGTTAAAATGGAATTCTATCAAGTACCGTCGGTCATCAGTGTAAACAATATAAACTTATAATCTTAAATTATGATAATATAGTTTTAATGTTAGTAAGGCCTACTGATGTACTGTAAATTATTATTACCCTTATTTAGTTCAGTGATTGCAAATACATACTAGGCAAACACAAGGCTTTTAAGTGCAAGTGCAAGTATAATGATTAGGTTTTTTTAATAATATTTCTAATTACAGCAGAATTATGTAATAAGTTTGTGTAAATTTAGTATACGAGTAATCTTTTATAGTGTATTATTTTGTATGAATTTTGTTTCATTGTTTAAATTATTACAAATCCACAAATAAAGCGGAATATACTTGTATTCTTTATGCAAATATTAGGTCTATTAATTATTATTAAATTTTTTAATGAAAATATACAAAAAGCAAGGCAGTGTTTTTTTTTTTTTTTTTGTTTTTTTCCTTTCCTCCCTCAGTCTATTTTAACTCCTGTATTAAATGCATGACTACGACTGCTATGTCACTTAATCGCTGTTAGGCTTTGTATATTTAGATGTTGGCCAGGCTCCAATTTCAGGGAATTTCTTGCTGCTTAAATAAACAGATTTTTATTATTCTATGAAAACAATATTTATTCTTGTAGATTTAAACCTTTTCAAATTTGTTAATATTTTTAATAGATTTTTTTTTAAATAAGATTAATAGTATTTTTCCTACTTGCTGGCTTACACATATACATACATATAATACATATATATATATATATATATATATATATATATATATATATATGTCTTATATATGATATAAGTGCTGGCTTACACTTTCCTACTTACACATATATAAAATTTAAAACTCTAGGTCAAACAATATGGCTATTATATCAACACACAATAGTTTCTGTTATCCAAACCAGAGTTTCTAATATGATAAAAAGAACCTTAAAAAGGCCAAAATGAATAAACATAAACTGAAAACTATAAATACTGTTAAGCAATTATTTATTTTAAACATTGATAATTTATTTCTACAAATGCATGTTAACACTTAATAAAAAGAACAAAAATACAGATCTAACTTCTTATAAAATATTTTAATATATAGCACCTTTAAGTTACACCGTCAATGATTAAGTTATATCAATTTAGCTCAGCCCAAACAATCAATCTAACAAACTTTCTACAACTATACAAAAATAACTCTTTATGGTTGAATACTGCTCTTAAAAATACTAATAAAATATATCATATGATCTATAAATACTCCTAAGATTGTCAACTTACAATATGTGAAATGAAATAGTATTAACAATATTGCAAGACATTATGGTGTCTATTCAATATCTGGATAAATAACTCTCTTTACAGTAACAGTTGGTAACAAACAATGGCACGCATAAGTCTTTTACTTTTAGTTCTAACTAAACTAATTTGGTTTGCTTTATAAATATCTCAGAATACAAACAATGATCACACAGTCTGTTCTTACTAATAATTAAATTTTATAAAAATAATCATTTATATCAAACATTTTATACACTTCTTTCTGGTTCCAATTATATTTGCTCTTCATTATGAACAAATTTCATCATATATACTAATACATACAGACTGTAAAAAATATAATGTTCTCTAGAACATAAAATAGAGTTACCAGAAAAAAAAACATCAAAATTTGGTTGAAAAACAAGTTGAATAACAAATCAAAATTATTATAACTACATATGGTAAGTTTGAGTTTATCAAGAATTTTAATTAAGAATAGTAATAAGTGTTGTCCTAAATTTGGTTTGTAGGTAAGAACAACAAAACTCTAGTTTAGTATGAAGCAATTTAATTATTTTTACAATCCCCTCCCCAAAAAAATTAAAAAACAATTTCAATAAAATATATTTTTGCTAAAATTCAACAAATGTAAAGCTTAACTTATATAAGGACATACAATGTGTATCTTAAAAATATGTGTAACTGAAATCGGATTTCCTTTCTTAAAACATTACAACTCAGTCAAGATCAACCGAACAAGATTTTCTATTAAATTAACACTACTTTTACAATTTCATTAGCAGCATCACTTTTATTTCCAAGAAATTTAACCCTTCCCGGATGGCGCTATTTTGCCGATATGGACGGAAATATTTCGGGTCAGGGTAAAAAACTAAAAAATTGATTTTTCATCATAATATTACTTGAATACATAAAAAAGTTAGCGGTAACTAGTCATTTCGTTCTAAATTTGTTTTGTGATTTTATAGAAGGAAAAAAACATCGCGGATATATCCGCCGGCCGTCCGTGGCGCAACAACACTTTAGCGGATATACCCGCTACCGTCCGAATTTTCTTTGTTATAATTGTTATAATCACCATTCGTCCCTTCATCACTCATACCGTCGTAAACATCGTCCAATAGGCCTACATTATCTTCATTACCAGTATCGTCCGCACTACGATCGGATAAGTTACCCGTATCATCAATGTCCATAAGTTCAGCGTTCAAAAAATCACCTTCGGAAACACTGCGATTCAGTAAGTTAATAATGTCTTCATCACATATCAAATTATTTACGTTCGACGACATCTTCACACTGCAAAGGCATAACAAACCACTTGGATTACCTAACACAAACAGTATAACAACAACACTGCTTAGTTCCACTCGAAATTTCAGCTGACTTAGTTTGGTACTCAGGGTTGCCAAGCAGTCAAACATAAATTTACCATATTGTCAATAAAAACGTAATTATGTATTTCAATTACGCAGAATAGTAATTAGTGCGTTATTTTATTTAGAAACCTTAATTTTATAACATTTTTACATGTATAAGTTGTTTAAATAAATTGACGGATATATCCGCCAACCGTCCATGAGCTCCAATATGACGCGCGGGTATATCCGCTTCCCGTCCGCTGGCTCCAAACATTTAGCGGATATATCCGTCATTAGTCCGGGAAGGGTTAAAAACATGTAATTTCACCATCAAATTAAATTTCATGTTAAAAAATGTTCCTGGTACAGAAATAAAAGGCACTCTATTCACCTACAAATTTTCTAAGCACTGCAAAGTCCAAAAAATCCATGTTTTCATTCCTTTAGACTTTCGAGTATATATTTTTTATTTTATCAGTCAGAATAATATTACATTTTAGGAATTTTTATTGAAAAGATAAATTAAGTTATATTTTTTGTTGTTAATTTATTCTGCCAATGTCAATAATTTCACTACTGCGTAATTTGGTCACAGTACACCAATTTTATAGACAATTAAAAAACTAAAATTTAAACTGACAGTAGATTTAAATATTTATTTTATTCTAGATTTTGACCCATTGAATGAAATGACATCTGAAACAAACAGCTTCACTGGTGTTGCTATCTCTTGAAGAAATATATTGTAGAACTGTTCCATCAAAGACATGAAAATATTGATGGGACACTTCTGTTAAAATAGGTTCTTAAATTATATGTAGTTTATTAATTTTTGACTACAAAAACAATTATCGTAAAATTTAAAATATTCATTTACAAATTTTATCAGCTGTATCAAAAGTTCTCAAAATCAAAAGGAAATTATACATAAAACATAAAAATGGGTTCATAATCTGATCAAAATTTTTAAAAAAGTATACGTCAAAAAATCTCAAGCTCCTAAAATTGAAACAGATCAAAAGTACAAGAAACTGTGTTATCCTTAGGCACTTGGAATTACATTTATTATATATTAACTAATTATTTTAATAAATAAAATCATTATGGCTATACTACTTTAACAATATAATGTAAAAACGAATAACTTTAAATCCATTTTCCATAGGAAAAATTAACTTCTATATCAAAATCCAGACACAAAATATATAAACTGTGTTTTTTCTATCCTGATATCTAAAATAAATTTTGGGTGGTTTTAAAATATATATATATATGTACTTTAGCACACTTAGAAGTCGCAAATTATATCCAATTTTGTTCAAATTTGGTAAACTGGCTTCTTTCATCGTCATCTTAGGTATGTTTAGTAGCCAACAAAATCATTCGAACAATTTCAAAATCGCAGCCATTTAAAATGTCCATAGTTTTGCAATAATTCTACTAAAAATACTTTACATCAAAATATGTGAATGAGAATTCTAATGAAAAAAACCTTAATTGTCTACAACAATTACAAAGATATAGTTGCAACTGATATTTCTGTCCTCTACACTTTCATTATTAAAACCCCATGGTAACATATAATGATCACGATAAATATAATGATTGGCCGAGTTTTTAACTTGGGTATTCTGTTTGACTATAAATAAGAGATGTAAAGAATGTGAGTCTCATGAATATGGAAAGTACAAGTGGTAACTCTGTACAAAGTACTGTACTACCATTCTCACATTTCATTGGTTTTCACATTTTCATATTTCACAAAAACTTTTAAAAATTTTAATAATCCATTAAAAATCATTTTATATATTTAGTAATAAATAAGTAATAAAATAAAATACTAACAGTGTCATTGAGAAAGACCAGCAACCTATCCTACACAACAGTTGCTTTTTACTTATCTCACTTCTGTGCTAAGTAACTCTGAACCAATATTATTTATTAGCCGGTTTAAAATATGTTTTACAAAATTGTAATTCTCATTTTTTTTATACTTAAAATTGTGTTTTCTTTTCACAATCCACAATAACATAAATACTTTTTTAATATCATAATATAAACAAAAAATCCACAAGGAAAATTTATTATCCACGACTGATTATTGTTTGGAGTATTTAGAATGTTCTAACACAATCACCTGAATACAGTAATAAAATTAAAAGAATTTCATTATATACTCTTATATTAACTGTAATATACTCTTATAAATATAATCTTAGAGAATGTTTACTCATATTTACAAATTTCATCTTAACCCATTGTTTTACAACTATGATTCTACTCGTAGCAATGACCATTGGCTCATAAGTGCAAATATGAGTTTAATCGTAGTTTTAAAGTGCAAAATTAAAAATGAGAGCCTGTTTATACCTAATAGAAATGGTAAGGCAAAGAATTAAATAAGCTATTTAAACATTGTAGAACTAAACTATGAGTAAACATGTATATACATATTTATATGCATTAAAACTTCTTAAATATGGTTTATTTAAAAGAGTAAAGTGTTGTAAATTTTAAATTCTATTACATTCTCTTCTATAAAATAGGCTAAATTATACTGAATATTGATAAGTACAAATATATTTTTATTTTAGAAAGTACCAAGAACAGATAAAATATATTATTTGAGGATTGTCGGGAAAATATCCAGCCATTTATAATTGACAGCCAAACAAAAGAGTGTGGTGATTCCACGGGTACAGTATTCGGGGATCACCGTATTAAGATCACGGCATAAGATATGCGATCTTAACAAACAGACCTCGTATATAGAAAAGTGCTTCAGAATTAAAACTTTGATTCTGATATTTAAAAAATTAACAACATGTATAAATGTACATCTAAGCTATGGCATGACTGACTATAATAAATAAAAACAGATTTAATTTACACTAAATCATATTTTAAATGCTTATCTCACATACAAATTAGACCATACATATTATTATATATTGCATCAATATTTTCTTAAAAAGAGATTTAACCCAAAAAATATCATTGTTTCTTCCCTACTTAAAATTATTCAACATGGCACTTTTCCAATCATATTAATCTTCAATTAAAATTAGGTTTCATTTCTTTTTTAAATATATTTTTAGATCTATATTGTTGATGAAAAATAAACCTTACAATCTTTGAAATAGTTGAACAAAAATGCATATAATACATAAGATGCATTTCTTCAATCACCTATTTCAAATGCAAACTACATAACAGGAAGTTTCAATCTCTTAATCAGTTGCTTCTTCTATACAACGGATTGGTAAAAATGTGTAAGTTCACTTGTGGAAGCATTGCAAAAAGATGGAACAGTAGTGCATTATGTACCACATTGAGGCTGTAGTTTAGTAACTGGGCATATAAAACTAATTGTCGACATCTTTATCTTTGACATGCTGAGCATATTCATTGAAAAAAAAAAACTTTTAGTAATACTAAATTACCAAACACATACACTGGCCTGTAACGTAACTATGCCATATTACAAAATAAAAACACATCAAAGACTACCTCATGGTGATAAGTTAGGTAAATTCTATAACTTATCCAACCATAATCAGTTAAACTTTACCAAATTGTAATTGCACAAAAAAGCTCCAACATAATAATGATATACAATTATTATTTGTTGGAATTAGCATTAATTCATGTTATTCAACCATGAAACAACTTAATACAGTGAATCTTCGATAGAAAAACTTTTGATGATATGAACAAAGCCAAATTAAATATGATACTAAAAATAAGGCCATACTATATAGAAATATTGAGTAATAAACAGAATGTGACAAAGTGTGTGGGTTATGAAATTGGCCATTTCGAACTGTTTTCAGTCGAGTCCATACTTTCAAAGTGTATGTATTGGGTGTGGTCATCACAACTTGATTATAAAAACAGAATTTTCGAGAAAAGATAGTGTGTTCATGATTATAAACTTGATTTTTTCCAACCTGCAAGTGTTTATGCATATTAATAAATTGAATGCAAAAATTTATAATTTAAAATAACCCAAGAAAAGATCATTAAGTATGGTTATTAGTAAATACAAACATAATAGATTCTAATTAAACATAGTATATTGCATGTCTATATGCTGGGAATTTTAAAAGATTTAATAAAAATGTGTGTTTCATATAATATATATATATGAATCTATGAAAATACTACATTTAAAAACATATAACAAAATTGAAGTTCAAACATTAGTAATAACCATATGTTAAATATTCAAAACCTACAACTAATTAAACATTATATATGATGAGATTCAATTAAATATCATTCATTTTAAGACAGATCTTTAAAATATATAAATTAGCGAGTAAAGACAGAACTTTCATGTTAAACAGTTGCTCACATTTAGAAGCATAACTTGTTTTTAACAGAAAACATAACACATATTTATACATCAGCAATCTATTGGTAAATTATTACCCTCTATTCTACCAAATATGATGAACACACTCTAAGGATGTAAGACAGACATAAACCACTTTTTGAATACAAAGGACTTCAAACGAATGATTCACCAAAAAACTCTAAAAATCAAATTTTTCCACAATTACGCTTACTTAACTTCCTTCATTTGTCGTATGTAATAAAATAAAACTAAATCAAAATCAACCTTACTTCTAACCAAAAAATATATTATAATTGAAATATAATATAATTATATTAACCAAAAATTAGTCTTGACAACCAAAAATTAAACAATAATAGTTACAAATTATAAATATTTTACTAATTAACTTTTTGAAAATCAGAATCCATCAGTATTAATTATGGAGCAGATAATAAACTTTTATAATTTTAGATAAAACATAGCAATAGCACCTCACATTCATTCCAAGGAAAATGATTACCTTCTGGACCCAGAAAATTCACCTATCAGCACTTCAAACTCTATATAAAAAAATTAACCATTTTATTTTACTTTGTTTAACTTTTTTTTTAATTACAATAAAGAATGCAATAATTTAATATAGTTTGGCATGACTTCTAATGGAGATTTTTTTCCTTGCGTATTAAACTAAATATTCGAGTTGTTTAGATTTTGTTCACCTTTAAGTGGACACGGACAAATATTGATGTGAACACTAAGATATATTAATTAAACTAAAATATCTGACCAGTGTAAACAATATTAACCATCAACAGAGATTCAATGTGTCAACTTATTCACTATTTTAAAACCAAATGTTTACATTACCAAGAAAATTCATTTGATTCAATTTTAAACACACGATTATAGAGAGGAGTTTTTAGAGTGACATGGTAAAATAATTTTTCGAGAGTTTATAATTACTAATGTATGAACTTTAAACTTTCATTTCGAATTGAACCGATATTTTAAAATCAAGTCCGAACTAGATCACAAATAACAAACTAAATCTAATAAAACTAAAATTTATAAAGGAATAACAAAATTCAAGCAAGTCATTAGAAAAATCAGAATCCAAACCAAATTCTAACTTAAAGAATAGTTCTACAGCACTTTTTTTGTAGCATCAAGTTTTTTAAATGTCATTTTTTGACTATCTTTTTTAGAAAATACAAAATGAGCTTACGTGTAAAATGGAACCAAACTTCTTCATATTGTAAAAATATAAACAAAACCACTTATAAAAAATAAATAATTCAAACCAAACCAAGTTCAGATCAGATATCCAAACTTCACACATCTCCAATTATTATTATTTTACTTTTAACAAAAATAACGTAAATTGTATTTTAGTTCTATAAATTGTACTAAATTCCTTCATTCTTTTATAGCTGTAAATACACATATCAATTTACATTTTAAATTTTATGTGTTTGTAACAAATATAAAGTTTTGAGAAAATGTACGAGGGTAGACTAAAAATTAATGCACACATGCTTGTAGAATGCAAACAAAACAACCTCCAGAAGCGCGCCTAGTGGAATTCAGGAGTTACATTCAACCTCTATACGCATGCACAGTTTGAATTCAGTTTTGTACACCAGTACATTTTGAGTAGCAGAAGTATGAGATGTGTTCTCATGCTACGTCAACGCGAATTAAACAGCACGTTGTTATAATAAAATTTCTTGGTTGCAAGCCTGGAAAAGTCGAAATTGATGTAAAAACCGCAACGAATGTCCGATCACTGCAACAGACGATGAATAATCCAAACTATTCAATGATTTTATTCAAAATAACTGGTGAATCACTCAAAAGCATATCGCAAACCATATTGGAATATCAAAGGACTGTATCAGCTTCATTATTGAACAATTGGGATACCGTAAAATCTATGCACGATGGGTACCACGCCAACTCTCTGTGAAACCTGAAGTTTGAGCTGATTCCACACCCTCCCTATTCCCCTGATCTCATGCCTTGCGAGTTCTATTTTTTCCTAAACTCAAGAAAACCTCAAAGGGTAATCATTAGACCTCGGACGATGAGGTGAAGGCAACTGTTGCGTCCTGGATTCAAGAAAAGTCGGAAGAATTTTTCAGTAATGGGATAAAAAACTAATTACGAGTTGGGAGAAATGGGTTAGATTTAAAGGTGACTATGTTGAAAAATAAATATATAATTTGAACCTAAATAAGTGTATATTGTACTTTTATTTACTTTCCCCCATTTTGTTATTTCTTTTCGTTCATGTTCTACAAATATGTGTGCAGTACTTTTCAGCCTACTCTCGTATATAACGTGAAATAGGCATACTATAAATTCTAGAGCTTATGGCAATATTAGTAAATAACAGTTGAGCACTATATTTAAGATATAGACTAGGTTACTTTACAATTCTAAAAAATCTATTTTAAACTACACATTCAATGAAATAACAGACTATTTATAGTAAAATTTTGTGAAAAAACACACATCTAAATCAGTAACAATAATCTTATTTAGTAATTGGTAGAGAAAATATTTTCAAATTGAAATTAGGAACATAACCAATTTTAAGGTTGGAAAATAAAGCAATTCAAAAGCAACAGAGAATGCAAGTACATCACCAACAGAGACTAATTACACTGAGGTTAAAGGGTAAAAGAAGAATTTTGTTAAAAGAAGTAAGAGTGAAAATCTAATCAAAATGCGCCTTAGTGAGCGTGCGAAGAACAAAATTGCCACAACACCAGGTAGATGCACGAGCATGACGGGCCTTGCTGACATGACAATAATTGCAAGCTTGCTGTGGAACACGGCCCAAATCCAAATCCACTGCAACCACCACCATGCAACAAAAATAAACTTCACACACACCCACACAAAACAATTATTATCCTAACAGTATAATTTATGCTAATAATAATAAGAGCATAAAATAAGAGGACATATTCAAATCAGAACAACTGAAAGAAGACTAATTTTATTTAGGCCAACGCCTTATTATTAAATTGTAGTTGCAACAATGATAATCAAATTCTGTAAAAGTAATTTTGATCAACATCGAGAGAGAGATATTTATTTGAAATAATCTTAATAATCTAACAAGTTGGATAGTTTTAATCTCTGTTTATAACTGTGTGATTATAATGTAAACACTTAAAAATGATAGCTTGGATTTAATTTGTTTGGTCGAAATGACATGAAACGGACATTAATTACTTTATTCAATAACATTATTTAACCTAACATGTATAAGAGAATTTAATTAAAAATTTATTTAAAAAAGTTTACATTACAGAAAGAACCTGTGTTCATCTCTTATTAATACAAATCTAAAAAACAACTCTTACATATAACTGCTATATTATTCCATTATTCGAAACATGTGATGATCGGTATTTAACTTTTTCGTATTCCCGATATAATTAGTTTATTATCACTAAACTAATTCAGGTCGGTAATTCTACATTTCCTGTATATTGAAAAACTTACAAAACCTATATATATATATTAATAAAATAGGTGGCCTGAATCTTCCAGCTTAGAAATCAATGTATTTGCAAGTACAATAATCTGAGTATAGAAAAATTAAATCTATATGCTGAGAAAAAAAGTCTTGGGGAAATTATAGAGGAGAAGTTTCGAGAAGGACAGGCATAGGAACTTCTTTTCAGTAAATACTTGATTTTAGTTTACTTTAAAAGATTAAGAACTCTAAAGAACCGTTGATGTTCTGTTTAAGTATGGTGTTTAAAAAAAAATGAATATTACAGACTATTAATTTAGTGTATTTCGTGATAATTAATTCAGACACTTTATAACAATCATTCTTGAAATATGAATAGGTTCAAGAATTTATATTTTGTGGTTTATACCTATGAATTGAGTTCAGCATATTATTATCGTATTGTATGTGTATGAAGGTGTTCAGAAAATAAATACCATTACCAAATGTGGCAACTAGAGTGCTTCGGTTGTCACAGCACGCATTCATGATGAACTCCCACATATTACTAACTGACTACAGATGTCATTACAGAAGAAGCAGTTATTGTTTACAGTTTATTTTATATGATTTAATTGTTTAAGATAATTATTGGAAAACACATCGACTGTGACCTATGGTGTCGAACACAAAACAAGCGAATTTGCAGTGCTCTCACTTTTCTCATGAGATATACATGATAATCTTTTTATATTTTTTATAAGTCACATTATCACTGGTGATGAAACATCCATATCTCCCATCAAATTGGAATAAAAATTAAAATCTGTGGAATGAAGTCATACCAAATATACGGAAAATAAAAAATTCAAGCAAGTACTTTTTCTCAGGGGCTCATTTATAGTGAATAAGGATGTGGCAAACCCGAGGTGAGAGCTGGATCTTAACCTTTCTTCGTGTAGTCTTGCATTAGATCTCTCTTATTCTCTTGATGATATTAAAGAATTCAAGGGCTAAGGATTTGCTGTTTTCTCTTTTTTTTAGTAAGGCAATAATGACTGCAAGGTTTTTTACCGTTAAACAACAACAATAATCTACTCGTAAAAATCTTGTAGGCAATGTTTTTGAAACAGACAGTTTTACATGCTGATTTCTTGCCACTGGGGTTCTTACCATGAGACTTTAAAGAAATATCATTGTGCAATCCAAAACAAAAGACAAAGCATACTCAATTGTGATATGTTACTTCAAGATCATGCTCAGCCATACTCTGCTGCTCAAACCCAAGTGCAAAATTTAACTCATTAAAACTAGTGCTAAATGTATGATTGATGAATATGTCATTTGGCTGAGAACAAATCCATCCCTCCTACAGTTCAAACCTAAGTGCCATGTGACTTTCACTTGTTCCTGCATATGAAACAGTTCTTATCTGGTCAACGCTTAGATAATTTTTAATTTATTGATTTTAATGCTAATACGTTTTTTACCAGCAATAATACTTCAAGTGAAACGACTAGGATAGCTCAGTTAGTAGAGAAGTGGCTCGTAAAGCCAAAGGTCCTGGGTTCGATTCCCGATTTAGGTCATATATTACAGGCAACATCATTTTATGAATAGAAATTCAAAAATTGGTTCTACGCTGTGACAAATGTCTTAATATTGGTGGAAATTATGTGGGAAAGTATTTCAAGATCTTTCTTTCACTAATAAAATCGTTTTACACATTATCCATTTTATTTATTTTTTTTTTAATGGTATTTACTTTCTGAGATACCTTGTATTTTGGTGAATGTTTGAGTAAACTTTCTTGTATATTCTGTTCTGATCAAGATATATAAATATACATATGAAGCTTTGGTAATAAAATCACTCTCAGACTATTAAGGGAATGATTAATT
Organism: Aphrophora alni; assembly: GCA_963513935.1. NCBI lineage: Eukaryota > Metazoa > Arthropoda > Insecta > Hemiptera > Aphrophoridae > Aphrophora > Aphrophora alni. The sequence continues at coordinate 23,994,957 of OY740771.1, forward strand.
CTGTCCTCATATCTATGTTGTCTTGTTATAACACACAATTAATGCAGTAAGCAATGTACACAAGAAATAACTCAAAAAAATTAATTGGTATTTAACGGATCATATTTTTAATTGAAGATTAAATTAAATAAACCAACAAATGCAGCCTGCCAAAAGCATTTAAAATAATAGAAATAAATAGGGGTGTGCAAGAGTAATTTTTTGATTTTGAGACAAGAACGAGATATATTTCAACACAAATTATCAAAATTGAGACATACCGACAGTACAGGTTTAGGGACCAAAATGAGAACGAGGGTTGTATTGTAGAGACACGAATGAGAGCATCATAGAGAATTTTTATTTACAGATTTAATTCCGTTAAGAAAAATAATGAGCACCTGAGTCATTATTATTAAGCTAAACTATCTTAGATTTACTACTAGACCGACCTACAAAAATCTTCCAAATAAATTGTGTAAACCTGCAATTCATTGATTAATTACTGCTTAAAAGAAGAAGTATATAACTTTTTTCTTGGAAGGTGTTTTGTAATTTGCACATTATAATCTAGAGGGTGAAGAAATAAATATTTATTATTACTTCAGATTCTGAGAATAATGAGATCTTGTAATTTTCTTTTATGAACAATATAAATGAAATAATTTATTAAATAATGCCGAGAAAGGACAATAATCTACTAAAGGATTATACTTAAAATAAACATTGTAAATACAATTTATTTCTCAGAATCGTTTTTCCTTCTAATAAACGTATAGTATTATTCTTGATTATAAGAAAAAGTAAGAATATCATATTCTTAGCAAACCAAAAATAATGTTCAGTAAAACTGCCTTTTAATAAGAGAACAACAGTATAATATAATCGAACATAATGTTCAAATTGAAATGCAGTAATGACATCTGACATCTAGTGTTCAAATTATGAACTAAATGATACCTTAGAATGTATGATGAAGTTCAATCTTAGAACTAGTTAGAAGTATCCTGTTTGAACAAACTTCATTTTAAGTTTCAGTACATTTCTAAACATGAAAAAACTGTGTAAATGTCGATTTTATTCTTTTTAAGTAATCCATAAATATTTATCTGAATATAATTATATTTATTTTGACGCTGTGCAATATATATTAAAATCTTATACTTGCTTCCCTTCTTTTTTTAATCATTGTGTAATACTTGATCACACCCACGCCAAGTTTAAGATTATAAATCTATAGATGGAATGATCAATTTCATAAGCTGCTTTTAATGCAAAACAATTTGAATTTTCATACAATAATTTTGAGAATATATTGAAAAATATTTGGTTTGGGAATTTCCTGAAATGACCCGGGAACATGAATTTTTGGATCCAACTTTCGCCTTTGTGACCCCCGTTTGTGTCGAGGAATTAGGAAAACTACAGGCTCTTTCATTTGTAGCATGCTCGTTTCTGTTGATTCATTCTACAACTAGGACGTCATTATATATAGAAGGCTGTGATACATCTACGCTTAGGAAACGGGCTTTACTTCAGCCTAAGCATATGATGAGCCTAAGCATATGACAACACAATTTAACACGTTGAAAAACGAATGAATAAACTTTGTCTTTGAGACATACATAATTACAATGGAACTATATTTTTTTTTTGTAATTATAACTCAATACTCAATGAATTGAGAAATTTTTGACGGGATTGAGAAAAATACACCCGAGAAATGAATATGTTCTCGCTAATGAGATAAGGACGATATTGAGTTTTTCTTGATATAACTCTCGACTTTTGAGATCTCGCACACCCCTAGAAATGAATCATTAACATGTTTTAAACTAATGCTTGCAGTTTATTATTCAATAGACTCATATATTATAAACGATGAATTTTAAAATGTTTTTGTTAGTGTTTTGTTATGTTATAATTGTTAATATTTTGCTTTTTACACAATACAGTTTTAAATATATTAATTTCCAAAAACAAACAGAAATAAAAATTTGATTAAACTATATGCATTTTTATTTTATTTAATTAGTCATTTTAAAAACGTTAAGAAAGCAAGAAAGGGTTTAATTTTTGTTGACTTAGAAATATAATAAAATACTTTAATGGTAATTTTAACTAGTATAAAATAAGGACATTAATTATTAATTTAGTGGTATTATTTAACTATTTATTTAGATAAAAATAACTGAATTATCAAACAAATTAAAGACATGCAATTTAGTAGAGATGCAAATTAATTAATTTCTTAACCAATTTACTTATCCAAACTTAAAAAATATAATAAATTATGTTTAAACAATCAATTCGCCGAAAATGATAATTCATAAAAAAAATAATGTTTACCCTTATAATTATTTAGCTGATTAAAAAAAAATTATGAGATGCTCATATTAGAGTGAAATATTATAATCATCATCTTAAAGTAAATAATTATTAATAATATGATATTTTTAGTTCCTGAATGTATTTGAGGTTATATGATTTACTTTAGAGCCATCAGTGATGGAAAATTAATTAAAATTTGGACCATGATGCTATGACAAATTCACCAACAAAACTTATTAATAATTTCACACAACAAAAGCAAGACAAATCTGAAGCAAAGCCTTGGATTTCACTAAAAACAAATAATCATTTTAATAAAGAATTTATGTTGTTTTTTATAAAAATGTGCCTACCCAAACAATGAAATTCAACAAATCCCTAGCAATTTTTTTCTTTTTTTTTTTTAATAATGGCCAGTTTGACTATCCAAAAAATGTGTGTCTAACAATTTTTATGTGTAGTCATAGTAGATAGGCTACTAACAGTTAATTACATTTTATGCTGGATATTCTCTATTCATTCCATTACTAAATAAATTTAAACTGAAATTTAGCTCATTCATTGTGTGTATTGTGGCTCTGCTTCAAATATAATAGCAATAAAAATCAAATCAGTTCTAATAGTGACCACAACTGTAAATACAAAATTATATAAAATATTACAAGAAAATACTTGATTTTATAACCACAAAAGCTTCTACAATCTTTACAGAAAATAGTCAGGCATTTTAATATCACGAGAACGATACACCTTGACAAACCAATAGGGGACCTTTTGGTCTACAAGTGTGAAACAGTTGTTAGTGACCCATTGAAATATTCAGTTTCTGCTGTTAAGTGAGCATATATACTGTGTGACCACCACATTCACAAATATCAAATCTACATCAAATTTTCCAAAACCTTGATAATGTCTGCAGAAACTCTTTGAATGATAACACTTTTTAAAGATACCCAATAATCTGTTAAAAGTAATTCCAGAGGAGGTTTAACATGTACAATACCATAAAATGTTGAATGAGTGTGAGCTGCAATATAATAAAATATATAACTGACAGTGTGAGAATTAGAAAATCCTGAAGATTTCAAAAACGACTGGTTCAAAATTTCGACAGAAAAAGTGATGAAATTTCATGTTAGAGTTGTTGAGGATCAAGCTCAAAAACTACTAAAAATCACCCACTTTTCCACTGACAGATGAATTAAGGGTCTATAGCCATGGTCTCGAAATAAGAAACCTAGTCTTCTCAATAGAAGGTGGCTGAAAAAAGCACATCAAAGTCCAAACAATGTCAAGGTCATGTTAATAGGTTTTTTTTATTATTATGGAAATGTTATCTTTCACACATACGCTTCTCTAGACTAAACAATTACTTGAATTAATAAAGGGATTGTGTTCGGCGAGCAAATGATAACAACAATGCACCTACCTATTCATCACATCTCATGCAGAAATTTTTGGTAAAACATGGAATCACCCAGGGCCTCAGTCATACTATAACCCAGATTTAACAACTAGCTACAATTTTTGCATTTCCCAAAGCTAAAATCACTTTTGAAATATAAGAGTTTTCAGACCATCAAAACAGTTTAGGAGACCATAAATAATGAGGTAGCTGATAAGTGTGCAAACATCTAAAGAGGACTGCGGCACCATTATCTTATTTGCTAATATTAAATGGATACTTTCCAGACAGATCTTGAATAAGATTTAATTTCATTAAATTGAAATAAATGTTAAAAAAAATATTATCGAAACAAGATAGCAACAGAGTTACTTAAAGACAAGAATAATTTGTTGAGCTACTTAATTGATGTGTCAAAAATCTGCAAATACTGTGTGCACAAAAGTACTACAAAGATATTCCAACAACAAATTTTAATCCAGTTATATTTTTCATAAAAAATCAAGAACTCGCCTGAGGTAAAATGATTTTCTTGACATTTTCTGTTAAACAACAATTACATATATTCATGATTTTATTTAGGTCCTTGTAATGTTTTGAATCCTATATAAGCCATGAGCTAGTTTTAATTTTCGCACATATATCAAATAATTTTGTTTTAATTTCTATTAATGTCCGTTTATAATTAACTTATTGGTCAAAATTTAAAATAGGTATTAGTCCATTTAAATTAAATTTGTTTTTTTTACAGTAGTAGTCACTAAAAGTAATAAATAACTCTTTGCCAATTAAAATTGTCTAAACGTATAAACTATAAATTAAAAAAACAAACTATAAACTAAATGTTACAGTATTAAGCGATATATGACGGCAGCAAAGTTGAAGTCAGGTGGAAGATGTCACTCCATGAACCAAGTTCGGATCCTGTGCATTGCATTGAATTGGTGTGGTGGAGAGACTGGGTTCAACACTAATGAGAAAAAGTACATAAACAATTCTAGTTTGCTAGAAACTATGTCTAATATAAAATAAAATCTACAATTTGTTTGTGCAAACTGCAAAGTAAGGAAAGCTTTGTTGACATTTACTGTACATTGAAAATATGCATAAATAAAAATAGTGAACATTATTTTTATAATAAAACAAGCAGAAGAGATCATTTTGTTTAGGCGAAAGAATAACATGACATATTTACAGGACATATCATTTTTGTGGCGTTCAAATTTGTCAATCGTGTCTTAATGTGTAAGTATTTATTACATTTTTTTAAAAAAATTAATTAAGTAATGTATAATAATTCTTATTTTTTCAGTTTGTGTGTGTAAAAAAATATCATCGTTTTAAAGTATTAATATGTCTATGTAAATTGTTTATTTTTTGTTTTTTACAGGACTAAAACAAATATGTTTTTAAACTGTTGTACATATGAGATTGTATTGTTGGTAATTAAAATAGATACAACATAATAAAATTCAAAAAAAAAATTATAACAATTATTAAGGTTAGATTTACCAAAAACTTACTTTATTTATTAAGGCTATTTTGTGTTTAGGTTTTATAGTACAGTACTACCTCGTTTATCCGGACCTCATTCAACCGGATGTCCGGATTATCCGGATCGATCCGGAACAAAAAATAAAAAATTAAATCAAGGATAAAATAAAGCTTAAAGTTTCAAAATATTTTAATAATTACTGTATTTTGAATAATATTTTAAATAATATTTATAATATTTTGAAACTTTAAGCTTTAGCTTTATTTTATCCTTGAATATGGAGTTTCAACAAGAAATATCTGCTATTACATTAATGTTGATAAAAACGTGATTTCCTCAACACTACAGTGTCGCCTCGAGGTATTAGGGCGGGTTGTTGATGCACTGGGAAGAGAAAGTGGAGGAGCAATGACCTCTGCGTCACCAACCCCCTACCCCGATGCGGCATGACAGTGACCTTGTCTATTGTCTATGCCGGCGGGTAGTCTATCACGTGCTAGCGACCGGAATACATCATTACCATATCGTGCTGTGCCGTGTTTAGTTTACATTTTTGAAAAGTAAGGGAATTTGAATTTTCTGGAAAAGTCAGAGAAATATCAGGGTTTTTTAAAAAACCGGGAAAAAAAATAAAGAATGCCTGATATTTTAGAAAGTGTAATACAATGACGACGCCTGTAACGGTCCTTAAAGAAAATGTACAACTGTGAAATAAATACAAACCAGGTGCATGTTTACAACGCATCATAAACCATCATGTCATTTTTACAACTTTATTGTTGTCAGGTTGCTAAGACTCAAGGGTGTAAATCAGTAAATGTGAACATTTTGTCACATCTTAAAGCGGTGCCGCCAGCTTTGGGAACCCCCGTTCTTTTTTTTTGGCAGTTGGCACATCACATCCCCAGTCGGGAATATCGAGGACGTGAATGAGAATCGGCATAGTATTTAGAGGTGGGCGTTGTTACTGCTATTTATTTATATTCGTATGTTAGCGTTTGTGCATGGAAATGGCGACGAAACGAAAACGTAATGTGCTTGCAATGGCCCAAAAGTTAGACGCATTGAATCGTATAGACAGGGCCGCATTGAAATGTCACACCAAATTAAAACAGAGGAAAATAAATGACTTTTTTGTAAATAACAACTAAACCCTGTGTAAATTAAAAGCATGTGTAAATATTTCAGGTGTGTAAATAAAATGTTTTTCGTCATTTACAGTACATTGTGTAATTTCGTGTAGTGTAAATTGAATGACTGTGTAAATATTGTGTTTTTTCATGACTTATAAATGGTAAGTTATCATTTTATATTTTGTTTTATTTATCTTTCTATAATTTTGGATTATCCGGATTTTTGATTAACCGGATCACTTCCGGTCCCAATTAGTCCGGATAAACGAGGTTGTACTGTAGGTACTTTCAAATTTTAAATTGGGGCAATAACATTTTGGTGTATATTTTAAGTATAAAAGAATTTCTAAATTTCATGTATGGACCTAACTGCACAAACACTATAGTGAAACGAACCTAGATGAACCCAAATGTATATACAATCATAATACAGATATTTATAAATCACTATTTTGTAACTCCGAAATTTATAAAACAACCTATACAGTTCTGTATTCAAAATCCATTTTTATCAATTTTGTCTATGTTGTATCTTATTAGGAAAATGAATTAATGTACTCAATTCTCACAAATATATACACTTTATTTCAGACGTGTTTCGACGACAATGTCGTCATCATCAGTGACAGTTACAAAGCAAAATTATAACTAAATCAGAGAGAGGTTGCAGCTAACACATAGCAACCTCTCTCTGATTTAGTTATAATTTTGATTTGTAACTGTCACTGATGATGACAACATTGCCGTCGAAACGTGTCTGATTTAATGTGTAGGCCTATATATTTGTGAGAATTGTGTATGTTTAATCATTTTCCTAATATTACGTTTCTCTCAAACCAAGCTCAAGTGTATATTTATGTTGTATCTAATAAATTATCAAATTTTGTCTCCTGAAACTTTCAACCTATCCAAACATTGTTGATTTGTCAAAAAACTAAACCACCTTTCTAAATATTAGAAAAATTATTGACTGAATAAGATAAAATTCATGTTAATTTTGAACTATCAACTTTGTTATTTAAGGATTCTTTTAAATGGTGAATTTGTGTGTATACATTTTTAATACGCTTTAGATAATATCTGTTTGTATTGCTTGAATAGAGAACAAATTCTGCAAACACATTCTTGAACAGAGGAAGAAAATGTTTCTCAATCACCTGCCACCAATCAGCCGTAACTTTGGAAACAAGAAAAAAAAACTTTGCAATCACCTGTTATCAGTCACCTATTGCTTAAAGTTAAAAAGTTTAAAATAACTAACACCTGTTTAAAGTTTTACTTTCTAATCTTTCACTTTAAAAGCCAGCTTGATTATTCAACATTTAAATATTCTCAAATTCAAAATGACCAAGCAAATGCATTTCCTATAAAACCATAACAAGAGAGGGCAAAGCTGTACATCATGCAGCATAACACATACGGAGAATATCACCACATGCAATCCTTGAAACATAAATGTACAAAGATAACACTATATTTATATACATCAAAAGTTTACAAATATAATTTCAAATAAGAGTACAATGAATACATGTAAGGAATCTTACATTACAATAAGGTTAACAAGAAAGTAACTTATAAATAAAAAAAGCTTAACAAGAAAGACTCAACAAATTACTGTAATTCAATTTTCAAGCAATGACAACCAAAACAGTTTCTTTGCCTGTTAAACACAAACAATAAAATATACACTACTATATTTTATTATAAAATGAACACAAATTTCTAACTTTATTAAGAAGTCTTTTGTGCAAAATTGACTCCCCTATCAATGTATGTAAAAATTGTCTGGTTTATAATATACATTTTAGCTACTATGATTTCAAAACATGCATAATATGTAATACACACAGTTCCTTCTTTATACAACTTAAACTTTTTTTCATATTATTGAAACACCATATCTACAACATAAAATATTTTCTTACAATATTTATAGCATTATAACTTCCTCAAACAAACAAAATGTAAACATTGATAATTTTAGAAACAAACAACTTATTTTGTTAAATCATCTGAGAAACAAAAACAATAGAACAAATAATCATCTAACCACCGAGATTTCAGTATATGTTGTATCACATAACAGTTATATTGAATGTTAATTTTACTCATGAATTGTTTGAGATTGGTTATAACTTCTTCTTCTTTCACAAATTTATTTTTCATTATGGATACATTGCCAAATGCAATAGTGAAAATACTGTTTGGTTAAATTAAAATGTATCCTCAATTATAACCATACTTCTTTACAATTATTACAATTATTATTGACTTCAAACAACACTTTATTCAGAAACAGCCATTACAGTTTTTTTTTTTTTTCCCATGACCATTTGATGAATGTATCATAAAATATAAGAAATGGGTATTTAAAAATTAGTTATACAAAATTAATATTTATTTATGAAGTATAAATCATAATGAACACCAAAAAATCAATAAATCTAAATTGTGTTCAGAGGTATTAGATATTTTCAACAAGAGTTCATTTGTTTTACTACAAGATAAGTAAAAAAGTAAAGTACAATTTTTAAAAAAAATTACTTAGACACATGAATGGAATAGGGTTATTTTTTAATATAATCTCCTCCTACTTTTATGCATTTATCCCATCTATTGAATTCCTTCCTGAAAGAAACTTTTGGATATGGTGTGAAGCTAATTTTAGGCAGTTTCCATGACCTCTTCATCAGAACAATGATTCCCTCACAGCTTTTTTTATAAAAAACCAAAAATATAATAATCGCTTGAAATCAGTCAGGAATGCATAGAGTGGACTAAAAAACTCAAAACCGAAATCTTGAAGACAATGGATTGTGTTATTGGTCCCAGGAAAAGCGTAATCATAAAGAAAAATGACACTTTTTGAAAGTTGACCACTCCTTAGGGATATCAGTGATCGCAGTAGTTCACATTCATTTTCACTATTCATAGTTTCTTTTTTTTGAAGGATGAAACTATAGAGTACTATATTATTATTGTCCTTACTTGTAACTTTCATGTCTGTTTAAAGTTTTATACATGTTATTAGATAGTTTTTCTAACAACTTTGGTTGCTTTTTTATTTTCCTTATCAAGTTATTAGTATTGATTTTTCAAATTTTAGGTTCGAATTAAGTAAGTTTTCGGATTATCAGAGTTCGGATTAGGGAAGTTGTACTATAGTTACATAAGAATACTTCACCACTTCAAGATGTCATATTTACCAATGTGTGGGAAAAGGGTTAAAAACATGAGTCACATTATTCTTGAACGCAGAGAAGGAAACAAAACACTAAGGGAAAAGTTACAAACAGACCTTCAAAAAACCAACAATGACAATAAAAAAGCCAATTTTACAAATCCTTACCATACCACCAATGCTACGCCTTGCTGCTCACATCTGTAGAGAACACATTGTGATATCGGCATCACTTAAATAAAAGTAACTTTCCTTCACACATTTTTACAATATCTCCATTGGACAGATGACAAGAGCATATGATTAATAGCAGAATACTAATTATTGAGCGATATGTGATTGAGAGAGAAAATTATTTCCCTTTATGTTTTTACTTTCTCTCATACATATGAAAAAACATAACATATCAATATAGAACCATACCAATATTTTATAGAAATATTCCTGCTCGTAGCACCTGTAAAGAATATAGGGTGCTGGAAATCTACCTATGGTAATACTCAACAAAGCCATGTAAAAGACTAACCGAAATTAAATGTCCTTTCCAAGTTCAGTTAGTGTATGATAGAGTCTTGTTTGCTGAACACTATAACTGACATTATTTATATAAATATTCTTGAACATTATCTAAATTCACGATTACAATAAGATATGGACAGGGAATTTCTATTTCAACAAGATCATGTACCTCAACTTTTCATCTAAAAGTTACATTAACTTGAAATGCACAATAACTGATTGAATTGGAAGCAAGGGCGTACCCAGGATCAAAACTAGGGGGGGGGGGGCAAGCCATGGTCATTCAATATACAATTGATTATTAAAATAGTTATTTCAAGAATTGTATTAAATTCCAGCAACAAAATGTACAATAAAGATTTATTTTTTTGCTTCCAGGGGGGGCAGCTGCCCCCCCTGCCCCTTGCTGGGTACACCCATGATTGGAAGTGTGAAACTATCAGGTTACAATCTCCTGATATACAGTCCTTTAATTCTAATCTGTTGGACTATGTTAAAGACCATAGAATTTGTTACACTCTTCTTGAAGGTCTAAAAAACAAACTACAATAGACAGAACCATAAATGATGGTAAAATCTGGGACGAATTTGCTTACAAATTAGATGTCTGCTACATAACATGAAACACTTTTCTTTAAGGATTTGTAATACAAATAAACAAAACTTTGAGATTTATTGGTTTTTTTTTCCTTGTCATTTGTACTTACTACATAATTAAATATTACTATTTTGTGAAAGCTCTGTATATTGGAGTGACATATACTGACAATTAATTACTCTATCTATAATAAGAATTTAACCAATTCAAAAACACAAAATTTTATTAAATGTTTTTATATGTGATCTTTTCAAAATGATAGTTGTTCAAAAACTTTTGCTATTAGTTTTCATAAAAATTAATCGATTCTAGCTAAATCGGGTTTTATGGTTCGGTCAATAAAAGGGAACAGCCTAGGTTATAAAATTCATACCAAAAGAGAGGGTTGATAAAATGTAATCTCTTTTATAGTCTATACTAAAATGAATAGTCCCAGCTCATGAGTTACACAAGTTAGACATCTCTAATAATCAATTCCTAAAAATGGAAATTAGCTAAAATTGTAAACCATTTTAACATATTTCATTATAAAATCTTTGAATTGCTCATTATTTGTGTATATAAAATGAATATATATAATGTTTCGAAAGTTTGGATCAATTTCATTATCAAGTAGCCTAGAATGTCCTAGAATTATATTGAAAACTAAAACTAGTAACCTAAAAAAGGAATGCGGGGCTAAAGCTAGGCCTGAATGGTCAAAAAAGTAAGTAAATATACAAACATGATCAAGTAACACAAGAAATAGCAAACAACCAAATTGAACCTAGGATATACATTGGTCAACGGAAGAAATATTAATGTTCAAACGGGGTAGTTTACCTGACTATTTTTTAGGAGTGAACCTTTTATTGTCTCTTTCACATGAGTTTAGAACTTGACCTTGCATTCACCCTTGTGGAGAATTAACCAGAATTTTTTTTTATTTTCAATTCCGTTTTTCTTAGTAACAACCATAATTGGCTTGTTATGATCCTTCAATTATGTTCCCCAGTGTGTTATCTTTTGCCTCTTCGCAGTTAAATTTAAGATTTTCAGACCAAATATATTCGACTATTTTAGATTCATCTAATCGTGTTATTTTTTAATACTTAAAGGACTTTTTGTCATCACAAAGTACTGCCCGTCACTCTCACATTTAATGAGTTCCTTTTTTAGGTTTTGCTTTAGTTTTAGTTTCCACAATAGTCCTAGCCTTCTAGGCTATGTTAGTTCTTTTCAAGATTTCTCACTTGATAATGAGAGTTGACTCATACTCTTGAAAAGTTGTAGTCATTGCATATACACAAATGTCCAAATAAATTATACCAAAAACATGGGGGAAAAAAATCATCAGTATCCAACAAATTTAAAAATGATATTTTAAAGAAACCTCCAAAACAAAATTATAAAATATAATTTTTAAATGAAATTAACTATAACTTAAACTTAGGTGAAATAATTTACTTATAATGCTCTCATAAATCATAAATTTCAAGAAATTTTCTCCTCTAAGTTACACCAAACAATTGGACAATATTTAAGCTATGTTAATCATAAAATCTGATTGGATGCCTTTCATTCTGTATAATGTAATCATAACAATTAATCTCCCAATTTAAAATTTTTAAATAATGAGTTATTTTACTCTTGGAAATATGGGAGGAGACAAAAACTGAATATTTATAGACCAAGAGAAAAATTTAAAAATACAAACTAGAAAATTCATCCCTTTGATCTAATTATTTAGATTTATCTTACTTAACAATTACAATCTCACAATATCTCATTAGAACATACAAAAGCACAAAATATTTATACTGTTGAGATATCATATCTCTTACGATAAATTTCCTATTAAATAAGAAGTGTTCGCTTAAATAGATTATCACAATATTATTTATACAAAAATTAACACTAATAACTTTAGTTCATATTGCTCGGCAAGTAATAAATGATATTGTAACCATTCACTTGAAATGAGCAATATGTATGGAAACTTCAAATACCAACTTGAAAAAAATACACAAACACACATAATATTCCACAATAAACACTTTATTTGTAACAAGATAATGATTCAATGGCTAAGTCATTTTATTCAGTTGTTACATGTACACAAACCTTGGTTCAATAAATGTGTACATGTAACAACTGAAGATCAAATGACTTGGTCATTGAAACATCACCCCGTTACAAATAAAGTAACAATTGAATAGTGCAAAATTTAGCACTAACCTTTTTGAACTTAACACTTAACTAAAAAAATATTCAAAGCATAAGATGTCAACCTCATTCAGACATTTTAAATAATAATTATGATAATTTTAATTTTATTATAATAATTAAAAATCACTCACTTGTTATATAAATATCAAGAAATAGTTTTCGCTTGATAAAGTTCATAAAGTTGTTTGGTTCTAAAGAATATTATAATATTTTTGAACCTATTATATATATATATCAATTCATTATAATGAAAGTGTATTAACCTATCGTACAATTTAAAAAGGTATTATGTGTTTGGTGAAATTCCATCCAAAAAGTTCATGAAATGTTAGTTCAATTTCACCAAACAAAAATTTCACAAAAGAATGAAAATATCACAACTCTTAACTAAATTTTCCAAGGAGGAAAAATCAATAAAACGGGTGAAATAACCATCTGATTTTACACCAAACTATAACTAAATATAAAGACAAAACTGAAATTTCAATGTCCTCAAATCTGTCACTTTCCAAAATGAATGCTAAATTGAAAAGATTTTATAAATTTCATACTACAGTATAAACTATAATATCTATGAACAATAAAAACAATTTTTCAAAACATCCTTCTGATCTCTTTCATCAACGGACAAAAATGATAACACAAATTAACAGCATTTCAATTACTTACTCTAGTCGACTTTATTTTCTTTCGTATGAGTTTTGTAAACTACGATCCCTCATGATGAATTTGTTCATGAGGTCGTTATTACATGAAAATAAAAACTGTATTTAAAAAATACACATTAATAATAAACCACTAGCCACAACAAAACACATATGATGAGTGCACACCACAGCATCCAAGCAATAACTCAAAATGTGATGTAAAAATTTAATGTAATACCAACATAAGAACAAAATATTGATGATGGACCATAGTTTCCAAAATACTTAACAAAGAAAAGAATAAAATTACAAGACCACCGTAACTAATTAAAATAATATTTGTTTTCGACATGGTTAGAATCTGTATATGATTTTTTTTTTTTTAAATTAACATCAGTAATCTCCTGTGATAGAAATGATCTTAAATAAATATATAAGCAACAAATTATATCTCAACTGCACATACTATGATTGTGAATACTTCTATAATTAGAATGGTTAATAATAAATGTTAGACTTACCGTGAAAGAACGCCATGAACAGTGCACACAAATGGTTAAGCATCAATTTTGGTTATAAAGAATAAACATGCAATAAATGCACATGCAACTAATTAAAAGCAGTGAACACGTTTTGTAATACTGGTAAAAAATAACAGAAAACTAACTCCAGAAAGGATAGGTAAAACAGAAACAAACAAAAATATGGTAAAAAAATAAAAATATATTTATATCATTTGAAATAAAATGTACTAAAAAGTGCTTATATATAAAAGTAAAATTTCAAATCAATTTAAAAATGTTTATCTATATTTTCCTTCATAATAATTATTGAATTTTAATTAAACTGAAACATTTTTCAATATTTTAAAATATTAATTATATTGTAATCAACCAGAAATTGAGAGAAGTAAATTACAAGAATTGGTCTTAAAATTTACAAAAAGGAAAAACATCACATGCATATGCTTGTAAAAAAAATTATCAAAACATCAAAATTAGAATAGTTGAAGTTGTAATAACAATATATATTCTTCAAGAACTTAATGGAACAAGCTCTCAAGTGAAATTAATTGTGGACGAGGGAGATGACAGAAATTTAACATTTTTTTAATCCAAACGAATTTGTATGGATTCAATAAAAATCAAATTTTAAGACAACTTAATTACTTACATTTAAAAACAAACTATTTAGGAGACAAGTTAAATTTGCTTGAAAATTCACAACTTTCAATACTAAACTCTTAACTTTAATTATTATAAAAATCTAATAATTGAAACCTTTCAAATAACCATTAAACAAATCAAATTAGTACATGTGAACTTTAAATGTTTTTTGCAAGTTCAGGACTTTATTTTTTTTTTTATTAATTTTAAAATTTAATAATTCGACTATCTAAAACTTAAAACTTCAGAACAATTTTATTCCCTAAAATTAGTCGAAGGGAAGCTTAGTTATTTTAGTTATGTCAAAAATTACAATTTTTCAAATAAATTTTGAAGATATGTTTTCTAAACAATTGCATATATTTTTTAAATGTCATGAATAAAATTATCATGAGTTTTTCTAGTAAATAATAGACCTTGTTTACAAGAAATTCCAGGGTTACCCAAGGGATACCCGTGGGGGGGGGCTTAAAAAAGTTTCAGTGTTTACCCCTAGCATAGTGAAGATGTTGAGAGCTAGGATTATGATTATTCACAAAAGCTAAAATTATAGGAACTTGTTGAGCTGACTACACATCAAAAGATGAAAAGTTATCCATCTAGCAGACCTAGATGGACTGTTGCACAAAGCTCCTCCCCCACATAAAAAAAAAAGTTTATTTAATAGTTTAAAATAATATAGAATTTGAAATTTAACTGTTATTTTGAACATTTCAAACTACAAAAAATTATTTTGTAGTAGATAGAATCACCGTTTGTATAGATATAATAAAGTATTAAAAACTAAGAGGGGGATAAAACTTTCTATAAAGAAGCAATTTTTCTCGATCCTTTAGTTATTTATTGAATATGTTCATCCAAAGCTCTTGACGTTCTCATTGAAAACATGAAATTACAACAATAATGAGATAACATATGGTTTAATGTAATGTTGAATTTAATAAAGTTACACTAAACAGGATACAAGTATTGATATTATAATTTTTTTAAATATCGGATACGGAAAAATATAGGTTGAAGTAAATATAATGCACTAACTACGTCACTCATGAATACAGTTCTTTATTTTCTTATAAACCACAGTGAGAGATGAACTGAATCAGAATAAGGGTGATCTTAACATATATTTTATCTAAAATGATGAAAAAACTTACCAGAATTCACAGTATAACGAGTTTTGGCACTGGTACAATATGCTTCAATCACACGAAGTATCTGAGCATCTTCTTCAAAGCCTCTTTCACCTGGAAACAGAATTATACAGTGAATAAAATTGGATTGTAATAATACCTTAACTAAAAATACGTCACATATCAAATTTAATTGGAAAAAATTTTAGACTCAAAAATAAGTACAGATACACTTTCAAAAGTCTGTACCACAGTGCTCTGGTCTTTGTTTATCAAAAATAAGTAATTAAAAAAAAACAATCTCCCCCTCCCCTCCCAGTGAATACTGATACAAAAAGAACTTGTAAATATTGTTTGTTTTTTTTTTTTTTTTTAATTCTTCAGTTCTGACTAGAGATAATAACAAAAATTATTTGTTTATTTTTTAATTTATTTCAATATATAACAACCATTATTAATATTATAATAGTCGGATGAACAATTTTTAAACGTTTTACAATATTTAAACTATATACTTTTACAAAGTTTACTATTCAGTATATTAATTTATAATATAGATATAACGTTTTAAAACAGATGACCTTTTTTTTTTATGAAATAGGTTAGTTTTATATTTAGTTTGTTTTGTTTTAATAGTTTTATTAAATTATATATGTTGCAAAATTTGTGTTATTGTGTAGGGCTAGCTATTTTTTATACTGTTGAAAGCTCATTTTTACTAGAATTACAAAACAACAAATCTTCATCAGAAGATAACAAACAAAATCAAATGAAATTTTTTAAGTTTTTATATGGGGTATGTTATGCTTATGAATAATAATTCAGCTACACTTTAAAAAATGTTATTTATTTTGATTTGTCAAGTTCAGGTAACAAAAGTAAAACGGCTATCAAATTACAAATTTTCTAGAAAAATAACATTAACAATATTAAGTTTTTGAAATTCAATTATAAAACAATTCACAAACAATTCTTTAAATTGGTTATTTTCACATAGTAGAGAACGTTATAGGATGGGTCAAAAACTGTTAATGAAATTTCTACTGAAACATCTGTTTTGAGGACCTTTAAAATAAAAATAAAAAGTTATTTTTAGAAATGGTGCCTGTGCATCATCTGTCTGTCAGTCTAACATCAGTACAAGCTCTAGAGATCAATTGAGTGAATCAATTTAAATCAAACTTGGTTTGTGGCCATATTTTGGGGTATATCTAGGAACTTTTTTCATTTTTTATTTTTTTAAATTTTTTTATAACTCAAAATTTACCTTCTGTAACAAAAACACAATATTCCAATTTATAAAAATCAACTTCAATAGTTTTAATAAAATTTTGCTAAAAGTAAGCCCCTAAGTACACAAAAACATGTATTGGTCACCATCTCTCCAAAAATATCAGTCCTCGAGTTATTGGTAAAAAAAAACAATAATAATTTAACAAGAAACCATTTTAAAAGAAGTATTTTCTCAAAATCGGTTTTACCAATTTAGTCTAAATTTGGGTGGAAAGTGAAGATTAATGACCCAAATCAATAGTCAAAATTGAAAATTAATAGAAATTACAGTTACGAAAAATTTCTAAAAAATAAAAACGAATCTTTGATAACTGTCACTTTAACTTTATTTCATCTCATAATATTTACGCTTTAAACGATTTTATGACACAAGTTTAAATTTTATTTAAATATATACATATTGTTAACAATAATCTACAGAATCTGACTGCATCCATGATAGTTTTTTACTTTTTTACTGAAAACTACGAACTGACATTTTTGGTGATAATTAGTTTTGTGTAGTAAGTGTTTTCCATTTTGAATGGGTGTGTAAGAAAGTTTTTACAATGTTTTTGAATTGTTTATTTTTTAATGGAATCAGTAGTATTAAATTATGATAGGAAAGAAAAAGATATTTCTGTAGATTACTTACTTGTTTTCCTGGAATTACGACTGATTTTATCATCTCTACAACGCAGAGGAGGGGAAGGACGCAGACATGACACACTCCATGGTCGACTCTGATTATTATTTCTGCTCAGCATCTAATTCAAAAACAAAATATGTTTTTAAAAAATTTATAAAGTTCCTTATAAATTTTACAACAGATAATTATCCAATAGTTTACATTAACAAATAGAAGACTGTTAAAATCTGATAGGGAAAAATAATTTTATCAAGAGTATAATATTTTTGTGAAACTAATCATTTTCATTACTAAACTTAACAATGTTTTTATTATTTTGTGTCATAACCACATTTATATATTAATATTAAATTCATTAGATACAAATCTAATTTGTCAATTCATATTTACTTTGAAATTCCAAGTAACTTGATATTCCAAATAAGGAGGTTTTATATCAATTGTACCAATTTTTTAAACAATAGATGTAGTAATTAATGAATTAAATTAACACAATTTTGGGCATCAAAAAAAGTATAAGATGATGATAATGGTGTACTTTGGGAGTATGTAATTTATATTGGCAAGAAGCATGAAATGATTAGAGAAAGAAAGTGAGTGAGGTTGTTTGAAATTTGATCAACACTTCACTAAAGTCAACTTAAATTTTAATTAATAACATATCAATAGTTAAATGTTGCACCTTTTACGCCTAACATTTATGGAAAACTAATTAGGAAATTATGAAAATCTCATTTAATTGGGCTAAGGACCTAATTTATAGTGTAATTTATATTTTTATAGTACAAAGACTTATTTAATAGGCAACAAGTTTTTTTGAAAAGATGGGGTATTTTAAAACTTCAAATAACAACCTATATTTTTATAACCCTAACTGATATCGATATTAAATCAATTTTTATTATAATTTTATTTCGCAACAGCAACGGTTAATTTTCTAATACACTATTTAAAAGAACTAAAACCTCCTAAAATTACTAGAAAAATCAAATCAGTGCAAAATACCTTTGTACAACCATAATATCAAAATTTTTATTATCGACATTTCTTACTGCACTAATTATTATTTAAACTTATTTTGTAATTTTTAAGGAATTAAATTTACTCGTCTTAAAAAAAATGTATATACATTCCTAATGAATAAATTGTAAAACGTAATTGAACTTCATTTTTCTTAGTCAAAGTTTTTTTTTTAATTTTAATTTCACGATCTAAAAGTTGGTTAGTAAACCAAATTATTTCAAACAACCTCACTCACTTTCTTTCTCTAATCATTTCATGCCTCTTACCAATATAAATTACAATATATCTTCTGTACAGTACAATACTGTATTTTGAAGATTTTACTAAATTTGTTTAATAAATAGAGATACTGTAAATAGAAAATTTAAAAGTTTTACTAAATTTTCCCAAACCAATTTTTTTTAATTAAAAAGAAATAACAGTACAGATATTCCGTGTTGTAAACACTGTTCAAAACTTAATAGTACAACATTTTTATCGATCGCCGATGACTTCCAGTCTGGGAAGTCTATTTCTGTTATCCGTCTATTCTCTCATCCGTCACCCCACCGGTCTCGAGAATGACGGTTAATTGAGACTCTACTGTACTTACAGCTGGTGATGTTTATTTATTTAATTCGTCGTCTAAAACAGTGTTTTTATAGAACTAATAAAATTCAATATGTGCACCATTAGTCGCTCGGCAAATGTCCAATCGATAATCAAGTTCTGCCCAAACATTAGTTAACATGTCTTTGTTAACTGTTGTAATTGTTTGATTAATCCTGTTCCTTAAGTGATTTAGGTCACAAATTTTTCTCGAAAAACAATGTTTTTGATGTACCCTCACAAGACGAAATCGCAAGGTGTCAGGTCTGGACTCCTTGGAGGCCAGCGTATAGGTCCTTGCCAGTCTATCCATCAAAGTCCAAGCTTTTCATTTAAAGTGTCTGTGAAAAATGCACTTAACCCTAGCACTGCTGCATGTTAACTTTCTTCGTTTGTTAAAAAATTAATTAAATATATTATTTCTATACAAAACCTAACTTATAAGATATCATTTTTCTCAGAAAGATGCATAGAATCCATCTATGCAATAAAAAAAAATTTTTTTGAAACGGTTTTGGAGTAAGTATGTTACATGTCAAAATCGAAGTTACCAATTTTCAGGAAAAACCTGTATATTCCAAAATCAATAGCTTACTACCTTTTTCTAAGATATACAAAAGTTTTGTGTAATATTTTTGAATATATTTAGGGGGAAAAAAAATAAAATTTGTTATATTATCAAAAAAACAAAAAATAGTTTACGAAAAAATGTAAAATGATAATTTTTTTTTCAAAAAATCACAAAAAATAGTAATATTTATCTTATACAAAAGTTCTATATCTCATTATGTTCAGAAAGGTGCATAGAATGTAGGTGTGTAGTGAAAAAAAATGTTAGATGTATCACATTTGGTGTTTTTTGGTCAAATACCAAAAAATCAAAGAGTAACGGAGCAGAAATTTCACAGAAATGGTAATGAATAACATACTAATAGATTTTTAGGATTTTTTTCAACCATTTCTTGAGATTTGTCATATATTTGTGAATATATTTAGGGGAAAAAAATAATAATATGTTACATTTTCTAAATAAAAATACCGATTTTCCCTAAAAAGGTAACTTTTACAAGTGAGGTTAGGTTTGTAACCTCCACATATTAGACTCACTAGTACCAATTTGAAGATAGATCAAAGACAAAACTTATAGATTTAACTAAGAAAATATATACTTTACAAAGAATAACACATATATTCACTTTTATAATCATATAAAACACTAAATATAAGAAAATATGCATATAGGCTACACTTACAATATTGGCCTAGGTTATCCCAAATATGAACCTTTCAAAAACTAAACTATCACTGAAAAACATAAGCTTTAGATATTAAAACACATATATTGTAACTTGTATACACAATTTATATACAATTTGTATACACAAACCTTCAAAATAACAAAAATCTAATCCCAAAACCAATATTTGCCACACCAAATATTAGTGTTCACGTCAGACATTTTCTACGTTTGGACGTTGGACTTCACTTCAAAACAACAAATTGTAAGTAAGCAATATCTCAACTCAAGTGGTACCAACTTATAGAATGGAATTTCCCCTACAACTTAGTGTAAAGAAAAATAATTTTAAAACCAAAGAGAAACGAATACGTGTATTCCTAACACTGCCAACTGTATTTCGTCTTGTCAAGTTTGTTCTACGTTCAAGTAGGAATATCTCTGGATCTATGAGACGCAGAAAAATTTGTAATCTATGGTTGGAAAGAGAAACATGTGATCTATAGAACAGTGTTTTAGTTGACTTCAATGACAGATAAATAGAGTTGGAATAATATCGGGAAAAATGGCGTCGCGCTAACGATAAGGCGCAGAGTTCAAATCTACGATTTTACGCATCAAAAATATGCGAACTTCACCAATTTTTGGAATATTATTTATAACGTTTTGTCGTATTTTTTTTTGCATGATTATGCATCTACGGAACATTAGCTTTCCAACGGTATTTTATTTATTGCGATCGGACAATTTTAAGTGGGCGTAACGTTGAATGGCAAAATACGTGTTTTATAGAAATCAGACTAATTATGGACGAAGCGCTTAGGTCGATTCTGGGTCGAATATCACTTGCCGGGTTAAGAGCGGGGGTGCGCAATCTTCTTGGATGTTGGAAATGAAATGTAGTTTCACCTGAAAAAAATGATATCACCTAAAAATGATTGTTTTTTATCAATCTTGTTCAACATTTCAATAGCGAAATTAAAACGTTTTGCTCCATCATCAGGTTTCAATTCCTGCAATAGTTGGATTTTATATGCGTGTAATTTTAGTATGTTATGTAAAACTTTGTGGATTATTGTTTGTGGAATACCTAACTCTAGGCATCGTCGAGGTATTGACTTCTTAGGACTTCTGATTGCAGATTGTCTAATAAGTTCAACTTTTTCATCTGATACACTTGGCCTGCCAGATGATTTCTGCTTTTTTTATCCAGTTTCTTCGAATTTTTGAACCAACATCGTATGTTATTTTCATGTGGTGGATCTTTTCTGTATTCACGTCAAAATGCATGTTTCACTGAAATACAGACTTGAATTCAGCCAGAAAAAAAACACACTTTGCTTTTTCTTTATTAGAGAACATAATAACACACTCCCGAAAATACAAAACACACTACCACAACAATGGAAGAAATAATTTTGAGGTTACAACAGCTGTTAAACAAACTTTTGGGTTATAGGCTATCAGCGATACCAATACAACACCACAAAATTTCTCTACTGTCCTCGTATGAATTAATAAAATCCCACCATTCTTTTATGATAACCCTGTATATCATCATCATCTTATACTTTTTTGACGCCCAAAATTATGTTAATTAACTCATTAATTACTACATCCATTCATTAAAAAATTGGTACAATTGATATACAACTTCCTTATCAGAAATATCACCAAGAATGTGTGGCACACTTTCTCCTCTGTAGACTTCGCTTTGATATTTTATCAATCATACAAAATATAAGTTAAATTTTCAAAATTACTCATACATTTAATCCACAGTACTTCCAATTAACTGAGTTTCTCAAATTTGTCCAAGATATTTCTGAAATGTTTTCAGGAAACAATTCTCATTGATAAGAGTAAACTTTAAATTTAAATTAAAACTTCAATCCTTTTATGGTTTTTTTTTTAACTCCCTTATAAATAATATAAAAACATTTATGTAGACTACTTTTTTTTCCATTAATGTTATTAAATCTGAGAGTTAATGAAACAGCAGCAACATAGCAAATATTATTTATTTTGTTTAATGTGATAGTATGGTTAGTTAAAAAGCACACCTAAACTATCAAAGGTTTGACTTCCACTTTATTTTTACTTACCAATTATACAAAGTATAGGGTAAATACAAAAATTTCAACCTCAGTTTTAAGACTATTCATAGCCTCAACAAGTAACCGAAAAAAATGATTCTCACCATGATTTGTCCTTCCATAATCGTTGTCAGTTATAAATAAGCACGATAGCAGCCACAAAAATTAAGATAGGAACATGAAATTTGGCATAGGAAACTATAAGCACAAACAGATTTTGTTCATATCTCGAAAGTTATTCAACTTAACTATAACACTAAATTAGATAAACATTTTCAGATTTCAATTTTGTACACAATGGTACCAACCCCACTAAACGATGACAAATAGCAAAGTTACTGTCAAAAATAAACCCTGAACCCCTCCCTCTCCCGAAAATGTAATATTATTTATAGTTGAGAGAGCCTGCAGGGTCGGATCGCTGACTTTAGTGTAGCAAGGGGAGGATTTTTCCATATTTTATTCATATATACAGGACCGAGACATTGCCATGAGCATAATGAGTTCAAACTGTTTAATAACAGGCTAGACAGCGTCAAGAAAGTGGTGATATACACAATTACGAGGTTCATAAAACTGGTGTAACAATTAATTGTCTTATGCAAATTTACCTTATACTACATATACTGAACAAGAACCTTTGATCTACCAATACAATTTAAAATTTCCTACAAGGCCCAAGAGACCAACTTGTTTAGTGATCCTTGAACTCTATTAATGATATAACTAGGTTGAAACAATTCATGTATATAAACAAATCAAGCTTACAAACCAAAAATAATTTTATAAAATGCCTGTAAGTAATCTTTTTACTTAACTGAAAGTAATTTAACTGATATTTTCAAAAATGTATCTCTTCACAAACATAACTTACAAAGCTCAATAAATATTTAATCAACCACTTAAAAGATCTTATATCAAAAGGGGGTCATATAAGACATAATGCCACCATTAATAATATCCTTTCTTTTGTTTTTCCACATACTTATATGTGCCATAATGCAAGCTAACAGAAATCATATTCCAAAATATAATATTTTACACAGCGGACCCTACATAAAAAATTCATTCAAAAGTCAAAATCATCGAAGTATCTATTTAATATGGTAGGAAGCTTGACCAAACATTTATTTTCTTAAGATATTAGTATAAGAATCCACATGGTACATACCACTGAACCTTCTCCTTCCAAAAAAAGCCTTATTTTTATAAATGTCTTATATTTAATAGATATTAGATGTTTTTCTAATTTCAGAAAATTCAATAAAATTATTTTTTACTCTCCAACTGTCAATTACAATCAAAAGTACATTAATAATGTTTAACTTCACTTGAAAAAATAAATAAATAAATCCATGCATTGTTACATTCTGTCCTTCAATCTAATCTATTTCTTTTCTTTGTAAAGACTCCGACAGATTAAACATTGCAAAATTGTTCTACCAGAATATGGGAAACTATTACTAAAATGTTGCTTTTTTATTTATATACTATCAACATCTGGCCGAAGTTACCAAAGTATAAATAAAAGTAATACAGATTAACGGTATGTGAACTTTCTCCACAATGTCTTTTACAATAGTCCCTATTTTCCATGTATTCCAAGACAGATATGAACCTTTTATTATATAAGTGCAGAACCTTGTATTATATGTAAATAGTCATGCAGAACTTTTGAAATCTTATTATTCTTTCAAAAGATTCCAGTATAGTTATGTAAATAAAAACACATAACCAACACGTTCGAAAGTGTGTTTAGAGAATGTTTTGTAAGTTCAAAAGGTTTGTATAATATGATGTGGCGCCAGCGTTATATATTATATTCATGTAAAATGAATAGTATAGTGATTTTTTATACTAACAACTCCTGCACATTAGTCTAATTTATTATACTATAAACCATACTGTATCACCAATTTAGAAAACAACCTTTATTTGTATCATGAAAAATGTCTTTTTCAAAAACCACATTGGGATATTACACAGATAAATCTCCTAACCTTGTTGAAATAAAAAACAATGAGTTCGTTGACCCCTCTCTAGTTGCTTAACCACCACACTTTAAACCAACATGCCTAATGAGAACAAACAGTATTACACTGCTTAACACACTGGAAAACAAAACCAATGCTAACATCGACTTGAACTTTCAATCCTTGGGATTCCATACACTGAACTTCAGTGAAAGTATAAACTGAATCCTTCATTAATTGTACAGCCATATTAGTAACAGACATGGCCGTAACAGACAAACGCACAGCACACTGCTAAGCCACTCCAACAAGCAGGTTATTTCACTCAACTCAAAAGCTATGTTATTGTAAATTCGAAACTTCAAAAAACAAGCTCTATCTTTGACAACTCTTATTATTAGACTTTTTACCAATGAGAAATATTTTTAGTTAAATATGTTAATATAATTTTTTTCGTCATTAAATAAAATCATAGTGAAGTGATTGAACATACCATTAATTATATTATAATTAACAACATATAGAGAAGAAGATTGTATACTACAAGTAAGATGTATAGAAAGTCCATGCAATGTCAATGGCCGTCTACAGTCTTCATAGTTCACGAGGGAAATATATATTATCATGATTTACTTCACCAATATTTGCTATTTTACAGAATATTTAAACACAATCGTTAATCAAATACAATTTACTCTAGTATCGAGGTATGTTTCATTCCCATGCTAATGTTGATTACAATATTTTAAAATGAAATGTATACCATGAAAAAAAATGTAATTAAAAAAATATTTGTGTATAAAGTTTAACAAAAATAATGTATTAGGGTTATTATACTCATTAGTCATTATATTATTATTTTGATATTGATCGCAAAAATGTTTTCAAGTGAAAAGGTACCTTGAGTTTGTATCAAAAAGAAAATTCTAGATAGCAGTTAAGTATTAAAATGGGTAAATTGAAATATGAAATTTTCCAGAAAATTATCTAAAAAACATAATTGTACCAGTTCCTCAATGACAAAAATATTTTTATCAATCATAAAAAGTACAGAATTGTAGGTTTTAAAACCTCTTCAAGTCTCTAAAATAGACAGATGTTTTTTAAACTTGTTTTGTTTAAAGAAATTTAAAAAAAGGTAAATGTCTAAAAATAAGTTGTCAAAGTTAAATCTAAAACGTTAATTAATTTTCACAAGTGCTGTGTGCTTGCCTGTGGAAGCCTTGATGTTTATAGCTGGAATCCTCATCTTGAAACACCAATGAGCATACATTCCAGAACGATAAGTCGGCGTCACCGTAGAAGAGGGAGATGTAGGCTGTGGAGATGTTCGAGGAGTTGAACCAAATGGTGATGTACAAACACATTGTGCTTCATAGTTGCCAGAGCCTTCTGATTCCGGTGGAAGAGATAAATCCGGACCAGGAGTAGTCAAATCCGGAGAAGCTATATCTGCAAGACCAGAATCAGAAGAGCGGTGGCTACCGGAATACTGACACTCGTCATTGCGGATATAATGGTAACTAAAACTACGATGAATCGGCCTAACTTGTTCATCACTCGAAGACGAAATAGGGTCGGTAACTATTTCAGCAACAGAAACAGGTTTTGGAGGAAGTGTTAAGCACGAGGAATGTGCAGGTTGGATATGGTGAGAAGTATTCGATGGAACTGGAAGACTCTGGTGTTGATTATAATTAAAGTTGCAATAATCCAAAGTGTTCAGAGAAGGTTGCATTGCAGTATTACTGTCCATACGAGTCAGATCTGAACAAATCCCTGCAGCAGGTCGACTTATAGTAAGAGTGCTTCGGTAAGTTCCTTTCACATAACCTAAACAACTACTAGCGTCACTTCCAACTGAACTGCACAACACATTTAATTTAGATATAGATTTCTTTCCTTCTAATTCACTTTCAGAATCACTTTCCCTATCCGAACTATCAGATTCAGAAACCCAAGTTTGAACAGCTTTTTGAGGATAGATAACACACTCTGTCCTATGACTACCACGCCGCAACACACTGTCTGTCTTTACTCCGAGGAATTCACTATAAAGCAATTTCTTTAAAACTTTTCTTGTAATAACACCTTTCTTTACAAGACGTGCAAAATGAGCCGCAAGCCTAGAATAAGGAGAAGAATATTCACTTACTGGAGGAGAGTGTGGTGGAGGGGTTGGACGAGCAGGCGACGTAGGTAGGGGTGAAGATACTCTGACATTTCTAATTTGTTGACGGATCAAATCCACCCATGTCTGTTGATCTTCTTTCGTTTGACAGATTGCTAGGATTCTTTCAATCATTGGACCTGAAGAATAAAATTAATAAATTAGCACAAAACGTAAAAAAAAAATTTTAACAATCAAAAATAATTTAGGAACAATTTTTTCTTTAAATAAATTTCTTTACTTTGTGCCTTTTAAGACTAATGAAGATAGAAAAAGAAGCATATATTATCTTTCTTTCTCTTTGGACATACATATCAATTATATTTTTCTTTGTAATTAGATCAAGATAAATTGTTTTATTGTAACATTATATATATATATATATCCAAATGAACTAAACTAAACCAATACTAAGATTTACAATCATATCACTCCAAAAAAACTAGATGGTGATAAAGATCTTGCTTCTTGCTATTAAGTCTGTTACTGGCAGCTCTGTTCATTTTTTTAAACTTCACAAATCCTATTTTCTTCTCAAACCGATTGGGTGACAAATCCTTGTTCTGAGATACAAGATGTGATTTATATATATATATATATATATATTAATGGTGAATTGCCTTGTAAATTTCAGTTTGTATAAATAAGCCATATTTAGAGAATTTTTTTTTTAATTCTATACTGTTCTATATTAACAAAGCTCTTTTTGGTTTAAAAAAATTATTATTCTATTGAAACTAATTAGTATTTTTATGTTTATGTGTATTAATTACCTGTAGTTAATCTTTTAATAACATTATCGTTTTTGTAATCATAATTTTATTCTGTATCTTGTACTTTGAAGTTTACTTACTTAAATATATTTTCAAGTATAACAGGCAAAGATGGAAGAAAGAACCAGCTATTCCTAACCTCACCTAATAATAAAAATAGTCATTCATTAATTTTCCTTTTAAAAATAAGTGACGATTTAAAGTTCATAATTTATATGAAACTTACCACCTATATATATTTGTTATAAAAATATGATTTCATGATAGATGTGAATGGAGTAAAATATCGTAGTGAATGTTGACCATTCAACTGGTTCTCTTTTTTAAGCATATCTATTGCACAAAGTTTTATACCATTGACTTGATGGGGAGTAGCTAAAAGTTATAATTATTTCTTGATCTACAGATCAACCCCAACTTAATTATTTATCTTGGAGCTATCTATATACCATACATGAGCATCCTCTTCTACCTCTAGCTATACAACTCTTCGTGGTCTGAAACAATGACCTCGAAAGACCAATCCAATTTAAGTGTCTTCATGATCAGTTCTAACATTTAAATCCGCCTTCAATAGTTGTTTCATTCTGTATTGCCAGGTGTCCATCTTGATTTGGTTTAAAAAAAAAAAAAACAGTTCTCATCAATCTCAAGACTTTTGATGTTTGTCTATCTATCTACAAGAAGGGATATTATTGTTTATTTTTGTGGAAAGGAGGCATATCGAGTAACACCTCCAAGAATGGTGTTGGGTAAGTCAGTATAGTTAGTACCACTAATACCAAGACACGCTAGCCGTTCCAATTTCTTATGGCTTCAGAGTAACATGACTTCTGCCATCATTCAAAGGACTCAATCTGTAATGGAAACACATTAACTTAACACTACTCTTAATCAAACTAGACAACCAATAAAGAAAACAACATCTCATGTTAGGAGTCATCCTAGCAGAAATATAGAATATCATAATAATTTCAACTCAACCTCTTCAACAAAGCACTATACCACAACAAATATGTTTTAACAAAACAACTCTAGTCAGTTGCATGCAGCTCAAGCAGATGCAGGGTGTGTTGTATACAATTCAAGTGGTAAAATGATTTGTTGTTCTTTGATCACATTAACATAACTTTAAACTAACTTACCAACGATTTCAAAGGCATTCTTGTGGGTATCTGTATCTTCTAATTTACTTATACTAATTCCAGTTAGAGGGAGCTTCCCCTGCAATCAAAATAACACAGTAAAAATGCATTTTCTAACATCATGATATGCTATACACTTATTTTGGATAGTTTATTGATTTATAAAACTTAATAACACACTCTAATTTGAATTGGTCAAATTTAATTTATTACCTTTTCTTACCAATTGAAATATCCCTACACGATCCAGCTAACCAAAATGCTGGTTGTGTTTATTGTTTATTTAGAAACTTTAAAATAATTTTTACTGCTTCTGTTGTTTTTAATTAACTTGCAGTCAAAATGATTGGTTATGTATTATATTATTTATTTGAATTACTTCTTTATATAATAGTCTTGTAACAAAATGTACTTAATTATATTTAGTGACTGTCTATTGCTTCTAAACTAGGCTTAAACTAATTTAAAAACTTGAATGAATTGATTTAAATGAAGAGCTATAGAAGCAAATCATGACAATGATCACAAATTGTTTGTGGTTTTGATGAGAGTACTGCTTCAGTTGTTTCAGCTAAGTTTTGTCTACAAAACAATTTGTCCTGATGTTTTTATTGCTGTTTTGTCACAAACTCTTGTTGAATTTTTGCCATCTTATATCCTCCGAGACTGTTCAACTTATTAGTAAAGTAGAATCTCAGATTTCTGTTTCTAATATCCTGTTTTACCTGATGTGATGTGAATACAGTTAAACAACAATGATAATGACATAAATGAATCACTAAATATCTAGAAAGAAAGAAAAGGGAAAGATGACACACAATGAGAGGCTGAAGGTTATTAAAACTTGAAACAGAATTAAAATATGTGGAAACTACTGGCAATGATATACTACTTTCCAAAGATGACAGATTTAGCAACAAAGAAAACTATAAACAACCTTCCATTAC
The DNA here is from genome assembly GCA_963513935.1 of Aphrophora alni. Classification (NCBI taxonomy): domain Eukaryota; kingdom Metazoa; phylum Arthropoda; class Insecta; order Hemiptera; family Aphrophoridae; genus Aphrophora; species Aphrophora alni. The sequence goes on from OY740771.1 coordinate 24,024,625, forward strand.
AACAAGCCTAAGATTAACTAAATATAAACTCACTTTATATTTAAATTAAATAAACTAATTTTTGTTTAAAATTATTCTGTGTGTAAAAATTACGTTAGAATAAATATTACGTAATCTTTTTTTTTAATCAAGGTCTAGGATTTTATTATTATATTAGTTTAAAAAAATAAAACTCATTTTACAGTTCAGTCCAATTAAGTTAATCTGTTATTAGTAATATAATTTATAAGGGGAAAATCAAATAGTTTTTATCTTTCCCTGTATCTGATGCTTAGCTCGTCCATTTATGTTGGATAACTGAGAATCAACTATATTTGTTCACTTATATTTATGCATTGTGCAAATGCAAAATAAAGATGGTTACCTTAAATCTCCTACAGAGTATTTTCATGAAAAAGTGTGACTGAATAAAAATTAAAGTAATTTTGAGGTAAATTTTAGTAAGTTAATTAATACATAGTACTTATATCATTATCAATTCATTGGCAGGTTCTAATAATGGAGAAACCTTCTAAAAAATATATTATTTTCATCTTTATTACAACAGTACATTTGAAATTATTCTATTAAAAAAGGTTTTAAAATGTAGTTTATATTTTTTAATAATTATTCCAAAGAAAAGACAAATACTTCATATAGCCTAATTATAAAATTAAATAAACTTGACACAAACTTACCTCATAAATAAAGGCACTCATTCGTTGACTAACACTAAGCATAAGAAGTGTGGTGGGGAAAAGAACCAAATATCTGTCTCTATGTTCAGGTCCAACAGCTACAGACCCCATATGTATAATATCACCCAGATTTGCTAAATCTTCACCTTCCCAACCTCTTACACCTCCACTCACTACTTCTAGTTCCATTTCCTTCTGACGACGTACAATCGAACACACTGACTAAAACCAAACAACAAATTGGTCCATAAATTTTAGATTTCCCAAAAGAAAAAAAAATTTAATTTGCAACATCCACTAATTTAAAAGATGAAACCTACGCTAAAATCCATTTATCATGAAATATATAAACAATAAAATAAAATACCTTAATTAACGTAAAATAAATTATATTTTAAAAGTATTTGACATCCATAGTTCCTACATTACTAGCTGCTAGAAAAACAGTAAATATGACATAATTCTTCTAATAATATCTGTAAAAAAAATACTAAATCATTATCAATGCACAAACTGTAAGGCTGTATTATCTTAGTTAACATAGACTACTTATAAATGAACTATTAATTCTACATAAATCACAAAACCCTTAAGAACAAAAGTTTTAATTGACAGAATTAGGTAAATGAACTAACATTTAGACAGTTGACAGTTGAGCTATTGAACTCTGCTCTTTGGCCTATGTTTGATACAACAGGAATAATATATTATTGATGATAATTTTTTGTAGATCTAGTTAGCTAACTTAACTTAAATTTAATTTTATGATTATTCTAATCAATCAGCTGTTAACAAAGTTGTAAAATTTCTTGTTATGATAACTGATGTTGAAATGGTTTAAATCATACATAAAATACAAAAATAAGGATCAAGAAATGGACGTATAAAAACCTGTCTCTACTGTGTGTCATTGTGGCACAACATTAAACGATCAGCTGGTTTACAATCATAGTAGACGTAAAACAATTCAAATCTATTAGACGTTGGTTTATATTCTAATCTAATGTTTGTTTACCTGTGTGTGTGTGTGTGTGTGTGTGGTGTAGTGTGATTTCAATTAATTACAATAATGTCTTATTGTATAGTTGTCAATAAAATATTATCAAAATACATAAATAAGATTTCATAGGTTTCAAACAAAAAAAAAAACATTGTGAAAACAAAGGATAGGCCTGAAAACAAAATATAGGAATCTTCATTGACTATAAAAGGTTCTTGAAAACTGGAAATTTCAACGAGACATTTTATCATATTTTTGGGTACATTTTAAAATAAATATTCAATTTAATTTTGCAAAAAAATCTTCAACCAAATACTGATCCAAAAAGTACATTTTTCCTCACTGTTTATTGATTATAGCTTACAAAATTTGATACTTATTTATTGGTACCCATTTTAAAATTAAATAAACATGACAAACTGAACCTTATTTTAAAATTTGGTTTCAAAGTATAACAACTTAAAAATGCTATAAACTTTGCATTGGTCCAAGATTTCACACATCATATGTTCTGTCCTAATCGTAGAGACTTTGGACACATTGTTTTGTTTGTTGCATTACCTGGTAAACTGTAATGAATGACCTGATAGTTTTTCGCTATCAGAACAATGGAAGAATTGCTAGTCAAAATAAAAAATGTTTGCAAGATGCAAACTGCCAATTTTTGCAGTTGGTTTTTGAAGAAAGTACCTCCGAAAATGAATGTCAAAATGAGGTTTGGTCAAATCGCATGTTATTTTTTAAGAGATTGACAAAATCTATGTTTTTTTCAATATTATTGAAAGTTTTGAAGCTAGAGCAAAAAAATGGCTTTTATGGTTTTGATTTTTTTACCCGCCTCTCAACAGTATCTTATTTCAAAGAGAACCAATTGAAATTCTGAAGATTGAAGTCCAGATATAATACATATTATTTTAGTTTTTATGTTCTTATACGGAATTGATTCAAATATTTTAGCTTTAAACTTCAATAAATTATAAACAATTTTCTAATTTGGAATTCTGTTATGCAACTTTTCCAACATGCACTTTATTTTGCACTATGTGCAGTGATAGTATAATGTGCACATTACAATATTTATACAGACAATATATAAGTGTGGGCAGTAGCCATGTCATGCATTATTGGAGGGGGGATGCACTTAGACCCTACTGTGTATTCTACGTACCGTGGTTTAAAATTCCATTGTAAGTTCCTCTAAACTTATTTAAACTGGCTCTAACTATTTTAAAATGAAATATTATGAAGTATGTTTAAACCTTTATGTTTAAACGGAAAGCTTGTATCTAATTGTTGTTTAAAGGCAAAAAACATTTCAGACATCAATTGGCTTATATAAAAAGAAGGAAGAAACAAATAAAGACCCCCTTCCTCTAGAATAATTAAATAGCATCAAGGTCAGAAAAAAACAAAAGTTGGTCAAGAGAAACCTAATAGGGAAAGTGAAAGAGAACGATCTAACCTAAGACTACTTAAAAAAGGTGTAGAGCCAACTAGGGTCTTTCAGGATTACCACACCTGTACTCATTAGAAGTGAGTCTCTGAGGGTTGTAACTAAATAAAAATTGTCCATAAAAATTTATTATAAAAATAAGAATAAATCTTACAGCATCACCTTTTGAGAAACATATATCTTAAATTAAAATCATTAAAACCAAGCTGCCAAAATATGGAAAAAGGTACATACAGAAGAGTTTTATAATTATAATCTAGACGAACTCACAGCAATATCCTTGAAGACACTGACGGATCTTTGTGTGTCCCCTCTGTCAACGTGTGTTTCTTCCACATGCCTTTCCATCTCTGTTAACATTCCTGCATATTTTTCCAGCCGACGGAATGGTTTGCTAAGACCAGTGGTTAACACTAGCAGGCCTGGACTAGATGCACCATTGGCTTCCATCAGTGTACTTAACTCTTGTCTAAAATGATAAATTCACATAAAAAGTAAAGTATAATATCAATATAAATTTAAAATATTATATACAGTAGAACCTATTCTAACCTAAGCCATGTGAACTACACCTAACCGGCAACTGTTCAGATTATTCGAAATCACTGTATGAAATATACAATCTCTGTACAACAATATAAAACATTTTACTGGTATTCATGTAGTCTGCAAATTATTGAATGGATGAACTTTTCAGCTCATGTCTACATATTGTTAGGTGAAACAATAATAAGTTATTTTGACAATAGATTGAAAAAAAGAACTATTGTACCATTAAGAATATTTGGAGTATTTATCCAGAATTTGTAAATGTGTTTTCATTGTTTGTTTGGATTTGTTATAAAAATTTACATAAATTCGTTTAATTATTGTTCATTTCTTATCACATCCTAATCATCACCAAACCAAAACTATAAACAAAGAAATCTGTTTTTAATTGTTACAGACACTTATGCTTACTGTATCCACTATATTCAAAATCCAATTTGTTTTTATTTAATATTTTAATTTCTCATGTATATTTTCTTTTGGTATTATTATTTTATTTTTCCTTAAGCTATACTTGATTTCTGATTTATTTAAAACTTCAATACAACCGAATTTGTGTTGCCGAACACTGTATTTTTTCAACTTAACATAATCTAAATTTTGTTTTTTTTGGATTTCAGATTAGCAGGGTTAAAAATAACGGTGTTCTACAATACTCCTACTATTTCAAATTAAGAATGATAAACATTAAATTTTATTTGCCCCTGTGCAAATGCGATTAAAAAGCAAACTAATAAATTCAGCTTTGTTTTATGAATTAATGAACACATCAGATGAAGATTCTTAACCCTTCGTACGCGATGAGCGGAATATTCCGCCACTCGTATATAACCCTACGGGTTTTTAAGCAGAATATTCCGCTCTTGGCCGTTAGGAAGGTTTTTATTTATTTTAGTTCACCAAAACACCGATAGAATGCGTGACAATGTTCCTTGAGTAGTCAGATGACGTGTTGTTGGCTGTATGACGCATCACAGCTGTTGACAAACAAGAGAAGCCTTTGTTTTGTCGCGTTCGCGCGCATTCAGTTGCCCTTTGTATGCTGGAAGCGGATATTTTCGCTGGCTGACAGTGAACACTGAACAGTTGATACTCACTATCAATTTATACTATTTTTATAGTACCGTACATTTTGAATTTAATCATATTTGTTTTTCAGGGGTAACAAACCTATAGAACTAAAAAAATAAATAAAACTTTAACAAATAATATTTTTTAAATTTTTTGCCTAGCTAAGCGCTAAAGTGATTTTTTACTCTTTTCATGGTAGCGTACGAAGGGTTAAATAAAAACAGCTTTTCTAAACTTGGACACATGAATTTTTATCTCGAATACAAGCAGAGTAATTACATCGTGAAGTTATGAAATGCAACTAATTATATCCTAGTTAATTTTAAAATAATGTTATCCTTATATTTGATAAAGTTTTGTTATTTTATCAACACCCTGTAAGAAAAAAAACTGCAATTTTATCAAACTACATAAATAGCTTTGATGAAAGTTTTATAACACTGGATTAAACTACTACCATGTAATGGCTAGGTTGCCATTGGCTGAAAACTATCATTTACCCACTTATATCAACACTACCCTAATATTAGAAATGATGCTTGATGATGATAGCCCAGAGGAACGGGAATCACCAATTTAATTTCCCAACTCTTTTTAAACATTATTATTATTATTTAATCTAATTATACGCTAAACTTAATATATGTTAATGCCAATTGTAACTTACGTAATTAGACTACACGTATTACCATTGCACCAAATACGATTTAGCCTAATCAACCATTTTACTTAATTTTGAATGTGGATGTTAATTAATACACCATATAATTAATAGGGAATGTGCGCCAGTTCAAACTCCTTTGGGCATTAGACCCATTATTCGGGCTTAAGTTCCATATTGAGTTTTCGAGGCTACAGTTAAATAATCAATATCAATGGATAACACACAACCGTATTCACTGAAGGTCGCACACACTCTGGTTAAGGAGGGGGGTCAATGGCTATCTTCTTTCCTCTCGAATGGAGGAGACATGTTCTTTCTTACTGTTTGTTATATAAACAGCTTGCAGCTAAAGCCAACACTATTACACACTATTATCTACCAAGTGTAACATAACCTAAACCTTTATAAATTATGAAATTTTTTTTTTTTTTTGTAAATACACTTTTTTTAAACTTTATAGGAGTAAAAAACTAACTTTGATACAAGTAGAGCAAAACAGTATAAATGAGAGGTCTCAAAGTTATCCCTAAAAATGTCAGCAGATTGAAATTTTAAAAAGAGCTACATATCCTACTTATATTTAAGTATGGAAAAGTTTGTTTACAAAAGAGGCAGCTAAATTAGAGAATTATCATTAAAAGTGTAGTCTTTGATAATAAAACCTCACTGAAGCTAGTGGCAAATAATGATATAATGATTTGAGGCAGAGACTCAAATAGAATTTTTTTTTTTTAATTTGTTGTGTAGTATCTCAATTAGAAAACTCATTTAACATAGAAAACTGACATATTCAAAATGACATACTAGTTTAATATGTGACTTAAAATTGCTTATATATGTTTAACATATTCTGTACTAAAATTCTATTTATAATTTATTGTTTGTTGGTCAATATTAATTTTTTTTTTAACTGTTTGATACTGTAATTCTATAAAATGTACATGACCGCTATTACACATTTTCTTTCCGTGAACCCCCTAGTGACCCATTACGAATCCCTGTGGATTGCAAACCCCAAGTTGAGAACCGCTGTGCTAGAGAAAGAGAACAACCTCTAGTTTATGTAGTTTTTTTTTTATTAAACAATAGCTATAGAATGACATATTTTTGAAAGGGTTTGACATTTAAAATTTTGAGCTCCAGTCAAAAACCCCATTTGTGGGAGGGGTGAATATCTCAAATGCCAAAGATATTTTTTTTGATGCAAGTATATCTTTTAAATTTACAAGGCAGAAAACCCAATGAACTAAATTATTGGATACAGTTCCTTGTTGCAGGTAAAAAAATCTTGTTTACATCAAAAATGATATTATACCACAACAAAAATACATAGCGGTCATTTGCCAGTACATCTGTTGCAGCAGTGACCATGGCAAGTAAATAATGAAATCCCATCTACATCTATGCTACAATGGTATGAACATCAATTTTGTGCGATCATCAACCATGAAGTAACATTAGATGGCAAATAATATACGTTCCACAAATAAGTTTGTCATCAATCTATTTGGTGATAAATTTATTGTCTATGGTCAAACATTATACACATTCACATTATCTGTCCATACCTGCAAGATAAACAAATCCAATTTTTTAATAACCAAAAAATATCCTAGTTTAAAAGTTATTTTATCTTTCTGGGACTTTTTGGACACCCATTATATGAACTTGCCAACTTGTTAAGAATTTACAACTTACTTATATTTATCTAGAATACACACTGCACGAGGATGTGAAGCACAGTAAGTTGTATGCACTTGTTTCAGTCTAGGTGCTGTTGACAGAAACAATTTCCCTACTCTCTGCTCTGCAGCTGCCATTGTAGCAATTTCGTCTAAAGCTATGAGCAAATTTTCATGAACCTCAACCACCTCGGCCAAATTTCCTACAAGCTGATGGTATTCTCCAGGCTTCATTCTACAAAAATATGAAAATAAAAAATTGTAGTTTTAAATCAAATGAAATATGCTGAACGATGAATTTAAGGAAGGTATTTTGAAATGTTCTAGTGTTTCACATTTATTCTAAACTGCATGCTATATTGCTAAATTCAGACTATTAAACAATAATTCATTTACTACAACTTTATCATCAATTCTTTTCTAAGAGAATTCCTTGGTAATTCTGAAATATTTCTTTTTAAAAGTTGAGAACTTGAATTATGAAATGTGAGCACAATTATAATAATGATTCTGCGATCAGTAGACCTTGCTTCTAAGTAAATTAAAATAACTGATTAGGTTAACATATTTTTTTAAATAACATCTCTCATTTCAAAACATCGCCAACAATGCAATAAATCCAACATGGACTTACATTTCTGATTTTTCTAAAGGTTGAAGAAAATTCTTCATTAAACCCTGCAATTCAGCAACATGAGCTTTTTCAGAGTCTATGAGGTCTTTGAGAACGACACTTCGGTAGACTTTCTGTTGTGCTACTAAATCAAGTGGGGCCGAGGTCACAGGACTTAAACTATCTGCTGGCAAAAACAAACAAAAAATCTTGTAGTAATATTTATAGAATAAGGTTTTCGATATTAACAGGTAAACTTAAACATAATTAATCTATTGATTAACTTTATATTTTGATTAGGCTTAATAAAAACACATTGTTTGGTTGTTTTAATATAAATTTAAATAAAACCATACCAATAATTGATCCATATCATTAATTCCACACTAGATTAGTTTCAAATCTAAATCAATAATCAATATGAACTAGGAAAATTGTCACCTTGGTGAAATAAATTTTAAATAACACGATAAGTGATTGATAACACTACCATGATAGAAAGCTAATTTCATTTTGTCTCAACCTTGGTATTAAGGTAGATGATCACAAATCTACACAAAAAGAGCTGTCGTCTCTGTATTGGATAAAAAGGAACTAATAGAAAAACTGATTCAAACTCTCACATATAGTAAGTACATGTGTGGCAAGCCTGAGGAACCCTAGTTGAATCTACATCTTTCTTTGTGTAGTCTTAGGTTATATCTCTCCTTTTCAACTTTCCTATCAGGTCTCTCTTGACCAATTCTTGTTCTTTTCGGACCCTGATACAAGTAGAGGATTTGAGGGTTGGGGGGTGGGGGTCTTTATTTTATGCTCTTTCTTCTTTTTTTGAGGATGATGACCAAGAAGTTGTTCACCATTAATTAAATAATAAGGAAAAGATTCAAATTGTCAACATTTTCAAATTTCTGAAATATTCAACAAATAGTAAAATCTAGTTCACATGCTAAATTTGGCTAAATTCAACTAATTAAAATCCACAAAACTATTTAACTTAAAGCTTTAACAATAAGTCCAAAAAAAAGAAGAAAGAATTAAACAAAGTTAAAGTTTCAAAATTATTTTAATAATATAATATGAGCTACAATTGTTTCACCTTGTGACTTCATAGGACAACTATATGATAAGAAATATTGTAATAAATAAAAAACCTTGGGTTTATAAAATTTAAGTTATTTTTATTTTTTAAAAGAATTAAGTTATTTTTATTAAAGTTTTATTAAAAGTTTGCTCAGTTAAAGGGCGCCAGGAAGCTTTCACTTACCAATTTAGAAAATGAATTTAACTATTTTAATCTCAGGGTGCAAGTTCTTTTTTAAGGGTACTTACAGTGATTTCTGGTGAAATGAACAACTCTTGGATATACTGAAATTTTAACATGGATTTATTAAAATATTAATACAAGACATTTGTCATTATAAAAAATATCAAACAAATTAACTATAACTAACATCCTATCCGATTTATTATTTTTTTTATTTCCTTTGAAGAAGGATTTTTATTTCTTAAAATTTTGAATTTAACTTTACGTTGCAACAAAAAATATTTATTAAACAAACAGATTAAAATATCTGTTACTTAATATTGAATTTATTTTACTTTAGAGAAAAAGAAATATGTCAGTAGACATTTATTATTTATTCATTTAGAAAATATAATTACTAAAGTATCAAATCATAAAGTTTAGAGCATAAAACATATTAAATTTCACATAATACATAAATTAAGTTCTTTGTGTTAAATAACACATTTTTTAACAGACCGTTGTCGCAAAATACATTACGCAGTAGTGGTGTATGTAACATGGGCATCGATGATAGTTCTTTGTTCAGTCCGCGGAGAACGAGGTCCATTAAAATCACTTCAATCACACTTTGCATGTTTGTGTAAAGAATGTCTATCAACGTAATTAGTTCATTTTTACACTTTATGAATGTTCATCATTCGACCGTTTTAATACTACGCGCGTGCCTGGCCATTGTCCTTTTTCGTAACACACAACTCATAGTAAAGTCTTTGTCTGTTCAAATCAATCTAATCATTTAACACACTCAACTGTACTATTCAGATTACTCTGCCTTTTTTATTAGTTCGGCACAAGTTAATATGTCTTAAACATTTCAAAATCAAACCAAACTTTAGACTACATTGTCCTGTCCAACTCTGGACTCAAACACACCTTGTTCCTGCCACTTCTCAACTAAGACTCTCATATATGACTGAACTAAACGCATGGGGAATTTCTATTTCCTGTTGGTCCAGGGTTTACAGCCTTGGCAACAAGGATTGTCCGACAATTCCCGCTGACACCGTGATAAAATTTCTCGCAATTCACTGCATACTCTGTTCATATTACTCACATGACAACGAGTTCCTTTGACTAATTTTACAACACACACAATCTATTTAGTTTATTTATTAATTACAGCTAATATTTTATACATTATTATTTATTTTAGTTTGGAAATCTATGTTAATTGAATTTTCTTTATTTTAAATTATAACATAAGTCACGTTTTCGATTCATTTACCCCCTCCCAAATTCTTTCTAAACGATTTCCCGCTATGTTTACTATTCAAATTAGATTAACCTTTTTTAGGTATCACAAAATCTGCTGTTACATTAAATATAAAAAAGAAAATGTTTTTTTTATAATTTTATGAAGTTTTTGATATTAGTACTATTTCAATTAGTATAGGTATGAATAAACACATTTGGTATTTTTGTTTAAAGGTTATAGTTACGAAAGGAGGCCAGAATGTATGGGTGTCGTTAGCGACTTTTTGTCAGCTGGGATGACAGAGGACCTATCAAAGGGTTGAGAGAGAAGAAATTGCTAGTTGTTATGCTATATTTTGGAGATGGACAGAAATTTTAACAGAAGTGATATGACCATTGGAGAAAAGTTACTGTACTCTGGGAAGTAAGCATGGGACATCTCCAACCAATAATAAAACTGTAGTTGGTAATAGTAATATAAATGGTTAATCTAGAATATAATAAAACAATTTTCTAAAAAAATTATTATCTTAGAATTTTTAAAAAATGGTAAATGGAGAACGGTGTTTTATAATAACGAAAATAAAAAGTAAAATTAAATTAATGAATTGTAAGCTGGAAGATTACTTTCATGTAAAAAAAAGATGCAGTATAGCGTGATGTACCATAAAAGGACATAATTTTGATCCTATAAATGTGATTGTCTCGGGATATAAAAATTCAAACGAGTGGAGAGAGCGGAAGTTGCAATAACCAAAACTAACTGAAATGGAAAAAAACTCTGCAAAATGTCGACGATAGTGTCGGACGTAAGAGACTGTTGTCCTCGAAGCAAGACTGTATTTTAAAAAAATAAAAAGAAAAAATAAGTGTAGAATGATTTATAATAGTTTTGATGTGTTTTGATGTTCTTATTAAGGTGATAAATTAAATAATTAAAGGTGTGGATGAAGTGAAACTGTACGTAGGTTTATGTACTGTGGTCATTGGTATAACCAGGCATGACAATACAAAATTGATAAATGTAAGATGTATAAAAGTAGGTTTAAGATTATGTTTAGAATATTGTAAATTGTTTAGAAATTGATAGAATTAAAATTTTTTGTATGTTGAATAAAGTTTTATGTGTTCAAAAATCTTAAGATGAGTTTTTAAAAGATTACCAAAGAACACCTTTTCAGCTAAACACGTTGGACAATTTTGAGACTGGGAAGTACAGAAATGAAGGAAAGAACCTAGCAAGTAAAAATTAATAATACTAAATTAGAAAATAACTTTCATCTGTAACGTTTAACCATTACAAAATAACAATCAATGTGGTTTTTAGTAACATATTTCATTTATAACGCTTCACGTTACAGGGATCTTTTGGTTGTACTGTGTTTATTCCAAATTTGGGGTCTTGTTTGAACAAAATTACTTAATTTTCCATTTGTTATGTTTTTTTTTTCCATTGGAATGTTAATTTTCTATTACTATTCAGCTGAATAAAGTAATGTCCAACAAGCAAAAAGTCGACATTAAACTACACACACGCACGCACTTATGCACGCAAACGCAAACACACACACAAACAAATCTCTCAAAGATTGCCAAGTAAATATTTAGTTTTCCCCTTCCATTTAAATTTACTCTAACCAAATTCACATATCTACTTGAAGAAGACACTGTAACATCTACCAAAGTATGTTTCATTCTTATGTGGGGTGGGGGAGCTGAAGAAATGGGTGAGCCAAATGGAAGTGTCAAAATGACTTCCTGATCACTCTGGTTTTTTCCTCAGTCATAAGTATACCCTCCATAAAGAGAAAAATAAGTAAGACAAAGGCAACTATAATTTTTCTAGCACATGTTAGATCTACATTCACATGGGACCTTTCAAGAGCTAATGGGCTAAGAGAAAAATTTGAGTTTGTAATCGGTACTGTCTTCGACAAGGTGATTCAATATAAATAAAAGAGCTTGATTTTGATAACTTTCTGAACTGTGTTCTGTATCTCCATGTTCTATACTTTTATTGGAATTTTTAATACTACCTTCTCTTATTGGATCCTCACAAATTTGAAAATAAAAATTTTAGGATTTTGTTGATCAATTACAGCTTAGGACCTAGTCTCCACAAAATATTTCTAATTCATAGATGCCCTACATTTATTTTAGTAAATGAATAAGATATATTACTCTTGTTCAGTTTCATATTTATTTAAAATAAAGTGAAAACAAGCACTGATATGATAAATACATGTTTCTAAATATACATTAACGAGGATAAAATTCTAATTTCAGCAATGATTTAGAAACTACACAGTGTATTCTTCATGTTAAACATATGACAACTATGCAAATGCATTCTTCAGATATTTATACATATGTCTCTGACCTAGTGATCTATTTAAAACTCATGTTGCCATGTGGAATCATTAAATTTATTTTAGAACATCATACTCTGATGTCTTTAATGTTGAAACGTCCATGTCTCAAGGCATAAAATTTTAATAACGATGTGGCTCAACATAAGTTATTTAATTTATGGAATCATAAACCATTAAAATAAACTTGAAGATATACAAACAATACAGGTTCACAAAGAAAAATTCCATTCTGAAATCATTTTAATTATTGGAATAGTTATTTAATTTACGGAATCATAACCCGTTAAAATACACTTCAACATACACAAACAATACAGGTTCACCAAGAAAAATTATTTTCTAAAGTTATTAAAACTCATATTCTTGTTTGGCTATCACCAAATCGACACATTTAAATAAACTTTGAATTTTTAAAACTATAAATAATGCAATAAACTATTTTTTAGTTTAGAGAGTCTGGAGAGCAAGATAGTCGGACGTCCAGATTGGAGTGAGTCTACTGTAGGTTTGTAAAGCCTTATCAATAATTCCTTCTTGTCTAGGTCATACATAGTTCTATAATACCTCATATATATTCCCAGGTTAGGGTTGCAAAATAAGCAGATATTATTAAATATGAAAAGAAATTTGCACCACATTACTTCAGCATATTAGCTGGTACATTCAGTATTGTTTTTGATTATTCAAAAATTGGAAATACCTGTTGAAAAATATAAATTCTATTTTTCTCAAATTCGACTTAAAAAGTTTTGAATCAAATGTTATTAGCATGTAGCCCCTAAATACAGTAACAAACATAATGATCACTAAAAACTTGTCCAAAAACTCTAGATTAAGGAATTATTTATAACAATTTTAAAAAAGACCTCAGTATTTTTAAAAGTTTTTTATCTATTATCTACACAATATTGAATCCTACCAAATTCGATAAAATTTTGATGAGTTTTGAATGTTAATGAATCAAAAAACAAATATATCAAACTATAACAATTACAGTTTGATAAATGATTTTTTTTAAATATGTTTTGATCACCATTGTTGAAAATTAAATTATCAAAAAAAAATGTTATTCTGTAATTTATTTGTACAATTTTATTATAACTTTCGTTAAAAACTAATTGAAAACATCATGCCTTACTCACTGTGCGTTTTATATTCCTTGACATAGTTAGAGGGGAACCAACCAGTCTTCTCACCAAATGTACCTTCCCACCATCCCCCCTCTTCCACCTGGGTCACCGTAATGATGTCCCCTTTCTTAAAGCACAACTGAAACAAAATGAAATATTCCATATAGCTAAATTTAAATCTACAATGCTTGTAATTTAACCAATCTTAATTTATCATTATTTATACTAATCGAACAACTTATTAAATACTATTGTATATACTATACTTAATTAGATAAATACTAATTTAACTGATGATTCTATCACGTAAATGACTCATGAAAACAATGACTGTTGACCATGGCAGTCCGCCTACAAGACCTGGCACGATGAAATCTTCAACATGAGTAGAACAATTGAAGGTAATAAATTAGGTAAATCTATGAGGTTGAAGAATAAACAATACACAACTTTCTCACATCCATCCACAATACCAAATATTAACTAAAAATAATATTCATCACCATACATAACTTAGAGATGTTTTCATGGAAAAGAAAAATGTCTTTATTACCTAAGTCTTCCTTATTATTTCTTAGAGCATAAATGTTGGACAATTTTTACAAATTTAAATAGATCCAAAGCTGGATTAGCTTGTGCATAGATTGGTCCTTAGCATAAATTGTATTTGATTGAGATAAAGTTTTTAATGATGGCAGTCAACTTTTATTTTAGTTTTTTGCCAAGTATCTCTGAACCATAATTTTATTTGACTTGTCACTTTACAAATGGATTTGAGTCATGAAACTTTATATTTCAATAATATTTTAATGTAATAGATATAAAATGTATTAAGTCACCACCACTAAAAACATTTTGAGTCACTGTCTTAACGATCAGTAAAAGACAATGAACTACAGAGAGGTAATGAAATATGTATCTCAAAATTGCACCAAGTGATTTTGATCAAATGTTCATGAAATAACTAAGTCAACAACCAATTCAAATTACACAAGCCATCTTAAATACTTATTTTATCAGAGCAGATTGTAAACTTGTACAAAACTTATCAAAATGTGAATCTTCATGAATTCTTTAGTTACCTTTCTAATAATAGCATCTATTTAATCAATTTTGTGTTCAACTTAACTCCTATTTCCAAGCTTACACAATTATTTATGTAGGGTTTACAGTGTTATATGTATATGAAATATTCATTTATCAATATATCCATATCTGACATTGGAAGCACGTGGGACATTTAGCCTTGTATAACTGTAAATAGCCCCAAACATAGACTAAAGATAAATTTAGAAATCTCTGTGCATCTACAGAGCTTTACTCAACTCCATTTCATTTAATCAAATGTGATGTAGGACTGTTTGTGAGTGGGACTAATATTTAATGTCTACGTTTACACAATTTTAAAAATTGTTAAAATTTAAGAATTAACTGTACCAACCAGGTGCTATTAAAACTAAAAAGTGTAGCAACTACAACAAAATCTACAAAAATAAAAAATAAATTACAAGAACTAAAAGCAAAATAATCTGAATACAATAATAAATGGATGAAAACTAAATTTCTAACTCACCCAAACAAAAAAATATAATAATAATAAAAAAAATAATAACTAACCAAACTACTTGTCACCAAAAAAATCAGTTCGGTAGTTATCCGCCAAAAAACAAAAATATACTATGGATGCTGTCTTTGAAAAAATATTGACTAAACTAGCTTCACTTGTACCATAAACACATCCTTCCGCATAAATTGTATTTGATTAAAATCAAGCTTTCAATGACAAAAATTCAAAATGATACAAAAAATTATTACACAGGTTTGGGTCATTGATTTTTACTTCTCACTAAAATTTGAGGAAATCGGTAGTGATACATCATCTCCAACTTTGATCAATTATGTCTTAGAACAGGCCCATTACTGACTTTTTGACTTTTTACCAATAACTCAAGAACAGGTATTTTTTTTTTTTTGAAAAGTGGCCAACCAATACATTTTGTTTGGGCTCTTAGAGATTTCAATAAAATTTGATCAAAATCGTTGGTGGAGATTTTTTTCCCCTTACGGCAGCCACCCCCAAATTTTCAATTTTCGACAAAATGTAAGTGTTACACCAGAGATATGACTAATTTGCCCAAATAGAAACTTCGTTAATATTAAAAATCATTAATATATAACACATGTTACATGAATACTATTGCATAAATGACAGAGAGATGAAAAGACCATTTCTTGGACTCGAAGAACCATAAAACTGATATATTCGTAAAAAAAAACTTGATGTCACTAACTTTGTCTATACTACATAATATGTATGAAAGAGAGTAAAATTACAAATATAAATACAGACAAATAAAAAAGTAAGCAATATAAATAGATAACAAAAGATACAAGATTAGATTGAAATCTAACAATGGCAATATAAATACAGTTACGAACATCATAAATCCACAATACAATTTGGTATACCCGATAGTCCTGTACGCCAACAAGCAAGCATATTAGGTTTTTTGAGATGCTGCCATTTTGACACTCACTATGCAGTGTATACATTATTCCGAATTCAAAGGTCATTTAAAACATATTTAAGGAAGATAATTTTTAAATTTAATTGTTATACATTTGTTTAAATAAAAAGTCATTGTTTTATTACCTAAAGCGTTATTTTATCCATAGTATAAATTTATGTTTTAGTATTATTACACTTAGTACTCTCAAAACGTTGTGAATTAATTTTTATATATGCAAATAATAGCAAATTTCTAAACCAAATTAATAATAGTAATCCTGTTAAGATTTGCAAAAACCTTATTCTTCAGAGAAAGTTGTATGCTAAAAAGACATTTAATAATCCTCTATTGTCAAAATTCTGAGTGTACTACATTATCTGTTTATAATATAAAAATGGGAAATATAAACAGAAAATAAGAAACATTATAGCCACTAAATATATTTAAATATAGAAAACTAAACCAATGCAAGTAAAGTCTCTGTTTGAGTGTACATGAATAATCGAGGTAATTGGAAATGAATGTATAAAATAGGCACATCAAACATTCAGTTTATACATTTTTATTTAAAAACTAACGATGAAAGTATTGGTGATGTTATATAATAGTGAAAGTGGTGATTGCTACCGATCATATAAAGTAATTTTCAAGAGTGATTAAGAAACATTTTAATCATTGTCCATTGATATGTTCATAAATATTGTCAACAATTGATTGTAATTCGTACTAAAAATTCTTAGCCATGCAGTGAAATGATAAAAATTACATATCCTAAAAAAACAAATAATTATTGGGGCACCATTTTGGTACTTACCCAGCCCATTATATACAATGGAATACAAGCAGATCATCTAAATGTAGTGCCTAAAACTTGGTTTCTTGGGCCTTGTAGGAAATGTTAAATTCTATTGGCCTGAAGCTGTACATATATGAAAAAACCTCCACTCACTATTCTCTTCTCGGTGACTTGGCCCTGTCAGATCTAATAATTATACGAATATCACATTTTCTTGGAAGGTCAGGGTTTGAAATTATTTTGACAATAACTTTACTATTTGTCATCGTAGAGATGTAGGGTTGGTACCACTACAGGCAGAATTGAAATCTACATTTTTTATTTAATTTAGTAAGTTATAAATAGAATAACATTCTAAATATGCACAACATTTTTTGGCCGCCATTTTGATATTTTTAATTAAATTTTTCAGAAATTTAATACAGCTTTATATGAAAACAATAAAATTCTCTTTATCAAATTTCATGTTCCTAGCTTAATTTTTATAGATGCTATCATGTTTACGTTGAGACAACAACGATGCTAATGATGAAAAACAGACATGTCAAAATAACTGTTCCAATTTCCTGGGGCCATAAAATGTGAAGATCAGTCAAAAAATGGACGTAGACATTTTTTGTGATAACCCAACTTGCCCTATACTGGCGGTAAGCATTAATCAGATATAGAACAGTATAGTGATAACTAACTGCTATTGCCAATATCATATAAATTATATTTACAATTTATTAAAAAATTTAGTTACAAACTGGGTTAGACAGTTTGATAGGGATATTATATAAATATTACATAATCTGACATTTGGAAATTACAAAAAATAACCTGGTCTGTTGTAAAAAAATGTTCTAGATGGTGTGGTAAAATTTTGTTTGCACAAATGGGAAAAGAGTAGTATCTGGAGTGAATAATTCCATATCCAGGACCTTATACTACGTGATGATATTTTCTCTTTTATAATTTACTAGTATTAAAAGATAAAGTTATAATAAAATCATGAAACCTAACGTAACATAAAACAACAATAATAAGAGTTATTAGAGATAACTCATTGAGAATTGCAATATTCAATGCATAACACCATACCACCAAATCTCAAACACTAACTGAGCTATCAAAATCACAGTTAGAGAAGAGTTAGACAATGAGAATCGCTCAAGTCATGAAATCACTGATTACTGTTTATCACCATTTAGTCCAAGAAAAAAATGTATCACGGATCACTAATGTGTAAAACTCCGACCATCACTATTTCTCAAGTGGTGTATTTCTTTTAAAAGTTAAAATACAATTTTTAATTGGTCTTTACAATGCTAGAAAAACAATTTTTTTTTTTTTATGTGCACACAATGGAAGGTTCTTAAACACAATTTTATTTCTATCAAAAAACCAAAATTTATTTCATTTCACACAAAAATTTAATTAATGTAGGATCTAAAGTAGATTAAAAAAATAATAATAAAACACGAAAAAAATGATTATAATAACAACAAAAAATAAACATATTACTAAAAGGTAAGGCTATTACGAATATTATAAAAACATTTACTCTAACAAACCACCATTCATAAATAGTTTATGTTGTTAGAACCTAAACATACAAATTATTGTTGTCAAACTTTGCACATAATTTGTCATATACACTCATCTTTCAAACAAACAGAAACAATGAGAACATTTGTTATCTCATATGTATAAAAACAATAAAAGACAATTCAAGAGTATGAATCAATTCTCATCAAATGACTATAACTATACATTTACTTATCGGCACACAACAGGCTAACCCACTTACTCTATGCCTACAAACACATAAATACACTAACAAGTACAACAATTAAAATAAGCAGATAAACATAAAACAATATGAACATAAATCAGCCTTAATATTTTGTAAGAAAAATGAAAAAAAGGGCAATAAATAGAAATCCTAGCAATCGAATACTCCAACAACAGAGTAGGAAGAAAACAAAAGTTGATCAACAGAAATGAAAGAAAGGGATCTAACCCAAAACTAGTTGAAGAAAAGTATAAATTCAGCTCCAAGAAAAGTACAGTATAACAATACAAAGTCTCCAAAATGTATAAAACATCATTTTTTATAATTTATTTAAAAAAGTACTTCAACTAGATATAATTTGAGTATTAGATATTATAAACATTTGGGTAAAGGGATAGAATTTCTTTGATTAGTAAGTAGTGGGTTTAGAAAGGGAACAAATATCATTAACCTTTTGATGAGCATCGACGTTTCAAAACATCAGGCAGTGTTATTACCCTTTGGAGCATCGCCGTTTAAAAACGTCATAGAGTTTTCATTCAGTTAGCATCAACTTTTTTAACGCTTTATTTAATATATTATGTCATATGATGTGCTGCTATCTATGTGTTATTTTTCATAACTTTCTAATCTGGCAACACTGCACACAGTCTGACAACACTGCACTGCATCTGACAACAGTCAGTTCTGAATCATGCACAATGTCTTTTCGTAGTATGCTATTGTGATTTTGTTTATAATGCAGTCAGTTATAACTAACCTCAAAGTATATATTAGTGATTTTAGTGATATTTGCAATTTTATAATATATTTTGTAAGTAACTTTTTCCAAATTGTAAGTTTGTATTTTTGGTAAATTATGACTAAGTCTAGGCCAGCTTGGAATATCTGACAAATAAATAGGTGAACTTATAACAGAAAATGAATCTGATAACACATATAGTGATACTGAAACAAGTGAAGATGAGTTTGAAGTCCTGAAAAATGAACAAATAAATAAAATTTCTGAGGACCTAAGCCTAAAATTTTCTTGGTCTCAAAATGCAAACTTTCAACGTTTTGCTTATCATATGTATAAGAATAAAAAACTAGTATTGCTGACCTAAACTAACCAAAATTTCTTATTTTTAAAATCACAAATAAAATAAAATTTTACAATTTATTATTTATTTACAGTTTTAAAAATATGTTTTAACCATTTAGTAAAAAAATATAATCTTGCTCCCTGGGGTAAGAAATTTGAAAAAAAATTGTCGCTCATCAAAGGGTTAAAAAATGAGCTTATCTTAAACATTTTCTTATTTTACTATTTAAAGAGAATTATTACATTTAACATTCAAAATTAATTCTTTTCTAATATTATTGACTTTTGATTAGTAGTTATGGTTAGTTTATAATCCAAGATAACACAAATATTATCCTCTGAAAACTACCGAACACAAAATCTGTGTACCTAACTATACTAGCAAAGAAAGATAGAGGGTCATAAAGTTTTAATGGTTTCAAAAATAAATAGATGTACGAGACTTGTATTAAATAACTGTATCAATGTTTTGTTACATTTCCAAACTAAATATTTGTATCATAAATTATATCCCTTGGAGTTTGACTGAGTTAATTTTAGATCTATTGTCAGACTTTATTGCTTTGCAGTTTATAGTTCAACTGAATGTTTGCTTTGGCACTTCCTACAAAATACAATGCTATGTCTCAGAAGAATCCAAGACGAGATGAAATCCAGTAATATCTGTAGAAATTGTCTACAATTGTATACAAATGCTTATACTTGAAATGGAGAAAATTAAAGGGTACCAAAATTAATTATTTCCACAACTGTTCCTTTATTTATTCACTAGCTGAACAAATAAATGATGTAAAAACTTTCTCACTCCACGCATCCCCAAAAACAAATAAAATTGAACCAAAACTAATCATCACCAAAAATGTCAGTTTAGTAGTTGTACAAAAAGTGAAAATAAACCATGGACAACACCTTTGAAAAAATATTTAAACAGGGGCTTAAAATTCGATTGTGCCTTAAACACATCCTCGGCATAAATCGTATTTACCCAATTATTTTTGAACCATTATTTTTATTTTTTTTTTACTTACGATTTTCTATTCGGGTTTGGGTCTATAATCTTCATATTTCACTAAAATATGAACATAATTGGTTGAGCCTTGTGACCTTGTAGCTTTTTAAAAAGTTTCAGATTTTATTTACCCTTAGTAAAAAAAAAATCATTTCAAAGATTTCTGTTAAGTTCATTAAACCACAGATCATGTTGTCAATTTTTTAAATGACAGTCATTCATCATCATGTCCAAAATACTTCGTACATTCAAAAAAATTTATTACACCATCTGAAAGAGTGATAAAAAACACATAATACTACATGTTGAAATATATTCATACAATGTTAGTTTAAGAAAATTAAACCAGTGCCCAAAAAATTTTTTATGATAGGTTTTATCTTTTCTGATTTTTAGAAAAATATTCCAATCATTTCAAAATCTGGAGAGGGAAGTGAACAGTTATTCCAAATTGAATGTTAATGGTTAGCATAGATTATTATAAAGTAACAATATTGAAGAGGTGATGTTTTTCTTTAACTAATTTAATTTAGATCTCTTAATTTCCAAGGCCAAGATTTATTAATAAAATCTCTTTTAGAGCGTACTAGTCATTGTTATTTGCCAAACTAGTTTAATTGAACTCATTTATTTTTTCTACTTATATTTCTTTTCATTTGGCATTTGGCACTGATACAACTCGCTTCCCGCCTCCACACTCAACGAATGTGCAAGATATTTGAACAGATTCAACTCATTAGTTATGAAGCATTTATACATGGCAATATTTGTCTCCACTCTTGATCTTTAATCCTGGCAATATATTCACACAAGACGAATTCCTTTTTCTCTACACTCGGTCAACAACTTGCGTTCCTTTGAACTTATGTAATTTTCTCACTTTGCTCTAGGAATGTAGTCATTTAGTTATTTACTATTCTAGCTGTTAAATAATAATAATTTTTCTATTAACTTGTTGTTATCTTTTAGCTCATTGCTGTTTCATTATGGCTGTTTCAACTATTTAACCATTTTCAAATTTAGCATTAGGACTTACTTGAGAGATATAGTACTTTGTCTTAATAAATATACTTTACAAACAGATAAAACTAATATTGAATTCAAGTTTTACATTTTAAAAAATGCATGGGAAACTGGATTATAGGTTAGAACCAGATGTAATTGTATTGTTAGCCTTAAATTATAAATAATTAAATAACCACTATAGAAACCCGTAACTTCAAAAAAAAAAAATAATGTTTAAGGTGTCTATTTATGGTGTAAACACTTGGGCTGATTTTAATTACTTTTGGTAAATGAACATAATTTTACTTGGCCTTGGGTTAGATTCCTCGTTCATATTTCCTATCAGGTCTCTCTTGACCAACTCTTCTCTGACGCTATTAGTGTATTCGAGGACAAGGGATATCAAGGTAGTTCGTATTTTAGTTTTTTGTATATGTTAAATGTTTTAGTATTAATGATATTTACTAGAAAGTTTTACATTTTGTTATATTCCTTTATAACATAACTGTTGTTCTGAAATGCAAATGAAAAATATATTAAATATGTGATTACAGAACAAATCTATTTTATGGGTTACTGAGAATATAAATATAATCGGTTACCATGTAAGCCAATTGCTAAAATAAATAAACGTAATGAGATATATTCAAATACCCAATTTCCAAAATTCCAGATTTTAACAAAATAGGTATAATAGTATATTTTCAGCCAATTTTTATATATATTATTGTACAAATTTATTAGCCGCAATGTTATTCTGTATTCAGCAAATTGGTACAAACATTGTTTTTCAGACAGAAAATAAGATGTAGAGGTTAAGAATATTTTAATCGGTTTTTAAATGGACATTTACCATTTTTACCAGACTTCCTGCTTGATGTCACCCATGACCCATCTAAACATGGTTTTAAATAGTACAAAGAAAAATATTTAATTAAATAATTTTCAAACATACCTTGTTTTTCGTCGAAAATAGTTCTGTCGTTTTTGTTACTTAAATTTTCATCAATGTTATTATAACTATGATTAGTGTTGAAAATGTATTCAGCAAATATGGATGTTATGTTGCTGCGGTTCTTATAGGGTAGATGATTCTTAAATTTTGTACGAAATGCTCTACCTTTCTGTCCTATTATTGTTTCAAGATATTATAAAAATTTGTAAATACTATTTATCATATACTGTATAAAGGAAAAACCATGAACATATTGGAAGAATATGCCATATATAAGCAATTTAAAAAAAAAAACCAGAACACTGTCAAAATGTAAAACTGAGTTTTGCATCCAATTGTATATATGATACAATATTAGCAATAGAAGATAAGAAGGTTGAAAGGCTTGAAATGGAACAATAATTAACTAAGTCTACTAATAGTATTGGAAGTGGGATGATATGGCCTTAACCCACAAGCAAAATACATAATAACTTTTGACATGTACCATTTTAGTACAACAATAAATGTTATAATTGCAATCTGTGTAAAGTGTAGTGTGTGTATATAAAGTGTTCAAACTATGCCTGAAGATGCCTCATGTTGAGGTGAAACAGCTGTAGTAACAAAAACAACAGAACTACTTTCAACGAAGAAAAAACAAGGAATGTTTAAACATTAATTAATTAAACATAGTAGTTTGATAAGACTATAATGAAAACAAAAAAATATATAAGTAAATGTCTATAACTTTATTTGTTTTTAAAAATTAAATTATGTGGTACTTGTATAGTTTTCTATTGTTACAGCAATAACAAATTAGTTCCTTCTTATACCAAAACACCGAATAAACTCAAATAGAATTGTTCTTTTTGAGGATGGATATTTATGAATTAACTTTTTAACACAGCACAATACTACTTCAATTTATAATTAATGTATATAAGAGAAAATAAAATACAGAGCAACTGTCTGTTGTCAAATAAACATTGTTATAACTATGAGAATGTAGTATACAGTGTCAAAAATAAGAAAGAAGCATGTTGATCTATTAATGAAACATTTTAAACTATGACTAACGAAGATTATTTTTGTCCACTACCACACTACATCTTTGACAAGCATAGCAAAACTGTATACCTATTTATGTTTGACAACTTGCTATTGTAAACAAAAACATATGGTTAAGTATACAGTAAATTATAACAAAATGCTACAAACTACTTTTTCAGTACAAGAAAGGCGTTAAAAATTATACAACGGTCCCCAAATTGTTTTGTAGAATTATGGGTTATCAAAAATTCTACAAAGATAATTCTACACTTGTTCAGTACAGTAAAACTTTAGTGATCTATCACCCTTTACATACCATAATGTTTATAAAGGATTACAATTTTTTTATAAAATTATTGGTAACGAATGAATTAAAGAAATCATAAGGCAAGGTAGGAAGATGATGATTAGGTTGTCTAAATCTTATAAAATATTTTTTCAAAAACCGTTTGCTTTTCTCGGTACTAAATTTTATAATTTATTACCTACTAAATTAAAGAGTATAGCCCATCTTTTAAAAGTAAGCTAAAAAATTTTTAGTTTCTCGCTCTGTTGTAGAGATAGAAAACTTGTTCAGGGTTACGGAATAGTAAACATTTTCCAAACTTTGTATAAATGGATACTGAATGTGATGTGTTTGTTGTTATATTAGCTGCAGATTTTAATTCTTAAAACGTTATATAATTTATAGTAAATTATATAAAAGGCTTAATTGTTTTAATGTTTCTATCTAATCTTTGTTTAAATAACAGTCTGTCAGTCCATTGCATAGGGGTGAATGTTGTATTCTTCAGGTTGTTTAAAAAGTTAAGATAACTCACAAGGGCATTAACTCTCCTTCTGTGTACAGATATCAATGTTCTCCACAAAATATGTATTTTTTGTTTAGTTTCAATCTTTATATGTTAGTGTTAAGTTGATTTATATTTTGGAATACGCTGTATTTTTATTTTATAAATTTTGTTGTTAATGATCTATTATGTGTGGAGAATAAAGATATTTTAATTTACCTAACCATAAGTTTCTGTTAAACACCAGATTTGTTGAAACCACCAGACAACCGAAAAGTGTCAAGTATTTGCTCCCTCTCCATGTGCAAATCCAGTGACATGTAACAAGCTATTTTTTTATTTTTATGCAACTGTATTACTATTCAGTACTTAACTTTTCAACGTTAATGATCAAAAAAATTTCAAACATAATAAACAAATACCTGTAATGTTAAAATGTAATAGGCTATACCTGTAAAATATAAAATATATTTTTATTAATTGCTTCTCGTATTAAAGATGAATTATATACTGTATTATATTATATACTGTACAAGTGTTTTTAAAAAAAGTTTCTGTTTTGTTGCCTGTTGGATTCTAATTTATTTTTTATCAAACTGTTGCTAAAGTACAGTGTAAATGAAAAAACTTAAAAGTAATTGGATGTTTACTCAGTGGCGGCTTACTCATAAGGACTCTCGGACGCCGCCCCCCCCCCCCAATGATAATATTATTTTAATAATGTAAATACCTATATGTATTTAATTCTTTGGAGATAAATGAATTATGAATTGCCGCTATGGATTTCACCATCATTTGTAGCGGAAGTTTTACAATATAAAATATTTGATGAATGTATTCTGGAGTTCGGACGGTGGCCAGAGCGTCCCAGTTTCATTGCATTTAGTTATATGGGGCAAGCAGCAGACAGAGCTGAGGGTGCCGTGACGTCATTTACACAGCGTGTAATGGGCTTCTAGGGCAGAGTCCGAAGCTGCGCGCGCAGACATCAGTCAGTGAAGCCACCATAAATTAGATGTTCCGCATTACTAAAAAACTTTGTTTTCGATGGGCAAAATAAGTTGGCGCAACTGTTCTAAATAGTGTCTCTCCACTCACACGAGTTGTTTGTTTATGTTTTTAAGTTTAACCCTTTGTGATTGTGAATGTTAAGTGAATGATAACATGCTTTCCCTTACGTGTATAAAATAAAACAGAGCCCTCCCATTGCCCTTAATCACCGGCCGCTACTGTGTTTACTCATCATACTTTGTTTTATTATTATTTTATAAACTTATTTTTATACATTATAATTTGCTCTGTTATATATTAAAATCTTGTAAATTACATATCTGAAATGACAATGTCATAACCAAACATAGCTATAATGTGGAGGGGAAAAAAAAAAATTAATTAATACTGTATGTACTCTTTATGTACATATTCTTTACTCTTTATACGGTATGGAAAAATTATGCACAAATATTAACATTGTTCTAATTGAAAGAGGTCCTCTCAGCAGAACCACCAGCCAATTGTATTTTAGTACCAGTTTCATTATCTGTCATCTATTCTGATATCAGTTACGCCCTCAGTCCCGCCATCCAACAGAATAATCAAAATTCCCCGGAATAATCAAATAAAAATTCCCTGGAATAAATGAAGAAAAATTCTTTGCTAAAATTTTTAAACAACTACTTCTTAACAACAATGCTACAATTTTCTTACTTGTTCCTTGTTCCATACAAGTATTGGTGACTTAAAATGGTACAGAATTTCCTTATTTGTTTAGTACAAAATTGACAAACAAAACACTATAGTTTCGTTATTTGTTACTTATGAATATTGGTGAATACAAATGTTACAAAATTTCCTTACTTATTCAGTACAATAATTGGTAAACAAAAACACTTTAGTTCCCTATTTGTTCCGGACAAATATTGGTAAACTCAAATGGTACAAAGTGGCCAAATTCATTTGTAAACTAAAATACTATAGAAGTTATAGACTTGTTCAGTCAGGAGTTTGTGAACAAAAATGCTATGAAAGTTCTACTTTTTGTTCAAAAAAATGATAACCAAGATTTTTTTGAAATATTTTTTTTTTATATTTTTATTATTTTATAATGATTATAATGATAACATTTATTAAACACACTGTTTACAAAATATCAAAATATTTGTGAGCATAAAAGAGTTTAAAGTATTTAAATAAATTGTGTCTTAAGAGTAAAAACCCTGTGTATAATTATTGAAATTTGTTAATCACAGCAGTTTCACTCTATACTGGAGTTTAAGTAGTTTTTTTTTTTAACTACAACAATTTCCTCAACTACTTTACATTTAAATTAAGTAAACAATCCATTAAGTTTGTGTGAACAGAGATTCATCAATGTGCTATTTAAATGAAGATTTGTTGATTTTCATGATGGATAGGTATTTATTGCCAAACTTTTAATCTATTTAAAGAAATCACACATTTCAGATGTTTACACACATTAATTAATTATATTCTTTGTAGAATTCAGTTCACACTAAAGTTAAAATCCCAGTTTCCAAAAAGGCTTGTATCTGAAAGTTTCAAAACGTTGAAACTAACTGAAGATTATTTATAATTAAAAAAGAGGTTGTGTAGTAATAAAAAACTTAAAATTGAATGTGAAAGATCATATCATAAAGAGTTTAATATAAAATGGGCAATAATAATTACTTACTCCAAACAAGATAGGGTATACCTACTTCTTATCTACTTTTACATTCTACTCAGTATGTTCAAAACAATGTTTGTTATATATTTTTTTAACATATAAAATATTTACTAATCTTTTAAAAACATAAATTTTAAGTTATATTTTATGTAAATAAAAATAATAAGAACCAAATAAAAATAATGGAGAAGAGGCAAAAATACTCTGAGAAAAAAAAAGTATATAAACTAAAACTAATTGAAGCCTTATATATAAAGCTATCAGACAACCCTATCAGCCAAAGCAGTCTAGAAATAAGACAATTATGGCTTCCGTTAATAAAAATTGAAGATAAAAATTCTACTACTTCAAATAAGGCTGAAATTTTGCCACTTGTTCCACAAATGAGAATCATCACACAATCAAGGACTAAACTCTTGAAAGAGAGGCCAAAAGGTTGTTGTCTCCGACAAACAGTTGGGGGAAATTTCCTCTTGATTCTATCCCTTTATATCAGTTCCTTGCCATCTTTTGTATAGTGTAGGTTTGTGTGTTGTGGTTTTTCTGATCACATTTGTATTTAGTTTTATTTTTGACTGCTTAGGCATAGTTTTAGGCTTGAGTTCTTATCTTTGATTAGAGTTTAATTTAGTTTTAGTTTCCAGCATGGCCCTAGACTAGTATGCTATATATGTGTTTTTCCTATTTTTCTCTTTTATTTTAATTTTACACTTGAAAACAAGAGTTGATTTATACTCTCAAAATGTTGTTTATCAGTTTTCATTTACACAAATAATGGTAATTGTCCGATCAAACCAAACTAATAAAAATAATTAGGTGTTTTCAATTTCATAAGACCTTGAGTTAGCTGTATTAGACATTGTAAAGGGATTATCAAGCATTAACATACCACTGAGAGAATTATATGATTATGACCAAATATTACTACTCCACCTCTAACTATGTCTGCTGTATTAAAACCTGTGGAGACAAAATATAGGAGACATGTCATGAATATTATCCTTACATTGCTAATATTTCCATGATTGATTCTATTTCCGTTTTAAGTTATGGACATATTAGGTTTTTGTTTACAATTTTGAAACATAATACGACTCTAGGGTGATTGATGTTCATATAACTAATTTATTTACTTATTTGATCACAAAAAACACTTCTAACTTCCTCGATATCTAAGTCTCCAAAAATCTGTACCTAGAAGAATATCAAGTTTTTAAGATTATGAAAACCATAGAGATTCCAACCCTACCTTTTTTTCTAGTAACTGGTTGTCTAGGCTTGCCTCAATTAGCTCTATAATTAGGGGTTTTCAAAATAATGGCTGTTGAACTCGAGGAAGATAAGAACAGTATCATAACTTTATTTTATTTGTAGTAAGCTAAAGCAGAAGACCATTTGAGACATTCATCAACTGTTGAAATTGTTTCCACAAAACTAAAACAAAATCTTTCAAGCTATCAGGTGAAGAAAGGGGGGCTTTTGATATCCACTACAGCTCAAAATGTTTAAATGAAATCACTACCATTACCATACCCTTACCTTACCACCTTTGAATATCATTTCCCTCAACAATGCACTATTCGTAAAACTGCCTTTGTGTATGAAGAGTTTATAGGTAATATACCTACAATGGAATATCGGTTGTGGGTCAGGAATGTAACCTTCCTGAAGGTCTCACCGACAACCTTTATCAACCAGAAAGGGCATACTGTGGAAGGGAAGGTCAACAAAAAATAAGCATCAATGAGGAATTTGTTAGAATCTTTTTGTGCTTCGCCTGTTCCCAAAATGCCCACTAAATCAAAGATATGTTTCCAACTATATATGAATCTCCTCCAAGCAAATATGTTTTAAAATTATAAAATCCTGATTATAACTACACCTACTGAACTGTTCAATGTATCTCTATGAGATTACACAGATACTCTAACTAATAGAGCAAAAAGGCTAACAAGAATTAAAATAAAAGAAGAATTTGTTCATCATCCTCTCAACTACTAGACTACTACTTCACAGGTTCCTTATTGAGAATAAATACATTGTTTTTATTTTGTTTGTTTTATTAATTGAGAATAATAAAACTTTTCAGCTCATGTTGTAATAACACTAATACATTCAAAATATAGTGCCTGAACTGCTTTTCATGCCCCATAAGTCAAATGATTATGAAAAATATATATATAAATAAGCCTTAACCCCATACAAACTGCCAAAGTTTTAAACTATTCAGATTAACAATTCTTGAGACAATGTACCACAATTGTTTTTCACCCTCACTCTTATTTTCATCTCCTAACTATAACACTATTTAAACCACAATCTAATCTTTCTATAAGATACACACCTAATATAAAAATTTTAATTAGTTATGCAGACCACCTATTGGTGAGACAATGTGCGAAAAATGCTAGTGACTGCTTGTGATACAGAAGAGCAAGAATCATTCTAAATTATCTAACTGTACAAATTATTTATACCAAATCTAATTACAGTAGAACCCCTCTAATCCGTCACCTTCGGGACTGGGGGCATGGTCGGAACGCAAAAAAAGGTCGGATTATCCGAAAAAAGTCAATATTTATTACATATTATATAAAGAGATTTTTTTAAGTGATATATAAACTTTGCAAGTACTATAGCAAATCAATAGAAACAACACGAGAGATGACACAGCACTGAAGCGGGATGATAGCACTGAAACGGGAAAGTGATAACAAACCGGAAAGAATGGAGTCAGACGGGCCATGAGTCATCGACAAGTCGGCAAGTCAATTGTAACTGATCACATATCAATAACAAATAAATTGCTACAAAAAATTATAATGCAGAATTTAAAGAGCACTAAATTTATAACATGAAATGAATAATTACATTTACACTTTTATTCATAAAATATTTAAACCAACGAAAAAAAAGAAGACGAATTAAGACTCTTAACAAAAGTTATACTATAAATTACAGTCATATCATAAAACATAATATAAAAACATTTTAAAACTGCATTTTATCTTTAATAAAAAGATATGTTCCATATCACATTATTCTGAATGCAGGGCCGGATTTAACATTTTGGCGCCCCTAGGCCCAATAATTTTTCCGCCCCCTAGTCTAGTTAAAGTTACTTCCCCAAAAACCTTTATTAAAAAATTATATCAAGCCTATGTTGTAACGAAGTTGATGCTTAATGTTGAAAAATAGTTTAACTTTACCAACAATTATTTGTTCCAATGAACTTCAAAATCAGAATGATATTTTTTTTGTAATCAATTCAAAAAATATGTTAAGTTATGGCTATTTATTTTTATTTCTAGATATATATTTTTATTTTTTCTCTTGGCCGTGCGCCCCCTGGAGCTTGCGCCCATAGGCGTTCAGGGCCTATTGGGAAATCCGGCCCTGTCTGGGTGGAAAATTAACAAGTTCACAACCAATTAATAAAATACACAATATATTATATTCTACATTAATAGTAAAGCTATTAAACATTCGACTAGTGTTAAAGTGTCTGCCATGTAGTTGTATCCTCTTGTATCATGCTTCCGGAATACAATAAATCCTAATTATGAAAAGATCCTTTGCACCTCGAACAATATAAATAAATCAATGTGAAAGTAAAATTACACACAAAACCATTTTGAGTCATATTTTGTAACTTAACCTAACACTGAATAACTGAACTCAATGCAGGCATATCAACCATTTCAAAGCAAAACTTAGGCTATCCAAAAAGCAATATAACACAATAATATTCATCTGCCAAATCGACAAGATAAAAACATGATCTCTGTAGATAACAGCCACTATATTGTAAAATGATTTATAGTTCCTAACAACCTACAAAGTTATAAAAAACAAACTTTTAAAAAATATAATCTATAAATTGTAAATGGTAAATATAAACAACCGTAAATAAACCTAACATGTACCAACCTAAAATATTGTTTGTGTAGATTATAAATGACAGATATGCCATGAATTTGACAATACTATTGACCCAGTTCCACACTCATAATTTATCTATTGTAGAGGTATCTATAACCCCATTATTTATGATTAAAAGTACTGGCTCGATCCCATGTTAATCGGTGTAAAAACGTGGCAACATCTGCCCTAAACCCAAAAACCCTGGATTCCCATGTATCTATTACTTTTATATCATAATCACATAGCAAGAAAAACATGTCAAAATATTATTATTAGTTTTCCCCCATTTAAAAACCCGAATTGTAATAGAATTTGACATTCTTATGGTTTTGACTATATCATTCAGCTCGTTTCGCATTACACGAATGCCACACCTTGATAGTTTTTCTATTATAGAAGTGTCTCTTTATATTAGACTATTGGTAATAACTTTAGTAATGGTAAACAATATCTCATTACGTTAATTTATTCATGATGACGGAAAAACTATATACTCCACAGATTAAAATCGTTTCTAACAAAATCTTGGTTTTTGAATTATTAATTGAATAAAGAAAACAAAGAATCTCCAAACCACTAAAACTGGTTTCGAGATTTTATAAGCTACTGATGTAATTTTTATAATAATATAACTGACCTTTTGATAGGAACAATATTAACATACGAATACAAAGAAGAACTTACCAACTGCTTATGCACTGCATGTCTGTATTTAACAACTAGACTACAACATACGATCGTGTCAGTCAAGCCAACTTGATAATAATTAAATTAGATTATTAATTTAATATAGGCTACTACAGATTCTTTGTTTTTCTTATCATGAATTTCAACACAGTGCTTGTTGAACATTTGATCTAATTATAATTGAAATCAACACAAAATTTCATTGTATAATATCATTGAAGATCCTATCTAAAATAAAAACCATATACAATTGAAACGGTAAGGTTAATAGCAAATTTGGTTTCAACTTCAAAGAAATGAATGTTTGTACAAACTGTTCTTGATTTATATATACATAGTACAAACCATAATTAAATTGTAATTAAATTATTTACAATGAAACATTTCAGCTGTATTTTTTAAAAAAATTATGTAGTACAAAATTCAAAATTGCAGACTCAAAATCGCCACTCTCCCCTACCTATTACACACTATTTAATTAAGGGTCTAGATTATTTTTATAAAATTTGGTGGTAAGTAATTTCTTTCACATTCATTTTACTAAGCAACGGAATGATAAGAATGGTACACAGCTAAGCAATGTATGTGGTAGTGTCGGTAGTGACCAAGTTCTTTACTTTGACTCTGGATGCCTCTATGTATATGTGTCTATTTCCAAGTAAAGAGATAATTTGAGAAAATCTAAACTGATTAAATAAAATTCGGCAAAGACCAACCCACTGTAATTAAACTAACCCACTGACTGAATTCATTAAAAACAATGGAATTCGGCCAAAAGTATGAGTACAACCCAAACAACCTACATAAAAATTCTATTCAATATCGGGGAAAACTAGGCCTAATCGCTAAATATGTAACAATTATTTAAACTTACTTCATCGTTGTTTTTTCCTGTAAATGAATACACAGCCTGCACCAGAAAAGGTTGTCCATCTGAAGCCATTTTCTATATGTCCATACACTAAAACAAAACCAACACAAAATGTCAAAAAATAAACCACATATAGCACAGTCACCTTTTAAGGCGATTTAATTTTGTAATATAACAAAACACTGTCACCACTCTAACTAAAATCATTACTGGTAATTGTAAACAAAATACCAATTAAAATCAATGACGTTTTAGACCTAGTTAAACGATCACAAGTACCAACTATAAATTCCCCTTCCTTAACACAATTTCAATGTGATTCCTTTCAAGATTTCTCTTGACTCTTGGCTTCGTTTAAATTCTCAGAAATTCTTGGCAACCGACCTGCTGCAAAGGGTCTAACAGTTGGCAAAATGCCATAAGACTGATGGATTTCACCCAGAGTCGACTGTACATCTCAACAAAACTATACAATTCTCCAACAAAGTTAAAAATAAACAACCCAAATCTAAGCTTTCAGTTTGCAAATAAACATTTCCTTCTTTGAATATCTAGAAATTAACGAAAAGAGGATGTTGAATGTTTCTGTTCATAGAAACGTAGAGATGTTGATGATGAGTATTTTGAAGAAATATACAAAAATTGACATGAAGTTAACGCTTAAATCAATAATTACAGACATAATAAAATAACATATAATCCACCATTTTTGTTCAGACTCTGAAAATTCTTAGTATCTTACTTTTAAAACTATAAGTCTACATTATCAGTCACAACATAATGTGTGTTTAAAGACTATCTTGTCAAGATCAAACAACCAATGTGCCAACATTTTGCCTTCAAACTATTTACTGCTTGCAAACTATTTCATTTAATGATTGTTCCTACAGTTACACTATTAGCTTGAAATAAAGATGTTTCTAACTTGTTGGATAGATGTGCGTTTTTACAGTATTTGTAAGGAAAACTTTGCCACATGCATTCAGAGAAATACTGAAATGTTAAACCAACTTCTAAATAAGAAAAGCAAAATCGAACTGATTTAAAATCCATTTATGCATTACTATTTAGCCAATCTCTCTAGTGCAATCTGAATATCAATCTCTCTTAAATAACCAGTCGAGTTGAATGAAGCTAAGAAAACCCTTAAATCTATACACTGTCATCTTATAATGGTTAATTTGTAGCATCGGTATTTGTTTTACTGCACTTATTTCTTTTTGCATATTAAACTTTGGAGCTAATCTATGCAGCAACACAGTTTATTATACTTGCTTCTTTTTTCATTATTTCTTTATGTTTACTCAACTACATTGTGAACCTATTTTTAAATGTATAGTTTATACTGCACTTTACTATACAGGGTGTATATAAAGTCCCGCACGGGCTTAATATTATCTAAACGACAACAGATAAATCAATAAGATTTGGTACATCAACACCACACCTAAAAATCTACTTTTTTAAGGAGCTATCAATTTTCTGTCATATCATGGGGACGTCCCGCAAGGAGTCAGAAGGAAATCTTAGATAGGAGCATAGGTCAATATGCACATCAGTTTAAAGGGCTTAGCTAGCAGAGTTTAATGCCGCAAACCGCATTCAAAAAGTTGATCCAGTACAAAATGGCGGCTGTTCAAAGGTTTTATTTTGTTACATTTTATTAGTACAGTAGCCACAATCCCATTAAAGCAAAACTGCAACTAAATGAATACTGCAGCTAAATACTACATTATGCGTGTCAATAGAGAAGTGAATTATGACGTTAGTTATCCTCAAGGGTTACAAATTTGGTCCTAACTTATTGATAACGGGGAAAACCTGGTAATAGTAACAATTAGAAAGTTCTTATCTTTGAGTCGCCGTTTGGACTTTCATATTAGCCAGTCATTCATAGTAGGCTATTCTAGTTTTCTTGTTTTAGTAGTGCTGTCCAACCTTTCTGTAAGTGCGCGTTAGTACAAACAAGTTTGTACTATTGCTTGTAGTTCTTCAACAACACTATGTCGCTTAACGAACGTGAACATATAACACTTCTTATGATGGTTGGTTGGGGAAACAACAGACGATCACACGAGGAAGCGTGCCATTTATTTAATGACTACTTCCCCGAGAGGCAGCCAATTTCTAGAACAACTGTAGGGAGAACTGTTGAACGCTTTATGGAAACAGGAAGTGTTTCCGATCGTCCTAGATCAGGAAGGCCCGCTACTGCAACAAACGAAGACAACTCTTTAGATGTCTTGCAGTCATTTATTGAGAACCCGCACGAGTCCCTACGCTCAGCAGCACAAACTCATGACATCTCTGTTAAGTCTGTTCAAAACATTCTGAAAGGGTCAAATTTTAAGCCTTACAAAGATCATTTGGTGCACAAACTCAACGAAGATGATTACGATCGACATACAGAATTTTGCGAAACTATGATGGCTAAAATAGATTGCAACGAAATTGATGTAATCAATATTGTGTTTTCAGACGAGTGTACATTTATGCTGAATGGAAGCGTAAACAGGCACAATTGCCGTTACTGGAGTAGCGAAAATCCTCACTGGATGCGGGAGGCACATACGCCATATCCACTAAAGGTGAATGTCTGGCTTGGTGTGATAGGTACCCAGTTGGTAGGTCCTTTCTTTATTGAAGAAAATTTAAATGCAATATCATACCAACGTTTGCTGGAAAATGAAATTACACCAACACTTCGAAACATGTTTGGAGAACATTTTTAGAATATCTGGTTTCAACAGGACGGAGCGCCCCCACACTACAGCATCGACGTAAGGGCCTATTTAAACACTATTTTTCCAACTGTTAAATAACTGGAGGTGAACAGTTCGAGTATTTACTCTGAAAACATTTGGTAAGTAAACATCTGTTTTCCAATAAAACCTTTGAACAGCCGCCATTTAGTACTGGATCAACCTTTTTAAATGCGGTTTGCGGCATTAAACTCTGCTAGCTAAGCCCTTTAAAATGATGTGCATATTGACCTATGCTCCTATTTAAGATTTCCTTCCGACTCCTTGCGTGACGTCCCCATGATATGACAGAAAATTGATAGTTCCTTAAAAAAGTAGATTTTTAGGTGTGGTGTTGATGTACCAAATCTTATTGATTTATCTGTTGTCGTTTAGAAAATATTAAGCCTGTGCGGGACTTTATATACACCCCGTATAGTGGAATTAAAAGACCCAAGACACAGTTTTACACTGATATAGAAACTGGAATTAAAACATCCAAGACAAAGTTCTACACTGATATAGAAACTGGAATTAAAAGACCCAAGACACAGTGTACACTGATATAGAAATAACACAACAGTAACAGCAGTAGAACAATAGAAACAACACAACAGTAACTAACAACACAACAGCAACAGCAGTAGAACAATAGAACAACACAACAGTAACTAACAACACAACAGTAACTAACAACACAACAGTATTTAACAACACAACAGTAACTAACAACACAACAGCAACAGCAGTAGAACAATAGAAACAAGACAACAGTAACTAACTTCTGAATGAATCTAGGTGAGCAACAATAGTTAGACCATGATATGAGAGCACAATAACTTATACCAGTGCAATGTAAACTTATACAAAGTTTACTGCCGAATAACTAGTATCTAACCCACGTCCATAACCAAAAAATTGTCATTATTATTATTAGCCTATTATTATTATTATACAAGGTGTATCTAGATTATTAGGATAATAATAATGGAAATTTACGACAGTGTATAAATACTACATAAATATTTTTTGTACAGAGATTATAATATCAATATTCGGCGTTTCAAGATCATTTCATTTTATCATCGGAAGTATTTAGTGAAATATGACAGATAGGATGATAAGTTTTAATACAGAATTAAAACTAACAGAATCTTATCTATGATATCTCAGACATCAAATTCAGTATATACAGCTAATTATTATTTTCACATTCATCTTAGACGATCTTTGATAATATTTTCACAACCTACTGTGAAAGAATCTTTCTTTCACGCAAAACTAAAGAGAACATTAATTTTTTTACAACAAAACAATCGACAAGGTGTTGTTTTATTTTCTTCCTTTTTTTTGTTATTCACACAAGCCTTGATGCGTACATAACCATAACCGACCCAAACATCTACAAAGCTTTAAAAATTGGTTTTATTATAAGTATAAAATATTTCAATAAATGTAAAAGAAACCTTAACTGAAAATAATGTTAATTGATTATCAATTATAATATGCACTACTAGGCTAGATTTTACATTTGGTACAAATAATTTATTACGAAATTTTGCCAAGAGGTGTAGCTAAATGCAATACATG
The DNA here is from genome assembly GCA_963513935.1 of Aphrophora alni. Classification (NCBI taxonomy): domain Eukaryota; kingdom Metazoa; phylum Arthropoda; class Insecta; order Hemiptera; family Aphrophoridae; genus Aphrophora; species Aphrophora alni. The sequence continues at coordinate 24,061,794 of OY740771.1, forward strand.
ACGATTTTAGTGCCTCTTTTTGAGAAGCTGTGATGCACGTTTTAAATTTTAAATGAAACATTATTTTTTCATTCATATTTCGTTTAAAAAAATTATGAATGTCAATACATACGTTAAAAGGGGCCCACCTAGCTTGCTACAATTGAGATTTAGCACCTTAAAAATACACAGATTCAAGCTCAATTCCTGGGGTTGGTGTTTATCAATTAGGCTTAATGCTACTCTCTTGTCTTCATTACAACAGGCTAAAAATAAAGATGTAAAGTAATGACAACAAAATTTAAATATTACAAATGCGTGGTTGCCTATATACTTCAAATGGCTAAAATGATTTTCATGGCCTTGTTTTATTTTTTGTGGAGTAATTTATTTTATGTTGTCTATGTATTATTTATTTTGAGCCCCAAAGGAGATATATTTGGGGAAATGTGTAGTTTTCACTTAAACCAACTCATTTCCCCAGCCTAAACAGTTAAAACCATTTAAAAAATGGACATGATTTCTATTAGATAGGAAACCAGAGTCTCCACTTGTGAAAACCAAATTTTTTAATGTTTATATAATTTTATAATTATAATAAATGCCTATATCATTTTTTTTTAAAGAAACAATTCTATAGTTTTACAAAATACATTAAATAGACAGAGCTGCATATTCCTTCATTTTCCTACACCATATGGATACTAACAGGAAAGGAGATTGATTTTAATGAGTAAGATTCTTGTATTATTGGGAATATGAGCTTCCCCTTGTCTATGAAGATTTTCTATCTTCCATGAAAAAAAAGAAAATATAGTTTTACATAATATGTTTAAAATAATATATATTGCAATTTGCTGGTGATAAAATTAATCCACAATTACACAATTTTCATTAGGAAAGTTATATAAGGTATGGATATTACATCTATAAAAACCTTCAATTTAACTCAAGCTAAAGCAGAGGCAATTTATTGTTTAAAACAAAATTGAATTAAATTCCAGTTAAAGAGAAATAACAAAAGCAAAAGGTGTTTGTGTTATAAAATAAAAAGTGCATGATAATGTAGATCAAGAGTGTTAGTGTAGCCTACAGAAATCTGACCTATCATTTGTATTTATAAAAACTAATACACGACATTTCGAGAATATAAATTCGAGAGTTAAATATGAAACTTCCTCAAAATCCTTAATTTCTTCAAAGTGCTCTTTACAGCTTGGAAAAAAGAAAACTCATGTTTTTCTACTGAAGACTTGAAAAGCTTAATTTTATTTTTAAATTCTTTTACTTGGCCATATAAATCGCCAATATTCTGATATTTACAGCTTCAAATTCAATTCGTTAGGTGGCATGTCAGGTCTGTTAAAAATGTAAGGTCTAATAGAAATTTTCCATCTACAATTTGATTTTCCATTTCCGTAGTGTCGGGCTTCACTTCATTTTCATGGAAAAGATGAATCTCCTTCCGTAGAGTGAAGAAACGTTGCAAACAGTTTCCGACACTTAACCAACGAATATTAGTATGAAGTAACAAGTTCCCACATGCAGCATCTACTTCAGCCAAAAATCAAGAAACTTCCTTCAGGTTAAAGCAACATTGCCCCCTCTTAAAATATTAGTTATTTCAACAACCTAAATGTCTTCATGACATTCATTTGACGTAAGAACTTTCCACATACAGCCTCTTGGTGAACAATACAGTGTATCACAGGACAGTTGATAGTTTTGTTTTAAGAGTCCTGCAAATCCAATTTCAGTTCTTATCATAGCTCAGTGACAATACAGGAACATTTATTGAATCCCCCCTCTTCTGGTACCACATTATTTACAGTTTCAAAAATATCTGTATCCTTGGTTGTACCATGGAGAGGAATAAGATTAAACACCTCCTCTGCTACACTGAAGTCCTCTTGTATAGGCCTAATTCGAACAAAAATTAGAAGTTGGGTGATATTGGGATAGGTCAGTGCTATCGTCTAAACAGAGTGAAAAATAATTACATTTTTCAATTGTGTAATTTTTTGGATACATATTAATTTGTTTAATGTGGTCTACACGTCTTGCAATCATTTGATGCAACACTAAGACTGTTTCAAATTTTTCGGCAATTTTTGTTTCATAAAATTATTTTGCCATTTTGATTGCCCAATTCTTAATAAGCACTTCATCACTAAAAGGTTTCTTCGCTTTGACAATTTCCAACGGTACTTCGTAAGATGTGGCAATATTGCATTTGTTATCAGTGTCAGTAAGACTTTTGAAAAAATGTGTTTGTCGTTTTAGTTTTATCTTATATTCCGTAATGATAGCATTTCTAGACTCCTCTGTATACTGCTGAAACATTTTCTCATGTAGGCTAATGTAGTATAATGTCGTTTCATATTATATTTTTTAGGAACTGATATTACCAGCATACAAACAATGCACTGAAGTTTATTATTGTTGTTAGTGATTAAATAGTCTGATTCCAAACTGTCATTATAAATTTGATGTTCATTCATTATTTTTCTTTTCTACAAAGACATATTTTACTTAAAAACTTTAAATTCAATTGCTGCGTACCACACACCAGAACAAAATTACTACATTTATAAACAAATAAACACAACTTACACATAACAATAAACTTCACGAGCCGTATTCAACATTGTTTTGTCAATGAATCTCTATTCCACACTAATAACTATTTACTCTGGCTGTCCTGTGTGACTTAACCTTATTATATGCACGCTCACAGCCATTCTAGTTTTCGAGAGTGGTTCAGCGAGAACATTCCAGTAACTTGGAACTTCGTTACAGCCTTATAACCATCGCGAATGTCATTATTTTCTCACCTTGAACGTCATTTCATTTTGGCTATTGTCTCTAACAAAGTTTATGTCTGCATTGTGAAACTTGTACATAACACACTTCGGCGATCTTCGCACCTGCACTATTTTTTTCTACACATATTTTCTATCAGCAAAAAAAAAATAAATAAATTTAAAAAAAAATGGCGGATGTTGATAGAAATGCAGTTCCTACCACCGGAGAACAAGATAACATAAAAGTTCCAAATGTTTAAACAGTTAAACAACTGGTTATTTTAAAACAAACAGCTGTTTTTTTTTTATTCTAGATCATTGTATTGGTTGACAACTTTTGTGTTCTCTTAGGCAACAAAAATAAACTAGGTTGTTCTAGCTTTTTGCCATATGTTTACGATAGAGCAGAAGGTTTGTGCTGTGTTTGGTCTATTGCTTTTCATAATGACAAAGAAGCACACAGAATAGGCTATTTCAAGCTACGTAATCTATGATTGAACCTCTCTCAGTCATGTCCATCACAAAATGGAGGAAGCTCTTACTTGAAACTGGTAGTGTACAGAAAAAGTATTGCCGGCATACACCTGACTTAGAAGTAGCCGAAAATGAGTGTGCCGGGATTTAAAGATGACCCACACAGAGTTGAATGGCATCTTCGATTGCTGTTTTCAGAAAAGTCTACATTTTATCGTAATGGTTAGTAGGTAGATACAATGTTAACTACTACAATACTACAAATCCTCATATTGCAGAAGAAAAGAAACTTAGGTCAAAGGGCATTACAGTTTGGGCAGCACTGACAACTAATGGAGTTCTTTCCTACGACATTTCTGAAAGGACAATGACTGGGCCTAGGTATCATGAAAGTGTTGAGAACTCACGTTATTTCGCATTTAACCATCGAAGAAATGCAGACTTACATATTTCAGCAGGATGAAGCCACTCCACACTATGCTCGATAAGTGAAAAATCTATCTAAAGTACTGACGCTTAATTTTTTTAAATTATACTCGGTAGTATGTTAATGTTTTCACAAACTATGTAGGTATGTAGTTTTTCCTGGGGTTTTAAAAATTTAATGGTTTTGTTTTGTTTTTTTATTTAATAAGGTGTTTATCATAGAACACTTATAATCATTGGCTGTAGCAAGATATTTAATTGTATTCATTCAGTTCTTCCAAGTAATCTTCCTGTTCGGGTGGTATTGTGAAAGTCTATGTAACATGCTATTATAAGCCACTGTTTTTTTTACATGTGGGATGGTGCGATGTGAAATCTATTATTATGTCTGTAGTTGTGGGTTTCCTATGAATTTTAAATTGGAATTTGTCTTTTTGTTTTCATTACTGTTAGGTCTAGAAATTTAAGTTTTGCACTCGTTTCTGAGACATTTAGTCAGCCTCTGCAATCTCAGCTCTATGGTAACCCGGACCGATTTAGAAAAATTTTAATTTAAAAATCTGAGAGATTGGATGTTATTGGGAGATATTAATAAACTTCACTGGGACAGTAGGCTGATGAGGGGTGGGTGTTCGCTGATATGTTAGCTGGGACTGTACATTCTTCTGGTGCACGTGAATTTGATTCAGTGTCACATGTCAGTCTGTACAGTACTGTAGCGTCGTTTCCCGCCTACAACAACTACCTGCACCTATCAGCATACTGTATCTGAAGAACACGAATTGGATAAATTTTGTTAATAAATCGCAACGACAGGAACATTACATATTTGGTAGAGTGTACATGCCAGTTGAATTTAGAATAGAAAAATGTAAAAAAATAATGAAATCGTTTTAAAACTAACTACCTCCCTCCGACTGTCAGGCATAAAATCTTCAGTGTCAGCAAGTTTTTGGGCGAAACGCAAGCTTTTGGTAAAAAAAAAATCACCAAAAAATGGGTTTTAGGCCTAGGCACATATATGATGCATAAAATAATTTAGAAATATATAGAGAATATTGATATTTAAACAACAGTGGCACATCTTTGCTGTAACTTTTGTGCACTTTGGAAAAAAGTGAAAAAAAAATCAAAAATTTTTTGTTAGGGGTGGGACCCCTATAAGGAAATCTACCTAAATCAATATTATGAATCAACCAAAATAGCTATATTGTTCGAAATTTTATGTAATTTCAGAAAATGTTTACTTATATAGGTAATTTATATAGGTACATATACATATATATATATATATATATATATATATATATATATATATATATATATAGGCCTACACACACAAAGTTAGAGCTCTAAAACAAAAACTATGTACATGATACCGGTTTTGGACAAAACACAAGCTTTCGGTAAAGAATTTAAGGATCAAAGATTAGCAGCTGGGATAAGTCGTGGCACTTATGGAACATTTACAATATTATTATTTACAGGAGAACTAGGCCTACTATTTACATTATCAACAACTACATCTTCCCTATTCGATGTTTCTAAATCATCATAGTTCGGTTCATAGTCATCACTACTTACCGAGGAAAAGTCAGTCAACAAATGAAGACTTTCAACACCATCATCAATATCACTTCCACTCTCAACTTCTTCAACATAATGATCGATATCACTAACATCTTCATCAAGAATTCTATCAATATAACTAGCATGGGTTATATTTGTATCCATTTTCAGTGAAAACAACAAAGCAAACACGATTGCACAACAACGTCATTGAGGTTAGCAAAAGTACTGAACAGCTGTCAAAACAAATGAGTTTTTTTCCCTGTCTGGATGTGGACTATACTAAAGCTGGCCCGTTTTCTGCTGAATTGATTGATACCAAACATAATGCGTTTAGATGAGCTAGTTTAGAAAGATGAGCTTGAACTCAAATGGAACATACTATACAGTCGTCGTTCTAGTGATTACTAACATTCATCTTATGGCGCTATCGTCGCTACAGCGACGACTGACAGTCGGAGGGTTAGTTTGAAAGAATTAGATCAATACTTTAGACGTATCAAAATACCATATTTTAATAAAAAATAAGAAATATAAAAGTACAAAATCCAGCTCAACATACGTGTATAGTTTACACTACACAATACATCGAAACTGCCAACCTAATATTAGAACCATGTTAGAATTAAGAGTAATAAACAACGGTTCAGCCAGGTAACAATATATATTGTAAACAATTACCATTCCATTACCTATGCATGACTTAGGAAACCTAGACGCATAGGCTCATTGCGTATTCGGAACATCAAATCCAAACTTGTAAATAGCTTATTTTTGACAAAAATTTTGGATTTTAATACTTCAAAATTGTCTTCCCAGGTAAAGGTTGATTCAATTGTTTCAATATGACGTAACCTATATACAACACGATTTCATTACATTTCAATACTAAATCACTATGATATGCAGCGTAACCTAAGCTGGATTTTGTATTTTTATATTTCTTATTTTCTACAAAACTATTGAATTTTGGTACTTCAAAAATGTCTTTCGACATCAAATATGATCTAATTCTTTCAAATTAAAGTAGGTAGTAAACAACATAAATGTCCAGTTGATATTGTGTTACGATTTAATATAAAAATATCATGAAATCTTGTTTTGCATACGCCATTATTAAACAATAGGATCATCCTTAAGCTGGGAAGACCCTTTTCAAGTGTGAAAAGCCATTATTTATGTCTAAAATAACAATTTAAAAGTATGATAGCCTTATCATACTTTTAAGGAAATCATAGCCTTATTAGGTTAAGGTATCTGTTTACAATAACTAATTCATATGGCAATGATTGTGAATATATTGATATATCAGAATGTCTCATTACTCGATGTTTATGTTCAACCGCCCAAAGCAAATAGGTCTGGATAGGTAATTAGTATATGTATTAATGTATATTTAGTAAAGACAGGTCTGGTAAGGTATAAATAGTTACCAGGAACTTACCTAACCAGACCTGGTAAAGAAACTATATATATAATTACTTCCCGAGATTTAGTTCACATAATTGTGAAATTATACAGCGTAGTAATACAATATTTATTGTAAGAAACTTTTAACGACACGCTATTCTACTAGCTATGCCTAACTTATGAAACCTAGACGCATAGGTTCATCATCTATTCTGATCACTGAATGCAACCTTTTAAATTAAAAACAGAAATATTGGATTTTCATACCTGAAAATGGTCTTCCCAGCTTAAGGATGATTCAATTGTTTCATAATGAGATATGTAAAACACAATTTCTTAAAATTTCTATAATAGTCGCAACACAGTATAAACTGGAGTTTTACCGTACATGATTTCATGATATTTCACCTCTAAATTCAACTAAAGTCTGGTTGAATTTAGTAGTCAAAAATCATTTACTACCTACCTTAATGTGAAAGAATTAGATTATAGGCTATTTGATGTCGGAAGACATCTTTGAAAACAAATTATGGCATTTATAACCCTATAGTGCTTTATAGGTGTGAGACTTATGATTATTTATATAAATTTATTTCTCGCTAGCCTAATCGTGGTTAATTGAAGAATTTTTAACTTTGTCTTTAGATTAGATTTAAACGTAAATATATGGGTAAATAAGGAGTGTACATCCTGGTCGAACTTAGGGGCAAAAATCATGAAATCATTTACTACCTACCTTAATTTGAAAGAATTAGATCATATTTGATGTCAGAACACACTTTTGAAATACCAAATTATGGTAAATATGGAGTGTACATGTCCTTTAGATCTATCTAGAGATATTAAAAGTAAAAAATACTTCAATTATACATAATTAGGCTAACAAAAATAACAGTTCATCAGTTATAGGCTTATAAATTACAAATGAAAAGTGTGAAGACATAACTGTAGTCCTTTAATTAATTTAAGCATTCATGGAATTAAGAACCTTTACAAATTTATACTAATCTAATTAAGGTTAAGATTGAAGAAACTATTGTGTGACTGTTTCTAAATCTTGTTGAAGTTTAATAAAAACATATTTTCCCAAACTGTTTTTACTCAAGAAGATGACCTAGGCCTGTCGTAAAAACTTCAAAATGATGTTACATGTTACCCAATGACATGGCACACTAGCCTATATCTCACTGTTTGTGTTCCAAGGAAATTTCTTAAATGTTACAATAATTTCACAATGTAAGATTAGATAAGTAACAAATTGAAAAAACTCCAAATGTAAAGTAAAATATACATACCATCGTTTCTCTTAATTCTGAAACCCCTACCAACATCCAACAGTACCACTTATTCTGTCTATTCTGATTCCTGAATTCCTGGACCTATTAGATCATAGATCTAGACTATCAAAATTCAAAATCACAGATCAAACTTCAAACAACCCGTCTCAAAGTTGCAGTTACACCTTACACAGTACACAATTAGCTTAAACTTGGTGTTCATAATGAAACGGGTTACGTACTTATGAATACAAAATATCAATTATGTTACTATATCTTATTTAGTGACAGAATGAAATAAGGAAAAGCTAATTGCCATGTATAATATTGTTAACATCCATCGTCCATTAATGTCAATGTTAACATCCATCGTCCATCAATGCCACTATTAACATCAATCCTCCATCAATGCCACCTATTAACTCCGAAAAAATGAAAATGGCGGACGAAAATTTAAAAACTGGATAGCGCCAACAGCTATGGATTTGGCAAGATCTACAAGTATATTTCCGTGACTTTTTCGTATCTGCATCAGTTGATAACTTTTGATCTACAACTTTAATCCCGTGACTCTCAAAACTCCCTGGTTTGTCAAAACTCAACTAGCAAATTGAGTCCCCGTTATATAATTGATAACATCTTATGTAACCACAAAATCAAACGTATAGGAAAAATGTCATGATCCAGTAATTAATATTCGCTGAACAAAAAATTGTTCTAATCCTACAGTTTTAACTTGTTGAATTTAGTCATGTTTGTATATTTCTTTGACTTGTTGATTTGTACTATTTTTATTATTGTTGTACCAATAAGTTTTTATGTGTCATATTTGCTATTGTTGGGTTTATGTAAATTGTTGTTTATTTGAACTTTTTATTATTATTTATTGACACCCGTTGTAATAATTATATATTTATAATATTTTTCCTTTTATTAGTTTCTTATGTTTTAATGAATTGGTTGCATCCAGTGTGCTAGGACTACATTATAATGACTTTGCTATGCATCTTATAGTGTTTTGAATTAAATAAATAAATGAAATAAGACAACTTTTAAAGTAGGATATTTTGAATAAAGTGACGTCATCTCGTCAACTCAACTTGTCATTTTTAAATAATGGGCAATGGTACAATCATTACAAAACCATTTGTAGTTACCATAGTTACCTCATCTGACTGGAGGTCATTATTTCATGTCATTTATTTCCATTTTCGTTATAAAAAAGTTGTGACGACTAAGATGTTTTTCGCGTTTAATACAAAATATATGAAAAATATTAGGATTCTAAATTTAAAAAAAGATAAGTTCAATTTTCTTTCACTGGTTTATTCATTATTGGTATTGCTACCTTATACGTATAGCTTGTCACTCTATTTTAACATCTCTTTGGTGTTTTTTAACATTCTCTCAGCTTATCTAAATCTTGAGCAGTCTTAGGTTTTTTATGTGGCCAATGTAAATAATACACGTTATCAGCTGTTTTAAACACCAATGATACCAGCTGTATTCAATTCGTTGTCATGTTGTCAAACCAACGCTGTGACCGGCATTAGTTAGACCTTTTCTAGGTTATAACAATATTTAAAGATAAACAGTAATTGCTATTGTTAATTCTCGGTGTGGTAATTAATTATTAGTATATAATATGAATCTTCTAAAGAAACTTCAACCAGGATTTGAAAGTCTCAAACAATTAGACGTATATTCTAAACCATTAGAAGATTTCAGAGTTAAAACAGTATCAGGAGGTACAGGTGTGTAGTCAACGATTATTTTTTACTATTTTAGGTTGAGATTTGCCCTTGGAAAAAGGGTTAATATGTAGAGAAGTTGTCTAATCGATTTTATTACTACGTTTTTTGGTCAGTAATACAATTACAATTATTGTATTGCCTCTATTATACTTTATTTGGGTAATTGTGTATACTACTTGTCTTTAGGATGTAGTTAAGAAATTTGTTAAATATGGGTAATAATTATGCATTGAAGCTTGCCTAAAAATTTAATTAAGAAAATGGTTGTGTAATTGTTTACATAAAGGTCACATGTAATTTTCTTTTCTTTTTTTTTATCGGCTACTACATATTATTATAAAAACTTACTTCATAAGAATAAATAATGTTTTCATTGCGGAGGTCACTTCTTTTAATAAAAAAATACAATTTACAATCATTGAGTTTATAGGTTATAAATAATGGCTAATGTTCACATTCACATCTCATATTATGTTACTCGAAATTTCGATGTTTATATCTGAGATCGCAAATCATGTGATATGCTGTCAAACTTTCATATTTATGACATTGACTTCAATAAACGTATGAAAGGTTTGCCCAGATGGTTATATATAATAGTCACTATATTAGCCTATATATTATAAATAGTCACAATATATATATATATATATATATATATATATATATATATATATATATAGTCACGAGTTTAAAGGTTATATAGCCTACATAATAATGGCTAATGTTCACATTCACGTCATATATGTTACTTGATACTCGATATTTCAATGTTTATATATGAGATCACAGATCACGTGATATACTGTCAATCTTTCATATTAATTTCAATAAACGTACGAAAGGTTTGGCCACGTGGTTTTATATATATATAGCCACCTGACCAATCCACCTGACATACAATAATATCGCCCTACGTATTATAGTGAGCAAATTATTAGCTCTGTGATTTCTATAAATATATATAAATAGCCACGTGCCCAAACCTGTCGTGGCATATAAATAGCGATCTATCGTAGTCATTGTGTAATGCACGTAGGCCTATATCAAACTATACGCTATTCTCATTGATATCATGTCTTGCCATTATGTGTAACTTATAAAAATGTTGATTGTAAATTGTAATTTTTCAGTGTAGAAAGTGACTTCCGCAATGAAATTATTATTTATTCTTAAGAAGTAAGGTAGCCTATGTAGGCCTAGTAGCCGATAAAAAAAACCCCGAAAATTAAAAGTTACTTTATGTAAACAATTACCAATTGTTGAAATCATTTACTACCTTATTTTAAAAGATGAGATCATATTAGATGTCACCAGGCGTTTTTGAAGTATCAAAACACATTAGTTTAGTAAAAAATAGGAAATATAAAAGTACGAAATACTGCTCAGGTTGTGAATGCATATGTTAATATTTATGATTATGTTAGGCTAGTCAAATTAGTGAATGTATAATCGGTAATGGTAATTGTTTACTGTAGCATCCTATTTTAATATTTTTTCTCGTTATTTTTTTACTACATACCTCTCTTTACAAGAATAGTAACATTTTTGGTGAGCAAAAATGTTTTTCATGGAAAAAAACAACATAATTTCAACTTTTCTAGGTTAGGTCCATTAAGTGAATTAAGTGTTTAAATAGGTTTGTAGTAGGCTATATATGTTTTTATGTTTATGTTTTCCTGACCTAAGCATAAATTTGAAGAAAAAGTGCTTCCATTCCCAAGCGGTCACCCATCCATGTACTAACCGAGCTCAATGTTGCTTGACTTCGGTGATCTATAAATGCATTGAATTCTGTAGTTTTCATTTCGTGATTTTTCTGTAAATAGTTAACTCTGTGTTAAAAACTTATTTCATTATTAATAAATATGGTATGTAGAATATGATTTTTTTTTTTTTTAAATCGCCAAAAAGACCAGTTGCAGTTACAGTAAACAATTACCATATAATCACTTATTTTATAAAGTCTGTCTAGGTGACTATATATATATATATATATATATATATATATATTTATATACATATATATCCGATAGGTATGTAGTAAAAAATAACGAAAAAAAAAAAAAAAATTAGGGTGTTACAGTTAACAATTACCGGTCTGGCTAGGTGACATAATTATATATAGGCTATATATGTAATATGTGTATTATAGTGTAATATTTATATACTCACCTAGCCAGACCGGTAATTGTTTACTGTAACACCCTAATTTTGATTTTTTTTTTTTGCTATCAACAATTTTTTGGGATCAAAAATGTTTTCACTTCAAAATTTACATATTTCAATGATATATTTGTAGGTTAAGTATACATGGAAATACAATGTTTCGACTGATCACTGAAGTCAGGTAACATTGAGCGTGATTATTACTTGGATAAGTGAGCGCTTGTGATTACCACATGCAAAATTTCAGTTCGGATTAGTGTTGTTCAAACCATTGAACGGTCAACATGGAGTGTGAGATGTGTGAATCACGTTTGTTCAATGTTGGTAATATCAATGATTTACAAATTAAAAACTTTTATGTTCGTCACAATTTTGTAAAAAGAAAATAAGTACTACAGGTATAATGCTTAGGGTTTTTATAGGTTTATTTACACGTAGGTTAAATAAGGTGGTTATTCACTCAAACTCATGTAAACTTAAAGTATTTACCTTGTTTATCATTAATCTGATATAGCCTACTTTAATACCACGAAACAATTTTCATGTCTAAAAATCCATTAATATTGAAGAAACTGAGAGAAAATCAAAATTATGTCAATAGGTTTTAGGCAGGTTACAATAAATAAATAAATATCTATCTATCTATCTATCTATATATATATATATATATATATATATATATATATATAATACTATTCTATATTTATATATAGTTGCCTAGCCTGTCAAGTATAACTAAACAGGTGTGCCTGTGAGGTATACCTGAACATCTAAACATGTGGATGACAGAACTGTCTTACCTGTACAGCCTCTTCAGGCGACTGGAGCAGATAGTTCTATTCATTCAATATACCTGTGCCTGACAGAACTGCACAGGCGTACCGGACCGTGTATGTGAAAACGGCGACCTGTTAAGTCGAGTGATTTGAGAAGACAGTTGTATTGTTGAAAAGACGTATATATTTCTGGTGATAGTTTAGCCGTTCCTTGGTACGTTGTTCATCGAAAAGTGATATTTCTATAACCTATATAATATTTTAAATTACTAATATCAACATGACATCTGATTCAAGAAACAGGTCATCGTAATTGTTTGGAGGAGTTTATTGAAATGTACAAGAATGAAAATTGTTTGTGGCAGGTTAAATCAAAAGAATACCATGATCGAATTAAAAAAGATGCAAGCTATTTAAAATTACTAGAGAAACTTAAAGAAATAGATCCACAGGCAGACAAAAAAAGTGTTGTGAAGAAAATCAACAACATTCGGTCTAATTTTTGAAAGGAACTGAAAAACGTTAATTTGTCAATAAAGACGGGGTGGGAGTGGACGACGTATATGAGCCCAAGTTGTGGTCGTTCGATCTCCTCAAATTTACGATGGATGAAGAAATGTCGAGGAACTCTCTTTCCAGTTTGGACAGCTCAAGTACACAAATAAAATTTGTTTTCTTTGTTATTAGTTTTTGTTTATTCATAGCTAATTCAGTAACTTATATATAACACTACAAATTTCAATTTAAATAATTAAATGAAGTAAATTTTACAAGATAGTATTTAGTTCAGATACTGTATAAATTTATCTTAACATGATACTTGCCTTTCATTTAGCGAAACGTTCCCTAATTTCATTAGCTGTTACTGGATTGTTTTCTGGATTCCGTATACCTAATGGTGCTATATTTGAACTAGTAGTATTCAAACCCGATATGTTACTGTCATGTGCTATATTTTCATGATCGAAACACTGTGGTGGTGAGTAAGTACTGGACGATTTGGAGATTAAATAATTGTGAAGTACACAACACACCATCACTACCGATGCAATGTGTTTTGGGTCTAAGTTAATTTGCGTGTAAAATATCATGAATCTCGAAACAAAGATACCAAATGCATTTTCCTCAATATGTCTCATTTGGCAAAGGTGATAATTAAATATTCTTTTCTCTTTAGAGTCTACGCTTGCTTGCTAATAAGGTTTCGTCATATCTCTTCTTAACGGAAATGCATCAAATACGTATAGTACAATTGCATTGGTTCCCGAAAATTTCTCTTCGCTGAGAATGTTTATTTATTAAAATTTAATATCATTTTTAATCACCCTACTACATGTTTGATTGTTTCAGGAGGATCTTCCTGAATCTCCCAGAAATGATTTCACACCCACTGTTGAACCCATGTCACCTTTAGTGCTTAGTAAGGAAAATGAGTTGTCGGAATTGACAATTCCATCTCCGACTACTCCTGGTACATCTCTTAATACGTGTCAATCACATTATAGATCTACTAAACGTAAAGCAGCTGAAGATGCAGCCTTAACCTGTGAAGTTTAAAATTCAGTCAATCAGCACTTTAAGCTGCAATATAGCAAGTAATGAAATAGCACAAGATTTTTCCGGGAACTGTGGGTGGAACGATGAAAGCTTCTTCAAAGGGCAGAACTCTCTATAACATACAGAGAAAACTACATGACCTTGCTATATACAAAAGCACGTCAAGAAAAATACAGATTTTCCTGGCTAGAATTAGAACTGGTTATATAATCACACAGCAGTTCCTTCGTCGGTTTCATCTGACTGAATCATCTTTATGTCTAAGATACAATGTAGTTGAAGAGTCAATAGAACATGTAATCACAGAATAGAGCTACAGCAGTCATAGCCAGGTGAGACGGGATCTGATCAGATGTCTCAGGCTTTGGACCGAGCTGGAACATGGATGGACATTATCTTGGATTTTCTGCTTATGGCTGCGAAATTGTACAAGATGCAACGTGCTGTCGGCATAAGATGATGTTGGGTGTAAGAAGTAAGAAATACTCTATTGCAGTTCAATCTAGGTCTACAGGTGTTCGATTTGCATGTGTAGTGATGGATATTACAATTTTTCACCAAAAGAAATGAAGCAGGTCTGATTTGATCAAGAAATTCATCTTTAATAATCTGTAATTAGGTAGCAGGTACACACAGCAAATTGTCATTTTATAAGGAGTAGTTACTTTAATTGCTACTGCTTGCGATGGAGTTCTAAGGTTCACAGTAGAACTACACTGGAGTTGTGGACAAGTATTGCCATTCCAACCTTAGCTCTGTTTGCAGTGATATAGTCAGTTTGAAAAACCGAAACCCACTCAAACTAATTGAGTAGAGGTTTTGAAGATGAGTCTCTTGCAGTGAAATAGATAAGGAGGATGTATCATGTACAAAAACCTTTAGATTTTCAGTGTGATTTCTCGTTAATGTTCCATTGTATTATGCAGTTTATATTTAATTCTGGCCATATTTGAATATAATATTAATAACAATATAAAAATAATAATGAATTAGTTAAAATTAAAATGAATTTAATCTGTATTATTATATCCACCTGACCGGTTTAAATTACCATCACAGAGTTTTATTTTAGTTTTAATTTTGGTGGTTTCAGGATCAAGCTTCATACCATCCTCAATAACTGCAATGTCAGGTGTTGAGGACAAAGAAGACCTGTGGGGTGATTTTGGGAGGGGTTTGGTAAATTCCGCCTGAATGGTTTTTAAGGGAACCTCTGTTTTTCCAATATGTTGTTAATCTTGTATTCCGATAGCTTAGATTTTGATGCCAAAGATTTCATTGTTGGCTTTGTTGTCCCAGAACAAGTCATGGACTTAGAGCCTTATTTTTCGAGTCTGAAGAGATGGGAGTTACTTTATGCCAGCTAGATTATTGAAGATGGAAAATGTCATTTGAATTTATGTTGCATGTACTAATTTTAAATAAGAGTTGTTATAATTCTAGAAATAGTAAATTATATAATTATAATTATGAAAACATAACCTCAATCCGTAATGTTACATTTATGAGTTGGGTCTATATCAGCTGTTCAAAGTTTTTATTAAAATTAATTTAAAGCCTGCTTAACCCCAGATGAGGAAAACTTGTTAGTTTAATGATTTCTACTTATATGTTCTCATAGTTTTCCTCTTAAGCTTGTGCTATTTTATTTGTTGTATTGTATGGTCTTCATTTTATATTATATGATGTTGTTTAGTTATAATTTTGATTTATAATTATATTTGTGAATTCTCTTTATTTTAATGATTATATAGTTTTATAGACTATTGTTATTGAGATACTATTGTATATTAAGAGACCTATATATAAATAAATAATACTTACCTATTAGTTTTGAATTAGCTTATAGCAGTTTTATATCAGTGTTTATAATATTTTATCACTAATAAATTTCTTTTATTTGCATTTTAGCCTCTATCTTATGTTGGTGCATTATACTATTTTTAGTTGGGAAAAGGACTTATGAATTCTATAACAATGAGGATACTGTTGAAACTATATTTGTTGATACATCACGAGGAACAAAACTACGCATAAATATTGATTTCATTGTTCCAGCAATATCATGTGATTGTAAGTAGCAATGTATCTTTTTTTTTAAATAAAAATATAGGTGTAATATAAGAAAAGACAGAAATCCCAATCAAATATATTGATGTGGTCATATTTTCCAGTAGAAATTAAAAAATCAAGAAAGTTAGTACCAAATATTTATTTCGATTTTATTTTTCTTAAAGGTATAAAACCATCATGGATATCCATGTTCTTTATAAACAACGAGCATAAGATGGTCCTTAATAAAAAAATAATAAGGTTTAATAAATGATTGCACTAAAACTAATTAACAATGCTAAAACATTATTACACTACAATTAATTAAAACAAAATTTCTCTATTAATTTCAAAATACAATATTATACAAATACACAATATTTCCAATTAGGCTTATATATTTAAAAACCACCATACAGTAAAATCTGTATAGTCTTCTCAAAATACCCATCCACAATACTCTTTTTCTTGCTTGTGAACACAATTGATCGCCCACTTTATCCACTATTTCATTCCAACTCAGTTGGTCTTCCTTTTTCCTCTGCTGATCCCTGGGAAGCTATTCTGTACATACTTTGGCTCAGCGCTGATCCTCCAATTCTTGCTTATTATTCCAATATTAATTTTATATTTTATTGCCATTCGCCCCCAAAAATGTAAGAATACAAATATACTGTGTATACAAATATGTATGCTTCTCATTTGATATTTAAATGCTCTTTCCTCCATACAGTATTATATCTTATTATTAGGTTGAGTACATAGAATTAGCCTAGGTTAGAAATAGGATATATTTAGAGACTGCAACTGGTTTTACATTATTTAGTTTGGTAATTATAAGCTAAAAAATAAGGCGAATGTGATAGATCACACACAAAATTGTCTCATATGTAGGAATAGTCTTATATGCAAGAGTGATAAATAAGTTAAACATTGGGATACACCCCTATAATATAACAGTAAATGTGTGATAATTGGAATGATATCATTCAAAATAAAAAATATAACATTAAATATCTTTACACATCTGCACCTGATACTCTTCAACTTGTACATGGTCAAAATGAAAGGGACATTCGTTATCACGTACCAATTATGAGTTCATTTGTAATTTGATTACAGTTGTGCTTAAAACCAAGATGCTTGTTCTCTCACTCTCTGCAAATTTGGCACTGGCTTTGTTGAATACCCTTATACTGATACATTAGATAGATACAATAATCATGTGCAGTGGTTTTGTAGGTACTGACTTCGAATTTTGCAATATAATGCTTAAAATTATGTCCTTATGGTCATACAGGTACATTAAACATATATCAAAAGGTCATGTGCAAAACGGTTTGGTTGGTCATTTTGAAAATCTGTCCTTCCAGTAGCTTATGTTATCACATATTTGTTGTTTAACATAATACATTTCTAATCCTGGAACAAATAATAGTCAACTGTTCTGGAATTGCACAGTGGCAGAGAATATTTCAGAATTAAGTATTTATGTTTCTCAACTTTTCTACTTGACCTACTATAAACAAACATTACTGATTATTATTAATTGACTTTTAAACTTCTAAATTTAAACAAGAGGTTGAATCTAGTTATGAAATAATAATTTCACAATACTTTACTGTGTAAACGTTAACTTAATAATTTATTTATTATTTAGTTATTTGTTTATTTTAATGTGCAGAATTAAAATATTTCATACAGATGATGAAATTACATAGATTTCAAATTATTTGTACGATTATAAAAATAAAAAAATCACTGTATATTCTACTTCCATTGAAAGTCTTCCATTCATATTATGAACATAACAGTGTTTTCTGTTTACTTTAAATTGGAACGTAGATCGTTGAATCCTAAGAAATATCGCTATATGTTAAAATTTCTTTTTTATTAAAGATGTTGAGAAATTAAGATTAAGTTTTATAAAGTATCCACACTTTCAACTTCATTGTGATAGAACTGAAAAATGAAGTTATCAATTTTGATTGGAGTGTGTTTTCCATAATCATACAGTATTTTTATATATGACGGTAAATGTAATTTTTTTAATGTAAAAAGAGGATAAACTCTTATGTTACAGATCTATCATTAGATGCTATGGACTCTGCAGGTGAACAGCATCTACACATTGAGCATAATATATTTAAACGTCGTTTAGACCTAGAGGGGAAACCTATTGAAGATCCCAAAAAAGAAGAAAGTAAGTTTTTGTTTAATTTGTTCGAGTAGATTTAATAATTTTACAAACCAAAATTGTTGAATTGTCCTCCACTGTTGGAAACAATTCTGCAGGTAATCTTCTCCGTCACTTTCGCCATTGCTACATCTATGAATTTAAAATGGTTTCCTTTTAATACGGAGTTGATCTATGGGGGGGGGGGAATCACATTAAGTTATGTCAGGTGAGTACGGTGAAGATTCCAACCCAAAATATGTTTACCATACAATGTGCTTTACTAGTTTGTATGGTAGTTTAAAATGTAGTTCATTCAAACATTTCTTATACATATTACATAAGTTAAAGTTTAATGGGGCACACAGCCTATTATTTTTACCTAAACCTAATAGGCCATGCTCTAACCTAAAACCTAAGCATAATAGGCAATGTGTCCTATTAAACTATAAACGAAAACCTGATTATGTTTAGGTTTGGGTCAAACAGATTTCAATTTTCTAACCATCCGATAGAACATAAACATGATTAATAGACTGTATGGTGGCCCTTAACCTTTTGGTTAGTAATGCCGCATGTGCCCCAATAATAGTAACAACACAACGTGTGCAGTTTGATATTTGTATTTGTATTGGGAGACCGGTACCTTTGCGGCCGAAGTAATTTTTGATTAGTTGTATTCTGCAATCTGTTGGCTATAATATAAAACATCCATTTAGTTCTAGTTAATTCTGATAGAGTGCACGAGCTTTCTCTACCAGACAATACATAACATTGCCGTTTCTAACATACCCATTGCATAACTTGTGTTTACAAACATTTGGCTTATGTTGTTTCTTCTTTTGATTACATAATGACTAATCAAAATCTAAGCGTTGATGACATTCAGGATTATTTTATGTATTCCAGGAGTAAGATGAAAGTAATGGTAAGGAATCTGAATTGAATTTCAGAAAAATAGTGAATGATGTTGCTTCAAATATGCATTCGGATCCAAGTCCTGTTGTTGACAACATAGGCGTGTGTAGGCCTACTAGTGTTTATGAAATGACATTGACGATGTTATGGAAGAACCTGAAAGTGATGAAGACAATAACGTGTTGGTAGGATCACAAAACTTTTATGAATGACACAATAGCACAGAATCCTGTAAGTTTCAACCCAAATCATATCAGTTTGATGAGAATAAGTCAGGAATAAATAAAGATTTAGATCTAGGTCAAGATTGTAATTAAAGTGACTGTTTTAAAATTTTATTTAACAAGGATCTTGTGTCTCATATCATAAAAGAAACCAATAGATATTCCAATCAGTATATAAGTAACTCAGTTTTGAAAGAAAAAACTCAATTACAAAAATGGTATAATACTAATAGACTGAAATTTACACTTTTTTAGGCACTACTATATGCCTCTTAAAAAACACTGGATTTTAAATTGCTGGAGTACTGACCCTCTACTTTTTACTCCCATTTTTGGTAGAATATTTTCTTAAGATAGGTTTAGCCAGCATCAAGGTAGACAGGTTGGCAAAAATGTGTACCATTTTACATTCTCTATGAATGAAATTCAAATTTGTTATCATTCCTTTCAAAAACCTGTGTATTGATGAAAGTCTGTTACAGTTTACAGTGGAAGGGCAAACTATCATTCAAACAGTTTATGTTGAAAAAAAAGCACATGTTTGGAGTCAAGTTATTCATTTTATATAATTGTAGAACAGGTTTTGTTGTTGATATGGTTATATACATAGGGACTATTGAAATAAAGGAAAATTTAGGCATTTTTTTATTTGTTGTAACAACTCTAACAGAGCCGTATTTGGGTATCAGGCATACAATATATGTCGAAAATTGGTATACGAGCCCTTACTTATTTCAATATTTGCATGACAATCAAACTTGAGCAGTAGAAACTGCGAGAACTGGCAGGAAAAATATGGCAAAGTTTCTCAAATTAAAATCTGGAGAATACAGTGCAAAACACACCATTTACTTTGTTTTGTAAAGCCCTACTAATAAAAATCCCCCTTTGGCTAATGTACTTTACCATGTCAGTAAATGGTTTACATTTAGTGCAAAGGATTAAAAAGAGATTAAATAATAAAATTGAAGAGAATTATAGTTGTAAATAAGAAAGTGGTTTATGAAATAAAATGTGGGTGTAATTGAAATAATCACATCTATTATAACAAGAGTATGTTCCTAAAGAAATAAAAATTCTATCAAATTGGATTCTTGTAACAATGGAACACATTAGTAATTATTGAAATTTTTAATGAACAAAGTACTGGAAATTAACTCTAAACAATCAGTCAATTATAATGTGTCATAATTTAAATAGTTAAATGTAAAAACCGATAACGCAGTGTGAGCCAAGAGAAGAGGATGCAGAGCTTAGAGGGAGAAGAAGGGATGGGTACATGAAACAGATCCCAATACATAAATTATTTTTAAAAATGGAGTTACTCCGAAACATATCATGTCAGGATATTAAAAAGACAATGTTAAGAATGGCGGATAATTGAACCTAAAGTAATCATTTTATCAACTTTAATGTAATAGCAGATATTTCTTGTTGAAATTCCATATTCAAGGATAAATCAAGCAAAAGCTTAAAGTTTCAAATATTTTAATAGTATGAATGAGCTACAATTGTTTCGCCTTGCGGCATCATCGGGCAACTGATAATATACAAGTATTTGAAACTTTAAGCTTTTGCTTTATTTATCCTTGAATATGGAGTTTCAACAAGAAATATCTGCTATTACATAGGTAGATCTATAAAAGTTAGAATTAAAGAACATGTAAATAGCTGGAAACATGGCTATAGAAACTCTAACTTTGCTAACCACCTTTTGGACTCGGGTCATAGTTTTGATCCGAAATCGAATGTTAAACTCTTACATATAGAAAATAAAAGCAACAGATTAAATAATTTAGAATGTTTAGAAATAAATAGATCTATTTCACTTAGGCCTATTCTCAACTTAAATGACCACATTGTATTAAATTCGTCACCTCTTCTAAAACCCATCCGTAACATAGTTCATTAACCTTTACCTACCTGCTAGGTCATCCCCCTACCTTCCCCGATTTCTCTATTGTATTTCAGTTTCCTGTTACTTATGTTTTTATAGTTGTCTATACTTGTAAATTATCAGTTGCCCGATGATGCCGCAAGGCGAAACAATTGTAGCTCATTCATACTATTAAAATATTTGAAACTTTAAGCTTTTGCTTTATTTATCCTTAATCATTTTATGTTCATTTGTTTGTTACAGATGTTGGTTCTCCTGAAATTAAACATAGTGTAAGTAAACATTATTTACTGTAAAGAAAATGCTTAATAATCTTTCTTAATAAATTTAATTAATGGTATTGTCTATTAAAATCTGAAATAGAAAAAAAAAAAATTTAATCTCATTATGATGAAAAGTTGGAAAATAAAGTACTAATTGTGAACACAAACAAAATTTGTTGCCTATATGATTCAGATTGTGTTAGTTTTAAATTTTGTAAAAAAAAAAATAAAAAATAAATGTTTAATATAAAAAAGTGTTATTTTATAATATTTAATATTGTTAGTTAAATTATTAACTTGAACTTTAAACTTTATTTAAGTTTTGTTATTCAGTCTAATAATTGTCTGTTATTTTCTTCATTTAATCAAATGATATGTTTTGACATTTTCGTAAAGGTTAAAAATAACATACTTTCAAAACAAAGTTATGTTTAGAATAAGTTTGACTCTTTAATAAACTATGTTAAATCTTATTTGGAATTATGCGTAACTCTTGTTCAAATATAAATTACGAATTAATCTTATCAGTTATTTAAGTAATGGTTTGTTAAATTTATACAATGCAATGAAAACGTTAAAATGTATTCATTCAAAGACAGATATATATTGGATGTCTGTTTTTTTTTGTATTATGATCATTACTTATTACAGTTATGTAGAAACCATACTTGTATAAGTTTCTTGTATAAAGTAACTTAGTTCAATTGGTGCTCCTATTCCAAGAACAGAACTACTTCAATTAATTGATTTATAATTTTCTTTCCCTCCAGAAAGAAATAAGTAGTTCCAAAATAATAATTTCAATTTTCCTTAATTTATCAATTTTTTAATGAAATGCAAGAGAAAATGATAAAAGGCAAGGCAATTGTTTCATTCTCTTTCTTCGTGTATTAAAGTCTCTAAAAAAATATTTAATATAAAGAATATAGTACGATAATTAATTTTCTATATATAAGCTGTATGCTTCATCTAAATTTAATGTTAAATTTGTATATGTTTATCTTGATAAAATAGAAACATAATTTGAAAATTAATTATTTGAATTTACAAAGTTTAGAATAAGTTTGATAATCATCAACAATTTTAAACTCAGTTTTTGACTGATCCATTTCATGGTCTTAGGAAACCAAAAAAGTGATTTTCGACATCCTGTCCATGTTGTTAGGAGTTGAGTTCAAATGAAATGATTTGGGTAATCAGTGATTCTGTGGTAAAAATGTTTGTATTGACAATTTCTTTAGTTTATTATTATTAATGATTCTAATAAATGTAAAACATCTCTAATTAATTACTATTATTTCTAATACACATAAATATCAACATTCAATTTTAAACTCAATTACAAGTTAAATATCCTAAGCTTTCGTTCCAGAGCTATCCCAGTGTTTATGACAGAATATATAGATCTCTAAATATGTATTCCATGAATGTATTGATTTACTCTGAAGATTCCTCACCTTCCTATTGCCAACCCCTCATGGTTTCTTGTCCATATTGATCCTTAGTATTGAATTCTCTTCAGTTAGCGATCTTATCCTATGACACCACCCTGGTCACATTCCGGCAAGCAGAGTATCCTACTAGTCCAGTCTATTCTGTTATAAATTGACCTCCCGCCAACCCTGTGCCAACTCCAGCCGCTGACAACTGAACATAGATAATTCTCTGCTCCCGGCAGATAATAACTCCAGCTGCCAATAACTGACAATTGATAATTCTGTGCTATGTCTGAGCTCGAGTTTCTACCAACTGTGGCTTACATACTCTTGATCATTTGTGATGTGCTAGTAGGTTGCAAGCCAAGCAATTACTTAACTTTTTGTATTCTGTCACAATGATTGCTTATGTTCTGGTGTCTATCAAGTGGACTTGGAATATTTAGCTATTATATTCTAACTTAATTTAACCTTTAAATCTTTGATATTTAAATCCTAAATACTAAAAGTATGTCATCATTTTCTGTACATAAGCACAATATCGGCCAAAAAATTAAAGATAGGAACATGATTTTCAGTATAGGGGGCTAATATTATAGTCATATAGAACCCTATTGAAAAAAAAATCTAATTGAAATATCAAAATGGTAGTAATTTTAAACAGTTTAATTTTTATATTTCAAGTGTTATTCAGCTTATAACACATTAAATTAGATAAAGATTTGTAGATTTATATTCTGCATGTAATGGTGCCAACACCACTTCTTTATAGCAACAAATTATGAAATTATTGTCAAATATATTATTTTGAACACTGACCTCCAAAGATAATGTGATATTCGTATAGTTATGAGATCCGACAGGGTGAGTCACAAACGTGAGCATAACGAGTGGAGGCTTCACAAATGTACAGCTTTGAGGTTCACCAGGAGGTACAAGTGGAGGGGGTTTTTTTTTAAATCTATGTTTAAAATTAAAAAAAAAAAAAATTAATGTTTTTTTTAACATCTACAAGGTTCATTAGGACCTAACCAGTGCCATGAAATTAAGTAATATTCATAATTGTGAGGTTCAGAAAACCTGTGTAACAACTGTTTTAAATAAACTTACCCTAGTATAGGAAAGATCCTTTTAGAGGATATGTTTGTATTATATTGTGTTGTGGGGTTGGGCAAGTACCATGATGACTATCAACTTGTTTTAAATTGTATTGCTTAAATTTTATAGCCAAAACTTGATCTGGTTGGGTTTAAAAAGTGGAGAACAGTCAAATTCTTATGCATTTCTTCATTTTATTGTTATATTTTCAAAAATTTAATAATTTTTATATTTTATACATATTTATTTTGTTGAATAATTTAAGTATTAATTATTTCCTTGTCCACTGAAAAGGTAATTGAAAAGTATTTTATTTTATTCTGTCGTAATTTTTTGCTTTAAAACGGTTATTATGAAAAGGTTATCAAGATAAAGTTTACCTATATTAAATTTGACGATAAAACATGTCTTTCCTAATTTGTATACAAAAAAAATTAATCTATTCTTACTTTTATTCAATAAAAATTATTAGGATTAACAAAACAGCGATGTATTTCACAAATTAATATTGCAGTAGAATTAAAATAAGATTATAGAAACTAAAAATAAAAAACGCAAAAATATTAAATTCAAAATTACAGGATAAAAAAAGTAGATTCATCAAAATCCGTACTTGATCAAAAAGGTCTACAATTTAAAATTTTTAAGGAAATAGAAATTTAATAAAATGTAAATCGGAACTATTTTGATCACCACTGCAATTAAATTACATAATTCTTTAATTAAATACTACATTTCACATATGTCAACAACTATGAAAAATCTATAGCTTCTATTTAAACCAATGTTAATTTATTATGAAAAAAATTATATGTTATACAAGATGTTAATGTTTTAATACTAAAAGTAAAACAAATCAGTATGAGGTACACAACTGAACTATTTAAAGAAAATTGCTTTAGCCATTCAGCTGTAAAGACAAGCATATATGTTTTAACGAAAAATTATTTTATAGAAGCAAATTACAAAATTGAGCTTCATGGTCCAAAACATGACTACCTATGGAAGATATTAGTAAAAAAAAACATTAAAATCAATTTGAATTGTAGAAATGATCACACATTTGTAACATATATTTTATCTTTGTAATTTACATTGATTTTGTACGGTTCTATTTTTAGAAACAACTGAAACAATAAAATATCAAGTTTTTCCTACAAATTTTAAGCGTGCATCACTACTTTCTAAAAGTGGAAACTTATGGTACTAATGTAATTGCACTTAACTACACCTAACAAATGAAAAAAAAAAATAAGGCCAATATTTTTTAAGAATCTCATTAGTCATAGAAATATAGAATTTTACTAAAATAGGCAAAACTCAATAATTCGTTTTCTAACGTCTTTTTCTTATGAGGGAGAAATAGTGGCTTGTACTGGAAGGAACACATGAAATGATATGCAATAGATTAGCCTGTGGTAAATCTTACATTTTATCATATGTTGTCTTAAAAAAAATTTTCAATAAAAATCCTGAATTTTATCCTAATATTTCTACACTTGGCCCATAGGGACTTTAGGGATTCAGGATTTCTTACACTGCCTTGTCTTTTCATTATGGAAACTATATTTTTGGAAAAACCAAAAGGAACTTAATTAAAAACAATGACATTCATTCATAAAAATGACTTAATGTGAATAAGCATCATTTGGCAGTGTTAAAAATATGTTCCACACAATCTGCTATGATTTCTTAATCAACTCCCAGAATTTTTAGAAAAAATTACAGATTTTTCCATCTTTAAAAATAGCTTACATCATTATTTAGAGTCAGCTGTCTATTAGTTGGTACGAGTTCGCTGCTGCACAGGAATTTATAACGTTGATTGTGTGTTGAACTGTGCTTTTTGAGTTATATTAATTTTTTTCTTTTTTAATCTATAAGTATGTGTATAATCAGACTGCCAGGAGAACCAAGGCGAGAGGAATGCAGTGAACAGTATATAAGGTTGATTTTTGCTGAATGTTTTAGCGTCTTAGAGGTTGAACCTATCAGGCCGCGTATGTACTATCCTTTTAGCTTAATTGTAAAAACATCGTCTCGCAGTACATTCATATTTTGCGCAAATCATGAAACAATAGATGGAAATAATAAAAAACCTTTTATTTTAAATTTTGTTTTGAAATATAAATTCATTAAAATACAGCCAAATATTTGTAAGTTGAGTAGTGCAGTGGAAAGAAAGATGATGGGGGAATTTCTAGGAATTACCTCCCCACACCCTTAATACATTGCTTAGGTTCTCCTGGTGGTAAGACTATATATGTATGTATAAGTGTCATTGTAATTTATGTCAATGTATATGCTGTGTTTTCTTATACAATGAGTATGTCTAAAAGATGGAATAAATTTAATGAAATTATATACAGAATTTACAAATTAATTTCAAATTACATTTTTATCAATTTCAGCATGGCGGTTCAGACAAATCAACTAATGAAGTAGCTGAAGTTACGTGTGGTAGTTGCTATGGTGCTGAAAATAAAGAAAAAAATATAACGTAAGTAATTTTAATACTAGATTAAATGAAATTTAGGTCGTTGGATACAGTTTTAATTTAGTATCAGAAGTAAGCTGTTTATTATTGAGAGTAACAAGCTTATTTCATTTGTAGGTTTTCATTATTTAAAGGCTCAACCATAAATAAGGTAACATTCATTTTCAAAAATGGGGGATCAAGTAGTAATCTTTTGTTAATTTTGTTAATATACTATTTCACATTTTATTTTCATAACTTTTTATATAATGGAGACAAAAGTTGTTATTCATCACTTTTAATATAGTAAATTGTTATGTACTAAATATCATTCAGAGTTTTACAAAAGTCTGACTAACTTTAGTTTGTTTTGTCATGTTAACCATTCTCTGATCAGCTGTTTTCAGTATTTCATATATTTCAGACTTATTCTTTATTTATTCATTTCATCACTTTTGTTTGTTACACATGAAACATATGACATATTGATTACATAAATATCCTACATAATAGTAATTATTAAAATAAAATGTACATATACATATAATAACACAGATATACCTACAATTTTAACAAAACAATACAGCATATTAAAATATCTACATAGAATAAGTTCTTCCT
The DNA here is from genome assembly GCA_963513935.1 of Aphrophora alni. NCBI lineage: Eukaryota > Metazoa > Arthropoda > Insecta > Hemiptera > Aphrophoridae > Aphrophora > Aphrophora alni. The sequence continues at coordinate 24,089,150 of OY740771.1, forward strand.
GATACCTGCAGACTGAGTTTAGGTATTCTTCAACAGAGTAAAAAGGTTTTTCTAGGAGATAGCACCTGAGTAAACTCTTGAAACTCTGAATTATCTTTAACCATATTGCAAATTTCTTTATATCCCAGTTGGTAGTTTAATAGAAGATAGGTTAACACAACATGTTTCAAAATTATTTTTACAGCCTGGGAAAACCTGGAGAAGTCAGGATATTTGGTTAGCCGTAGAAATGTCAAGGTATTCTGTAAAATTTTTAATAATTTCTTAAAAGGGTAGGGAAATTAATGGGTAATGATTATGTTAATATATGAAGCTTACTTCCAGTAATAATTGATTTTTGTATAATAATGTAACTAAGCTTTCTTGTGTTGTGAAATTAATATACCTTGGTTTATGTTAAAACGTTAAAATAAAGGTTGGCATTTATGTCTAATAACCTTTTTCAATTTACAGAAAACCATTAGGTATTTTTTTTTTTAATTTGGCTGCTAAAAAAGTAAGATTTTTTTAAAAATCTAAAGCCATAACAATATTATATCCAATAATTATATACCAGAAATTTCATCATTATTATTGTATATCAAAAATCAAGGGATGATATCAGATCAATTTAACTAATGGTGAAAATGTGGATTTAAACGAATATTTTTGTTTGTTGTTTAAACCTGAAAAATTAATATGGTCTCATAGCTTATCATTTCATTTTGACCTTTTTTTTAGACCGAATTGATCCAGATGTTACCCAACTCTCTGGAACTAAGCTTTTTTTTTTTAATATGGTCCAATAACTTAATTTATTGCTGTTTTTAATAAACTCTAATTGTATATGTTTTGGTGACGCTGAGCTTAAATTTACCTTTAGTTTTTTCATAGTTGGTTACTCCTAACATTTATAATTCTTTACACATTTTTATTTATAAGGTGTTTTAAAGAAATTATTAAAAATATATGTTTTAAAGATACTAAGATTGAATTTAACATCACTTGGTCCTCATATTGTAAGTTAAATTAGAATAACGGAAGTCTCAAACCAGCAATATCTATAGGACTCCTACATGAGTTCACCGTGTATGTATATTTATTGTATATGCGATACATTTAATTTTGCTTTAAAAAGAAAAAGTTAATAGTTTATTAATTATTTTTAATATTTTAAAGTATTTTATATTCAAAGTACATTTTTCACTGTTTAAATTTTATTATTAAAAAATAAAAATTATTGGATCTTGTATAGCAGCTAAAGTTTAGTCATTCCAGATCATTTTTCTTTTTTTTATCATAGGTGTTGTAACACTTGTGAAGAAGTAAAAGAAGCATATAAAGAGAAACGATGGGCGTTTCATAACATAGATCAATTTGAACAATGTAAATCTACACAAGATGCCAGAAAAATTGAATTAGCTTTGAAAGAAGGTTGTCAAATATATGGATATATGGATGTTAATAGAGTGAGTATAATTTATATAACAGAAGCCGCAAAATCACTTGCCTCTTGAATTTAAATCATTATTTATTTGTATATACATTTATTTAAGATTTTAGGTTAGAGTAATTTTTTATAATAGGGCACATAGCCTATTAGTTTAGATCTTGTATGGATAGGAGACACAGGCTTACATTGGGAAGTGGTTCTTGATATTACCTAATAGTACACAAATAGGAAAACACAAAAACCACTAAAGTTCTGAAATATTTCGTAAACAGTTCACAAAACATTTTAGAATTTTAGTGTTTTTGTGTGTTTTTCTATTTATGTAATATTAGGTAATTATCAAGGACTACTTTCCATGGTAAGCTTGTGTCTCCTATACATATACAGGCAGTCCTCTACTTACGAACATTCGACTTACGAACTTTCGAAGTTACGAACAAAGCCCCAGGACATTAAAAATGATTGGCGGCGGGCGGGAAGATATGACCTTGAGAGGCGGGAAGAACGGAACGTGGCTCAACACGATTGGCTGTTAGCTTAGCTTTTGCTATTGTATGGAAATACATACATGACCAGTGCTACAACAGGTCATTTGAGTCTGGACTTTAGTCGCGTTAGTGTGTTAGTTTTTTTATTGCCCTCACAGTTTTTTAATTAGTTTTTTGTAGTTATTAATAGTTAGTTTGTTAGTTTTTTTTAATTTTACCTCACAGTGTTTATTAGTTTTTTGTAGTTAGATACCTGTTTATTGATCATGAGTGGAAAACGTAAAAATAGTGAAAGTGTGAAGTGCGTAGTTAAGAAGAGACGAACAATCACTATGGAAAACAAAATGGCCATAATTAGACGATTTGAGAGAGGAGACAAAATGGCTGATATTGCACGGGAATACGAAATGAATCGTTCTACGATTGCAACGATTTTAAAAGATAAAACTCGTATTTCAGAGCATATTAAAAGCTGTACCCCTATGCAGTCTACAATTATTTCTAAGAAAAGAGGCACAATAATAGAGGAAATGGAAAATCTGTTGACCGTTTGGATGGAAAATCAACAACAACGTAGAATGCCTCTTAGTCTTAATCTTATACAAGAAAAAGCAACAAGTTTATATAAAGACTTGAGAGTAAAGAAAGGTGATAGTTCAACTGATGCAGCATTCACAGCGAGCCATGGTTGGTTCCAAAGGTTTAAGAAACGTTATAACTATCATAATATTAAAATGATGAATGAGTGGACTACCTACACGATTTAAAGTTAAAAAAAAAAAGTTTTATAGTACATTAAAGTGTATTAATTATATTTTAAAAACAGTTTTCTTTTTAAATTTATATATATTGTAGTTGTTTTAGAAAAGTACTTTTAATAAATGAAGTCATTGATTTGTACGTATTCATACATCCTTTTAGCAATTCCAGTAGCCTATACAGTACAGTACGGTAACCTAATTGTAAAAACAGTGTTGTGTTTGAATTCTTGCGCCAAAATCCGTGTTTTCCGAGTTACGAACTTTTCGACTTACGAACATCGGCGCGGAACGCATTAAGTTCGTAAGTAGAGGACTCCCTGTAAAATTAAAACCATTATTTAAGATTTCTAGTCTTAAAAATGCTTTCCGTTTTGAAGATTATATCTTTGAAGTTTTGAAGTTTCTTTGGAACAATGTTACATAATCTGAGACATGGACCTATATTGTTTTATAAATCCTGTAATTCATGAGCAGTGTAATATTGAAGTTGCTCAATACACAGTAAATGACAATAATATAAAGTTGTAGTTTTTTTATAATACACAGTGTCCTTGATCTCTCTCTCTCTCACACACACACACACACACACACACCACACAAATAAATCCATAGGTACAATATCTGGCCAGCATAGAAACATCTCAATATCTGCACATCAAACAATTATCCTTCCGTTAAGATTTCATACACGTATGTGGTTGTGAACTACAGTGGTATAATATGGTGGACACCAATGTGTGGAAAAAAAATTTAATGAAAGTTTTCCTTGTGTATTACGAATCCTGGAACAATATAATTCAGAACCATATCTAGATAATTGTATCCTGTTAGTGTACCTCCAACAAAGTTTGGTTCCAGTAAGTAAAAAGATGATATTGTAGCCGAAACAAAAACTCCCAGATGGTGGAGTTTTTGCTACAAAATAAAATGTTGATTATCAGGATACCAGTAAATGCAGTTATGTCTATTACTTAAGCCATTCAATTATTACATGCCTCTTCAGACCTCATAATTTTACACAATAATTGTAGATTGTGCATTTATTGGTGAAGGAATAATTCAAAAAAATGAAGTCTGATCTGTATCATTTTCAACCCAACCCTAATATAATACAGACTGTAGTCTTAAAATGTTTGCTTATACAAAATTCTGATCTTCTTGAAATATGTTATTCAGAAGCTAATACTGTAGTTTATTTTTTAGGACAGATACATTTTCTTCAAATTTGACTCACAAGTCGTATTTAGACGGTTTTAATGGTGAATTTGATTTAAAATGTTCATACTTCTTTATTAATAAAGATAGTATCACCACTTTTTGAAAACAAACTTTAAAGTGAATATTCTTCTTCTTTGATTAACGTCATGTGAGATAAAGTGACTTTCCACACATTTATCAAAATTATTTACAATCTACTGCAAAAGGCAAAAGTATGAATTTTCAAAACATGTATACACAAATATCAAATTTTCAAAATTCCGATTTTCCAAAGTGTAACACCGTGAAAAATTGACATTACAAAAAATCTCAGTGATATGGGTCAGTTTGTAGTAAATGAAATCAAATTTATGAATTTTTAAAACAGGTGTACCAACATTTAGAATTTACAAGATTCTGATGTTCCGACTTTTAAGATCAAGACTATTAACCATACATATGTTGTCATTATACAAGAATATGCCAAATATTATTGAAATCGATGGAATGGTCAGAGAGAGATATGATTCGATAGGACAAATGCACAGTGTTGAACTTCAGGATGGTACCCTGAAGTCATTATTTTCCAGACATTACTGTTTTTGATTACAGATAGAGAGATACAGTCAGTGGCGGCGATAAGAACCCGCGGGCCCCCCCGCAAATTTGTTCATCGGGCCCCCCTCTCCCAATAATCTTTTCCTGGATGTTTATCTTTTCGCCGGGCGGCGGCGCCGGTGAGTCACCGCGATGCGCGACGTAGCGATAGCTGCATTACTTATCGGCCAATGGTAAACAATACACATACTTCGTATCATGACATTAATTAAATAATAAATACTGCTCTCTAAAAAATAATAGTTATTGCCGTTTTGGATGCACGATGCACAATATTGTCTGAAGACATTTTACCTTATTTTAGTAATTTCTTGACAATAATCATAAAAATATTGTTATGATAGGGGGCCCGTTGCGGGTCCGGGTCCCGGTAAAATTTCCCGAAAAATCCCGGTCAAGACTCGCGGGCCCTCCCAGCTCGCGGGCCCCCCCGCACCGCGGGCCCTGCGGGCCCGCTATCGCCGCCACTGGATACAGTTTGTGGTAAATGAAAAGAAATTAATCTGAATTTCCGTAACTGGTAAAACCTTATATTTTAGATAAAGGATTAGCCTGGGTATATTTTATATAGTGAGTCGTATGCATATATTCCAGTATTTTTCTTGTTGTGGAGCACTTTTTATCCAAAGATTTAGTTAATATTCTGAAAGAATAATTTAGATACTTATAATAGTTACTATAGAATGTTGAAGTAAATATATTCCATGCAAAACAAAAAATTGGTGCTATTATATTATTTTATTGTCTATTTATACTAACTACATTTATACTACACTATTCTGCATAGGTCATCTTTAAGAAGACCATGGATAGTGTGATTCTTGTAAAACTGCAATTCATGTTTTTCAATGATTCTATGAACCGTAAATTTCCAATTAATTGTTAAGGCCACTTTTACAGTCAAATTTTATTTAGTGGGAGATTTTAACAAGGCAGCACAAATATTTTCTCGGATATTTTTTTTCCACTACACTTCCATTTTCTATTAGTAATGTTTTCCACTTTGGTATTTATATGTGATGATGGTTCAATATCTGAGTATATAGCTTGAAATCGTCTACTTGCTTCAAGATCATCATTAAATGTGATTTTGCATGAACAACACAATATGTTATGCTCTATTGAAAAAACCATGGTTAAAACAACAAAAAGTAGTCAACTAATGAATGCATCCCAACAATATACTCATCAATGCACAATTATTTACAAACTTAACAGCTATTTTTCTAATTAATATAACAACTGTTATTATATATATATATATATATATATAACTGTTATTATATATATATAATAACTGTTTATATATATATAATGAAATAGCCAAAAATTTATTTTATTTTACCAGCAAGTATTTTGTTTATATGCAATATTTTTACTGGAATATTTTTTCTAAACTTTTCATATCTAAAACAATCATGCAAATTTTAACCAAATCTGTCCAAAAACAACCCTCATGTAACAGTGGCAATCGTAAAATAATTGACTTCCACTCTTTGCAGTATTTTTGTAGTTATTGTCTATGACCACAATCAAGTAACAGGGGTTGTAAATAGAAATAATAGACTCATTAGTTGAACAACTAAGTAGTAGTCATTGAAGTGTGTAAGTCCAGTTTGGGTTATTAGGAACTTATCAAGTATGACTAAAGGATACATTAGACTAAATTACATAACAATATCATAATAAATCATAATTAATATCATAATCAATTTATATTTAAATTACATAACGTTCATTGTATAGTGCTACTATTTTTCTAACCTTCGAAACATTTAATGCTCACTATTAAAGCAAGTTAATTCGTGATTTTGTCCAAACTGCTAAACCTTTTGTAATATCCACTCAACTGATTTTTTGGCAACAAATAAGATTTGTTTGGTCATTATTTGGTTTGATGGACAGGAATGTGAACAAGTTTGTACATTCCTTTTACGCAGTTCATGTTGTGCATCTGTAAGTTTTTGTCTCAATCAAATTTTTCATTGATCTTCTGCCGTGTGAGAAAATATGGTGCAGTTTGATTGACACATTATCTACTTAAGGAAAATCACAGTAATAAAACAACAAATTTAAAAATATTTTAGCAACTTTACAATTAATTGTAATAGAGGGAAAAACTTGAAACATTTATATTTTTGAATAACATTCAAAAAGTGAACGGATGACAAAATTGTCATTAATCACTGGACAAATGATTTTAATTATTCCTTGACATAGCCTGTCAAATTTTAGATTGAATTCCGTAATAGAGAGGAACAATTTTTAAATTAATATTTTTAAAAAGAAGAAAAAATTAACACGAAAAATCTATAAAAGACACAATTTTCTTTACTTGGCTTGTGATTGTAACTATTGATATAACTTCAAATTTCAACTTTCAGCTTTAGAATCGAAAAAAATGTATTCAGTAACCCTTTTTGAAAATATATGAATATCCAAAAATGGTACAAACAACAATGTTTGTATTAATCATTGCTAAGCATATAGTCATAGTTTTTTATAACAAAATTAAATTTCCATACATTTTTGTAAGAGGAAAAAACTTGTAAAATACCATTTTGAAGAAAAATATATATCAGATTTCAGTATTATTTTCGAAATATAGGAGCAAACTTGTCATATTTACCATTTAAAAAAATATGTTAATATGCTAAAAAGGAGTAAACAACAAAATTGTCATTAGTCACCACCAGGCTTCTGATTGTAATTATTGGGTGACATAATTTGCCAGATTTCAGCTTTTATTTGGAAATATAGGAAGGACCAAATTTGTAAAGTTAATATTTTTTGGGGGGGAAAAAATTGAAAAGGAGAATAATCCAAAAAAATTATTAATAACTAAGCATATGGTTGAACTATTTCAATATATAACTATTCAGATTTAAGGTTTAGTTTCGTGGCAGCAGATTGTATTTTCATGACTACAAGATTTTTTTAAAATCAAAATTATTTTAATAACATTTAAAAAATAAGTATGACAAAACTGCATCAAATAAATAAAATACTGCAATATAGTTTTAATAAAATACTGGTAAACAATTGTTAAGAATAGAGGAATCCTCAGGAGCTCACTATAATGAGTACAGGGTTGGAAATCCTGAAGGATCAACACCTTCTTTCTTATAGACTTGAGTTTGAGTCCTTTCTTTTATTTTTCCTCCCATTTCTTTTTTGACCAATTCTTCATATCTTCCGACCCTGTCGTTATTAGAGTATTTGAGAGCTAGGGATTTTTCTTCTTTTTTCTATAAGGCATTTATGACCGAGAGGTTTTTCATCTAAGAGGGAAAAAACTTAAAGAGACGCTAGAGCAGTAATTTTTATTGGTCTACACGTGACATTTTGTTCACTGGTTCTATAAGTTTACAAAGTTAAACTCTTCTTCTTCCCCTCTCTACTCACTATCTCTTCCTCCACTACCACATTATCTGTTATACTTTATTACTACAACTGATAGACAATACTTAAATAACATAAAATATTGACTAGAATGGTAGTCACGTAATCACAATTCAAATTATTAATGATAGCACTCTATATAATATTTATTTTGTTTTCCTTGTTTAAAGGCAAAAAACTCTCGGTCATCATCGCATTAATGTAAAAAAAAGGGGAAAAAAGAGCACAAAATAAAAACCCTTAAATACTAATACCATTAGGATCGGGGAAAAACAAAAATTGGTCATAGGAATAGAAACCTGATAGAAGAGATGAAATAGAGGCACTGACCCGACTATATGGAAAAAAAATGTATAAATCAAGTTAGATTTCCTTCGGTATTGCCAGAGTCATATTCACTGTAGTGAGGCCCTAAGAGTTATCCATCATATTGTGTGAGTAGAGGCCGTTAATTTTCAAAACTAATTCAGAGTTGTATTTCATCACTGCCTTTTGTAACCTCTTTTATTAATATAAACATGACAATATTTGTTTTAATCATCATGCCATCCTGTTATTGTGTAGTAAATTATTTTATTTTGACATGTTAATTATTCGTTTTATTACTATTTTTCCCCCGGACAAAAATTTCCTCAGAAGTGCCTTAATTTACCCACTCCTAATATTATTTTTTTACCAGGACAATAAGTTCCCCAGAGGGGCTTTAGTTTCTCTAAAACCTAGTTCATGCATGTTCGAACAAATTCTGCACCCATGAACATACTAGTCGCCGCTTTATATTTTGCTTTACTTACGATCAAGCAAACATTATTTGTAATGTGATGATGACAGAATGAAAAATTTAGCTATTTCTATTTCAAAATGTTCATTATCTTCCATTCTATTCTTATTGTTTTATTTTCATTACCAGTCATCAATATTTGCTACTTGAATAAAAAAAAGTTCTAGCTATTCCCATGCCAAATATTTAAAGATCGACACAACATAGAAATAAATGATACTACATTAAATCATAAAGTTGAAAATCTAAAAACATGATAGTGATATAGAAATAAATTAAAATTGTTGAAGTAAACTAATGTGTGCTAGGTATTGAATGGAATCGAGTTCAAGAAGCTTAATTACGATCCATAATTGAAAGTTTAAAATAGGTTCGTTAATAAAATGTAAAAATACCATAATTTAGATATTCCTTACTTGAATAAGGTAAGGTATACAGTTAACCATTTTGTTGTAATAACTGTATTTGATTTGTAATGGTTTCATTTATTTTATATTTTTTACAGGTTGGGGGCAGCTTCCATATTGCTCCAGGGCAGAGTTTCACTATAAATCATGTACATGGTAAGTTTGTAATAATTGTTTTTAAATTAAAGTACAGTAGAACCTCTGTTAACTGGCCTCAGATTAACCGGTCCTCGGATTAACTGGCCTATATCGTAGTGTACTGGTTGGATGAGAGTTTCCGAAAATAAATTGTAATTGAAACACCAAAGCGGCAGCGATATCAAACGACTTTGTCGATAGCGGTATCCCATTGTCGGCGGCATAAAAACACCGCGGCACCAAAGCTGCGGCGATATCAAACGATTTTGTTGATAGCGGTATCCTATTGCCGGCGGCATAAAAACACCGCGGCATTGGCTCCCGTCGGTATAGCAAACATACTGTACACCCACAAAAACGTTTGATGGGCCGCTTTTTTTCCATGAATCATTTTAGTATACATTATGGAAAATATAACATTTCTTTTCAGTTTTCAGAAGCGTGTGTTGGTTTCGTTTGAGACGCGGTTAAATGTGTCAAAAGACTTGACAAAGGGGAATCTGTAAAAAAGCTTTGTAGTGTTTAATTTTTTCATGTTTGATGTATAATATACATAACATAATATATACGATACATTTATGTACAATTAAATGAGTTGCAATAACATCTTAATTGCATAATTTTTAGTGCTACCTGATTAAATAAGCTTTCTTTGAACGAAAACCGATTTTTCACGGGAACCTCGGATTAACCGGCCAAACGGGCAACCGGCCTGGGTGTCAGTCCCGACTAGACCGGTTAAGAGGGGTTCTACTGTAGTTATATAGGTAGTATATAGGGGTATAAGGAGTTGCAGAGATATGAATTTTAAAGGATTGGTTTAGGACGTAGGTGGATCTTTAAAAGAATTGAGTTTGGGAAGGGAATTTCATTAAAGGCTGGGGGTGGGGGGAATTAATGTGGCACGTACCATTAACAACTCAATACTTGAGCCCAGTCAGCCAGATCCATGAGCGATTAAAACTGTTATTAAATATATATATATATAAACTAAATTAAACTAAGAATTAATTATATTAAGTGGATGACTCTATTTAAAACTAGTGGTTTAGGAAAGTGTATTTAGCCAAAATGGTCGTTAACAACTGATCACATATTTAACTTAATACAAAATTTTAGCACTGCCGAAAACCCTGGGCCGCCTGCCCTTCTCAAAAAGGGGCTAATCACCCAATATTTGGTGAGTAATCAATTAGAGGAATACTGAAATATCATAATCTAGTATATTAGAAGAAAAACACTTGGTTAGAATGTCCAATCTCTCATACAGTCGGTGCACCACACTGGCTTGTGGTCCAAAGCATTGTCTGTTTCTCTGCGCATGTTGCTTGAGTGAGTGGTGGAAGACTCATTACATCACCAAAGATGAACATATATGCCTACAATCGAATACTTGACAACCTGCAAGACAGCCTGCCTGGAGTGGAAACTCAGCCGGAAAAAGCAGGGTACGCTGTTGTAAATGGAAATTTGCCAGACAACGCCACTGGCGAAAAGGGAAAAAAGAAACTATATGGGCTCATATTCCCCTCCCACTGGTAGAAAGAGGGGGACCCAACTTACATGGCTTGAGGCTAAGGAAGGGGTTAAGATATCTAGAAAAGAAACTGGTATATGACAGGGAATAATGAGCTACTAGAGCAAAGGACAACAACAAACCTGACAATTTCACAGAACAAGTGATAGTGGGCAGAATATAATGAATTTATACAAGTGTCATTTCGATCTGGATCAACCACTGCACTTCGAGTAAATAGGTAATATTTAATAATTTAGTATGGGTATAGGAAGTGGAAAATTGTGAGGATTAAAGAGTAATAGGAGCAAAAAACTTACAAAAAAGATACACATACATTTAGGAAATAAATATAGTGCAAGTACTGCAGTTCAGTAGTAGTGATTTAAAGACTTTAGTGTTTTTTTTTTTTTTTTAAGTGAAAAAAAAGAAAAGGGGGTTGAGGGGATTGAGAAGGAGAGATAAAAAAGAGGTTCTTTTATATTTTTTCTTTATTTTTATAGAAGGATGCAGTGACACCCGAGCTGCATCTATAGTTTTTTTTAAAATTTGGTTGCATTCTTTTGTATGTGTGTGTTTTATTATTTGTTTATGCTGATGGAAAAAGGAGAGTAGACTGTTCAGGTGGGAAAAAAGAGTATCAAAAGATAAAGAAACAGTATAATATGATTGCAACCTCTTGAGAATCACTACCGCTGAGAATAATTAAAAAATATATTAAAGGGAATCAGAATTTTTAATAAATTATTATTAATTATGAAATCATCATAAAAAAGGTTAAATATGGTGTGGTTTAGGGAAAAGAAATGGATATAGTAGGAGAATTTAAATGTCTTAAAATATGGGAAAGATGGTTCAGTTTTAATAATTTTGAAATATTGAAGTGCAACATAGGGAATTAAGAAGGGGCAATAAAGACTGAGGGGCAAGAGAAAGGGAAATTGGATGTGCATTTATGGAGTAGTAAAAAATATAGTGGAAAAAAAAACTGTGAAATAAATCGACCAAATGGTTCTGAAAGCTAATATTGGCACAGAAACCAAATAACCACGTGACAGAACCCTGCTAACTGTACTCTAACTAAAAACAATGCTGAAAATAGAGAATTTTCCCAAGAGGATTAGTTACCCTGGATAGGTTAGGAAATCTATTTTTTGTTTTATTTTGAAATTATATGAAGAACAAATAAAGGATTCTAAACACAATAAGTGTATATATAAGTATATTTATAGAGTGTGGGGTGTTAGTCTCCCCGGCATCATGCTGAAGAGCTTTACATCCAGGGAGGACATATCTCACCATGCATTGGGATATGGAACCATAATACGCGGGGTGGTGGGAGTAAATTATGTGTGGATTGTATGGTAATGTACTGGCTATATCTACTATATTCTAAGCTTACGTTTACATAAAAAAAGAAACTTAGTTTTTAACATTCTTACATACAACTTAATAGACAGACCAAGTGAGGTAAGATAGTATAGCAAAAAATATTTTAAAATGATGATGACGGGATGTGTGAACTAAGAAAGGAGGTGAGGGGTTATTTTAGAAAAGACGGACTTAATAAACAAAGGGTTGGAACCAGAGTGGGCAATTTGAATTTGACGGGAAAGAAATCGAATTGACCAGACGTGTAACAGGCCAATAGTCTGAGTCATTAAAGGTCAAACCCAAAGGTGAACCAGGGGACCTTGGATAAATGAATAAAAAAGAAATGGAAAAATATTTAAATAAATTTGGTTTGGTAGATTCTTGTTTCCCCATATAGAAAAAGTTAAGAAAATCCAAAGATAAATTTCAAAATACTATTTGAACATTATGAACTATTCCCCCCCTCCCTATATTAAACTTTAAAACCACACTAAATTGTTTTAAGATTTACGTAATTTGAAACTGCATTTGTACTATCCCAAATTGTTTACCATGAAAAATAACTGTTTTTGAACAGTTAAAATGTAATTTTAAGCTTGTATAATTAGGTCAAGTTTTTAGTACAAGAGGCTTGCTAGATTACTTTTTATTAGGTGATGTGTGGCCAGTATATCAAGTTCACGTCACTTTAATTCTACCTTTCATGATCAGGATTTGAGCTCCCCACTTTCCTCTCAACAGATACTTTTTTAAGCCCTGTAAGTTGCAGAAGTAACGAACCTGGAATCTTTTCTTTTAGCTATTTTAAACTAACCAGAGGCTTGATTTTCCTTACATAGAATTCATACATTCACATTTTTACAATGCAGGCATGTTGAGTGAAGAGGTTTTTCACAAATAAACAACTTCGAGACCACCAGAGTTGAGACTGTTCAATAAATTTACAACTATTTGAAGACTATTAGGGGCAAGTCACCAACACTTGATGTGCACAATTACAAGATTCACAAAAGATAAATAAGGGTTAGTGTGTGATAAACCTGTACTTTCAACTTGTTCTATTAACTTTACATCTATTTTAAATGTCATATTAAAGATGTTGTTTGTTTCCAGTTCATGATGTTCAGCCACTTTCATCATCTGTATTCAATACATCACATTTCATTAGACATCTGTCGTTTGGGAAAAACAAAATTCTTGGAAAAATTAACCCACTGGATGGATCGGAATCAATAACAACAGAAGGTAAGGTTTAAAAACATAAGCTATGATATATTTTTATTATTTTATTATAAATGTATATATTTTAAGGAATAATATAATTTTATTTAATGTAAAGTATTAAAAACTATCAGTCTACTAGCCATAAAACCAACTTGGACATTATGGCTACAAACTTTTTCAAACATAATTTTATTCAATGAATTCTATAGAACACTGATTATATTAACATCTGATTCCTGTCCCAATTGCCATGAATGTACCAAAAGTGCCTCCACCTTGGATCATTGTCTTTCCAACAGTGTTAACTAATTCACGTCCTCTCAACCCATATCTAAAAAGAAATAAAAGAAAAGTTACATTAGACATAATTTTTTAAAGACGTGGTTGTTAATCAATACATCAGAGATAGTTAACAAATTTCAGGAGATTTTTGTTATTAATGGTTTCTGTAGTACAGTAAGTAAATTTGGAAGGAAGGAAATTATGCATGGATGAAAAAACATATTATTTTAAGGTCAATTCATACCGACAAAGTGCATATCGTTATGTTATATTACATTTAAAAATATCGCTCACTATTGATTTAAATAGAGTAATTCATATGTATACATGCTGTATATGTTGGGGGAAAAAATCGGAATAAGACGGATATATGAAAAGAGTGTCTATGGCTCTTAAGACAAAGAAGTGTAAAAATCAATATATGCTGACCCTTTGTTGCAAAAAAGAAACAATAAAGTTCAGTTTCTTTTTGGTATTGAAGCTGAGAAATATTAAAATTTTAACCATCGCAAGAAATTAGAATAAAAGGAATCAATTTATGAAGAAGGGGGCATTAAGAATATTGCTGGAATAAATAAGCGTATAAAATTCAAACTAGATAAATAATAGGATCAAAATAATTCACAGCAAAATTTGACTTTTCAAGATGAGGTATTATGGTAGCCTAATAAAACTAAGAATATAACTTATAAAAATTTGATCATTCTTTTTAAATAAATAAACTAAATGCATAAACTATTATATGAAACCATTTTTTTTTTTTTTTTTTAAGATAAGAACTGAAATTAGAATTATACAAAATTAGAATTGATATTGTTTTAGATTATTAAGATAGAGAAACTTATGGCCACGAGAGAAAGAGTTCCCATAGAGAATATTAAAATTTGAATTATATATATATATATATATATATATATATATATATATATATATATATATATATATTGTGCTCAGAGAATTAGTCAAACAATACTTAGTTATAATAATTTGTCATATATGATATTATTTTGAAAAATTTAAAAATTGTTAAATTATTAATTTCTTTTTATTAAAACATTACAGTAAGTATCATGGGCGTACCCAGCGAGGGGCAGGGGGGGCAGCTGCCCCCCCTGGAAGCAAAAAAATCTTTATTATACATTTTGTTGCTGGAATTTATTACAATTCTTGAAATAACTATTTTAATAAACAGTTTTATATTGAATGACCATGGCTTGCCCCCCTCTAGTTTTGATCCTGGGTACGCCGTTGGTAAGTATTACAACTTAAGATGATGACTTTGTCTTTGAAATGTCATCTTGTTACCAGTAAAGTGTTGTAGAAAATTGTGTTAAATATTTCCATCGATATTACCACCAAGAACAAATATTTTGTCCTGACTTATTCAGTTTTTTAATTTTTACTGGAAAATATAGCTGCATATTTGTAAATCTTGAATAGGTAGAGTCTTTTGTTTTTCAATATTCTCTGACAACATCATATTGAACTTACTTTAAAATTGTTTTCATCACATTATTATTGCTGTTGTTATGAAATCATAAACCAAATTATCAGACCTAATCATATAGTTGTAGGAAGATTATTTATTCTCAAATTTTGGAGAATGATTGGAAAATTTCTTTAATAGTTATAGCAGAACTAAAATAACTCAGGAGAGAGAGATATATACTATATTTAGGAGAATGCATCAATATATATATATTTTTTTAATGTTTGCTCTTTTAGATTGTTGACATCAATGTTTTAAAAATAACAAATTTAACATATAGACTAAAACGCAACAATTTTGAAACATATGAACAGAATTCACTAGTTAACCAACTTAAAAGATTTTAATTAAGAGAGAGAATTCTTGCAAAATTTAAAGAATCTTAGTTTATGTTATCCATTAAACATTTGGTTCACCTCCGTCTAAAGCCACAAGGGACGATTTACTTTAGGTCGGCTGCAAACTATAGTTATGCGATAATTATCGTATAAGATAGGTATTGCTCGTGTGCATTCATATCTTGTTGTAGTGGCTAAGTAGGCCTAGACATGCACCAATATGATAACAACATCTATTGTAAGATTAAGCGGCATGTTTGGACTATCTCTTCATTAAATTGAACTATAAATTTGTATGATAATTCAAAGTAGCAGGATGTCCAGAGGTACAAGTAATGCTGAAGATTTAAGTTTCTTAATTTCTTTCATCAGTATTGTTGAAAAATATCCCTGCTTATGGAATTATAAAAAGAAGGTTTCATAGTAATAATAAAAACTTTCAGTTCTCTTCGTGTTGAGATAGTTCTTTTGCAACAACTGCAGAACTGTATCACACATTCATTAAATTAAACGGATGCAACCAATACTTCCTTCAATTCCTTTCTCTTGTTTTTCAAATACCAATTAGATCATGAAAATCTCATCTTTACTAAAAGAGTTCATGATTACACCTGTGAACTAAAAATTGTTTTCCTGCCAACAGATCATATCGCTTTAGTGTGGAGCAAAATTATATCAAGATTAATTGTGTATTGCAATGATTGTTTGATAAACATCATATGGCTTTAGTGTGACGATGGCCTTAAGTGAGATGTTTGAAACTTAATCTACTCATTTGATAACTTTTTAAATATACAGGGCAATTTTTCTGGTTTACAAATTCATGTCAGCGTTTCAAGAAGGGAGATCCACTACTTTATTTAAATAATATAAATATTCTAATAAATATTTGTTCACTGCCTAAATGAGATACTTTAATGATTATACTGTAAAGTAAATTCCCCAATTGTTTGCCTAGGAAATAAACAAAACATGACATTTTTTGAAAATAAAGAACATTGGTGCTTGTTTCTTTTTTTTCTTTTCAGTATTAAAATGAATAACACAAACCTTAATGCACTGAAACCACCAAATAATGCTCCAGATGCCATACCAACACAGAAACCTATTGTAAAACCCATTTTCATTTTGTCAAAGCAGGAAGGGCCTCCTGTTTGAAATGAACTTGAAGGTACAGCAGGCATTACAAGATAACCTAAAATAACAACATCAAAAATTTTAACTATGTTTGGTTTGTCTTTATTGCATTTTTAATTTACCATTTTAATTTTATGGGTTATGTTTATGATTTTTTTTTTTGGTCTTCAGACAGGTTAGGTTCCTCAGGTTGTATTTATGAATGCAAACAATTAATTATATAAAATAACATTTCTTTATGATTACATTATAAAAACCTTTGATTTCAATAAGAATTTAAAACACTTTATAAATACATTCAATGTTACAGTATATGAACTTTATGTCTCTTTGGATATGTGTTTTATTGACTCATTATTGTAATGTCCTTCTTTTATATAAGAAGTTTCTTAATATATAATTCTCAAGTTTCTTTTATATAATTAATGAGTTGATTTTTTAGTGCCAGGTTACTAATTGTGAATAGAATAAAGTATCTTACCTTTCAAATCTGTCATGTGACCTCTTTTATTCTTTTAACCCCCCAATGTGGGAGATTGTATAAGGAATAATGTTTGTTGGGGTACTTTTTGGAGGTGTTTAGCACTTGCAATTGTTCATTAGTTTAGTAGAAAATAAGAAATATAAAAGTACGATATCCAGGTGTGGTTAGTTTATTATGAATGCAAATCTAGCTCGTTTACGAATGCCTACATTCATCAAGTTAGTAAATGTGTCATCGTTCGATGTTTATTATTAAAACATATTTGTCATAGTAAGAAGTATTTGATTTAGTAGGTTTTGCTAATATATATAATATTTATATAGTCAGCTGCCTAAACCTATTTCTTTTGATTCTTCGATCATACAACACCATAATATTAAGCTGTAATATATATCATTTGTAACCTGACCTGGATTTCGTACTTTATATTTCTTAGTTTTACTAAACTAATGTATTTTAGTACTTCAAAAGTGTCTACCAACATCAAATATGATCTAATTGTTTCATAATAAGATGGTAATAAACTATTTCAACAATTTTCTTAACTAAATATCAGAGCAAACTAGAATGCATAATTACCAAAAACTTTAACAATAATATCATTTTAATTTTAAATCAGTGTAAGAACTCTAATTAATGAAATGAAATATACACACGTGTTAAATATTTGCTTCTATTTTGTGAACTCAGTAAATTTGTATTTTATTACGTACAATTATTGCTACAATGCATGAAAAATGAAAATCAGTTTTGGGTCACCATAAAAAACAAAATCAAAACAATAGAAGAAATTATACCGCTAATGCATTTGCTACACTGTTAACTAAATATCAAATAGAATACGAGTATAAACTACTCTTGGACTACCATATCAGTGTTACCCAATAAGTTATTTTGAGAACTATTGTTATATCTCAGTGACTTTCTTCAAAAAGCTTGGACTTTTATCCAAACTAGGACCTATGCCTAAGCCTATAATAAATATATCAAAGTATGGAAAAAATGGTGTAGTCAGCATCAGTCTGCTTAATATTTAGGCCTAGGCCTACTAAATTTTTTTCAAGAAAGGAAAATATGTTTTATTATTTTTAACTGTTTGTAGGTCAAAGTTAGTGGTTAAGACCCCTTGTTAGATTAATTAGCCTACAAATTAGGATAGACAAATATTTAATAGTGATCATTCATACTAGATCAAAATTAATATGGTAGGATAGACAAATATTTAATAATGATCATTCATACTAGATCAAAATTAATATGGTATCTTAATATTCAAAGGTTTACAAATTTTGATACCACATAAAAGAATAAAATGTGATGCAATTGTTGTAAAATAGGCAAGTTAGACCTAATAAGAAAATTTTCTTATAGATCTAGGGCCTATTTATATTGTACTAACCTTAAATCAACAATAGTAAGGACAGCTTATCAATTTTACTGCCTCTATAGGCATATAATTAAAACATATTTTTAATAATATATAACTTAATTAATTTTTTATACAACGGAATAACCTATTCAAAAACAACTCACGAAACCAAAATTATGTGTTCATACCGGCAGACGAAAAATCCTACAGAAAAGTGCAGATTTTTGTTAGTCACCGCCTTATTGATTGTACAAGAGATTAACACTACACGTGTATTTTGTATTCTTCTCTAGAGAGGAGTGAATTTTATTTAGTGAGTCTCTCATCTATGATCGTTAACATTATTAGCTATAATATATCATTTAGTTTGCCAAAAAGATGGATAGGCTTATATTTCATGAGGCTCCTTCTAATTTTCCATATACATTAAAAGTCTACTACATTCGCGAGTCCCCACGGTGGTTGAACCCGGAATTTCATTATATGCTATGTGAGAACGCTAGCCATGAGACAAACATATTATTGTGGGTCTAAACGATGTCTATACTTGACAACTTAATCTATGGGTATATCATTAGACTTCTAAGCACCGGTCCTCTCGTCTCCCATTGTGAAACCATGTTTTACAAAGGAAAATTTAAAGGGTACAAAAAACTACGGCAAGTGTCTTTAAAAGTGTAAAATACTTTTGTATTTGTATGTAATTGGAGTCACAAGTTCTTTGAAGAGTCACTTTGGAGAAGGGGGTTGAAAAATCTGTTTCATACGATAATATTTTCAAATATGAAATATGCTAAAAAAAATAAGTTTCATGTAAACATCGTAAAATTCTGTATAATTCTGTTTTTACTCTTATTTGTTATAACTTCATAACAGACTGTTATGACGGATTTTTATGACTTCATATATAATATGAAGTTATGACTGAAATAAAGAAAAAGAAACGTGGTAGCCTATAACCAAAAATGAAAATCTTCAGTAACAATATTATTTGAGCAAATGACAATTTAGCCTTAATTTTGCATTATTCCATAAAAATCTGTTTCTTGTTATTTCGTATTTCACAAATATAAATTAGGTTTTTTTAAAGACTATTTTTTCACCAAATTTATTTACAATGAAATTGGATATTTTTTTAATATTTCTCCTATTAAAAATAAAAAAATCGTTTCACAATATTGCAGTGTAATTATTTATCTTCAAAATTTTGTAAAGTATATACAGTAGAACCCCTCAAACTCGACAGGGCCAGTGACCAGGAGCATGGGATTTCCAAGGTCATTCACTGCATTGTTTTACGCCATGTGCGCCTGCCAGATGCCGGGAGGTTGAGGCTTGTCACTTTTGTTTATATGGCTGTGAGGGTTGCTCCTTTGTCTAGCCACTTTCTAATCCTACTGTATAGTAGAGGCCAAAGTTAAAGATAAATGGTTCAGGTAGACGGGGCCCACCCAATCATGTGTTGTCAAAATATTCATATTGTTGTGAACCCAAGCGCCTACCACCCGGATGCTACCGGTCATTAGCACCGATTCCATTAAAAGTAAGCGGCAAGTCTTTTGTCATAACAATTCAACGGAGCGTCGTAGAACTATGATTCAAGTTTTGTAATAAAGGTCTTAACCAGGTGAAAAAAATGACCCGACTCTTAATTATATGCGATCAGCAGTTCAATTTATAGCATTTATATTGGACCGTGTTATTTCCAAGAATAGTGTTATTTCCGTGTTTTTTTTACTCTCGACTTTACTGTAAATTTTATTACAGAAGCCTTTTTAGTTTACTGAGCCTATTGTACAAGGCCAATACTTTTAAAATCTCATTTGACCCATCGATAAATTTTATTTTAATGTGTGATTGAACACACTATTTTTGTTGTTGTCAGGCAGGGACTTTTTTGCAATAAACGTGTAATCATTGATAATCAATAAATAAATGTACAGTTATTTAAAGTATTTGTTGCAAGCCTAACCATAAAATATCAAAGTTCCCTAAAACTCGACAACTCCCAAACTCGACAACCTTAAAGTCCACATTGTGTCGAGTTTGAGGGGTTCTACTGTACAATTTAAAAAATAGAAATTCCTCAGTGACACTTTGTATATTTATAAAAATATTAAACTCTTTATAAATTGCTGACTGAACTATAGGATTCATATAACATAATATTATGGTCCAGAAGTAATTTATAAAAAACAAAAATTAACCTTTACCTTTAATTAACATAACTTATTTCAAATCGATAGTACCTAGTTCCTTAATATAGTAATGGCTACATGTTTCGCTGCCATATGCAGCATCATCATGCCAGCTAATAACATGTTCACTAACTGAGTTAGATTGGAATACTCAATCTAACTCAGTTGTATCCCAATTTAACTCAGTGAACATTTGGCCAAAATTCTGGGAACAAAAACAATTTTTAACTTTTAACGAGTGCTGTTTCTGCACGATTATTTGTGCTAGACCAAGATTTTTATATGTGTTTGTGATGTGTGTGTGAACAAAGTGTTAGTGTTATTAGCTGGCCTGATGATGCTGCCTATGGCAGCGAAACATGTAGCCATTACTATAATATAAGGAACTACTATCGACTTGAAATATGATAAAACAATGAACCTTTACCACTGACATTAATTATTATCGCCTGCGTTTAGAACTAATAATAATGATATGTTCAGGTCATATACTGAAACATTAAAAAAGATGTTTAATTGTTTATCTGCAGAAATTAATTCTATTTAGAAAACATTTTATAAATTGGCTATCGTTAAACGAAAATTTTGTATATAAGTTCAAGTAATCCATTTAAACATTGATCAGAGTAGCAATAATATTTACTCAGTATTGGAATTTGTTTTTGTTCTATTTTGTAATTGGGGGCTTTTTTATAGCGAGTACAGTTGTGGCAATCCTGAAGTATCCCAGCTACCTTTCATCAGGTCTCTTTTAACCATCTCTTTTTATTTTTTCGCTTCTTCTCAATTGATAAATGTATAATATTTTAATACTGAAATAAAAGGTTAATTTGACTATGGTGCAGGAGGTCGGATCTCCCTTACCAGTCAATGAAGTTAAAATGTTATATCATTGTTAAATAGTTTTTAGTGTGATTTGGAGTTTAGGAAAATACCATTACTTTACATACAATATATTTATCTTCAAGTAGATGGCTAGGAAGGGATTATGGTCTTAGGGCCTAGATAAAGTATAACCCAACTGCCAACTCCTTTCGTATTCTCTTTAATCTACAATTAAAATTACGGCCTGTTTGGATTTATTAAATTGCATTACAGAGATTACATATCAGTTTTTTTATAAACACTACTTTTTTTTGTTGTATAGTTTCAATTTTATCCTTAGCATTACTTAACATTTTCCCTAAATTGTTCGTACAATAAAAAGCAAGCTGATGGTGATTTTTCTTTTCCCAACCGGATGACTACTTCACCAAAGTAATTACTTTTTTGCTATTTTGTAAGGTTTCATTAGAACTTATTGTTGGGAATGTAAGAGATTTAACATTGTTTTTCACAGGAATACTAGTAAATAAACTTTTTACGTCAAGCAACAGAATTTTGGCGTTAAGAGGAAATTTAACATCTTTAATCTTATTTACTAATTAATTATAACGAGTCTTTTAAACAAAATTAAGGTTGAAATTTAGAAAATTCTTTAAAAAAGTATTGGTAAATTTAGCCAGGTTATATGACTGTAACTGTACAAAGGAAACAACGAGACGGATAGAAATATTAGGTTTGTGTAATTTCATAAAACTGTGTATCCGGATGCCATACTATTCATTACTGGTAAAGTTTTTACACAAAGAATTTAAAACACAATTGGACTAAAGTAGATATCACAATTTTTTTTTTTCCCCAACAAAAGAATTGCTGTCTAACAAATTCTCAACTTTTTTACTATAGGTATCTAAAGATAAAATAACAATTGAATTACTTTTATCTGCTTTAGTTATCACTAGGTTATTATCTGATTATTGTAAATATTTATGCTGTTGGCTTAAATAAAATAATGGTGAATTATGGATTAAAATTAAACACCACGTGAGTGTGCGTTCATTGGGTGTGAACCTGATGTATATTATGTGTGCCAACTACAGTGCATATACTGTATTCATAATCTACAACATCTCCCTTGTTTATCCAATTATAATACAAAATAAAAAACTTTTAATTGCAGAACAAATGCTATTTCTTCTTCCTGAAACAAATGACTTTTTATACAAACTTTATTTTGTTTCTTTAAAAACCTAATAAAAGTATTACAAAATTTGTATATCATTTACATCAGACAAATCTTTTTTTTTTCTAGATTATACAAAAAACATACTAACTAAACTTATACTTAAATAAAACTCTTTTACATCTACAGTATATCCAAACTTATTTCATTGGACTATATGTCAAACAACGTTGATTTTTAATTACTTGTACATATTGACAATTCTTCATATTCTGTATAAATTCCTGTTCGTAATTACTACTAACATCATGATCTAAATTAACATTCATATCTGATTATGGTTTATTGCCATTAATAGTTGAACTTGTAAAAGACTTTAAATGTATATGATTCCGTCAGTAAGAACTGTCACCTTCTTCTACTATATATGATCATGGAAATTTAAATTTAGACTTTATCTTACCAGGAGACCACGAGGATTGTGAATATTTTTTATATTTTTGCTCCACTCTCTTTAACTTCACATATACTTTTACTAACCTTATCGTAATCAACTTCACTTCTGATTCCATTTTTCGTGAGTGCATCATAATGAGTGGAACTAATAATTATTTTAGGTTTAAGCATTATTTTAGTCATTGAGAACTGACACCTTCCCAGTAATGCTTGTTGCTGGTGATGGCAATTCTTCTGTGTCATTCTTAAATTACAGTAATTATTAAGGAATATACCCACTATCATAATTTATTTTTCACACATTTTTTAATGGAGCATTCAGCAGTCTATTAGGGTAATATGGTTTCGACGTACAATGCTCAGTAGATAGTATATTGTGAAGTTCTCTCCTTCTAGTATGAAGTTGTGATAATATTTCTGCTGCTTGACAGATTTCCAAAGCTCGTAAGAGCGATATTTTTTCATCTCAACAATTTTTTTTTACAATATGCGAGTGGTGGATACTAAACACTAGCCTATCCTTTATTAAACTATTATGTAAGTCATCAAAGTCTGTAACAAACTGGTAAACTGTTTCTTGAAATTTTGTAAAAAACTGATGTCGAAAAAAGGTTAGGTTTTTTGGAACGAAATCAAAATATTAATCAAATTTGGAAACTTCTAAACTACTATACTATATTTCTTCTATAGAAAATGAAAAACTATTATCCACATCAATTTGTTGTTTACCCATACTAGTTAAAAATATAGACAATAGGCCTAATCTAGATTCTACTAGCCCAGTGGCCGTTACATACAAAGAAAATCTTAGTTTCCATCTTGCCCATTGTTCAGAGATGTTGTTATGAAATACTAATTCATTTGGATGGATTAAAAATGTTAGCGATTTAAAAAAAAATTTTTTTTACAAGAATACTATACAATCTTGTTGAGCACTGTGATGAAATTCACAATAATGATTCGAATTTGCCCCTAACCACAATCATTAGAAATTTTAAAATAAAACACAATTATCTGATTAATTATTTCCACTAAATGCCCTGATGTACATTTCGATAACATGGTTATCATCATCGAAGGCTCTTGCTTATAAACTAAATCTAAACTTACATATCTACTGGTAAATTATTTTTAATACATAGGGCCTATACTAAACTCAATTTTTTTAATAATTCCAAAGTTCAAGTTAATATTATACAGGTTAGAGTTTAATTGCCTATAATTATTTTTATTGTTAAAATGTCTTTCCTTTATATAATATGTTGTTCATAGTATAATAGAATTAAATATTATTTCCATATTGGCTTTCGAACTACTAATTTAAATTGGTTTAAAGGCTGTTTCACCTTGACAGAAGGCATCCTCAGGCGTGGCACACATAAAACACATTCACTACACACACACACACACACATATATATATATATATATATATATATAACATATAAACATATACATATGAAATTGCATACCAGGTTGGTATTTGTTAATGATAGATAAAAATTAGTTCCTTGATTCCTTCTGGGCACATCAAGAAACTAATTATTTTTATCTATCATTAACAAATACCAACCTGGTATGCAATTTCATATGTGTTTGTGTATATATATATATATCAGTGTAGTGAATGTGTTTTTGTGTTACATGTGCTACACCTGTTATGACGAAACAGCTGTAATAATAATTAAGAAATTGAACTTCTTTTGACAAGGTATGTAAACCAATAGAATTAAATACATTAAATACCAATAGAGAAAAAAAATGCCAATTACATCACCAATTTGTATGAAGTAGGTAGACCCATCTAATAATTTATTTTATTGCAGGTGCCACGATGTTTCAGTATTATATTAAAATTGTACCAACAATGAGGGTTTTGAAAGATGGATCAATATTTCATTCAAACCAGTTTTCAGTTACAAAGCATCAGAAGGTAAGTTGTATGCAAAGTTGATTAACCAATTTGATACTCAAAGGTTTATTGAAGATACAGTAATGAAATTATAATTGTTTGTCAGTAGAACTTCCCTATTTACTGTGTAACAAATGTATTCTTCATGTAAATTATCTTGTTTTCGATGTTTTAAGCGATTAAGACTAAATTTATGTCATTTTAAGAGTGATGTTCTTCTAGAATAATTATATCATTAACAAAATTGTATAAGAAATTGGAATGTAAAGTAATTGTTACACATTCTCTTAAAGAGTGGCAGGTATAAATTAAATAAGTTTAATAAAAAAAGTAAGTGGAATAGGTGCCTGTGTAATGATATACTTTGGGAGAGACAGGTTTAGAAATAATTGTACAGTACACCCAAAATTTATGAAAATTTGTATTATATTTTTTTAATGAAAAAGATAGTTATGAATTTTGAATATTGTGAATTCATTTTTCCAGTATCCAGGTCACTAATATACATAATAAAGTACTATACCTTAATTTTCCGTCAGTGAACCTAGATCATCTAGTTTCTGATGATGGGATAAAAATCTCGAAACACGTCAAGGTTAAAGAAAAAGAAAAAAGAGGTTCACTGACGGAAAATTAAGGTATAGTACTTTATTGAATATTGTGTTTATTTTTTATATCAGTTTGTAATACATACATAGTTCCCAAAATAAATTTAGTTTTTTGGAATGTTTATATATTGATAGATTATTTTGAAACTTGTAGATTTCATGATTTTTCTGCACTCAATTTGGTTATTAATTATAATATAGAGGCAAATTCTTGCTTTTTGTATTATGATATACTTATATATCAAATGCAATGTTCACTGTAATAAAATTTACAATAATACTTTATAATTCCCATAACCACAATTACTTCTTCTTTGCATGTGTATAGTTGATAGCGTAATGTTCATTGTATGGCACCGCTATGAGAGCCCACAATATTTCTTACTCTTTAAAACGTTTTCAATGTTGAAAACTTGTCTCTAGGTTATTCCTGGCCTGAGTGCACAACTAAATAGATTGTGTTTTAAAGATTCTTGGTCTTCATCGCATAGGGAATATTTCAGTGAGTCTGCCAAATTGAAGCAATGAAAGTATTGTTGGGTGACAATGTGTCCGGTTCTACCTTTCTTGCAGTAAAAGTGGTGGTGGCTCTTGAGATACATTTATCTATCTAATTCTAGTTGAATCTATAGATGTAATTTAATATAATAAAACTATATAATTATTTTGTTTTTATTATTATGGTTAGGGTCATTATTAATTTATTATTATTTAGATGTAGATCAGGTGGTCCTAATGAGTTCTTCACAAGTGAGAAGTTTCAGGTTAAATTTCCAAGGGGACTACAAATTGTTGTTTCACCGTAATTCAACTGGGTACCTATAATTGGAACTCTGGTTGAGAATGCTAGTTTTTAAAATTATTTAAATGTATTAAAATTGTCTAGTCTAATGATAGTTTCCTTTTTCTTATCACAGTGTATCACTTAAAATTTTTCTAAATTATCTACCTTCATTTAAAAAATAAATAAATGTATTTCATAATAATTTTGAAATTTTCAGAGTGTATCACCATTGAGTGGAGAGTCAGGAATGCCTGGTATTTTTTTCAGTTACGAGTTGTCGGCATTAATGGTCAAAATCACAGACAAAATTGTGTAAGTAACTTTTTGACATCAAAGTCACTTATAATTTGCTTTAAATTTTTCTATCATAATTTGAAACGAAACTGCTTTAAATTTAAAATAGTAGAAAACAAGGTAAGCTTTAGACTTGTTGTATGTGTGAGTAATAAACTCATTAAATTTTTTGTCAAAGAATTGGTATTTTTCTGTAACTGCCTCAAAAATATAATTAGATTTGTCTATTCCTGTAATTGTGCAAATTCATTTTAAATTCAGTTAACATTTTTTATCCTTGCTACCTTATCCTATGACTTCTTCCAGATAATTTCTCCATTCACCTGGCGATCTGTTTCTATCTTCTTATCACAAAACATTTAAGACTTCCTCTGTATCATCCAGTCTCCTTCCCTGGTCTCTTTACTTTTTTTCTTCCCTGATTTTTCCATTACTTTTCAATAATTCCAAATAAGAAAATCTGTCCATATTTTGTTTCAGGCCTTGGAGTCATTATATTAATGATTGCTGTAGCTGTATAGGCGGTGTGTTCATAGTCTTCATGCTTATAGATTCATTCTTTTATCGCTCTTCTATAGCAATACTCTTATTTAAAGAGAAAATGGAAATAGGCAAAGTTAACTAATTTTAAATAAGGTATTCTGAAAAACTGTGCAATACATTTATTGTTCCCATAAACTATAATAATTTAAATATATGATTATTCATAAATTATTTTAATATATTATTGACTGTTCTTTTGAACGAACATTTTTTGTATATAGATATAAATTTCAGCAATAATTAATTAACGAGATGTATATATTTATACAAGATTTGTAAATATTTGTTCAGTATTAACTTTTTTGTTTTAAGTATTTTATTGTTGCTGCATGTCAGATGTATTGCATGGTGTTTTAGGTAGTAATATAATAAGGAAAGATCTGTTATCTGTAATATTGAATAATTTTGAATATACTGTATAATCTTAAGGGCTTTTTGGTGTGTTGAATATATGAAGTAATTGTTACCTTCTCCATATTGCTTTCTACCAGCTGTACATCATAAAAATGTATAAAAATCATGTTTGTTCTCATTATTTAATGGTAAAGAAAATTTTGAACAGTAAATCAATTAAATAATTATTTCAAGTGAAAAATTAGAGAACCCAGGACCAGCTTACGTTAAGTTTTACGTGCCAACTTATCGCTTTCCAGCATAGGGCGTAGACTTCTGACTGGGCTTTGTTTTGCTAGAATTTTAAACTATTGGATTAACTACCTTGTTACAAACGATATTGAAATTAATCTGTTTGGAAAATAAAAATAAAGAATTTCTTTTAGAATTGTTACCTATAAGTAATTTAAATTCAATATGTAATTTTTGTATAATTAATAAATAAAATTCGAGTAGGTAGAAATCAAAATAATAAAGGGAAAAGGAAAAAAGCCAATAATTGTTCTAGTTCAATACTCTACTTGCAGCTTTTACATATGTATTTAGTGATTTTAATGCTTATTCATTTTTATGAGCTATATATTTTTTTATTAGTTTTTGCAAGTTCAAGTCAGTTGATGGTGTTGCATTTTTCCATGTTTTATATTACTCCCTTATCTTTATTAGTTAAAGGTTATAAGTGAAACGGTTAAGAAGTTTTCTACTAAATGCAATGGAATTCAAATGAATTCAGATATTAAAATGCATGCCCAACTCTTGTCTTGCGCTGTGATTAATCATCTTCAGAGTCTTGGAACCCAATAATGTTTACAACTTCTCCCTATACCCCAATTTTTCAGGAGTAAACACATTCATGGGAGCATTATAGAATAATTTTATACTTTATTCCATTTAATGACTGAAATAGTGACTAAAAAAAAAAAATCTGCTCTGTCTCACATATTTTATGTTGACTTCATGAAAGAGAAATGGTTTTCATTGAAAATCATCACCTTTCAGTTTTGAGTGAAATTACACTAGACAGGTCAAACTTTAAAAACTCTTCTTAATAAATAATTATTACAGTTGACTATACATCATGTTAAAACAATCTATACCATCGGGTAATGAAATCTTGTAATTGTGCGTATAGTTACTCCCACCTCGGTTCTTTACATGCAGAATTATGTAAATCATCAAATTTGTGTTAATTTCCAAGTAGAATTACTAATCTGGATTTGACATACTCTATGTTGGATATGTAATAAAATATTGTGAGATGCAGTTTGTAACACATTGAAGCTTAAGGCCATAGTGTCCATGGGGTTAGTCAAAGTAGGACTCATACTACCTATTGAATTAATTGCATAGCATCTTCTAATCAAATCTATATTGGTTTGCAGCTTTTTATAATTTTTCTATGCTGTTTTCCAAAGTGTGGTACAATCTAGCAGTAATTTGTTTAATTAAATATTGATTTTTCAAAAGCAGACTACTTTTATTGGAGTTTTGATACAGGTTTGGTTTGCTTTACATAGTTGTAAAGTATGTTCTGATAGTGTTAAAAAAGAAACTTGTTGGTGATGTTCAGATATTGGTGTGGCACTCTGCATGCCAACCTTAAATCACATAAAAATTTTCTAGTACAAATTTTAATTTTTGTATGTAAAGCAAGCATTTATTTGAAGATATAGAAAAAAATGTACAGGATGATTCAAAATTGCTTGTCAATACTTTGGCAAATTATTTCAGGGGTAAATATAAGAAAAACTATATATATATGAACATATGACCGAAAATACTTAATTTTCGAGTTACGACTAGTGAAATATTTCATCGATTCCTGCTCCAAGATTGAAATGAAGTTATTCTGTATTCTTCGGACCCAAATTAAAGAACAAATTTGGTAATTTTATATGTTTTGACATAGAAAATTTAATAAAATAGGTCACAGAATTGTATCTCCAGTAATATTCAAGAAAACTGATGTAAAATTGAATAAATTGGAGTCACATTTTTTTGATTGGCTAATAAACAGAAATCAGAGTGAAATATTTCACTAGTCATAATTCAAAAACAAAGTATTTTCATACATATGTTTATATTGAGGTTTTATTCAAAATTACTCGTAGAAACAGTTCCCAAAGTCCTGCTGTGCAATTTTGTAATATTATATCTTTATTGTCATTAAATATGTTAAACATGCAATAGACATTGTCAGTGATGTTAATAAAAAAAAGGTGAATTTTAATATTATTCTTACAGAGCTACTACATGTAATCACCTTCTATAACATTATTACCATTTTTTTATTTACATTTTTTTTATCTACAAATAAAATGGAACATAAAATATTAATTCTGGTTTTAAAGGTATTTGATAATGATGGATTGTTCATATTATTAATATATTTTAATCAGACATTTGTCATCATTTGTATATAGACAAAGTAATACCAATTTCGAGAGTATAAATCAACTCTTGTTATCAACTGTGAAATAGTCAACATAGTCTAGACCCATGTTGGAATCTAAATCTAAAAAAAAAAAACTACTCAACGTAAAACTAGGTCTGAGCAATCAAAGCTAATTAGGAAAAAGAAGGATAACTCTAATAACAAAATCTCTTTTTTTTAATTAAACCAGCATGATGAAGCGCCCTGCAGTAGAGCTGGACCCTACACTAAGATCCAACTTGTGATACCTAGGGTCAGCAATGTGTATGAGGTACAAGACTAAGTTTCAAACGTGATCAGATAAAACCAAAGGGCGGCAAGCCACTGATTGTAAAGGATGGACCAAAAAAATTATCTAAACTGTTTATCGGGGTAAACAACTTTTTTCCTCCTCTTTCAAGAGTTTAGTCTTCGATCGTATCACAATTCTTCTTTGTTGGAATAAGCTAAAAAATTTCGGCCTTATTTAAAGTAGAAGAATTTTTATCTTAGATTTTTAATTCAGTTTTTATTAATGGCTTTATTTTTAAACTAATTTGGCTGATAGGATTGTCTAATAGCTTTATATATGTGGCTTCAATTAGTTTTCATTTATCTAAGATTTTCCCGGGCTAATATTATTATTGTTACTTCACAATTAACTTTTTGATGTTATATGTTCAGCTATATTGCTCGTCACATTCACATTTAATACTGTAAATACAGTTTTTAGTATCCTGAGTGCCATTTTTAGGTTTGGGTTTGACGAGATGTTGCGTAACAGTGTTTTGATTATTAAAAATTGTACGAATTTTATATTTCTTTGCAACATTTCTAACTTTTTCTGATAATCCCGGTGCATAAGAGATTTAAATTGACTCTTTCTTTTCCTTGAAATAGTTTTTTTTACATTGAGAAATTGAGGGTATCCATTGGTAATTTAGTCATCCCTAATATGATTTAGTTCTTGATTTAGACTCTCTTTATCAGAACAAATAGTAATGGCTTTGTCAAGTAAGGAATCTACTATTCTTTCCTTGACACTATTAGGATGGTTAGAAAAATAATAAAGGTACTGACCGTTTTTTTTTTTAAAACAAGTCTTAAGAACATTCCTACATCTCTCGACACACACATCTAAAAATGGAAGTTTGTTATTGACTTCGTTTTCTATGGTTAGGGTTATGGAGTCAGAAGAATGTTTTAATTTAGTGTCACCATTCTTCCATAAAGATATTGGCAAAAATTAGACTTAATTGCCATACTGGCGATATATCTTATCATTTAATTAGAAATAATTACATTCTGTGCATAATATAAGAAGGTCCATAATATTGTTTATAGGTAATCTAGTTTTTTCTTTAAGGTTATTGTAATCTAAAAGCCTACCTTGAATTATTTTTCAAGTGTCCTGAACTGGTACATTAGTGAAAATATTCTCAACATCGAAGCTAATTAACCTATTTCTTCTCATAATTCCACAAAATGTTAAGAATTGTGAACAAAAGAGGGATTACATCCTACTAAAGGTTTTAAAATCTGTTAATAATACATATTCTCCATGCTACATGTGGAGAATCCAAGGAGCTAACAATGGGTCTGAGAGGGACATTAGGTTTGTAGATTTTAAGTAAACCATAACCTTGTGGGGTGTTTTATATTGGTGCAGAGTTAATTAAGTACAAAGATTGACGGGAAAATACTTCTTTTACTGTCTAGGATTCCTTGTAATTTTACTTTTGTATGTATTAGTGGAGTCTTTCATTAGAAGAATGTATTTACCAACTGATTATCATACCGCAGCAATACGATGCCTGCCGTCCTGTGCAGCGTTCATTACTTTTTTCAATTCAAAATTTCGCTTACTAAATATCATCCCACCGCGATATTTTATATACTGTTGTAAAGGTAATGATCCAAACATTCATATCATATAACCTAAAGTTCATAAAACACTATAAATAATATTTAATTCATTGGTAATGTTTGTGTATTTTGTAAGCCGGCTACGTTCATAGCAGTAAATCATAAAATTACATCATTCTTTGTCTAATTTACAAAAGTACATATTTCTGTTCATCTAATTTATACTACCAGTATTTTATTAGTATTTGTTGTGGATTGTATTCAGTCATAAACATAACAGAGAAAACAAAAATTCACCAAAAGTCAAATAAAAAAGAACCTGTTAATAACTTGATAACTATGCGATAGAATCAATAAAAGAAAAAACTAAAATATATTCAAATTATATAATATATTTTGTAAATTAAAATTAGATTAATTATTTCATTAATTCAAATGAATTACCCAGGCTGATATTTAAACACAATACACACACACAGTTTCTCATGCATATGCATAAAACGTATTACAGTGTTAAGTCAATTATATTACAGTATATATCTTAATATTATCTCGCTATATAAAAATAACAATCATTTAATACTTTCATTTCTAATTTTTCATGAAACTCGAGACCGAGTTAAACATATAAAACCAAATGTGCAAAAGAAAAAATTAGGCACCTCAAAAGGTGCCTAGGTTGGCATTACGTACTCATAATAAGTATACCATTGTAGCATTATAGACAGAAGGAAACATTGTATTTGAGAAATACTATCCCCATCCTAAGAAAGTGTCATTAAGAGAAAATTAAATATGTTTTAAGACATAATTAATTAGTTGAGTTGAATTTATTCCATGACCCCCCTCCCCCCAGTGTAGAAAAGGCTTAAGAGAAAACAAAAAATTAACTATTTTACAAATAAATACACAATAATCATACTCATTTTTGCTTAATCTAACTAGTCTTTCAATAAAATTCTACATTTGCTCAGTTTAAACATAATAATTGCACAATTAGGATATAACTCTGAAAAGGTTCTCGACCTTATTCATTGTAAACAACCACCCCCGCAACTGTTTGGACTATTTTCATTTCTTAAATAATTTGGTAGATTATTATATACATCTTAGGTGTGACATGTCCGAAAGTTATAGTACAAGAGGTAGATTCAGATTTTGGTAAAAAAACATTAACAAGAATTTCTCAACTTTTTAGTGTAACTCTTTCTATTGACAATTGCATCACTTATCACATAAAAAACTTTTAAAATTGTAAACAGATAAAAATGCCTCAACGGTAAAATAGGTAAATATTGAAATAAAGACCACAAATGTTCAGTTCTCTTTTCATTTTTTCATGATCATACGAATAAATCTCTTTTGCAAGTGAACTATACAATTAACTATAATCTACAACTTGTGTATATATTTCAATAGTCTATAATAAGTTTTCAGTTATTTTATACAAGTTGGTATGTGAATATTTTCTTCGAATTTTGTTGACCTAACAATTTCTCTCATTCTTTATGAAATATATGACTTTCAAAAACTTCTAAAATAACAGTTTAATATTTTGCACATTTATTTACATAATGGTATATTACAAGTTTTGTTTTTGACATTATTACTATTTTTGATGAATTTTTAAATAGGCCTAACTTTTTAGCTAATTTCCCTGTTTTACGTAAAAACTTATTTTTTCTAATGAAAATTTTATAAATTGATTTATTTATAACTACATTACAAAACTTTGTTGGGAAATATTCATTTTGGAGAATTTAGTTTTTTAAGCAAAATGAGTTGCTCTGCTTTTTCCGGCGACAACAGTCATGAAATCCAACAGTTTAACTTTTTTTGGTATTAAAAAAAAAGTTTGTTGTGTAATAAAAAATGTAGGCTTTTCACCAACAATTGTCTTTATCATTAAAACTTGATGGAAGATTAATAACTAAATATGGACCATCTTCTGTATTTTTTGTCGGAATATTTAACTGAGCTTTGATATTTAAGTTTAGTTTTTTTGTAGATTTAATATGTTGTTATTCTTTGTTAGATTTATTTTGGATCCCTCTGTTAATGTTATCGAAGTCAGACTCTAACAAAGGGGAAAGTTCTTGTATGAAGTTATTAATTATATATAAATTTTTCGATATGATTCATTTATGAGCTATTTTTCTGGTATCTACATTATTTTACTATTATTTGGGGATTTAACCACTAAACCCGTATGAATTAGGTTCTCATATTTGCATGTAGTTAATTAATTGGAATACCTAGTGAATCTCAAATGAAGTGTTTCTAAAAGAAGAATTGTTAAATTAGTTCCAGGCCCATATCATGAATCTTTTCTGAATTTTAATTTTATAGTGATGGATTGTTCATATTATTTTAGTTTGAAATATTATATTTACTTCTCAATTAAATTTGTGATTTTCAGACCAAATAAGTTCAGCTATTTTCGATATATGATTATTATAATATAAACAGAGATTTTTATTTAAAAAAATAAAATGCAGGAAATAACAAGGAAGTAAGTATCAGCTAAGACTTCAATGTGTTAAGTATGGATTAACAAGGTTTAAATAAAGTCTAATGACAGTCAAAACATTTCAATTTGGTAACTGTACACTTTTATTCTACAAAATATAAATAAATATATCATACAAACAATCCTGTTTTAAAGTTTAATATTTATAGTGACTTAAGGAACATATTAAAAGTATGTACAGATGTTTTAGCAACATCTTGACAGAACTGTACATCATTACCCTTTACTAGTTTATCTAATGATACATAACCTGGTTGTTTAGGATCATACTGAGCACGACCTAACGACTGAAGAAATAAATGTCTCTGCTTGACGATGAATTCTCGAGATAATAACACATTTGGTTGAGCAAGTATTCTTTCATGACTTAATTTCATCTCATTGTGTACATAGTTAAAACGTTCCTTGAGGTGATTAGTACCTAAAACAAACAAAATTTTTATAAAACTAAATAGATTGATACAATTATTTTACACATTAGGAATGTTGATATATATATATAGCTACATCTTTGACTCAATTTCAAACAACTAAGCTGAGTTTTGTTATTTACTAAGATTTATAAAAGTGTTTAACTTTTTCAGTAATACTGATTTATTCGTATACTGGGTGTTTCAAAATGAATAGCGGGGTTTTAACGCTTAATAACTTTTATTACATTAAACTTACCGCTATAAATGACACATCCAATGAAAAAGCAACTCAAAGAGTTTTACAGAAAAGTCTACAAGTGTTCAATGTGAGCACCAAACGGCAAACGTCAAGATGATATGCGATTTCTTCCCAAACTTTGATTAGTGTTTCTTGAGCAATTGTTGTAACAGCTACTTCAATCCTGTTTCTTAATTCGGGAAGGTCAGTTGGTAGTGGAGGCACATATACACGATCCTTTATGAACCCCCAAAGGTAGAAACGCAAGGCATCAGATCGGGTGACCGGGGAGGCCATGTGAAACAAACTCTGTCATTGGGCCCTTTGCGGTCAATCCAGCAGTCAGGTACAGTTCACGTTAGGTACAGGTAACGTTCAATTAATCTCGTACTTCGTTGTGCCAGTGAGGCGGCGCACCATCTTGCTGGAAAATGAAGTTCTCTTGTTCATCATCTTTCAACTGAGGGAAGAGCCATAACTGTAGAGTATCAAGATAAGAAGTACCAGTTACAGTTGCTTCGCCAAAAAAGAAAGGCCCATAAACTTTCTGCCGGGATATAGCACAAAAAACATTCAATTTAGGGGTCGTGTTGCACTTGTACAATCGCGTGAGGTTTTTCTGAGCCCCAAATCCGCACATTATGAGTGTTCACATGTCCACTAAGGTGAAGGTTGATTCATCACTGAAGATGACACTACCCAGAAAATCATCATCGTCATGTAACAACATTTCGTTAGCGAATTTGGCACGTAAACCATGATCTGCAGGCTTTAGAGCCTGTAACAACTGCAAACGATATGGACGTCAAAAAAAAAAGGAGAATATTCTGTATGCGACCTGAATTTTTTTTTAAGTATGTCCGGTATATTTCCGGAATGGTTTAACCAATTTCATTGGGGGTGGTCTCATTTGAAAGGGTATGGTCCCGTTTCATTACTGACTTGATTGAGCCATTACTTGGCGAGTAGTTGCAAAAAAAAATGCCACAATGGTGCCTGATTGACACAGGCTAGTTGGAAATATTTTTATTTAATATTGATAAACTTACATTTGAATAAACTACAAGCATATAGTATATGTTTAGTTAACTAGCCAGTACTTGTACGACATTTTTGCCAGTACTGGGGAATTTTTTTTTTTTTTTTAAAGACACTTCATAAAAACAAACAAAAAAATTATAAATAATAATTTTTTACAATAACAGTTGCGACTTCATAATAATTATATTCTTAAAATGTAAACTACTAGTTGTAACAGAAACAAAAATGAGACGTCTGAACATTTTTGATAAAATTAAAAATAATAAGAATAGATTATTGCAGGCATACAATATGTTGTGTTGTTTATTAAATTTTATGAAAGATTACTCTTGATAACTATATAAAATAAGTAATCCCCAAACCACAAATAAACAACAACACAATTAATGTTAGAAAGTTTAACCCTTGAACTGGCGGATGTTAAATTCTCTTCGTTTGTTTAAAAATTAATAAAATATATTATTTTTATACAAAACCTAACTTATAGGATATAATTTTTCTCAGAAAGATGAGTAAAATTTATCTATGTAAAAAAAAAAAGAAGATATATGAAACAGTTTTGGGGTAAGTATGTTAGGTGTCAAAAAATAAGTTAACATTTTTCAGAAAAACCAGTATCGTCCAAAATCAATAGCTTACCACATTTTTCAAGATATACAAAAGATTTGTATAATATTTGTGAATATATTTTTTAGGGGGAAAAAATTAATTTGTTACATTTCAAAAAAAAATGTTTTACGATAAAAGGGAAAATGTTTTGCCTAATTTGAAATAATTACCAAAAATAGTAATATTATGCAAAACACAACTACAAATTTTCATTTCCTTCAAAAAGGTGCATAGAATTTAGTTGTGTAGTGAAAAAAAATTTAGACCTAAAAAATTTTGAGTTTTTAGGTCAGGAATCAAAAAATCATCCGGTGGCTGAGGCAAAAATGGTACAGTTGGTAATGTACACCATAATTTATTTATTTATTTTTTTTTTTTTAATATTTTCAAGTATTACTAGAGATTTGTAGATAGGCCTATATAAATTATATACATTTTGGTAAAAACATAATCAATTTAAAAAATTTTCATTAGACAAAATTATTTTTATATGTAAACAAATGGAAATATGCTAAAAAGGTTAGACCAGATATAACAACCTATCTAGACAGCCTCAGTATTAGATAAGTCTGACAATAACATTCACTCAAAACAATAAATTCTACAAACACCAATATGTCATTTTAGTATACAAACAAGCCTGAGTAAAACTGTAACTTGCAAGTCAGAAATAATAACCTAAATAAGACGTAATGAGTGGTACCAACTGAAAGACCTAAATTTCATCTTCCAAATAGTGTAAAGATCGGTTACAAAATATGAACGTAAGTAATCGATATTTCTTATTTAGTAAACTGCACTGAAAGAGAAATGAGTCCGGTTCGGTTTGGTTACTACTTCGTAGAATGGATATATCTCTCGAACAATATAACATACGATAATTTCGAATCCGTAGTTTGAAAGAGAAAGAAAAATACTATATAATATTGTCAACTTGTGGCATTTGGACAAGTATTACCATTTCGTAAAATCATATAAACACAGAGTACAGATTTTTCTATATAAACCCCCTCGCGACAAGTGGGACTATCTAACGGAATGATCGTCAAATTTATCAAATTATTGAATTTTTACTTTTTGTGAGAAGGATTTTGGGACACATGATTATGAAAGATTGAAACATCACCTTTACAGTGATATATAATTCATTTCGATAAAATAATATTTACTAGGATAAAAGTTGAATTGAAAAAAATGTAAATTTTAGCGTGTAAAATTGAGTTCAAATTCTTGATTTTGATTAATTTTTATATAATAAAAACTATAACAGATAGAAAGATTTGGAAAGCAAAGATCAAAAGATAAAGATGTGATCTACAGAACAGTGTTATGGTCGATCTGTTTGACAGAAAAATAGATTTATGAACATCTGAGGAAGAATGGTGTCATTTCTGTTTACAACCGCACAGTTCAAATCATTGATATTACGCATCAAAATATGCAAACTTTAGCAATTTTTGAAATATTATTTATAGCATTTTGTGGTATTTTTTTTCTTTCTTCTTCATGATTATGCATCTTCGGAACATTAGCTTTCCAACGGTATTTTATTTATTGCGATAGGACGATTGTAAGTGGGCGACATGTTGAATTGCAAAATACATGTTTTAGAGTCGTGAACTAACCAAGCGTCACCACTCGGGTCGATTAGCAGATGAAGGGTTAATAACCCTTATGTACATTTCGGTAACATAGCTACCATTCTCAAATCAATACTAAATTCAACTAGATGTAATATATTAACCAGGTTCTCTGTTGTTAAAATTTTTATGATTTTAGTTTGTAGTTTGATATGATAGCTTTATATTGAAGAGTATTTGATGATAGTTTTATGTTCAGCTAATTATGAACGAGATAGTTTTTCCCGTTAATCAATTTTTGAAATTAAAACCACTTAAAGGAATTAATTTGAACTACTATATATAACTGCCCAATTATACATTCTGTAGGTTATCTTCCACTAATAATTAATTTCTTACTTATTGTAAATAATTTTGGTTGAGTTAGAAGCAATTGTTTTGTTTCTTCTGGAGAAAACCCCATCTCTTCCTTGACACCAAACGTACATTGCTGAAACAATAAATTGATCATTATGTAAGAACTTTGAAACCAATGAAAAAAAAAATTAAACAAACAATAAAAATGATAACTTTAATCATAATTAATTTGAAACTAATTGTGCAACATTTCCACAATTAAGGCATCATTTTTAATTCATAATAAAATCACTAAGGTATAGAAAATCAAACAACAAAACAATCCAGTACAAAGGTTTGAGTATTGTTTAACCCTTTGGGTGCCACGGTGACGATCTATCGTCACCATTTTT
The DNA here is from genome assembly GCA_963513935.1 of Aphrophora alni. Taxonomy (NCBI): domain Eukaryota; kingdom Metazoa; phylum Arthropoda; class Insecta; order Hemiptera; family Aphrophoridae; genus Aphrophora; species Aphrophora alni. Next base: position 24,128,218 of record OY740771.1, read on the forward strand.
CCGTGCGAGAAATGCCACGGTGACGATCCATCGCCACTGCGTATTTCGTAGTTTAATTAATTTATTTGTAATCTGCTATATAGTATTTCGGTGTTTTAAAATACTTTGTGGTATTCAGTGATATTCAGTGGTGGAAAAAATTTTGTTTTAGCTAACTAAACAGATGACAACAATTACTGATGCACAAAATCAGCTGTTGTCATTTTCACTTGCAGGTTAGAAGTGTACTGATATTATTGTGTGTTGATATTATTTTCTCGCTACAGTCATCAATTTTTTTTGAAGTTTGTTGTTCGTGTTATTTTATTATTTGTTTGTTGAAGGTTATTATTTTAGTTATTACAAGTTTAAAGTAGTATTTAGATAATATATTGCTTTGAAATGGCGGAAGAAAATCTAAGAGGTAGCGAAGTAGACAGATTACTTTTAGGTTATTCAGACGATGACTCTTTAGCCTCTGAAGATGATTTGTTACATTTATTTGGGGATGACAGTGATCTAGACCCGTTATATCAACCAGAAAGTGATAGTGACAATCAGTTTAGTGATAGTGATATTGATTTAAACTTAGATTAACCTAGTACATCAGGTAAACAAAATAGACCTAGGATAGGTTGGGATAGGTTAGTTCTGAGATAAAAGTTTTTTGTTTGAGTTTGGTTTTAAACCAAATAATTTAAAAATTTGGTCACTTATAGAAAACAGTATACAGATAGAAAATAGCACACTTCCCATATATAAAATATTTTTGGTTTGTGAGGTAAAAAAAAAAAAATGTAAAATTTTTTTTTCTAAATTATCTAAAGTTTGGTTTTTAATAAATAATTTTTTTTTACATATAAAATCCAACTTATTTACAAATATAATTGTAGCCTAGGTAACACTGAACATTTTGACACTAAATTTGTTAAGATATCTTGTATACAATTTTATCTGTGTCAATTATAACAAAGTTCTCCAAAAAACCATTTATACCTGTGGCATTTTTGGGTGAGTCTGTGCATTTTAGATGTGTTACCGAATTTTCCAGTTATGAAAATTTTCTTGTGGCACTCAAAGGGTTAATAAAATATTTGTATAAATACATAACATAGAAAAAAGGAAAGAGATTTTATTTGAAATTTTTAACTTTATTAAAAATCCCACCAAATGTGAAATATGGTGTTATCCATTTTTTAAATGCAAGAAATGTCGGACCCATGATATTTATTAGAAGATTTGTAAAAAGTATGGCGAGAAAGTGGGTGGGGCAGTTCAATGAAAGACAAACGAATATTCGTGATGAACTCTTTCATGTGAGGCCTTCTGTCATCAACGAAGATTTGGTAAGAAAATTGTATGATAAAATTTGACAATTTACGATTCCTTTACTTTATAGAGTTTTTCCCCAAATTTTTAAGAATCGTTTTTCATGAATTTTAACAGACCATTTAGATTATTGAAAAACTGTGTTGAAAATGCTGTCTGAATTGTAAAAACTAAACGACTTAGAAATATTTTCCACTTTCTCATTTGTTACAATGATGCTTTTTAAGCTCAATAGGGTTTTTAAGGTGATGGGACCTGGATGTCTCACATCACTCCGGAATCCAAGCAGCAGTCTATGGAATGAAAGGCACACAAGATTCCAAAAAACAATTTCAACATGAAAAATTATGTGCATTATATTCCGGTTAGTATTTTTTATACTAAAACAGTACGTACTTTCTGGACATGCCTCATATTTGCAACATTTTCTGCACTCGTACTATAGGATATTTAAAGAATCTTTAAAGGAATTTTAAATAAACACATTTAAACTTCTATTAAATGTTTAAAAATAAATGTGTACACCAAACCATATTAAAAAATAGGAGCAATAACCATAACCTTCACTTCCTAAGTTAAAAAGCTGAAACTCTGCAAAAAGATGTATTCAGGTATTATTAAAATTAATTAATTAATTTACTCAATCAAAACAAAAATGATCAAAATTATTTCCATTAGTTCTGCAAATTAGTGATATATTTTTTGGTCTGTAAAAGAAAACAATAAATCAGTAATAGAGTTTTCATACATACAAATTCATCAACTAAAGCTATTGTTTTTTTTAAACTTGAACTTTTTTCAATTCCTTTTTGAAACTCCCCTCATTATGTCAGTATGTTTTTTTTATATCACAATGATGTCAAGAATTGTAAGTTGTGTAATATCCAGCAATTCTTGTAGGGTGCATCATTTTTACAGATGTGGTAGGCCTTGATGTTATTTTTCACAGATCTGGGAGACTTCTATATACATCTACAAAATCCGTTAGAAAAAAGAGGTTATGAAAGCTCTTACTATAGTCACTTTTTCAACCTTTGCATTACTTTTTTCTTCTTGATCATAGTAATTATTAAATTCATTATATATGTAATAACAATTAATGGCCCCAAATACTGGTTAGATAAACACATTTAAAATTATTCAAATTAAACTTTTGGTGAAATACATTAAAGAAACTAATTCTGAAAGCATGTACAAGAGTAATCATAAAGAAATGAAATTGTGAGTACAGTAAACACTCTCTGATCCGGATCTCTGATATCCGGAAACTCCGATATCCGGCCGTCGTATAAAAAATAATAAAAATACAAATTTCTATACAAAAATAATATTTTCGGCCCGAATAGTAGTGAACGATGTTTTTGAGCTGGGCACTGGGCAGTAGTGCGGTTCGGATTCAACAACAAAAACAAATCATGACTCATTGCGAAGCTTTTCTAGCACTTGAACAGCTGATAGACTAAGTGGAAGAACAAGAAGAATCCTCATCGGCCGATCTCCTTCTTTTTCGTAGATGGAGAGATATTACATCTAAGAAGCGTGTTCAACGAGCCAAGTAAGCTACCATTACATCTTTTTTAAATAAAAACTGACATGAGTACAAAAAACTGTACTGTAATGAAAACTAACATTTATCGTACGTTCATCAAAATTTCACGTGTACAATCCTGTACGTATTTATTGTACTGTTTTATTTTCTGATCTTCATTTTTCGTTTGATATTTTTAGTTAACACTGTAGACCTAATTAATTGTTGTTTGTGTACTTTATGCTGAGCCTCATTCAGCTTAAAATAAATAGATTTTTAAACATAGCTATTATAATATTTATTTAATTAACCTACCTTTTGTTGTTTCGGTACTTTTGTTACCAGTTACCATACCGGCAAACTACGGCAAATTACATAATAGTACAGTTAAACGTAATGTCTATATATTACAGTACAGTAGAACCCCTCTTAACCGGTCTAGTCGGGACTGACACCCGGGCCGGTTAATCAGAGGTTCCCCTGAAAAATCGTTTTTCATTGAAAGAAAGCTTATTTAATCAGGTAGAGCTAAGAATTATGCAATTAAGATGTTATTGCAACTCATTTTATTGTACATAAATGTATCTTATATATTATGTTGTGTATATTATACATCAAACATAAAAAAATTAAACACTACAAAGCTCGTTTACAGATTCCCCTCTGTCAAGTCTTTTGACACATTTAACCGCGCCTCAAATGAAACCAACACACGCTTCCGTTGTTTTCGTAACTCACTCATTTTTATTTACTGTAATATACCCGTCAAAGACAAGAAGAAAACTGAAAAGAAATGTTTTTCATAATGTATACTAAAATGATTCGTGGGAAAAAAGCGGCCCATCAAACGTTTTTGTGGGTGTATGTCTGCTATACCGAGGGTGCCAATGGCGCGGTGTTTTTACGGCGCCGACAATGGGATACCGCTATCGACAAAGTCGTTTGATATCGCCGCCGCTTTGGTGCCGCGGTGTTTTAACGTCGCCGACAATGGGATACCGCTATCGACAAAGTCGTTTGATATCGTCGCCGCTTTGGTGCCGCGGTGTTTTTACGCCGCCGACAATGGGATACCACTATCCACAAAGTCCTTTGATATCACCGCCGCTTTGGTGTTTCAATCAGTGGCGGCTTACTCATAAGGACTCTCGGACGCCGCCCTCCCCCCAATGATAATATTATTTTAATAATGTAAATTCCTATATGTATTTAATTCTGTGGAGATAAATGAATTATGAATTGCCGCTATGGATTTCACCATCATTTGTAGCGGAAGTTTTACAATATAAAATATTTGACGAATGTATTCTGGAGTTCGGACGGTGGCCAGAGCGTCCCAGTTTCATTGCATTTAGTCATATGGGGCAAGCAGCAGACAGAGCTGAGGGTGCCGTGACGTCATTTACATAGCGTGTAATGGGCTTCTAGGGCAGAGTCCGAAGCTGCGCGCGCAGACATCAGTCAGTGAAGCCACCATAAATTAGATGTTCCGCATTACTAAAAATCTTGTTTTCGATGGGCAAAATAAGTTGGCGCAACTGTTCTAAATAGTGTCTCGCCACTCACACGAGTTGTTTGTTTATGTTTTTAAGTTTAACCCTTTGTGATTGTGAATGTTAAGTGAATGATAATATGCCTTCCCTTACGTGTATAAAATAAAACAGAGCCCTCCCATTGCCCTTAAACATCAGCCGCTACTGGTTTCAATTACAATTTATTTTCGGAAACTCTCATCCAACCAGTACACTAGATATAGGCCGGTTAATCCGAGGCTGGTTAACAGAGGTTCTACTGTAATTTGAAAAACCATAGTGAATTTTTAGAATAGTGTGGTAAAGCTACAATTTATCGTAAGCACAACGAGTTTTAGCGCTAAAAATGTAAATTTGCTAAGTTTTGTTCACGTTTAAAACCACTTTAACTATATAAAAATAGCCACCCCGAGATCCGGATTTTTCGATATCCGGATTAGAGAGTTTTTACTGTACCTCTTAGACAAATTCAAATCTGATACAATTAGTAGAAAAGTACAAATTTTTCTTCAATTCCTTATGGTACTGGTAATGACAGTTTAATTATTAATTAATCAGTTTAGAAGACAAATTATAGAGGTTTGGTTTATTATAACCATTGTGACTTCTTTATTCTTCATCCTGTAATTGTAAATAAAATAATTTAATCATTATGGTAACTCTAACTTACATCCAGTGGAACTTTGACAATTCAAATCTTAAGGGATTACTTGATTCTTCAAGTTATCAAAAATTAGAGAGAGAAAGGTTCGAGTTACTGACAAAAAAATATCAGACTTCAAATTATAGCGTCTCCTTTGCAATTTTGCTTTTCTTTTTCATGCCTTCATCTACAGTTTTTAATAAGTTTAGTTTTTTCATTACATTTTCGTTCCACTGACATACTGCAGCACAAACCACTTCACAATCGCTTTAATAAAAATCAAAACTTGAATAATTGAATTAAAATCAAATACACATATGTAGACACATAGAGGAACAATAAAGCTGCACTGAGCCCAATTACGAAAAATCCAAGAATGCTGGAGAAGGGGAAGTTCATGTCTTAACATGAAAATTTTGTCACATAGTATGGATACTCTAAACTTCCACTTTACAAAGGTCCACTGACCAAAACTTCCAATCATAGAGGTGATTTGATTAAAAATTCGACTTGTAGAGGTTTTCGAGTGCCTATTTTAAATTAGAGATTTACCAATGCGTCTTGGAAACCAATAAAATTTGTCTTATCAACGTTCTTTCTTAAAAATATTCTACTTTATAGGGAAAATTAGCATTGGGGTTGTAGGAAGTTAAGAAGAGGAATGGTAAAAATTTGAAGTACGGTATCAAGGAATTCAAGTTTAGAGTTATAAAGGCAAACTTTTTCTTTGAAATTATTAGGGCACCAACACGATTACCATTTAAAATCAAATTTCCCACAAAGTATCACCATTTTCAAAAATAACATTATTAATCTCTATTGTGATTATGACTATTTACTACTCTTGATTATGACTATACTTTCAGTAAAAATTTCTTTATTTTTCACCACAAGTCTCCCAAACAATTTAAACATATTAGCCTATATGACTTATTAACTAGCTTCTAATTCTATTATAACAGTTTTTGTAAGCCTATTATAATTTGAAAACAAAAGCTTTTAATATTTTTCACATATAAATAACATTGAGAATAAAAACTCAGGAACAAACCTCGACATTGTTTAGGTTATATGTTATTAAAGTTGGTCGTTTGGTAGCTAGTTCTCGTACTTCTGCCCCAGAGAGTATAAAGGTCCTTTGAAAGTAACCTAGTCTCTTATCAATGTCCAATACTCTGGAAACAATTAAACAGATTCAAAAAGTAAAAAACTACAGTACAACAAACAAAAATAGAAGAAAAAAATATCTGAGAAAAAAAGTCTTAAAATTACGATTTTTTTTTAATAAAACTTATCACTTCTGTATTTAATGCAAGGCTAACTGGACTTTGGGAAAATCTTGAACTCCATTGTACCCAATGAATTTAGAGAGGCCTCGGTATCTTAAAGTCATACATTTATATACTTACAGGATAGAAAATATACTTCCCAATAAAAACAATTGTAAGGAACGCTAGGCACCATTCTGTTCTATCCTCACTTTAAAACCATGACTTGAAATGAAATAGGTTGACTTCTGGCAGCCCACAATTTAACATAGTAGTCGGCTTATATTATTAATAACATTCACTTTTCAATAGTCAGACATAATAGGCTCTTCAAACTGCTGTTTCAGCTACACACCGATTCAAGTGTTTATTAGTAGTTTAATAAAACAAGCCTTGATTATTCAATTTTTACTAATATTATAACAATTGTGCAAAAATACTTAAAAGCTTGTTAATTTAAAAATTCCCCTTGCTATTCATCAATAACACAACATTCTCTTTACCATAATTTTCAATTTATTCTCTCCACCACAGATTCAATTTGTTTATTTTGATCTTCTTACTGTAAAATACAAATGAAGACTCGGGAATAGAAGTTGAGTGGGAAAGTTAAAAGTAAGCGATTTGTAAATTCATAGTATTTTATAAATGGATGCATGATTCACTTTCTATCAAATTTAAATTGTCTTTACCTTATTGTAAAAGTTGAGAAAATTCATAGCTTACTCTAAATAATTTTTGGAAGACATAAAATACACATTGCAACGTCTGTTCGGTAATTGATTACTCGGAAGTTGACTTCCTGGAAACTAGGTTTGCTTTCTTAGTGTCTTTTATACAGCTATTGTCAGTGTCTTTGAATTCAGTTTCAATAAAGTTGCTGTGAGAATAGTGTGTAGTATAGTTGTGTATTGTGATCTCTCTCAAACGAAAACGTTTATCTTTAAACGAAATGTTGAGGTTATAAATGATTAATAAATAAAGGATATTATGCAATATACAAATTTGTGTTTTATGCGATCTTAGCAGTGTCTGTTATTTGGAAGTTTCACTGTAAAATACTGCTTTGGATGTAACAGCTAAAATACTTTGTTAGTAAGTTTTATTTATATATTGTACTAGCTCTTACCTGCAGCTTCACACACGAATATTTCAGATTCAACATTGATTATTAAATTAGCTACATAATACATTTTATAATGGGAATCGAAGCTCAAGACAATTATAGTTTTTGAGATTAATTTAGTTTATAAAATTTTATACACATCTATCTTTTGCATTTACAAGCTCAGCAAGATCATCAGTCTGGATGCTAGGCCTGATACTCCTACCTTTATCGTGAATATTTTAACTGTCTTCCCTAAACTTACAACACCATTGCCTCATTTTTCCACTCATTGTAGTAGGCCCATATGTTTTACACAACTGAATGTGAAATTCAGCAGCATTATATCCTCTTGCGTTTAAAAATTTAATCACTGGTGGGATTGTTTTTTCACACTCATTATAAAGCTAACATCACGCAAAGGCAAACAACAATGGACTAGTGACGTTATGGCAGTTACATTGCCAACAGACTAGTTGAAGCTACTGGACACAAGTAAACTAATCAGTGTTATCAATCACTCTCAATAACAGATTGACCCTTATTTTTAAATGCTCTCGAAAAATGATACTGGTATAATACAAACTATTTCACCATCAAAGCGATGAAGTTACTTTTACTACTATAAGCTATTATTTATGTTACTCCTACTTGATATAGCCTACCTGAAACTTAACCATTTGGGCTCCTTTGAAATAATTCTTGTTATCATATCTTTGGTAAATTTTTTTGATTGTAAATAATTTATTCGTATCTGCATATCTTCCAAATCCTCTTTTAGAATGTATGGATTTTTTGTTAAATAATCACCAAAATTATCTGAATGCACACCAACATCATGCAAAAATCTGAAAAATACAATCACAGTCTAAAATATTATTGATATTCTTTCTTTAAAGTAAAGATATGATATAATTTTAAAAAAAAAACAACATTTAGAATGAAAAAAAAGAAGATTATTTATAAAATTAGCTTAGCCTTCTTTCAGATTACCATAATACAAGTTTTGTATAGCCTAGTAAAGATAAGTGTTAACTGTTACTTATACAAATAAAAATGTACAGGATATGATTATTCGGTAAATATGCATTGAAGCATAGATGTTGAATATTTGCTTCTATTTTGTAAAATAGTTAAATAAGTACCTTAATATGTACAATTCACATCTTAGTGATTATGGCATTTGTGCCAACTCCATTTTCAATGCACCAAATATATTGTAAGAAAATAACAAATATGCAAAAATATGAATTGTACTATGCTGTCGGTAATGTAGACCTACATCTGTATTTATATCGCCCAATACATCGAGAATGAAGTTTCGTGTGACATGCCTCCTAGATATTACGTTATTTGACTGTGCAACAATATTCAGTATGTTTGGTTAAAACAAAATCGAAATATTTTAAAACTAGCCTAATTTGTTTTATAAGGACACATACACACACACACACATATATATATATATATATTTGGTAAATATACAGAAGATATGTCCGATCAATTTAAGTGCAAAATCTCGGCACTTTGTCTCCAAAATAGCGTTTTTTTTTTTTAATAACTTTTATCATTATTAAAAAAGCTAGTCACTTTTTATGTTTCTCTATTCATTATTTCTGTACGAAAACAGTGATTTAAATTACTGTTTTATAGCATTTTTAGGTTATTTCGACACATATCTCATCAATTTTGTCAAATTTATTCATGTTTTTTTTTTTTTTATTCCATGAAACTAGCCTAGTTCTGTTTTAAGAATTGTCAAACTATATATAAATTAGTATCAATCATGTTGTGCATATGCTTATGTGAAAGATAAAAAACCACTAGCTTTTTAAGAATGATTGAAATTATTTTTAAAAAACGCTATTTTGAAGGTGAAATGACGATATTTCGCACTTAAATCGATTGGACAACTCTCCTGCATATATATATATGCAAAACTTGTTAAACCAAATATTTGTTTGCTCGAGGCGTTCGGACTATCAAAAAGTTCGGATTACTGAGGAAATGCAAAAAAACGCCAGAAATAATCTAAAACAAATTTTATTACTATACAATAAATTTAAAAACTACAGTACAGTACATAATAAAGTTGTACAATAGGTGTCACACAATAAACTGTGTACTGTATGTTAAAACCATTTCTCCAATTTCGGAACGTATTGTAGTAACAGTGAAATGACCTGACTAGTGACTCATCTCAACTACATCCTTTACTTTGTTTACGTTTCCGTTGTTGTGACATGGGAATTCTAAGAAATGGCAACTGAAGGCCGTTAGGAGTAGCGTGCCGTTCGGATTACTGTGCGTGCGGATTAACGAGGCCCGCCTGTATACACACACACACCTTATTTTTTGACAATTGACAACCTAATAAAACAAAATATATAAAGTTAATATTTACGCAGGTCAGGTACAGAGATATGTACACAACATCAAGATGAAAGGCTCACAGATTCAGATCATGCAGAGAGGTCGATGGTTTATTGATGTAATTGCTTGTACTAACACAACCAAAGCAGAATTCCCTTGTTTTACATGGTTATTTTCTTACATAAATAAAAGTATTGGGACAAATGTCATAATCACTAAGATATGACTTGAACATAATTAGGTAAGTATTTAACAATTTAACAAAATAGAAGCAAATATTCAACAGGTATGATTCAATCCATATTTACCAATTATTCCTATAGTTATCAAGGCTCTTAAAAGAAAAAACATGTTTGTTTTTATATAAAAAACTTAAACTAAGTTATAAATATGTAAGAAAAATAAGGGTAGGCTAATTGTTTACAAAGAAATTTGCCAGTATTTTTTTACGATTAACTTTTTAATCATGTTCTACATAGCTTATTTCTTAATAATAAAATACATTTTCAATGTGGAGCTAACTTTTTCACCGACAAATCGCAATTTCAAAACTACAAAATTCAATGCATTTATAAATCACCAACGGGTACTTACGTATTAACGCCACCGCAGCAGAAGTTGCTAATGCGCATGCGCCAATATTTGCTTACTTTGCGATATAATTATATATCATGACAGGTTTGGCCAGGTATATATCACGACAGGTTTGGCCAGGTATATATATAAACACCTGGCCAAACCTTATATTTATATAATCACCTAGCCAAACCTTTCGTAAGTTTATTGAAGTTAATAATTTGAAATTAGATCATGGATAAACATGAGCTTTAAAAGTGAAGTGCCGCCAATCTACGCCTAAAATTTTTGCGACAAATCATAAAATGAAAGTAGGCCTATATGAATCTCTAAGCTGAAAAAAATGGAATTCTTCTTCCCTTAAACCAGTTTGCTCTTTATTGGCGCATGCGCATTAGCACAACTTCTGCTGCGGTGACATTAATACGTAAGTAACCACCAAAGTCAAGCAACATTGAGCTCGGTTAGTACTTGGATGAGTGACCATTTGGGAAATAATACACAATTTCTCTATTTATTTTTTTAACAAATTTCCACGTAGGTCAGGTAAGGTGGCTATATAATTTATATATACCACCTTAACTATTAAGATAATAAATTAATGGACCATAACCTAGAAAAGTTGAAATTATGTTTTTTTTCTATGATAAAGTTAGCTCCGCATTGAAAACTTATATTATTATTTTTAAAAAAGGTATTTAGAATATGATTTTTTTTTTAAATTGCCAAAAATACCGTCGGATAACTTTCTTTGTAAACATTTACCAAAATAAGTTTACTCACCTTAGATGTCCTTTAACATTTTCTTCAAAATTTAATCTTAATAAAAATTCAGGTACACCTTTAGTTTTTTCTAATTTATACAAGTTCACTCCCAATTTCACCAATTCCTGAAGTGTTGCAGACTTATTTACATAAGCAGCTAAATTATATGATGGTTTAATATAAGGTGCAATATCTGATATATTTTCCTTACATTCATCCAGTGCCGATTCATTACCTTTTCTCAAGTGCTTGATATCAGCACTAACAATAAAGTCAGATTCAATATTTCCTAAAATTGTAGTAATTTCCACAGGTTTTGAAATTTTGTTTGAAACCACTTCAGATCCTTCTTTTGAGCAAAATGGGCGCTTGAAATTAGTTTCTCTTATAAAGTCATGTGTACAAAATTTGGTTTTTATGATACCTTTTCTGACAAGGCCGTGCCTTTTTATAGAATTTGAGGTTATGACAACTATTTTAGAAAAACAATTTAAACTTGCCATTATTAATTAAACAGTCCTGTTGGGTTTTGCTGTTTCTATTACAAGTATTGCTGTTTCTATTACAAGTAAACTGATAAATTTTATGCACTAACAATTAAATTACTCCAGTTAGCACAACTAAATTATTCTCCTATTCTTTAGCTCATACAGACACACATATTAGGCCAACTAATTATTGCAGCCAAATAAACACTGCCATGTTCTAATAATCTGTCAAAGCCGGCACAAACTGACACTACTAACATGCTCCTACAACGTCCCTAAAACTGAATACATTTATTATATTTTAATTACTATGTGAATTGCAGTTATATTTATTCATTTTTATAATCTATTTTGAAGCTATACTTCTTTGAGTTCTTTGCGCTCGTTGGACGTTGGGAATTGGGATGGGGTGTTTGTCACTTTCACTTTGTCGAGAAACCGCGTCACGCTAAAACTGAAAATTATTTACGATTTCGCCCGAGCGTTCACGACTGCCGCCGAGTCTACCCGAACGCTCTCTTAGTCCCTTGTTAGTTTTATAACGTTTTTAGACTCAAACTAATAACCAATGCAAAACTATAGCACAAACATTCTCACATACCCATATATATTAAAACTAAAAATCTACGAAAAATGTTGCACTAACTTTCTCAAACACATATACATAGTCAAACTAAAATCAATGCAAAAATATTGCACAAACTTTCTCACATACCAATACATATTAAAAATAAAAATCTACGAAAAATATAGCTCTAACTTTCTCAAAATTCACATAAATAGTTAAACTAAAATCAATGCAAAAATATCGCACAAACTTTCTCACATACCCATACATATTACAACTAAAAATCTTATCAAGTCACACTAATAATCAATGCAAAATATAATTAATAATTGTATTACATTTATTTTATTGTTGATCGAAGTATAACTTTCACCGTCTGGTCCGACGCAGACCCAACTTTTTTTGTTTATTGGTAGGTTCTGAATATATCCATGTAGCTTAAATAAAATACGTTTAGATGTTGCTAATTTCAAGACCACTAAATGCCTGAACATCCACAGAAATTGAATCCGGAATCTTTATACTGTTTGCGCTTAAAGAAGAACACAATCGAAAACCAAACTCTTATCCACTTTGAGTGACATAAGTTCTCCAAACTAGTGTAAATTAGTTCTAATTACTATGAATGTTTAACAAGCACAAATGAAATTTATTCTCACTATTCTAAAGCCCAGTTCACATGGGGTCGTGAATCGAGTGAGAGATTGTACCTAGTACCTTACCTACCTACCGGTCAATCAGTCTTGATCACTCCTTACCACATGTGAACTAACAGTAGTGGGAGTGGTGGTAGTTCACGCCCTTGAAAAGAAGGGTCGTGATATCTGCATTTGGTTGGAGTGAGCAAGACTACTTCAACTTCAGTCCTATTCCTACAAAGGTTAGTTATCATGTCAATGTATAAGATGTAAAATGACAAATTATGAATTTTGTTGATTTATATATCTAAAGAAGGAGTGTTTTGGGGAAATAAATTACGTGGCGTGCAAACTATGAGATGTTAGGGATGAAGCGTTAAAAGAACTATCTGTTAAGATGAACTTTGACGGTTTCGGTATTCGTGAAGCCGCGCCAAAAAAATCATGTTATTATCAAGAAATTTAAAAAAAATTAGCAGCTCACAGAAATCCGGGGCCTTGGCTGATAACGTATACAAACCGAAGGTTCCATGGTTTCCAGTTGTGCATTCGTTTTATAAAAAAGAACACGGAAATTAATGAAACCGCAACAAATCTGGATTTACAGGTTCAAAGCGCCACAACTTCACAGCATCAAGATGAGACGGAGATTGAAGACCTCCCAGCACGAAGCCCTTCGAATGAAAAAAGCCCTCTGCTTATTGGTTTTGCTCTCTATAAACAAAGTAAACTCTGGGTTGGGACTTGGTTCCAGAACAGTAGATTACCATTACCTATAATTGTTCATTATTTTATTGTTGCTCAGAAGAAATGACAACGGTATGAGAAATAATTAAGTATGAACATATTTACCGTAGTTGATTGGAATAACTATCAAACCACGTTATCACTTGGACTCGTATTTAGCAGTGTACATGTGGCGCTCGGATGTAACTCCTGTCGGCGACAACGCCTTCACAAAACCTCTCGTAGATATTACCGCCTTTTGGGAGTCATTGCTTAATACTGTGCCATCGTAAAATACTGATACTTTTTAAAAATGTCTGTACTTTATACTACTATTTTTGTGTATTGTAGGGGAAAATAACTATTAAAGAAAGTGGTGCCTAAATCCGACAAGGACCCATTCTTGTAATTCTAGCCTCCAAGTTTTGTATAATAATTAAAAATTCTTAACTTATTTAGGTCCGTCATAATCTTTCAAGTATGTTTTATTTGATTACCGGTTTCGACAAATTAGATTGTCATCGTCAGATCAACAAACACAGTCGCATATTAAATATCCACAGTACATAGTAATACACATAAATAAAACCTTTGAATGTTGGTCTGTGTACACCAGATCCTTCACAGTGAACCATTCATGGTAATATTTCATTATGATATGAAACATGAAAAGGTTGTCTATAAGTTTTATTATATGTTGTGAATATTTATTATGCGACTGTGTTTGTTGATCTTGTAGCATTCAAAAACACATTCGTAAATATACATTCAACTTGCTTAGCCTTGACAGATGCTGGCACCTGGCGGCCCTCTCCAAAACCAAGCATCGCCTGACACCTGAATACAAAGTACAATTCGCCGGTCAAGCTAGCTTCCCTAATACCCGTCCACAGTCTAGATGTGATAACAACATGGTCTACATTCTGCATTACTCCGTTAACAAAACTTCTTTCTTTCTCAAATTTTACAAGTCTTATACTACATCATGCTAATTTACAGTTTGTGCGCTTTAGTTTAAACAATCTCGTTCTAAAATGTAAAATAAATCATCATTTTTCTCGGTACAAGCTCACGTGAACTGCGACAGGATTAACCAGGTACTTCAACCTTACAGATTTTGTCATATTATAAATTTTGTTAATTTTTTTTTAAAATAATTTGTTAAATATCATGTATTCTTTAAAATATGTATTTCATGTTTTATTTGATATTCTATTTTCTTTTGAAACTAAATGATTATAAAAAAATTTTCTTTTCTTAAAACATCATTTACAAAACCTTGTAAAGGCACATTTTAAGTTTTGAACAATTTTGTGAAATAAGTGCAAACTAATGTTGAACATTGAATGATCAGCATATCTTATTGAACATGTCAAATATAAAACAATTAGAGAAATTTCTTCTAAATCAGAAAATTTCGTTTTATAGACTTTTGAAGAATCTTACAAGTCTTATACAAGCTTTCTTTTAAACAAAACTATATATATATAAATAAATTTATAATCATCTAAGAAGCTTTTAATTACAATCTTAACGAATTTCTGTGATGCAATTAATTTACTTTAATTTTGACAAATAACCAGATATTTTCTTCAATAAAGAACATTAATGCTACAACATGTCTGATTTTGCACAGACGTTTAAAAAAAAACGTGTTTTTTGTTTGCCATAGCTAATATGCTGGTAGAAGAAATAGGAGAAATAGAGAAATTCTTGTCTCACATTGCGCAAACCAGCGAAACATCCTAACAAGTTTCGTCCTGTTGGCAAAACACGTTTTTTGTATAACATAACTTCAGATTTTCAAGTGCATAAAAGTGATGTCCTTTTTTACAGCTGACTTTACAGAACTTTAACTAACTCATATTGTATATGTGCCTAAATTTACTTCCGCAAATATGTGTTCCTTAAAACTATTTTCTAGATGTAGACTTGTGTAATTATTTATAAATTATATAACAATTTCTTGGGTGGAGCCTGCATGCAATTTTCGGTCCTAACAACCTCCAAGAGGTTAGTTTCTAAATTAAAATAATTGACGTCAATTAACAAAATTTCAAACTTCTAAATTCTTTTCTTTTTTTAAATATATAAATTTATTGGCCAATATAGTTTTTAAGAAATTTTCAAACCAATTATATTATGTAACTTTAGTTTAGTGATAAACATCTTAACTATAGATATGATCTTTTTTTTTGAACTTAAAATATCAAGCTCGTTTATATTTTTGTTAAATTCTGTAACTGTTTAAAAAAAAACTATCATCTTATAAACTAAAAAAGGGGGGGGGATAAGTTTTTTGAATCTTTTGATTAATTTTTTTTTTAAATTATTATACTTTTACATTAAGGGCGTATAATTCTTTTTTTTGATTAATTATAATTCTCTGAATTATTAAGCTGTGCTCATTGTTTTTTTTTTATTGTTAAATTTTTGTAACTATAAATATATATATATACTAAAAGGGGGGATAAATTTTTAGAATCTGTTGATTAATTTTTTTATCTAAATTATTATATGTTACAATTAAGGGCTTATAACTTTTACAATTTATGATCTTGTTAATCATAAGTTTTTTTTTACTGATGATTTGTGTCAGGATGTCTTTTGTTGTAAATGACAAAGTCTGAACCGTCGAAATTTCTTTCTGTTTTCAATAAACTTGAGCCTTGTTAATTATTAAACTTGTCTTTGTCCTTTTTTTTTATCTTTCTTTTCAAACATTGTTACCATTTTGGTCCCGCCTTTATTAAATTTAAGTCCCCTGGTAACATGTTTCTGGTAGCAGAGCGTGGTTTTTTTCTAGATTCTAGTGTGGTTAAATTAAATTCTAGCGTGGTTAATTTTAAATTCTGGAACCCTAGTTAATTTTCAAAATTTTGCATTGGAACTATCTAAATTTAAATTCAAAATTTTCTTTGTTAAACAAGGCTCATTTTTATGTTTTGCAGCTTTTTCAAATACTGCACAACTGTTGCTGATGAAATTTTTTTTATTTAGTTTAAATATTTAAATCTCTATAAATCTATAGTCTCTTTTTTATTATTTATTTATTTTATAAACACTTACACAAAAACTTCTAAACCAATTTCGATAAAATTTTTTTTTTATTATTATTTTGTCTGCTTAAATATTTTTTTTTTATATATATATATTTACATACACTGCACACTAGTCATTCACTGAATTTGATCCAGACAGCGGGCTCATTCGGGAATCCAAAAAAATTTAAATAAATAATAAAATCCAAAAATAGTTAAAAACAAAAAAAAAACAAAAAAAATTCAAAAATTTCCTTCAAAATTTTCTCGAGTTTTCTTTCGCTTGTCTGTATCAATTCATACTTACACACACACATATATACACAACAACTACACTACATATAATTCTTGAGTCTTTCTCTGGCTCTTTCTTTTTTGCATCATCTTAAAAGAAATTTTTTTATTTAAATTACTTGGTTTATTTTTTTTTAATAATTATCAGCAACGGTTAAGATGGCAGTGGATTTGCTGCGATTAGTGGACTCGTTAAAGAATACCGAGCTTGCTTTTGAATTTTTTTTTGTCATCTTGAAGGAAAATTATTTTTATTTATTTTTTTTTAATTTTATCATCATGGCGGTGGACTGGTTGATGCAGATGGTGGCATTTGTTTAATAGTAAATTGAAATGTTGAACACCTTTTAATAATATATCTTGTGTGCTAAATTTTCTTTTCCAAATTATAGGGGCCCAGTTTTTGTATGTAGGACAACATGGTTGGCCTGTTTATTCCTTTCTTTAAATTATTCGGTTGTTTGTCTTTTATTATTAGCAGGTCAACATGTTGGTTCCTTATTTAGTTTGTTTAGGGTTGAGAAAACCGGAGTTTGTTTTTTTTGTCATGGGTCACCTTTTATATACGTACATTCATCTTGGTACCATCTCTTTTGCCACACTCTTTTGCTACACCTTTTTTTTTTACACTTCTTTCTTTTGTACATTTTTTTTAAACACTTAAATATTTTGATGAAATTTTTTTTTTACACTTTTTGATTAATTTAAATTCCTTTTTGGGGCACATGATTAAAGATACACATACATAAGACCTTAAGTCAAATATTACATGCCCTGCCTTGCGCAGTAAAACCATTTTGACTCCCCAACGTTTCATACTGCTTCTTTGTTTATTTTCAAAATGTATTATTTGTTTAGACCCTTCAAAATTCTTTTTTCTCACGGAAATTGTTAAGAGCCGTGAATAGTTTAAATTTCTCTTCGTATGGGAGAAGAGGAATTTAAAAATAACGACGCTGAGCATGATCTGACCTAATTGGCTTCAGGAGTTTTTTTTTATTTTTATTTATTTTGTAATTTAATGTAAAGGTCGGCTCAGAGGATACTCCCCCCCGTCTGAGTCCGACCTTTCCTGTAAGCCTAAAGTGTTATGCACTTTCCCTCCCCAGTCCCCGGAGTGGTCACCTCCACTTGGTATTCCCGAGGTGCCACTCCACCCCTTTTCCCCATGTACCGTAGTGTACAAAGTCAGTTCATGCACAGCAATGTCGACCTTTGCGTCACCCTTCAGCTCTTTCTGTCGGGGGCTTGACCCAATGATAGGTGGGAAGAGCTGAGACGCTATAGAAATTTCAAAATTTAATAAGTAAGTGCCGAAGGAGGCTACACCCTAGAGTGGTGATTATTAAAGCATTATGAAGCGTTGTTTCTATCAGGTGCCCTGATTTCAAAATTTTGTAGGAGGCCCTTCTGGCCCCTTCCTTAGAATCCTTTTGGAGGCCCTTCTGGCCCTTGTCCCTTTTTCAAAATTTTGTGGGAGGCCCTTCTGGCCTCTTTTCTGACTCCACCCCAACTCCGTCTTTCGGGGGGGGAGAGCTGTAGCATTCAAAAACACATTCGTAAATATACATTCAACTTGCTTAGCCTTGACAGATGCTGGCACCTGGCGGCCCTCTCCAAAACCAAGCATCGCCTGACACCTGAATACAAAGTACAATTCGCCGGTCAAGCTAGCTTCCCTAATACCCGTCCACAGTCTAGATGTGATAACAACATGGTCTACATTCTGCATTACTCCGTTAACAAAACTTCTTTCTTTCTCAAATTTTACAAGTCTTATACTACATCATGCTAATTTACAGTTTGTGCGCTTTAGTTTAAACAATCTCGTTCTAAAATGTAAAATAAATCATCATTTTTCTCGGTACAAGCTCACGTGAACTGCGACAGGATTAACCAGGTACTTCAACCTTACAGATTTTGTCATATTATAAATTTTGTTAATTTTTTTTTAAAATAATTTGTTAAATATCATGTATTCTTTAAAATATGTATTTCATGTTTTATTTGATATTCTATTTTCTTTTGAAACTAAATGATTATAAAAAAATTTTCTTTTCTTAAAACATCATTTACAAAACCTTGTAAAGGCACATTTTAAGTTTTGAACAATTTTGTGAAATAAGTGCAAACTAATGTTGAACATTGAATGATCAGCATATCTTATTGAACATGTCAAATATAAAACAATTAGAGAAATTTCTTCTAAATCAGAAAATTTCGTTTTATAGACTTTTGAAGAATCTTACAAGTCTTATACAAGCTTTCTTTTAAACAAAACTATATATATATAAATAAATTTATAATCATCTAAGAAGCTTTTAATTACAATCTTAACGAATTTCTGTGATGCAATTAATTTACTTTAATTTTGACAAATAACCAGATATTTTCTTCAATAAAGAACATTAATGCTACAACATGTCTGATTTTGCACAGACGTTTAAAAAAAAACGTGTTTTTTGTTTGCCATAGCTAATATGCTGGTAGAAGAAATAGGAGAAATAGAGAAATTCTTGTCTCACATTGCGCAAACCAGCGAAACATCCTAACAAGTTTCGTCCTGTTGGCAAAACACGTTTTTTGTATAACATAACTTCAGATTTTCAAGTGCATAAAAGTGATGTCCTTTTTTACAGCTGACTTTACAGAACTTTAACTAACTCATATTGTATATGTGCCTAAATTTACTTCCGCAAATATGTGTTCCTTAAAACTATTTTCTAGATGTAGACTTGTGTAATTATTTATAAATTATATAACAATTTCTTGGGTGGAGCCTGCATGCAATTTTCGGTCCTAACAACCTCCAAGAGGTTAGTTTCTAAATTAAAATAATTGACGTCAATTAACAAAATTTCAAACTTCTAAATTCTTTTCTTTTTTTAAATATATAAATTTATTGGCCAATATAGTTTTTAAGAAATTTTCAAACCAATTATATTATGTAACTTTAGTTTAGTGATAAACATCTTAACTATAGATATGATCTTTTTTTTTGAACTTAAAATATCAAGCTCGTTTATATTTTTGTTAAATTCTGTAACTGTTTAAAAAAAAACTATCATCTTATAAACTAAAAAAGGGGGGGGGATAAGTTTTTTGAATCTTTTGATTAATTTTTTTTTTAAATTATTATACTTTTACATTAAGGGCGTATAATTCTTTTTTTTGATTAATTATAATTCTCTGAATTATTAAGCTGTGCTCATTGTTTTTTTTTTATTGTTAAATTTTTGTAACTATAAATATATATATATACTAAAAGGGGGGATAAATTTTTAGAATCTGTTGATTAATTTTTTTATCTAAATTATTATATGTTACAATTAAGGGCTTATAACTTTTACAATTTATGATCTTGTTAATCATAAGTTTTTTTTTACTGATGATTTGTGTCAGGATGTCTTTTGTTGTAAATGACAAAGTCTGAACCGTCGAAATTTCTTTCTGTTTTCAATAAACTTGAGCCTTGTTAATTATTAAACTTGTCTTTGTCCTTTTTTTTTATCTTTCTTTTCAAACATTGTTACCATTTTGGTCCCGCCTTTATTAAATTTAAGTCCCCTGGTAACAATCTGACGATGACAATATAATTTGTCGAAACCGGTAATCAAATAAAACATTTACAAGAAGGATTGTGACGGACTAAATAAGATAATAAATTTAAATTATATAGTATCAGCAGATAATGAAAATATTCAGCTGATAATGATTATGCACTATTTAAGTGGCAATGAAATTGTAGTCTGCTAGCTTGGCTCTTGGGTGATTTTCAAGTGTCATCTAGTATCTATGTTCGTTTGTTTGTTATATCTGTTAACTTTTCTCTGTAAGTTGTAAAGTGACTTCTGTAATTTGATAATGTAATAATTTTTGTTATCTTTGAGATTGGTGGTGGGTGTTGAATTGGTGTAATGTTGTTCTGTTCCAACAGTTATTATTCTTGCAGTGTTAGTGGCAAGAGTAACTCTCTGTACAGTTACGAATTTGGTAATTCCAGGAAATCTAATATCATTTAAGGTATATTTATATTGTTTACTGCATTAGTATATTTTGTTATTTTGTGACTTGCAGTTTAGTAGCAGGTTAGACTAACTTAGGCTTGACCTATGTTATAAAACACAATTAATTTAGAAATATTATTTACTTCTTTACTTTATGTGTTAAAACATAATTCACCTTAAATACATGTTACTTTTTACAATTCATTGAACAATCACCATCAATTGCGAAAATTCAATAGGTCTACAAGTTGAAATGAAGAAGTTGGCATAAATTGGCCTAAGTAATCAGCAATAGTTGTGGTTTTACCTATACCTTAAAAAAAATTTGGTAAGTATGCTGGAGAGTTGTCTTCAAATTAGCGTGTTTTTTTTTTGATAATTTTGATCATTTTAAACAAAGAAAGTGGATTTTTATCTCTCACAATTCATTATTTACTTAACAATATTAGAAATTGTAAAATTTGTAATATATTCTATCATGGGTAATTGTTTACAAAGAAAGTTACTGCTTTTTTTGCGATTAAAAAAAAAAAAAAAATCACATTCTAGATACCTTATTTTTTAATAGTAAAATAAGTTTTCAAAGCTGAGCTAACTTTTTCAAGGAAAAAACATAATTTCAACTTTTTTTAGGTTAAGGTCCATTATGTGAATTACCTGATAAAATAGGTTTATGTGGACCAGCCAAAGAGCACACCACATAAAAACTATAATAAGAATAAATGAGGATGTAATGGGAAGGGATTCTAAATAATAAAATATGAATTATTGGCACTTGAGATTTTGTTGGGCAGTGCAAGATCACGTGAAGGGGGTAGAGACGAGGAGTGGAGGGCTTGAACCAGCGAGCTGGGGGGGGTCTGTTTCGAGAGCCGTGAGAAGAAGGTTGAACGGCAGACCGCTACGGAATGAGGTCAGTCCATTTTCGGCCACGTGCTATCTAAAATAATCGGTATGCTTTTCGGCCACTATTAAGGCCTTTATCTAGCCGATGTCTTTTGTATAAATTATAATTATTACTGTATTGTTCTAATTCGGTTGTAGAAAAAAAGAACATTAAATTTAACTTGTGTTGCGTGCGTTCATTTAGCGTTCTAACCCGACTCCTTGGCCCATCCTGACAAGACTCGGCTAAAGTGTACGTGGTCTCCAGCCAGCCGGAGCTTCCAGCTGGTCAAAAGAAGTGGAAACGGTTACATTTGTATGCGAATTTTTACCTTACAATGTCAAGTAAGGTGGCTATATTTATCCACCTTACCTGACCTATGTGTAAATTTGAGGGAAAAAAAGAAATTGTGCTTCTGTTCCCAAGCAGTCACCCATCCAGGTACTAACCATGCTCAATGTTGCTTGACTTCAGGTTCTATAAATGCATTGAAGTCTATATTTTTGAAATTATAATTTTTCGTATATATATATATATATATATATAATAATATAAAACTTCCCAGACCCTTATAGTTTATTAGGTCTGGCTAGGTAACCTTTTTACCAGTTTTCTCAATTAAAAAAAAAAAATCACTTATTTTGCATAATTTTTTCATTTTATTTAAAAATTATTTTTTACCTATAAACCACATACCCTAATATTCTTTTATGAGGTAGCCTATACTTAAGTGGATCCAATCATAAAGTTAGCCATTACTTGTTAATGTTATATCCATTTCAATATATGATAATTAGTCATATTTAGAAAAAATAGGTAATTCTGAGCAATTACTTGGTCAACCCCAAACTTTTTCATATTTTACTACGGTCATAAGGATGTTCTCAGAAAGCAAGAAACATATAATTCAAGGCCCGCAAGGCCATCGTACAGAGCGATAAGAAGGTTCAAATTCCACACGATAACAGTGGCTTGCGGGAGACGCGCGGAAGGCCAGTTGTGACAGTACCGTATAATTATATATAATGACAGGTTTGGCCAGGTAGCTATATATATAGCTACCTGTCATTATAGGCCTTCCGCGCTTCTCCCGCAAGCCACTGTTATCGTGTGGACTTTGAACCTTCTTATCGCTCGGCAACCTGTACGATGGCCTTGCGGGCCTTGAATTATATGTTTCTTGCTTTCTGAGAACATCCTTATGACCGTAGTAAAATATGAAAAAGTTTGGGGTTGACCAAGTAATTGCTCAGAATTACCAAAAAATAAAATTTGATTAAAGCCATTTTTTTAACCATTTTGTTCAATCGAACTTTTTATCAAATGTTTTGATCCCAAGTTGTTGATTAGACTCTAAGATTTGATTTGAGTAATTTTGACCATTTTTGCTTGAGTAATGGTCATTTTTAGTTCAATTTTCATGTTTATTACGTAAAATGTTTTGAGTGCTGACATAATCTAAGTCACAAATAATATTCATAAGAATGTATAAAACAGATCATAATTAACATTTTAAATGATTTTAGAAGATGTTTCGGCTGTTTTGACAAAAAAAATCATAATATTAAGCTACTTTTTAGCTATTTTTACCTACAATTTTTGCATTTTTGACAGACAAATTTTATTGTATAGGCCTATTTTACCAAACTTTGATTTAAAATAAAAAAAAAAAAATAATTTGAAAAACCAGAAAGAGGGGTTTAAAATAAATAAATTACAATTTAAAATCAGTTACTATTAAAAATTACAAAAGGTATGATGGTTTCGACCCTTCAGTGGTCATGAATTTTGTGATGTCAGCTAGTAAAGTCTCGAAACTATTGCTCCCTTCTGTTTCGCTGCCAACTGCCATGTTAATTTAGACAAATATGTATCAAGATGATGTCGAGCAATGACAAGATGTTTTTTATTTTTCCATTTTGTAAAACCCCACATGCAAATAAATTTTTATCTATTTCGAAGCACCACATAAACATTGTAGCACAATGTACACATCAGGGAAACAACAATATTGAGCAAAATTAGGCTAGTTATTTAACT
The DNA here is from genome assembly GCA_963513935.1 of Aphrophora alni. Classification (NCBI taxonomy): domain Eukaryota; kingdom Metazoa; phylum Arthropoda; class Insecta; order Hemiptera; family Aphrophoridae; genus Aphrophora; species Aphrophora alni. Next base: position 24,152,004 of record OY740771.1, read on the forward strand.
ATAGCCTAATAATCTGGCCTAACATAATTTATATCACTGGTCCGTATAATACAAAAGTACCAAAATATTTTAGAACAAACATAATAAGATTGTAAGCTATTAACTAAATATGTTTGTAGTTTTTGATTAAATACGTCAATAATAAAGTTTCAATTTATCGATTAGATGATTTTTTAGATGATTAGAATTTTTTCTACCATTTGTTTTCTTTTAGAAATATTTTACCTTTAGATTTCAACAAAAATTATTTCAATAAATTTCTATGAATTTTTTTCTCCTAAAATATCCAAACACACCAGGTATACTAACTAATTAAACAATCTGTATTGAATGCAAGTTTCTCTTATTCCCCTTTATGTAGTGTTATTAAGACCAACTTAATTTGGGTCTCTCTGACACACTATCATCTTATGTAGGCTAGCCTATATTAACAGTAGTTCTGGGAAAATATGCAAAAAAAAACAAAACTGATGGTGTCTCTTTTTATAACTGATATAAATTCCACGGAAGCCCAAAAAAAAACAGCTACCTATACCACAGAATGGCAAAAATACCCAATAAAGAAAGGTTGGCTTTACTTTCAATAATATAAGACTATCTAAAGGGCTTCCATTCAACTAGGAGGACACTTTCTCTTAATTATGTGTCAAGATACTCTAGACAGTTTTGTTTTAATTACACTGGAAGTCGAATATTAGAACCTGACCTAGTCTTTCTCAGGCGATGATGACCAAGAACTTAATTCCTTTAAAAAAAGAACTAAATTTAACATAAAACAATGGGTAGCAAAGTAAGTCCTGTTCTGCACTCTTCACAGAGAGTTTTAGCAACCATCTTAATCAATGTTTTCCATGGGTTGATTCCAGGTGTATTCGACACTTTAATGTTGAGGTGTGTCCAAATGAAATGTGTTGTCTGTCAACTGACCTTTGCTACTTCCTGTTTTTCCCACCCACCATAGTGCTGACTAAACAACTAATAAATTAAATGATTTTCTATACACTTTAATTACACTTATAATTTATTTTAATACTTTACTGAAAAAAATTCATGACTTTTAAGACTTTTTACCAATTTTCTTATGACTGCCTTTATTTTAATTCATGTAAATTTAAGTTATAAAATTATCTGAATGATATAACTTATGTGTATTGTTTTAATCTACGAGTATCCCCACTTGTATGTAAGCAAATTTGCAATATTCTATTTTTTCAGACCTCTTAGAAACCTCATAATATGGTTTTATTTCTCATTAATAAATAGGCCTAGCTTTTGCACATTTTGAATTGAAGAGACTATTTACAGAAGTACTGTAGCTTCCAAACAATGAATGGTTAATTATGTTAATATGAAATAAAATTGCAAATAACTTGATAACAGTTTAATAATGATGTAATTATATCCCCAGTCACACAATACATGGACTGTGTGTTGTTCCATTGATTGAATATTGATTGATCAAAATGTCTTTTCATTGAAGGTCACTTCATTTAATTTCAGTAACGGTAAAATGAAACTCTTATGAGGGATTTTATTCAATTCAACATTATTCATATTTCTTTGTTATTGCATTGCTCATGTATATATTCATTATTACTAAAAATTATTCCATTACATTATTCTTGTTGTTTTTATAACACAACTAATTGGTATAGGAAGGAAATATCCGATAAATTTGGGATGGCCAAAAAGTTTTGTAAAATGAGTGCAATTTGTAAAATTACCAATTATGAATTGAAGAGATTGATTACTAGTAAAAACTATATGTTTGCTAATGGAAGATAGTAAACATATCTAATATGTGAGAAAATGTAAAATGGTGACTGCAAAATTAAGTACCGGTAATTAATATAGATTATTAATTTTAAATATTCATTTAAATGATTGACATTTTCAAAAATTCTTTAAAATGATCAATTACAAAAAAACATACTGTATTTGGTCCTTTGAACAAATATTTAATGAAAAGAATTGAAGATAAAATCAGGACTGCTGGAAATGTTTATATGAAATGTATAAAAACATAAAATGTATACATAGTAAATTCCTCAGATTGGAAAAAAAACTATTCTTTTAAAAATTATGGTTTCCGTAAGAAAAAAGTCTTAACATATAAGAAATTTTAAATAGTTTATTACAAATTATGGGAACTTCAATTAAAACTGGAATTTCTGAACAGTTCATAGAAATTTTATAATTGAAAGTTACTAATTTCTAGTTAAAATATTTAAAATTTAAGAATTAAAGAACCGGAAAACATCAGTGAGTGTTTTCCTTGTTTATATTTCTGATGGGTAGAAGTAGAAAATTGGCGGTGTTCAAAACATATTGATAAAATTAGGAATGGCTAAAATTGCCATAACTAAAAATGCTATAAAATACCACCCATTTGTTGTGATTGTAAATTTAGAATTATGAAAGGCGGAAAGAGATGAAATTACAGATTATGAGTTGAGGTCAATTATAACTATAGCCTCTAGTCGTACAATTAAAATATAATATAAATTGGGACCACTAACTAAATGTTTTAGAATTGGTTGAAATGTAAACTAGGCCTACCTGAAATTGACTAAAAATAAAATGTACGATTAAAAATCATGAACACATTCCATGGTCATGAGAGTTGGGTATAATTTATTTTACTTTAAAAATATATTCTTAATATCGAGGTCACAAAAAATGTTTGTAAATTGTGCAATGTCATAAAATTACCAATAGTTTATATATAAAACCATAAAGATATAATAAACCATAATAGTACTTGAGGTTTTAATAGCTTTTAGCCGATAACTCGGTTATATTTGGGCTACGGAAAAAATTAAAAACTGTTTTATTTGTCATTAAAAAAGTAACTTTTTTTGTGTCCTGAAATTTTTTTATAAAGTTAGCAGTTTTAGAGGGATTTGACGTTAAAAATTTTAAATGGCCACCAGACCCAAGATTTTTTGACATATATTTTAAGCAGATTTTAAAAATTTCCAGTAACTTAAAATTGTTGTTGTTTTCCAAATTAATCACAATAGTCATTTTATATTATTTGTGGTTGGGCATATTAAATTTGATAGAAATTATTCGGTTTTGAGATATTTGAAATTTTATAGAAATTATACCAGCTGGTTTTGAGATATTTGAAATTTTATGACAGTGCACATGGTTCATTTTCTGTTTTTAGCATATAATTTTGAATCATCATTTCTTAAGAGTTAACGACAAACATTAGGCCCTTAGGGCCAACATTTTAGATAATTTTGTGAAAATTAGAAGTTAAGTTTTAATCTTAGGGAAGCTTTCTTAAACACATTTTGAGCTTGTTTGGTATTTGATTTTGTTTATGGATGTGTAAAAAAGTATGCATTGTTGATATATTTGGGGAGGATGGAGATAATTATTCTTTTAAAATTTGTTATATCTATTTTTTTTATTTGTACTTGTATTTTTTTTTAAACTTATTATGAATAAAATATGGTAATGTCAAGACTTTGAAAAGTATCTTGCGACTAATATGGTACTGCACCATTTTTATAATTTGAAACATTTTAAAATATGCATTCAAAACTATATATTACTTATTTCAGAACTTGAAATTAGTATTTTCACCAATGACATAGTGCTTATAGGCTGCAAAACTATATAATATAGTTAATTACCTTAGAGGTTATCCTCAGTCCGTATTATAGTTATGGCTACAGCGCTGCTTCGCCGACAAGTAAGACCATATAATGTGGCCACAAACAATTTTATTATTTATGTATGACGAGTCATACTCTGATTTTATATGTGTTAGTGTTGTGTTGTGTTACCTGTTTATGTGTTAGTGCGGGCCTGACGAAACCGACAGTGTTCGGCGAAACAGCGCTGTAGCCATAACTATAATACGAACTGAGGACAACCTTTAAGGTAATTAACTATATTATATATTAAACAGTCCAAGGCAACACATTATACTTTATAAAATGCAAAACTATAATCGTTCTTAATTTAACTGGTACTACACATGTTAAATAGTTTAAGTAGGCTGTTGTACTGTACTGTATTGGTGAAACACCAATATTTGAATAACTTTGAATAACAATGTGTCATTGAATTTGGTAAAACAGCTGTACAAATTTTCTATAGGCTATAACAATATCAGTTGCTCTGGTTGGTTGCTTCTTAGTCATTACTCATTAAGTAGTAGTATGTTTACAATATTTAGAATATTGATGATGGGTATGATAGGAACCAGGGATTTTCAACTTTTAGGTTGTAAGCAATATGTAGAGAAGTGGCAGAACCCAGAAAAAAAATAAATAATAGTGTCATTTGAATTTTTAATAGTGACAAAAATTAATGAAACAATTCAGCTTTATTTTCTAGCCTAGTAAAATCTAAACTTTAGCGTATAGTATCGTTACCAGAGTAGGAGGACTCACATGTTAAAAACATAGATTTGTATATATTTTTACATTTACTGTATACTAAAAATTCTGTTAAAAAAAAAAAAAAAATTAATTTTATCAAACCATATTTTATTTAATCTACATATCACTACATAATCAGAAATATATAAAAGAATATCTGAAAAACATTGCTAAGAAAAGCTAGTTATTATGAAACTTGGAGTTGTTTTGAATATTTAGGTACTGTATATAGTAGGGAATGGATAGTTTTAGGACAAACTCTGTCCATTACACATCAATACTTAAGGAATTACATATAACATACTTTAAGATTTAAAAATAAACACTTCATACTAGAAGATTGTTTATTACCAAAAGAAAAGTCTCCCTATTTCAAATATTTAAAAGAGAGTTGTTAGTTTATAAAAGTTAAGAAACTCTAGTTTAAACTATTATTTAAAACATAATTGTTACAAAAAAAGGATTAAATAACTACTGAAGACCTCAGAACGATCGAAACTGCTTCTTTACTAAAGAAAAATAAAAGACTGTAAATGTGGGAGTGCAAAGTTACCATTTTACATGTTAAGAGCTTTACATAGACCTACTACTTGATAATATCGGGCTGTTTTTTAAAAGCATGTGCCATGTGCCATATTGACTTTTGCCACCTGCATCCACGCCAAAAGTCTTTTTTTTTGTTGTTAAAATTAGATAAGGATAAAATTTTGTTACACATTGTTTTGGTGAGCAGTGTGGTGAAATTCACAATAATTGATAATTACTGTTCGCGTTGTGACAGTGGGCCTACTGCATCATGTTTTAAATGTTTAAAGATCTTGTGTGTTTGTTATGTGTCGTGTGTTCGTAATTTGTGATTTTAAACTAAGACAACGGTAATACCCGCATAACACTTGAAAATGGCTGAATAGCCGAAACGGCCGTAGTGATATAACTAAGACAAATATAGACTATTGTGACGGTAAGTCTTATTAATATATCCAATTATTAATCAGTAGTCGGAATGGCGAAAACAAATATGTATGAATTACCTAACCTACATTTAGTTAATGTAATTTTCATATTTAGAGGGTTCTATTGCTAAACTAGAACTAAAATGTAAAACCATACTAAAATAAATTATATCCTACCACCCCTGCCATTTCTCAGATGTTTTCGACAACACAGTGTGAGGAAAGTACTGTTCTATTGCTTTCTGTACCTTCTGTTAAAAAAAAAAGCATAATTATGTGATAATAAATCAGCTGAGTTTTGTTCATAAGAAAGTATTGTATAAACTTTTCAGATATAAATAATATTATAGTTTCTGGTGATTATAGGACTAAATAAACTATATGTCATGATTACTCTGGTGTATTCAATAAACTATTTTAAAAACTGATCTTTTGTATAGATTTAATGAATCAACAATGCTGAAATGTATAAGACTAAATTAATTTTAGTTCATGCGCACACATCAAATTAGGCGATAACATACTGTGTTTTAGCTATCAATACATTCCAGCTGTGTTTCTCTTAGTCATAGTCTACATAGTCATAGTAACACGTTTTTCCCCTTTAGTTACCTTTTATTTCATTGTAATATAAAAACCAACAAGTAGCAAAAGTAGATTCAAGAGTTATCTATGCTGGTGATAAAACACCTTTGTATTGCTGTAAGCCTTGAACTTATTTTGCGTTGAATAAATTATTGCATATATTTGTGATTATGATAATATGCAAAACCTAACATATGGTTCTATAATTAACCCTATAACTGGTAATAATTTTCCTAAAATGCTATGAATTTTTTGTAGTCAACATATATATATATTTTTAATGTAATATATATATATATATATATAAATCACGATACAAAATGTTAGTTACGGTATCATTTTGCTTCAAATAGGCTACTTTAAATAACATGCTTATGTATCTTTTTGATGGTGAGTGCAAGTTGAAAATCTATTTTTCAGTTGTTTTTCCTTTCAAAATTTTACAACTTAATTTGGAGAATTTTCTTTAAAATCTGAGATATAGAAATTGTAAATAATATTATTTTGAACATACAACTGTGTACAAGTAAGTTATTTACACATAATAATTTTAAAAATATTTAGCTAGAACTGTGAATTAGTTGACAATAGTGATAATTCAGTGCTATAATTAAAGATATTTTAACATTCAAATAATGTTCAGATTTGTCTTTAGTTAAAAATCTGTAATTATAGTACTTTTGAAAAAGTGTGATAATCGTGAACAAATCAAATAGGAATGGTAACAAAATCTATATCAAAATAAAAAAAATAAATAAAAAAATTCTCACAAATACCTTTATTAAATCAAACGTGTTTCAATGACAATGTTGCCATTTCCATTGATACATGAGCTACAATAATTAAACTCCTTAACTAACTCTGATTATTAAAACACCAACTAACATGTTTGATTTTTAATAAACGTATTTGTGAGAAATTGTGTTCAAGTTTTATATTTTTTAAAACATCTAACAAGTCAAGCTCAATATTTAGTTTAAAATCTAAGTAACACAATGTTGAATTGTGTACATTATCACTTTCAGCCCCTGTTTTCTTTAATTGATGCATTTTTTAACTCCCTTCTATACTCTGGATGTTGTTAATTGTTTTTACTGCTTGCAATACATTCAAATTCTTGCGATTTGAAAGTTAATTTATCATTAGTTATAGTTTTTTATGCCAGTCACTGAACTACATGATCTTTACCTTACTGTAATGACATGAGAGATTTGTTATGTACTGATTTACTTTTTTTCATTATTAGGCCTAAATTGTTAATACTGTAAAATACAAGAACTTGAAGTTATGAGATGCAATTCAAATAATACACTGTTTAGTTCTTAAAGAAGTATTCATTTCTTAGCACTTACAAATGGATGCCAATGTTCTGTACAGTTCTATAAATTGTCATGTTTTTTAAACTCTTGTGTTAATTCTGATATGTATCTCAGACTATATTTTGTATTTGATGTCTATTTTATTATTATTTATTGTTCAAAGCGTTCAATACTAACTATGTAAAGAAGAGTCAGTCTATCAGTTTCCAGTGTGACCTTTGTCATTTTAACATGTTCAAACATTCATCGGTTTCTCTATATAAATTCAAACCAGGCTTTGTACTTGTTGGTACAGACCACTTTTCTGGTCGGTGGTCCATTTATGTAGCCTACAACAAAAAACATTAAAGTTTCTACAAAAAACCGATGTATAAATCTATGTGTGTAAAAGGGCCCCTTAACTAAAAATGACCTTCAACTAAAAATATATAAATATTAAATTCATACTACTTGTAAACTAAATATAAAATAAACAATAATTATGTGATAAAGAAAAAACATGAACACTGTTATAATACAAGTTGATGGGTATTTTATCATAGTACTTACCTAGCCCCATCATACGATTTAAAAAACAACAGGATCCTCTAAATTTAATACCTTAAAGTTGGTTAATTGGATCTTGAGGGAAATGTGTTAAATTGTATTAGTTGATTAAGGGGTCTTATCCAGTAAGGTAAGTTTGTAACAGTTGTTAGACAGGTTTTCTGAACTTTGTAATTATGTATATTACTACTTTTTTGATGTCAGCTAGTGCTGGAGTACTAGCAGGCCTTAAAGCTGTACACATGTGAAGGAACCTCTATTCTCTATGCTCCTGCATGATCTCATAATTATACAATATTTTATTATTTTGGGAAATCAGAGCTTGAAATCACATTTTGGATAATAACTTTGCTATTTGTCATGATGGGGAGATACCATTAGATGTAGAATTGAAATCTGTAACTTTTTTATTCAATTTAGTGTGTTGAAAACATATGAGATATGAATAAAAAACTATTTAAAAAGTCTGTAATTTTGACATTTTCCATTCACATTTTCTTAATTTTTGTGTCCGCTATCGTACTTACACTATCGACGAATGGACATCACGATGAAAATATTTTTTTCTGTTTTCGGAAACCATAAAAAATGAAGAAGATCAGTCAAATAGATAGAAATTTTCTACATCAAATTTAACCTATACTTCGTTTACTGGCTAGGAAAACAGTGAGTGGATTATTTCAATGTTTGTGTTTTTCCCTTATCATATAATGTTTGAATTCCACACATTTAAAAACTCAAATTTCAAAATATACAATAATTACTGGTACTTAAGACATTTCTAAAAATCCCATTTAAAATACTTGTGGGTCTCAGATTTCTGAAAATTTAGTGAAAATCAGAAGATAAATTAACAAAACTTATACAAAACATTATACAAACTTACAGTTTGGAAATATATATCTAGTTGAAACATTCTTTAAAATATTTTAAGTTTTAAGAGATCATTGTATTCTCAGTTGTATAAATTGGGAAGTGTTTTATTAACATAGATTACTTCAGATCCTTGTTATGTACCTGATTATTGCTGGTAATCTAGTGCTTTGATATACAGAATGGTCATTTATCATGGGCACTATTAAACAACTAATCCTATGAAAAACTTTAATTAAAAGGTGACCTTAATATTTTTTCATGGAATTTAACAATCTGTTTTACAAACTTTGAAAGTGGCACCCATTTTCAAAGTTTGCAAGGCAGATTTTTAAATTCCGTAACAAAGATACCATATTTAAAGTTTTTTATTGGCTCAATAGTTTACAAGATACCATTGGTATCCATGGTAAAATAATCACTCTTTATGTGTGTATGTAAAAGGTATAACTTACAGTTTAGCTGTATTTTATGTTTGCAGAAATTTCATAAATTTAATTGGGTAGAAGTTTGGAGTGAAATCGTATCAGAATGTATGTATTAATATTAAAATATGTATGGTCACTGTTCACTATCACCTGTAGGGAAGTTTATAAAATCTTTGTCTTCATGTGTCAGCATAAAGAAGTGAAACACCTACATGCAATGTTGCCAAGTGAACCTTTGCCAACTAATTGGTTTTAGAATTCTTGATCATGAATTGTTCATTTTGTTGCATATGAATCAGTCCAAAATTTCCAACATGGATTTTATTTCATACATAATTAAATACCTTCTAACTTATTTCCATATTGGTTATATTATTAAGTAGCTAATATTAAGTTAGACTTAGACCACAAACCATGTTCATAGTGATGGTAGTTCCTAAAACATCTGTTAACAAATTAATATAATATGCTTTTGTATTTCTGTGTATCTTCTTAATTGATTAATTTTAATTTGACTATCTTAAAGTTGATTCTTTCAATCTTTCAGCCTAGATGGTTTAACAAATCAAATAATTATTGCACCAACTTTCTCTTCCACCCATCCACAAGGCAATGATGACTGAGAGGTTTTTGCCTTTTAAACAAAAGGAAAAATATAAGAGCTTCATGGTGACTGTTTTGTTTAGGACCTTAAACATCTTCTAATGGAAAATTTTTAAATCATGGAATGAGTAATGAAAGATTTTTCATTCAGTCTTACATAGGTAGATAGAAGTTTTCTAATCAAATAGAAGTCATCTTCTCCAATTCAGAAAATGCCTTTCAACAGAACATAATTCCTTGGTGAAACACTGTCCACTTTTAAAGCTGGATTATACACTGTAAAGGTTTAGCTGTTTCCTTATGAAACAGTGTAGCTGTATGTGGATAATAAATAAACAGGAGTGTGTGTAAACCTAAATAGCAAATACTATTGAACATCTGTTCTCAAATTACATTTTGTATTGATATTTACAAGCTAAGAATGTTGTTCAATTAACACAATTTATTGTGTTCCAATTCCTTTTGACCCTTAAGGTCAGATTTTCTTTAGTTTTTGTATAGAATGATGTAATATTTGGCATAGTTCACTTATAATTTGTTTTTATTAAGACAGTTTATTATATAATCTATTGCTCCTTGTGTTTTAATTTCAAATCTCCCTCATTCAAAGAAGGCATCTGAAAAGTTCAGTAATTCGGATGTGAAACTAAATTATCTCTAATTATTAGAATCAAAATTGTTGAATATAGCACAGACTACTGTGATACTGCAGTCAGATTTTAAATAAAATATAAACAGTTTTTTTATGTGTCATATTATATATTTTGTTAAATTATTTTATTTCATTATTTTTTGGGCAATGTCATCTCATATAATTAATTAAGTTTTTTTAATTTTTGAGACTTTACATTCCACGAACTATCTAATAACAATAATATACTACTTATCTAATTTCCTAATTAAATCACCCAAATTATCTTCGAATTTTCCTTTTTAAGCATTTAGAGAGTTATATTGCTTATCTTTCTTAGTTGGATTTTAAATGGTATGATAATATTTATGAGTTATTTAATAACTATTTGATTTATCGTCCCACTCTTATTTTCTGAGATTAGTTAAATCTTGCAAAGTAGGAGATATTTAGGCTACTAGTAAAAACATCTCCAATAACACATTCTTAAGGTGTGATCAACATATAAAATCTATTAAAGTTATTTACAATTTTTAGTCAACCTCTATCTCATTTCTTGAATGAATATGTTTGTCACTGTCCCAACAAAATTGACATAATTAATCTATATTATTCTCAGGCCTGAAATCAAGTTTACTATTAAATTCGATAGTTATTCATTTGTTCTATGGGGTTGCTAAATGAGACCACAAAACACACACACACACACACACACACACACACACACACAGACAGACGGTCCAAAAAACCGATCTCAAGGAAGAATTTTGGAAAAAAATCAAAATTCCAAAAAATCAACCAAAATAACCCAAAAGTAGTAGTAATAAGAGAAATAATTAGATTCAGTATAGGGAAAAATAATGTAACTAGCCCAACGCAAGATTGTACAGACAGGAAAATCCGAGATTTCAGGTCACGACTTGCAAAGCTCCATAAGAGTAAATGTTAAATTTTAAAAATTCGAATTTAGATTTGGGAATAATGTCATTTTTTAGAGTAATTAAAATAATAATAAACCAAAACTGTAAAATAAATAATTAAAAAGTTATAGTCGGAAGAAAGAGGAGTAAAACGAAAAACTTTTGTAAATCAAAATTAATCAAAAAAGTAATAATAAAGGACTGTGGTCATAAGACCAATAAATAATAATAACTAACCAAAATTAATAATTAATTAAACTTAATAAAATAAAAAGGAGAAAGAGTACCAAATAGAATGGAAGTGTCATAACTCAGGAACCAAAGAAGCCAGGAAGAAGAGGGGAACAGTTTTGAGACTTTTGGAATAGGAGGATCAAGAATCCAAAATAAAATTTTTAAGTTTTTCAAAATTAAAGAAAATAAATTTGGAAAATTCACGAAATCTTAAAATCACCATAACTCAGGAAGGGAAGGTCGCACAGGTTCAAATAAAGTTTGGACAGAAACGGAAGAAAGGGGCTTCAAAATGAGCCAATCCATAAGAAAATCGAGTGAAGCGAACGTGAGTTATGCTGAATTGAAGAAATCGAAGGTTAAAAAGTCAGTTTTCAGGTTCTAGCAGGAATTGAATGACAAAGTGAGGATGTAGCACGCTGGACGGAGTGGGGGAAGCTTGCCACCAACCATGCAAAATACAGTAAAATCCAAACATCAAAATAAACTAAAATAAAAGGAAAAATTAATAAAAAACAAAAGAGACAGAGTCAGAGTACTTAAAGATGCCATAAGGAGTTCATAAAAGCACTAACTACGTCGGAAAACCAAAATAAATAAAAGGAAAAGGCAAACAGAAATTATGTAAAAGTTGGCTATCGTGTAAAGCCTAAAATTTGACGATCTGCTTGGAACTAAGTCAGATCAGCAGTCTTGTACTAGCTTCAAGGAAGAAACCACGTTTCTTAGAAGACTGATAACGGAACTCGTCATAAAGAAAATTGTTAGTGTTCTAGTACTTCTTGAGGTAAAATTCGATTACCAAAAGAAGGGTTGGCCTTAGAGAAGACGTCACTACATCTGAGCTCAGCTTGCCGACGCAAAGTTAGTGCGAACTCTGGCAAATATCAAAGTAAATATTTTGCGTTATCGCCGAAAAGAAAAATATAATTAAAGAAGAATTTTGTCAAAATATACGCAATTTGAAAATAAAAGAAGATATAAAGACTTCTGAAGATTCACTCGAAGAAGACATCACTTGGTGAATTCTTCGAAGACCACAGTCATCCAAAATCTGAGGGAGAATAGATCTGCTCTACTCAACTAATGTACCACATAAATCAAGAATTTCAAAAATATAAGCTTTCAAAAAATTCAATTCAATAATTAGTAAAATCGGGACCTATTAAAATCATACAAGGAAGTATGCGAAAAGAAATAATTAATTAAAATATAGTCATTACAAACATTGAACAAACTAAAAGCTATTTAATGGAAACAGATTGGTCAAAGTTAAAATTAAAATTTACTAAATATTAAAAAAGAATTTACATTGTTTAGAATCTCAAATTTAGTAGGATAAATATAGAATTGAGTGTATACCAGATTGTTAATAAAGATAAGATTTAGATTTTATATGTTAGAATAAGTCAACTCAAGCAAGTTGTAATGATTTCAAAGAAATAAGGTCAAGTAGTATTCAACATTACAGTCTGAATTTTGTTTTAAAAATTAATAAATCTATTATATGTTCAATTTTATTCTGAATTTTTCAATTTATCTTATAACCAGTAAATTTCCCTATTGAAGAAAGAAAGAAATAAAGTGCTCTATAGAAAATTAAAATTAAAGTAAAGTAAATTTTTTATTTTGGTGAGATAACAAAAAGCACATCCTTGAGACAGAGTCTGAGGGAAAAAAAACTAAGGTAAGGTAGAAATAGAAAATTATAATAATTGTGTTATAAATTATTAGAATAAGATAGATTAAGAGTTCTAATAATACTTGTACCATTTTAAATAAAATTGTGTACGGAATTTTAAGAGAAAAGAGTTGAGTAAAGGTTTTAGGCTGCGGAGTTAAGAAATCCACTACCTTTCTCTGTCTCTGATTAGTTCTTACGTCCTGAACGGCGTAAGGACTTTTCTCTCTTAAATAAATTCTTTAGCCCCAACCAGCGTAAGTGGAGCTTGGAACGTGGGGCTTCGAATATTCTTACGACCCGACCGGAATAACACACACACACACACACACACACACACACACACAGAGACAGACAGGTTTATACTGGTTTAAGATGAGTGAAACAAAATAAAGGAAAAAAAATGGAAGTGTTGCAACGCACCCCCCCCCCCGGCAACGTGTGGTGTGCTGGGCTTCACCTCTTAAGACGGGGCACTCTGCAAGACCCTACCGGACTCTAACACTTATATTTCGACGAAGTAGAAAATGGTTCTCCCAATTTGCCTACCTTTTAAAGTCCCTGATAAGGCTCTTATTTCTTATGTTACACAAGATTAATTTAATGTTATCAAACTTATGCTAACACATGAAAATTTTATATATTTTATCAATTCACTTCTTAAACTATCTTACCTTTCTTGAAACTTCAGACTCTTTCTCAAAGGGTGTGCCCTTTGGAGCTAATTAATTCATTAAACCAAAATTTGCTCTTTTTTGAATTTAACTTTTTACTGGTGAGCACTTACTTCTTCTTCTTTCTAACTTTAAGAGTTTATTTGCATAGGATAGTTTCAATCAAAATATCAGACAGTGAAATTTAACAAATTTATTGAAATTGACACAATTTAATTTTTATTTCAAGAAACAATGGATTTATTTAAAATCGCTTACAACAGATTATGTCGCCTTTTCCTTCAATTTATAATAAACGTTTCTCTCTCAAACAAATTGAAATTTCTCTATTCTAAATAATTCTAATATTAACTAAATCTAACAAAATATATTCTTAATCTAACACATTTATTTATGAACCCTTTTATTTATATGTTTCCAATCTGTTACTTGATTTATTTATTATTTGACTCGAATTTATCTTATTTGATTTCTCTTTACTTTATTGACTTTAAAATTGACTTTATTTTTGACTCTACTTTGACTTTAAAACGTTATTATTTAACTTTGTTGATTTTAAGAATTTTGGACTTTACTCAAGTTTATTAAAAAATAAAATTTATTTATTAAAAAAGCTTGATTTATGCAGTACCTTGTTTTTGTGAATTGCACAAGTCCGCTTGTCCTGATTCTGAGAATGGTTGTGGATCCTGAAGGTTGTTTCCTAGAGTTGTCTTGTGTTCTAGAATCTCCCGAAGTCCTGTCCTCGTTGAATCTGCTGATGACGACAATTTCTTGTAGGATATTTGCCGAAGTCCGTAGTGAAGATCTCTTCTAATAAGCTGTTGTAGGATGTAGCGCTGTCTCCTGCAAGGCCGATCCTGTCTGTTGGTACCGTTATTAACCCGGCGGAGTACTGAACGCTGACAAAATATTTTCACGACGATTTCCTCTTCAGTCTTAAGTAAAAGTGGGTGATCCTTCCTGGAGCTGGTACGAGACTGATGAATTAACTTGTAGAAATTTAACTCGTCGAAGTTTGAGCTATACAGTATAGCCAACTTTCATGATTTTTGTTCCTATTTTATTTCGCGATTTATTTAAGATTCTATATTTATTTCAACTACTTATGAACTCTGCTTGGCTTATCCTTACATTATTTGGCTATTTTCTCTATTTTGGATTAATTATTTCTATTATTATTATTTGTTTTAGTTTAATTGTTTATGGTGAATTTTTCCTAGGGTTGGTACACTTCCCTTTCCATGCGGCGAGAGCCTCTCGTGCGCGCGACCTTGGACACACGTTAAATCTTGAAAATCTTAAGTTTTGACTGACGAATTCTTCTTTTCTTCATATCTTCCTTTCGCTTCGCTCGATTTTCTTCTGGGTGATTTCATTTTGAAGCCCTTCTCTTCCTGATGATTTACCATTTTCATTTGCAGCGATACGACGTATATATCTTCTTTTATGGGGATTTGAAGATTCCGTAGTTTTTTCGAATTTACTTTTTTCATTTTTGGAAATTTTTTAATTCTTCTTTTTGTATGTTGTTCCTCTGATGCTGAAAGTCCCAAAACTGCTTTCCTCTTCTTTCTCGCTTCTTGGGTTCACAAATTATGGCACTTTCTGCATGTTTGGTTATTTATGGTTTTATTACTTTATGGTCTTTTATTTAAATTTGACTTCGAGTCTTATTTATTATTAGTTTATCTTATGGTTATGTACTGTTATTATTAGATTTTTGATTTTATTTATTTTAAGAGAGTTTTGTGTTTTATGACGTTTTATTTTGGCTATAACTTTTTTATTATTAATCTGACGGGTTTATTGTCTTATTATTTATTACTAGGTTTTCCTAGCTCTACACGATGGTATTATTTTATTTTTGGTTTTCGAATTTTTGAATTTACAACATTGGATTATATGAGATTATTCCTGTTCAAACCGGAAAGTTGAATATTTCCTGTTCAAGCGCGTGACCTTGGCTTGGTCCAGCCTTGCTGTTCCATTTAACTTTATGTATCTTTTAAATGTTTTTGTCATTTCTACAGTTTTTATTAGATTTAATTGAAATTTTGGATTTTGGTTGAAATCCAAAATTGTTCCTTGCGGACGGTTCAATTAAACCGTTGCAGTGTACCAGTTAGATGGAGAAGTAAACAAAAAACAAAAACAGTGTTTATATTGACAGTTTTATTCGGTTCTGATAATACATATGTACAGTACTGTATTGAGTTGGTAAGTATATTTTTAAACCAAAAGAACCTAACATCAACTGTCAAATGATTTACATATTACTGTGATTCCTTAAAATATTTTTGTATTTAATTTATGTATTGTAACAATTTATAAATGATGAATAGTTGTATTATTTATTACACTATTTATTATTAAATGTTATTGAGGTGGTTTATTGTTATATTGTATTAATATTGTTATGATATATTGTTGGAAATTTATCAGTTTATAGTAATTAATAGTTATTTTATTTTGACTTGTCCAAATAAAAAAGAATTGTGTCATAGTTAAAATTAAATGAAATGAAGTGCCTTCTCCAACTGTTATCTTTCTCTCCTAAACTTCCCATATATGGCGCACTCCACATACAATCTTCTGACTTATTGAATTGGATAAAGACATTTACGTTTATTAGCGTATTTAATATGTATTATGCGTATTTAACTCCTGCATTTTTAGCCATAAATCTGCAAATTTGGTAGTCTGGTGAAATTGTTGTACTATAGTTTTATTTATTTAAAAAAAAAAAATTATTTATATTTTCCGGAAAACTCCTATTGGGAAAACAGAACCTAGGGTATAAACGCCTCCTCTAACGAACTAATTATGTCCAAAATTTGGGTTTGATTGGTGTAGTCGTTTATGGTGTGATTGGTGTAGAGTCTTGTTTGAAATTTAGGGTTTCTAAGGTAAGTTTCTACAAACATAGTCTTATTATACTTTACAGTATATTACAGTATTATTATTGTTTCTGCACTGTTAATAAAAATACCATTCTTTATTATTATTTGTTATAATTATATATATATTTTTTGTGATAATCCCCCTCATCAACAACCTGTAATAGATCTTCCCCGATAGAGCTAATTATGTCCAAAATGTGGGTTAGATTGGTTCAGCTATATCTGAGATCTAAGTTGGTAAAGATAAATCCAACACATTTTTTTAAACTTTAATGTAATAGCAGATATTTCTTGTTGAAACTCCATATTCAAGGATAAAATAAAGCAAAAGCTTGAAGTTTCAAATATTTAATAGTATAAATGAGCTACAATTGTTTCGCCTTGCGGCATCGACGGGCTACTGATAATTTACAGGTATAGACAACTATTCAAACATAAGTACAGGAAACTGAAATACAATAGAGAAAGCGGGAAAAAAAGGTAGGGGGATGACCTAGCAGGTAGATAAAGGTTAATGAACTATGGTACGGATGGGTTTTAGAAGAGGTGACGAATTTAATACAATTTGGTCATTTAAGTTGAGAATAGGCCTAAGTGAAATAGATCTATTTATTTCTAAACATTCCAAATTATTTAATCTATTGCTTTTATTTTCTATATGTAAGAGTTTAACATTCAATTTCGGATCAAAACTATGACCCGAGTCCAAAAGGTGGTTAGCAAAGTTAGAGTTTCTATAGCCATGTTTCCAGCTATTTACATGTTCTTTAATTCTAACTTTTATAGATCTACCTGTTCGACCTATGTACTCAGAGTCACAATCTTGACAAGATATTTTATAAACTCCACTATTTTCTAACATTTCTTTTTTATCTTTATTATTAACCAACATTTTCCCTAGATTTTTTGTACAATAAAAGGCAACTTTACGATTACATTTAGTTGAAATAAGGTTACTGATTTTATAATGTATTCCAATGTTATCGTTATGGGAAGAGTAGACTAAATTTTCAGCTCTACGCTTTAACTTTTTTCTTAAAATATTATCTATTAAACTAACAAAATGACACCAATCGTTATAAAAAAAAAAAATAGAATGCCCCATTTTTCAGAGAAAATTACCTCACTGACACTACTGATAGATTTAACCTTATGCCAAATTGGGTTTTGATTGATTATTTTTGAGATATAGGAATCCAAAGATTAAACTTAAGGTACTATTCACCTATAAAATACATATCCTTCTTTTTTTAAATAAGAGCAGTACTAAGTATAAAATAATATCAAATATAAGTAAAAATTTAGTTTTGGTATATGTCTCAAATTCATCACTAAAACATGGGAGTTTCAGTACACTTATTACAGTATGTTGTTTTACAATGGCGAATAATGTGAGAATCAACAGTTTGGTCATCTGATATCAATAAAATTCTAAAAAAATTCTGGCCATTTGTTGTTCAGTGGAGTTCAACTTATCCAAGGATATGTTTTTTATTTACTGATTTATTCTGCTGATTAACATAACACATATTTGTATTTGGTAACAGCCATTTAACAACCATTGATTTAAAGTGTGTTATAGTCATGTTGTTTTGTAGCAGGACATTATTATGGTGAAGCATGCTTCTTGTAAAATTTCAGTTAAGCTCTACTAAATTAAGTTTTCTTTAAAAATTATGGTAAAGAAATTAAATCTAGATTATATTAACATTCATAAAACTTATGTTGCAGGATCATCATGGGACAGAATAACAGCCTGCCTGTAGCAGGGCGTAGAAAATCCATACGCTGCTCTCTCAGATCACCTTTCCCCCGTAGATCACGTACATATCAAGGTGCACTAAGTGCAACTTTTAACTATGTTGATACAGATCTTAGGGTAAGTGATGAACTTAATAAATCTCAAAATATATTGTAGTTTGTTACTAAACAGAAAATAAAATTGTTATCTATTCACTAAATTTTTTTACATTTGGCTTATTAGAACAACATAACTATATTGTGCAAAGAAATTATTTGTAATCATTTTATTAGATCCATCTACTATATGAGAAGACACAAAATTAATTGACAAGTATTGTATTAATACTTAGTGAATTGTATTTGAACTAAGTAACCTATTATTAAAAAAAAAAAAAATGTAAATCTGATAATGTAATCATTCATACAACCGCTGTATCATTACAGAATTTCTTTCTTTGTGATTGGAAGTCTATTGCAGTAAGAATATCATAAGGAGGGGAGGGGGGGAGAATTTATGATTTAAAATTGTTAAGAACTGTCATTAATTGTGGTAGCAATTATTTATTAATAGTTTTATTTCTCATTAGATGTGAAACTAGATTATGTTTATTACTATTTCCTTATTTTTGGATGTTGTTGTAATCTTCGTTCTCTCTCTGGTCATAAATTGACTGATTTAAAAAATATTTACTTTACTATTGTACATCCGTACTCAAACTATAAATTCAATAAATTCCATAATGCCTTTTGAATGCTTTACAGATTATGTTTATTACTATTTCCTTATTTTTGGATGTTGTTGTAATCTTCGTTCTCTCTCTGGTCATAAATTGACTGATTTAAAAAATATTTACTTTACTATTGTACATCCGTACTCAAACTATAAATTCAATAAATTCCATAATGCCTTATGAATGCTTTACAATAAGTCTATTACTAAATTACTTACGTCTAGTAGCAATCTTGTGCTTAGTATTTATTAATACTTCATTACAGCTGTTTCGGTATAACATATACCATCATCAGATGAAATAACACGTTTACACAACACACTGATACACCTTGCACAAAAATAAATAAACATAAAATATTTGGTACTGCAGTACAGGTCGAAAATAATATAAAATAAAGTTGAGGTAATATGGCCACATCTTGCTAATGTGGCCATATCAGTGTGTTGTGTAAACATGTGATTTCGTCTGATGATGGTATATGTTATACCGAAACAGCTGTAATGAAGTATTAATAAATAATAAGCACAAGATTGCTACTAGACGTAAGTAATTTAGTAATAGACTTATAAATTCAAATATAGGGTGCAAACATGTGATGAGCACATGTACTCTTTTTAAAAATAAAGTTAGATTAGATTATTGGAGTATGAGGACTCAAGATCCTTGTACGTCAACCTCAGCTTATTGTACAATCCACCTACTAGGAAGGGAAGCCGATACCTTTGCCCTCAACAAGGCTCTGGAGCTTCCGCCCCATGCTAACATCAAAGTCATCACTCTGTTGTAGAGACCTAAAGATGGCTCTTCCCTTAGACTCAGTTGACCAGGAGTCTCATCAGAAAGTTTATATAGCCTACAAGCAGGATCACTATTGGTTAGCACATGTTTCCTGAAGTAGCTGTGTCCATTAAGTAATGTCATAACTTGTTTTAGACAGCCTATATTCAGCCTCAATAATAATAATATTCAGCCTCAATAATGAGTTGGTAGATACGATTTTCGCCAGAAAACGCTTTGTTGAGGCAGGGAAAAAATAGAGCTCTTTTCTCTATGAAGATCTCAGAAATTGATGGAAAGGTCCACATCTTCTAAAGGTTAAAATTTATCCATCATTGCATTCACGATATCCTCACCTTGTTTATTTGTGAGTTTGCTATCAGGATAGGATTCTAGCATGATAGCCATCTTGATGGGAAGAATGTCGCTGTAAGCCGTTACTTCCTTTCTAGATGGCTCTGAACAGTGAGTATTTATATCAACCCTGACCTATTTTGAGGGTACCTCGACAGAAGGTGTAGTGGTCAATTCGCCTCTACAACGTTTGACCACACTCACCCTTGCCTGAGAACCAGAAATGATTCCCGACTACCATTTGGAGGAATCCCATTCTTCACCACTTTCTTGAAGCTTTGCCTTGATAGTCTCTCTTCTTTCTTTAATGGTAAGATTAGGTCTATTGACTTTCAGCTCACCGAGTTGTCTTATAGCATCGTCAAGTGAACCAGAAAAGCCTGGTGTATCTGGGCCTTTATGGAGTTCGTCTTCTCCCTTTGTAGAAACACTCTATGGACTCAAATTGGAAGCCTGCTCTTCAATGGTTGATTCCAATTGGATGGTAGATGATGCACAGCCTCCAGTGTTACAGCTTGATCATTAATATTTTGGTTTTCTTGCTGATTCTTGTAGATCCCACAAAGTGCTAGGAATGGAATTGTCCACCCAGGCAGAGCCTCACATGCCCAGGCAAGGTTGTTTAGCTAAGTCCTGGAGGCTCTGTTTGCATCTCCGATGGACAGAGCCCAGAGTCATTCACCCCATTAGGCACGGGTCGTATGACACCATTAGGGTTTGTCTTACATAAAAATCAAATAAGAGGAAGAGAAGAAAAAAGAATATCTTCAATAGGAAAGAGTAGAAATAGGCAGACATCATGTAGAGAAATTATGCTGTGCATAGAAAAAAAGGCTTGAGAACAAGAAGAAGAAGAAGAAGAGAGCTGGAATAGGCTGTTTGCGATTGTTAGTCCCATTGGGTGATTGGATCGCCTACCCCTACACCAGGAAAAAAAGAAAAATAAAGTTATCCCAGGGCGTGAATTCTTTGGAAGAATGTACTTAAATTAAAACACATTCATTATATCTGAAATACATAAATTTATTAACAAATTTAAAACAAAAAAAAAAAAAAAGTAATATTAACAACATATTAAAAAGTGTTCATAAAATAAAACTAAATCAAATGTTCATCAAATAGTCTTATAATTTAGTCAAATCAAAATGTTCATAAAATAGTACGAAAATTTCACCCAAATCAAAATATTCACAAATTAATCCTAATATTTCATCAAATCAAATTAATTTTCATCTCCCTTTTGAATAGTTAACATAATTTCCCAAAAGTCAATATCTCTCATTAATTCCAGATATTCTTTTAATAATTAATTGTCTCTAATCAAAATTTGAATTTAATAGATCTTCTAATAATTTTTTTATTTGCATAAATATGATTGTAAATTTAGCATGTGCTATACCAAAACCCACATTTACTGAATTTATCACTTTTAATACAATTTAAATTTCAATTTGCCCTGAGTTTGAGGATATGTTAATTTCAATACTGCACCAGGATATTCTCTTAGAATATATAACTTGTGTTATTATCTTAAGATTTCGAAGTAATCGTCTCTAAACCTGTGATAACTTACCTTAAATCATAAAGAACACATCGCTAAGTTTTAGTCTTCTTGAGAAGTGTCTTTTGTCTCAACTCTTTTCAAGGCGCAAATTTCCTATTTTTTCTATCACACTGACTTTGCATGACATCATTTGGATTTGGAATCTTCTAAGAAGCTTTTTTATCTTAGGTTACAGAAACAATATAATGGATTTGGTCTGACCAGTATTGTCTCTTTTCTATGATTCGAAGTAACAGGGTTGTCAGATGAACCATATTTTTCGTTTTTATCATTTAAGATCTTAACCCTAAAATGTTCATATAATTAGACAAACGTTTCTGACATAATCTATTATGTGATTAATATATATTGCTTTAAATATCACACATCTTGTTTTGTATTAAGTTGTCAATCCAAAGTCCAAAATTTCTCCAATAAGCCAATTTAATGGCAGATGAACTGTTAACATTTCTCAATAGCATCTGGGATTATTATTTACTGGTTACTGATCGGCAATTATCAAACGATTTTTACTATACTTTGACTTAGGATTTTGAAATCGATAAGTGCAAAAATGTAAAACATTATATAAATAAGTTTAAAAAAAAATCTTAGTTAAAATATTTATTTTGAGATCTTTAGGTAATGGTTTACAAGACTTTTCCCACTTATTTTCTATTTCCTTTCTCTTGTGGTAATACAAACCCTAGCTCAGAGTATTTTGCTCACAGTTTTTGATATAGATTGAATGTTGAAATATTTTACTATTAATTCATCTGCTGCAAATAAGTTACACAAACCGTAAAGGAATAATATGTTATGCTAGAGAAGTATTTATCTAAATAATGTCTTAATTATAATTATACTTACTATATTACAAATTAATGTAATGATGTTTTGAAAGATTTGAATTCTATTAATAATAAATATATGCCTCACGTTGGAAGCTATTTACAACATTACAATACACATAAATCTCTGTTTTTACAAAGTAACAATACAACATTTATTTCCTTAAAACAAAGTGATTTGTACATAAATTAAATCCACGTAAGATAAAATTGAAAATCCAAACAAGAAAAAAAATTGGAAATTATTTAAGTTTATAAAATGATTTTAACATAAATTGAATCAAACACAATAAAATTGAAAATCATTTGAGTTCATAAAGTTGAAATAAAATACTATTGAAAGTTATTCAATCAAGTTCATAAAAATTAATCGCACAAAATTGTCTATTAATATCATTCAGTAAATGGATTCTGCTTATGATATAGGACATGTCTATTATATTCCTTTAAGTCTATAGCACAATATAATCACTTCTAAAAGCATAGGATAAATTTTGGAAATGATTATTCCTATCCCTCAGTTACTAATTAAAAGTCTATTTAATTTACTTGGCTCTCGGCTGCTCAATAGTTATCAAAATACATGGGCAGACTCTTAAATCGGGAAGGGAATGGTGCTGGCTTTTTTCCAAGTTGAGGAAGGGTAAGAAACATAGGCTATAATATATTAATGAGAGAGATAAATTTGGATTAAGTCCAAATAGTTAAGACTGGGATAGTTCAAATTCTAGTTCTTTGAATGTATGATGAAATGAGAAATATGAGTTTGAAATGGATAGATTGAGATTGGAATAGCAAAGGTAATTAATTCAGTTTAAGTATCTAATCACTCATAAAAAACATATAATCAGAGTTTCGCCTTTAGACTTAAAATCAAATACTGTACTTTGATTTAAAAAATGGATGAATATGAATATCTTAAAATGGATTGGTCTCACCAGATTAGCAAGTTTTATTTTTGCTACTCTTGTAGCATTCATCATAAAATTATTTATAAAAAACACTACTTATTACAAACCGCACTATTTATAGCTTCTACTGATATACTGGTCTGTAGAATGTTGAAGGATTTTCTGGCCAAATTTGGATTTGAGTTTCTTCATTTGTGAAATGTGTCTGTTCTCTTCTGGGCCTTCTTCAACAAAGGCAATTCTTCTGATGCACTTAATCTGCATTAGGGAAGTTTTGAAACTCACTTCTTCTATATTATATCGTCTAAACTTGCATGTGTGTTAGTAAAGTGTATTTGGAGGAATAATGAAATGATTTTGTAGATGGATTAATGATATAATTTTGTCAACAACTCATCTAGCGGCTTCTACAGGTGGTTGGACAACTGTCAACTTGTCATTGTGTAACCCAAGTATTGCCACTAAATTTGAGTGGTCCGTTCTAACTGACACCTACAGTAGTGATCATGCTCCTGTTAAGCTTACATTTTCTGATTGTTCGCATTGTAACAATCGCTTTCCCAGATCGATTTTGCGAAAAGCAAAATAGGAAAGTTTCACTGCTCGAATTTGTATCACCTATTTATAATAATAACTTTCCTATGAATGAATCAGTACACTCTTTTACGCAAGCACTCCACACAGCAGCTGAAAACAATGTTCCGAAATCATCAACGAGACCCTTCGTACACCAATTCCATGGTGGAACAATGAATGTAGTGACGCTCTCCATTTACGTTGTAAAGTGCTAAGGAAGTTTAATAAAAGATACACTTGTGCAAACCTCGAAAGGTATAAAATTTAATTCTACGAGCCATAGTATTTCTTGATGGAATACAACTTCAAACTAGCTGAAGCGTGAAGCGATCTTAAACTTTATTAAATATTTGTTTTAATAAATTATTCAAAAACTTCACAAGGACAGAACATTCCGACAAGAAAACACTCCCATAAGAAATACATGGATAAAAAATCAATATTAAACATAATGAATAATCTAATAATGTCCTATGAGATAATTAACTCTACCAAGTAGACTCTACTGGATACAAAGTTCTAGCACACATCTCTGGGGGGAAATATCTAATGTTTATTCCTATAATCTACCTTCAACTCGGCGTTGAGTTTATTTTAATTAAATTTATTTTGTCAAAATGAATCTAAAATTGTCTTTTAGTTTATGTTATTAATTATAATAAATTGTATTATTTGAATATGAACTCATCAGATACAATTATTTGATTCTTATCTGCACTTTAACATTCCTTAATTTTAACAATAGATTGATAACACAAAGTCACACTTAAGGCTAACTTAATGTTGGTGTTTCTTATTGAGTCTTTAATTTTTGATAAGCAATAATCTAAATGTTAACTAAAATAAATATCTTTTAACTTGTTGTATGCATTTATTTGAGCAACTTGACATGCGTTGATGGCATTCTCAGACTGATTACAGTGGTGTCTAAACAATTCTAAATTAATTTTAATGTAACAGCAGATATTTCTTTATTGAAACTCCATATTCAAGGATTAAATAAAGCAATGAAGCTTAAAGTTTCAAAATATTTTAATAATACAATGATCTACAGTTGCCCGATGATGCCGCAAGTAGCTCATTTATATTATTAAAATATTTTGAAACTTTAAGCTTTATTGCTTTATTTAATCCTTGAATTCTAAATTATTTTGGAACGAAAATCACACTGCCGAACGTCTACTAATTTATCAAAAACATCACAACTATGATTATTATTATTTACTATTATTACTATTTATTATTTGTTTATGCTTGTTATTAATATTTACTATTACATTTTTTATTATTAAACACAAATAAATTTAGAATTAACAATATAAATGTTTTTATTTCTGAGAGAATATTAAACAAAATAAATAATATAATAAGACGGTTGAACGTTCTGCTATTATCTGATTTATAAAAATAAATGTATGACTTTACCAGTTTCCATTTGAAGGGGTAAAAATCTCAAGAGTATTGAGTTGGTATAAACTGAATAGACATCATGATATTATATAGATTGCATATCACATGACCCTTTGAAACAAATCTCATGTGAGTTTATCATTTCCCCCACCCTAATTTGTTTAATGGTTTTATGGTCAAATTTATACATATTTAAAAAAAAAAATTGTTGGTAAACTTTAATCTTCCATTTTGAATTTATCATGAAAATTATTTAAAAAATAATGAATTTTTTATCCTCTATTTTGATAAATACAAATTAAAGTAAAATAATACAAAAAAGTAAACTTAACTGTTAATGAATTACAGTAGAGATTCTCAACCTTTTCTATAAAATGATTAATTTTATATTATATTGTAGAGACTAGAGTACTCTGTTTGAAATTATTTGTTAATGATGGAAGTTCAATTTCATTATTATGCATTTTTCAGACATTTGCCATCATTTGTGTGTTAAAAATCAAAACACACATCGTGTGATTGTGTGTTTTTTTGACTTCTCAGTTTTAGCTCTGGGATGCATGCTTAGATATTAAGGTTGGTGGTATTCATATTTAATTTTACTTCTTACATAGGCTTAGTTTCTAGTTTCATGTTTCTTTAGTTTTTAGTCACTTGATAACGGGAATTGATTCTTATTCCTGAAACGTCGTGTTTTGATTTTTAACACACAAATGATGGCAAATATCCGAAAAATGCATAATAATAATAATAATAATAAAAAAAAACTAGAGTACTGATAGTATATCTTTTATTACTCCTCTTTTCAATCAAATTATTGGATAAATTATGTTAATACAATTAGAATTTCGTAAAATATAGTTTTTTTTTCTTTTTGGGGGTTCAGGTACTGTCATTTGATTCATGTAATAATTTTATGCTGTTTTTATTCCTTGAGTTTTTAAAATTAAATGCTTCTTAGTTTTAATCTTTACTTTCGTGTGATATTTCAGAATTACTCAAATTTTAATTGCATTCTTAAAAATTGAAAATGAGGTCACAAAAATTTAATAAAAAAAAAAAAAATTATATATTAATTTTGATAAAACTCATTTTTCCTATGTTTTTTGGGGGATATTGAACACATTTATTTTCTAACTTTGGAGTAACTTAAAACAAAATTAATATGCGAAATTGAGACTCAGTAATTTTTATTAATTTATTAATTATTAAAGTAATATTTATTAATTAGTTTGTCACTAGTTTACATGTCAAAATTAAAATTTAGAAATTTAATTTAGAAATAATGGCACACCATTATAGTTCATCCTAACTCATGAATTTCTGCACTATATATTGTAGTTTAATACGTTCTTAAAAGCTTATATATATATTTGAGTATGTTATAACAAAATTGTAGCTTATTTTTAATAATTGCTGTGCAAAGAAATTATATCTGATCATTTTATTATATCCAACTACTATTTGAGAAGACACAAAATTAATTGACAAAATGTTTTTGAACAATGTAACATATTGTAAAAATATAAATTTCATAATGTAACCATACATACAACTGTTGTATCATTACAGATTACTTCCTTCTTTGTGATTGGAAGTTTATTTTAGCAATTCTCACGAAGAATATCATGAGGAGGGGAGGGGGGGACACTTTAATAATATACAAAGTATGAAGTAAAGTATAAAAATCACTATATCATTTGAAAGTTATTAATTTTAACTACTAGTAGTTGAATTGTTACTTTTACTCATCTAATACTAATAGATAATTCTGCTAATAACTAAGAACTAGTATATAATATAATCGCTTACTGTTATTAAAAAATTTTGTTCATTTACAAAACCCCATTCATTCTTAATTGCATCTGATGAAAGATCGATATCTCAGAACATTTCAACTTATTTAGAAATATCAAACTTGTTGTCCACATGAATATCACTTTGACATTGGATGAACAAAATCACTGAATAGTATCGGTCTGCCTCAGTACTATATTATTTAACAGTTACTCCATCTAGTTGAATAGACTATGCATTGAGTAGGTAATATCTCATAGTTCTCTAGAGCGAGCTTATGGTTACCTGTTTTAAAGTTGACAGATAGTAGTTTTACTTCATACCATCAGTGTGCTGATATCAAAGCATAACCTTTATGGTTGATCTTATTTGATTTCATCAGATAACAATAGACAGATGATTCAATCTGATTTCTTATTACAGAGTAATGTAATCACAGATTGTGTATCACTATCTTTACTGATTATATGGCTTGTCCATAGCTTTGGACTGGTTTCTCGTCACTGAGTGGAATGACAGTTTTCAATTTGTCAATGACAGTATCAGGTATATGACTTGGAATTAGTTATTATTCATCACCATCCATATGAGCAGGATAGAAGTAACAAATCAACTATTAGTGAGAGAATATTTAAACTTTTCTCAAATCATTGCAACCTAATTACAGAAATTTGTAAAATTCCAGATATAAATTTAGATCATTGGATACTTTATTATGTAAAATAAGAACTGCAATTTCAGGCCATTATCACACCTTCAGAGTTCAGAGTAACTTGGAAACTGCATGCTTACTCTACTCAGGTGTTAAGAATCTACAATACAGAATTACTAGAATTTTGAAGATCATCTTTCACTTTAAACGATAATTTTTTTTTTCCAAATGAAATGGTATACAGTTCTGTAAACATTAAATTGAGAATCAATGCAACCTTTAAAGAGTATCAATGCTATTCTGTACGGCAATAATGTCTTGTGTTGTTGTGTAGGACATTGAAAAGCATCCTTGTTGAATTGCTACATTATTTGGCTAATTGCACAGGCACCTATTGGTTTTAGAGTGACAGTACATTGAGGAAGTAGTTTTCCATCCTTGTTTCAACTCGGTACAGAATGACAAATTTGCCTGTGATCAATATTAGTTTATATTTTGGTAGCATCACCATACATTTCATGTCATTTAATAGTGTTTGTTTTTAAGTAATGGAATAATAAGATTTAAAATAGATAATGGGAACTTAATTGTAAATCTTATTGTTTATTATTATATGACTATTAAGTTGTTACTAAAATTTAGATTATATACTATTAATTAATAATATGTTTTAGTTATGGCTATAATTTTTCTTTGGACTGTAACCTTCATCCTATTTCTTTCAAAAAACTACAAGTCGCCATTTGCAATTAATAGTCTGACAAATTATATACTGTTTGGATATCCTTACAATAAGCATATAAAGCATATTTCAAATTTCTCTTAGATCATTTTGCATTGACTGGTAGAGATAGGGTGTTAAAGCTTGGAATAATAGGCTGCTGAGAATGATATGTGATCTTTCTATTCTAGGAGAATCTCTTGTACATCCTTTTTTCAAACATTACAACTTATTTACATTGTCTGTTTTGAATTTCATATTATAAGTTATAGACATATTAAAGAAATACTAAAAATTGGTACAAATTACAGCATCACTCTAGACATAAAAACACTGTGAGCTACATTTTGTTTGAGAAAAGCTCATTATATGGGTATGAAAATATAATTAAAAAAAAAATAATAAAAAAAAAAAATTAAAATAAAAAAATAAAAAAAAAAATATAAAAAAGTTCAGTCAGGGTTTTCCTATGTTTAAAAATGTTATCAAGAAAATATTTTGAAGAATACGTATAGAGATGTGTGGTAAAGTATTTTTTAAAATTATTCCTGAATTTGGTTTAATTTATTATGTATTATTATTTGTATACAATTTAATTCTGTAAATGTTTTATAAAATAGCTTGAAACATATTATTTGTTGAATTTATTCATTTAATAATGTAAAAAAATCAAACAATTCTGCAAAAAGTGGATATATGTAAGTTTTATATCCTAAGAGAAAAAAAGACATAAGGCTTCATTGATGTCTCTTAAGTGAACATTTCTTTGGTAGAATAATGTTGTAAGACTTCTTGTATTGCTTGGGATTCTTAAATAATATTATCACTACAAACAAGCTGGCCATTTTGTCAATTAACATCCTTCTGTGTGTAATTTATTATTGGTTTTAAGAATATAGTTTATATTAATTAATTTTTCATTTATATTTTTAACAGAATTTGTATCGTATTTTACATAATATAATGAGGATTTGATTTTGAATTAGCATTCCATATTAATCTCCTTAGTTTCAGCCTATTAATATTTAAATTTTATTTGGACTATCTAAAATCACTTTGCGAATGTGCGAATGATAGAATTCTTCGAGTACATTTGTTACAAAAATGAAGATTTCATTTAGATTATTGAATTAATCTAGTTGACCATATTCACAATTTCCTAGAGAAAAATTGCTACGCTTAACGACTGTCCTGCTTAATGTATCAATTGACGGGCCGGATAGCAAAAAAGTCGGATGTTAGGATAAATCACTTCCTGTGCAATAAATTCTTCAATTTTTTTATAATTAAACATAGGTAGTACTGTATTTCATAGATAATTTAAACTTGTGTTTTTAGATTTTAAAGAAAGAATTAATGTTAATTTGACCTAAGTATGAAAGGAAAGTTAAATAAAATAACAAAAATATTTACAAAAGTAAAATTTATTTAAATACTGTAACAAAGATAACATATTTCTTGCCTTTATCACTAATATTGATTGAACAGTTTTAAAAATTACACAATTAACCATAAATCAAAACACACCAATAAAAATTGAGCGGCATGTAAATAACTGATTTCATTAGATATCTTTTGCTGAGTGAATACCGTAAAATAATAGATTTATAAGTTTCTTGTACAGACATGAAAAAAGCCGTTTATACTTTTTCTGGATAGTTTTATATCACAAGTAATTACAGAATTACTTGTGATATAAAACTATCCAGAAAAAGTGTACTGCAGAGGTATAGGCGTATTTTTCATAAGGTGCTTATGATAAAAAATATTCTAAATTATAGACTAAATTCCTGGACCTAAATTAATATTATTTACACCACAGACCGGGGCAAATAGTGACGAATCTGTTATATTTGAAGGTGTGGAAAAATGTTTCACATTGAAATCATATATGTATTGATATATTCAGGACGCCAGAGAACCGGCAATTGTTTCACTATAGTTTGTATATTAATTTGTAGTTTTCTCAAATATTTATATATAGCACTTTTTTTTAAATTTTAGGTTGATCAACTCAATGTAAATACTGCCACAGAAGAAGAGTTGATGACTTTACCTGGTATAACTCGAGGTATTGCACAGAACATTGTGGAATACCGTCAAGCCATCGGTCGTTTTAATAAGGTAGAAGATTTAGCATTGGTTTCCGGAGTAGGTGCTGATCGGCTTCATATAATTCGTCCTGAGATCTGTGTGCATCGTAGGAAAACTGCAAGGTAAAGGAATCGTTATAATGAGAGAACAAAAATTAATTAATATTGTATATTATTACATTTTAAACTTTTTTTACTATTAGCATATTTCTTTTATACAGTGTAGCTAAAAAGTCCCCCCCCCCTTTCTTGAGCATTTTCAAAAGAGCCAAAATTTGTAAATTCCACTTTTAAAAATTATTTTAAATATCTAATGATTGATACCAGTCACCAGTGGATTCAGTTTTAAAAACAGTTAGAAATAATGTTTCACAAGGTCCTTTTCTCATTTAAAAAATTCCTCAGCTTCAAGATGGTGGGTTTAACACTACAACCGCCTACTATAAACCCCATTTTGCTCCTTTTTTAATAGTTTTTTTAATTCATAAAAAATAGTAATATTATACAAAACAGAATATTAATATTATTTTTCTCAGAAAGGTGGATAGAATGTATCTGTATAATGAAAAAAATGTTGGATGTATAGGTTTTGGTGTTAGTATGTTACGAATCAAAAAATGTCCAATAAATGAAGTGAAAAGTCATAAAAGCATATGCTATTTATAGCATGTAACAAATTTTGTTTAATGTTTTCAAGATATACAAAAGTTTTATAATATAGTTGTGAATAAATGTTGGTAAAAACAAAAATCAATTTATAAAATTATCATTAGAAAAAGTAAATTTGTACATAAAAAGTGGAAATTAGTCCTATTTTGAAAAATATGTGTAATAAAAATAATGGTAGATGTAAAAAGTTTGGAGTTAATATGTCAGAAATCAAAAAATTATTCAATAAGCAAAGCCTAAACCCCACAAAAAACCCATGTATATCATACATGAACAAAAAGTCGCCAAAAATAGTAATAATGTTGTCAACATCTAATATTAGGCCTATGACGTGTTGGTTTGTACCAAATGAAAGACCTAAATATAGTCTTTCGAATGATCTACAGAGCTATTAAAAAATATCAATGTAAAAGATCGATTCTTCACAGTTCATTAACGACTAGAAAAGACAAATGGGAGTGGTTAATCTTGTTAACACTTCTTATAATGTATATATCTCAAAAATTATGAGAGGTATGATAATTTTGAATACATTGTTTGAAAGAGGAAGAAAAATACTTTATAATATTGTCAACTTGTTGTAAATGAATGAGTATTAACATTTACAAAAATTATACGAACAAGGAGGTCAAATTTTTCTTCTATTGCAACATTCCGTCACATGCTACTCTCTAGCGGCAAAACACACCAACTTCATCGAATTATTAGATTTGTATGTTTCGTTATATAACTATGAAAGGTTGAAACATTAGCTTTACAATTATATATAAATTATTCTGATACAATATTTTTTGCTAGGCTATATAAGTTGAATTGAAAAAAATGTGGATGAAAAACCTTTTTATGAATTCTTGATTTTGTTAAATTGTTATAGATCCTAAACTATAGCAGTTAGAACAATTTAGAAAGTACAGATCGAAACATGAAGAAATCTTCTATAAAATTCTGTTACTGTAGATTAGTTGAACGGAATTATGGATTTGTGTAAATTAGATGAAAAAATACATAATTTTATGTTTTACATTTGTTGCTGCTTTACGAAATACACAAACTTTATGAATTAATTAACTATTATTTTTAACATTTTATGGACTTTTGCTTGTATGCATATTAATGTTTGGAACATTAGCTTTACAACAGTATATAAATTATTGTGGAATGATGATTTTTACTAGAGTAAATATTGAATTAAAAAAAGTGATTACTGCTGCAGTACGCAAACCCGTTGTAGGGTTAAGATGTTGGGATTTTAATAATAAAAATAGATAAATAAACTTTAAAATATTGAATCCTTAAAAGAATAACCTAAAAACTAGAATAAAACATATAAGCATTAAACTTTATAAAAATATTCATTTGAGAACACCATAGACACTGAAGCTATATGGTAAGCAAAATAATAAAGCAAGTATGTCTAACAGAACATCTGTGTCCTGTGAATGACAAAAACATCAACAAAATTCTTAGGCCTCTTTATTGACAATAAACTGTCAGGGAAGATTCATATTAACTATATTTTGCTAAAATTGGTAGTAGTCTATTTGTACTGAGTAATCTGAAACAATATTGTAATGCTCAGGTACTTATAACAGCTTACTATGGGTTAATGTACCCTTTTCTGAAGTATGGAATTGTATTGTGGCAGATTCTTCTCTTCAGAATGTATGGACTTTCCAAAATTCAATTAATGCAGAGAAGCATTTAAATCTTTAACATTTTTACTCTACCTTGCATTTATATATTTGAAACATTTTTTTATTTTAAATTTAAATGTGAACATGTCTAAAATGAGGATTTCACAATTACTGCACTAGAATAGCTTGTAACTCTTGTGAAAAAGAACACAGATTAAATTTATTTAGTAAGCTGCCTTCACAAGCTGGCTCTATATTTATGAATACCAGTAAGTTTTCACTAGTTTTGGTTGAGATAAATGATTATAAACATTTTTTAAACAACCTGAGACAATTACTATTGTCTGGATCGCCTTACTCCGCGGAGGAGTTAAGTGCAGCACTCCTGACATGGTGATAGGGGAGCCTCCTTGTTTTAAATGGTTATTGTTAATATAGTGCATAGGATATTGTTATATAATGTATTATAGTTTTTTGTCTGATTTATTGATTTTGTATATGGATATTTATTATATTTTATTATGTAATAATGTATTTATAATACGATAACAAATCTTATACAATAACTGTATTGTCTGCAAGAGTAATAAATAAATTGATAATCTGTATCCTATGATGACAGTATATTATCTACATATATATTAAAAAATTTTAAACATTTTTACTGGTTGTAAACTGAAATTTACAGTTCTCCCACTTCTAATAATAACGGATTTATAAAAATTGTTCGTTTAGAATAAACGACACATACAAATATGTCTCAGTATTTTATTTTACAATCTTGTAGTTTATTCAAATATTATATTTTTTAACATTCTGTAGACAATCTTAGGAAGCAAGGAAATATTGAAAAATCACATTTAAGGAAGGATTTTGTGAAAAGTACTCTAATAAAAAATAAACAGAATTAGACTATTTGTCTAGTCAAGTAAATTTATTTGCATTAACCCTACAAGTGGTACTCGACTAGCGCTAGCGGGTCGATTTTCAACTCATGGTTTAGTCTAACGACCGAAAACATGTATTTTGCAATTCAACATTTCACCCACTTAGAATCGTCCTATCGCAATAAATAAAATACCGTTGGGAAGCTAATGTTCCGTAGATGCATAATTATGCAAAAAAATACCACAAAACATTATATATTGCTGAAGTTTGCGTATTTTTTATACGTAACGTCAAAGATTTGCGCTGACAAGTTGTAAACAAAACTGACGTCATTTTTGTCTAATATTCCCAATTTGATATTTCTGTCAAACAGATCTAACATCTTTTCTGCTGTGTAGATCTCATCTTTCTCTTTCAATTTATGCTTTTCAAATCCTTCTATCTGTTATAGTTTTTATTATATAAAAATTAAACAAAATCAAGAATTTTAACTCATTTTTACACGCTAACAATTACATTTTTTTCAATTCAACTTTTATCCTACTAAATATTATTTTATCAAAATGAATTATGTATCACTGTAAATATAATGTTTCAATCTTTCATAATCAAGTTTAGCAAAATCCATCACACCAAAACTCTATTTTCTAGAACTCGATAAAGTTGCTGACTTTTTTTGCTAGTTCGTGGCACTTGCCGTGACCGGGTTTATGTAGAAAATTCTGTTCTCTGTGTTCATATGATTTTACGAAATGGTAATACTTGTCCAAATGCCACAAGTTGACAATATTATATAGTATTTTTCTTTCTCTTTAGATCTGTGGTTTACAAATTTTTCTATCTGTCATATATCGCGAGATATATCTATTTTACCAAAGTAGTAACCAAACGGAAAGAATTTCACTTGGCATTCAGTGCAGTTTACTAAATAAGATAATCAATTATTCAATTGATATTTTGTAACCGATCTTTACAGTTTGTTGTAGAGAAGATTTCATTCTATCTGTTGGTATTACTTGCAATGTCCTAGAGTTAATTTTAGGTTATTGTTTCTTACTCAGAAGTTAGCGATGTTTGTATAATAAAATTACATCTGAAAGGCATAGTGCGTATGTTACTTGGGATTATATTTCTGTTATTCTGAAGGTTTGTTTTATTTATTTATTATAAATTGTGTATACAAATTACAATATCTGTATTATTATTTGTAGAATTTATTGTATTGAGTGAATGTTATTGTCAGACATCAAATATTGAGGTTGTCTAGAGATAGAGGTTGTTATATTTTGGTCTTCCTTTATAGCAAATTTGTAGAAAATACATTGTGTTTACTAATAAAAATAATTTTGTCTAATGAAAATTTTATAAATTAATTATGTTTTTACCAAAATGTATGCAAAATGTTTATAAAATTATATAGGCCTATCTATAAATAGAGATAGGTTATGATATATCTGGTCTGACCTTTTTAGGCAAGTTTCCATTTATTTACAAATAAAAATAATTTTGTCTAATGAAAATTTTATAAATTGATTATGTTTTTACCAAAATGAATGCAAAATGTTTATAAATTTATATAGGCCTATCTATAAAATTTTTTTTATTGGTTTATATACCTATTTCTGTGGAATTTTTTGCCTCCGTTACTTTCCGATTTTTTGCTATTTGACATAATAACTCCAAATTTTTTACATCTAAAAGTTTTTTGCATTACACACATAAAATCTATGTATCTTTGTTGAGAAGATAGTTAATAAAAACTTGGGTTTTGAATAATAATTATATTTTTGGTGAATTTTTGAAAATAGTTAGCAAATATTCACTTTTTACGTAAAAATGAACCATGTCTAATGAAAATTTTATAAATTGATATTTCTGTCTAGCAACTTTTATCCACACATTATTATAAATCTCTAGTAATACTTGAAAAAATTTTTAAAAAAATAATTTTGTATGGTATATACTGTGAAAACTTTGTATGGTATAGCTTTTTCTGTGAAAATTTTGCCTTTGTTACTTTCCGATTTTTTGCTATTTGACATAATAACTCCAAATTTTTACATCTAACATTTTTTTTCACTACACAGCTAAATTCTATACACCTTTCTGAATATAATGATATATAGAAGTTGTGTTTTCCATAAATATTACTATTTTTGTGAATTTTTGAAAATAAGCCTAACAAAATCCCTTTTTTCGTAAATTTTTTTTTGAAAAGGTAACAAATTTTTTTTTTCTAAATATATTCACAAATATTACACAAAACTTTTGTATATCTTGAAAAAAGATGGTAAGCTATTGATTTTGGATGATACAGGTTTTTCTGAAAAATGTTAACTTCATATTTTGACACCTAACTTACTTACTCCAAAACCGTTTCATATATTAAAATTTTTAATTTTTTTTACATAGATAAATTCTTCGCATCTTTCTGAGAAAAATGATATCCTATAAGTTAGGTTTTGTATACAAATAATATATTTTATTAATTTTTAAACAAACAAAGAAAATTAACATTGACAGTTCGAGGGTTAACCGTACCCTCCTCCCATCAGACCTATCAGAAAGTTGCCTGTCTCCACTTTTTATAAAAAATAATTTAAGTACTTTGTAAATATACAAGTATCTTAAAGGTAATATTCGTAAAGAAAGGAATAATGACTTTGAATGTTCCAAACTACTTTTGTTTAGGATCATCCGGACAAAATGTTTCTGAATATTAATTACAGGTATTAGATTACTAATGTAAGTCTTTCCCCAATCATATTAACCATACTCTATCCTACTCTGAGCCGAAGAAAAATAAATCATATGCTTAAGACAAATGGACTTTCCAATTTAATTTATTGTCGAGGAATACACCCAAATATTTTATGCAGTTACTTGCATTAAACAACTGAACATGTATTTTTGCAAAAAATTCTTTCACACATACAATTTGAACAAGGATATATTATGTCCTCCGAGAAGTCATATCTTCCCTTTAATATAGTTCGGGTTTTCCACACTCAGGACCATACGATTTTTTATAAACCACCATCTTTTGGCTCTTAAGTCATTATTCATTGCATGTTAAATATCACTCCATGTACGTTCAGCATAACATAGAACAGTATCATCCGCAAATGATGTTAACCTGCCATTTAGTCGCGCATTACAAAGGTCATTTAATATATATATATATATAAAAGAAACAATATAGGACCCAAAACAGACTCTTGGGGTATGCCATACTTGATTTGACTCATTTTACTAATAACACCATTTGTCCTCACACATTGTTTCCTTCCAGCAACAATGGAAGGAATGATTTGAATCTAGAAGTTGTAAAAAACTGTATTTTTTTATTTGTAATGAATATAATTTCTTGTGAGAGTACATGTGAGAAAATTTTTGCAAGTGAAAGATCATCAAATTTGATTTTGCTTAGGTTATATTTTATAGCTTATGAACTTTGGATATGCATATGTCGCCAGTGATATTTGTTTGTTTGTATGCTTGTAAATAAGAGAAAGTTTGCGAAACATTTTCTGGTAGTAATATTTGTTAACACAAGAAGCTAATAATCATCATTTCACGTGTCCTATTTTGTTGATTCGTCTGTTTAACTGTATTATTCTGTTTGTTGTGGTAATTTTTTATGTAATAATAGTAGCATGTTCATTAAAATAGTACATTTTAGTGAAATATGTATTTAATGTTCTGTGATTAACCATAAGTTAAGTTTCAATATTTAATTTTTAGATGAGAATTTGTAAACTATTAAATTTGAAGTTGTAGTTAAGATATTAACTACTGACTGAACATAGATGTTAAGACTAAGTAAATTAATGTAATTTTCAGTAGCTGTTCCTCTTCAAGAGCCCAGTCTTTGGACAGTCTAGCAAGCAATGAAGATTCATCTAAAACATGTACATCTGTAGACATTAACTCTGGTAGTGTGTTTGCTCTGATGGCTGTACGTGGTATTAACCAAGAGTTAGCTGCTAATATTGTAGATTATAGAGAACGTAGAGGACCTTACAGTAACCTAGAAGACCTTTTGAAGGTGTGTTAACCAATGTAATAGGATAGATTTAACCTTTAGATTAATCTGTTTATGTTCCTCCCTTTTAGTATTTATGTAGAAATTGAAATACAAGAGATTTCCAGAAACTAAGTTTTGATGGACTTATATTGAAAAATAAAATGTACTTAAAACCATTTTTATTGCTATTTGATGTACACTTTTAACTACTTTTTGATATAGTTACCACCATTGGTGAGGCACTTGTTAAAGCAAGGTATCAGGTGTTGTATCCTTTCGTCTTTTAAAGATGCTGCATGCTATGCCAACCACATATTAACAACTTGTTTATACTCTTTGTTATTAACAAACTTTCAGTAATAGTTTTCAGATGTTGGAACACATGAAAATTGTGAAGTATGAGCTATGGGGAAAATGATCCAATTGTTCCCAGCTGAAGGTAATAAGGAGATGTTATGTTGCGGTAGCTATGTGTTGGCAGGCATTTTCAGATATCAAAATAAGTGATAACCATACCATGTAGCTTATTCTGGATCATATGATGTAATTTCTTAGACATTCCACAATAGACACCTGCGTTAATTGTGGTGCCTTGAAACAAGAAGTCCATAATAAAAATTCATGGTCTGTCCTATAACAATGTGTACATAATCATCTGAGAAGAAAATATCCAATATAATTTTGTTCATGATGACGAAGATTCATGAATATAATTCATGTTCCTTGATGGGTGAATATGCCTCCATTCAAAGGATAATCGCTTTGATTTTGAAGTTGGTTGTGACACTTATGTCTCATTCACAGTAGTTCAAGACGTCATCGTCTGTATCATATAAAAAATGCCAATACACTTCCCTACCAAATAATTTTTATTATATTGTTCATTGGCATCTTTGGCATTTAACATACATAATTTCCGATACTCCATTTCTCAAATACAATTTTGTGCGAAGTGAGGGTGAAATTTGTGGGAATAGCTCACAAAGCATATAATGGTGAATTGTCTGTTCTCTTTAATTTTCTCTTCAACTGCATGTATCTTCAACTTAGAAAAAATTGTCACCCATTCACCCATTCATTGTCCACATTTCCACACCCTTCATTAAACAGGCACACCTCTCTTTGTACCATTGAATCACTCATTGCATGTGCTTTATAAATATCACATATTTGACGTTTAAATTCATCTGATTCTATGTTCTTTGTTTTTAAGAAATGGATCACAGATCATATTTTACAAGTGATTAATTTTCTCAACTAATATACATATATACTACAATGTGAATATGCTGAAGCTGTGATAGTGCATAGTGACCGAAAGGCATTTGTTCAAATAGTGTTCAATTAGAGTTGACAAAAGGTGTGATAGTGTCAATTGTTCCATTTTATCCCACTTTAATCAGGGGACTCCATGGAACATCGTGGTACTTGACTGGAATATAAGAGCATAGTTATGTAAAAATGGGGTCTGAGATCTCCATTTTATTCTCTACCTAGATTATTAAATTTAACTCCATATTTACTGTACGCTCATTTAAAAACTAACTTATAATTATGAACAATGTAAAGTAATTAATGTCAATTCTAATAATGAAACCAAAGAGCTACAGTAAAAAATATATTAGGAACCTATTACATCAGTATATTAGTTGAGTTTTTATTTTAAGTATAAATCAGTAAAATTCACACACACACACACACTGTTAAAAAAATTGAGAAGGGTTAAGAGCTTTTCATTTAATGTTTGCATTAATTATAATTGATGACAATTGAATAAAAATTCCAACCAGTAAAGT
Source organism: Aphrophora alni (assembly GCA_963513935.1). Classification (NCBI taxonomy): domain Eukaryota; kingdom Metazoa; phylum Arthropoda; class Insecta; order Hemiptera; family Aphrophoridae; genus Aphrophora; species Aphrophora alni. The sequence continues at coordinate 24,191,930 of OY740771.1, forward strand.
AGAAAATCTGAAATAATTTAAATCTGAGTAAAAAATATAGGTAATATATAAATTTCCATTTTAATTTGTTAGCGTTTGTTGTTAACAATCCAATTCAAGCCAATGTTTATACAATAGTATTCTGGTTATTTTAGGTACGAGGTATGAACCCTGGACTTCTTGGAGCTATCCGAGCACAGTTAGTGATTGGCCCACCTCATCCAGATACTCCACGTCCTGTGTCCAGAAAAATATCAAATGGTTCAGCATTTGCCAGGACTTTCTCATTGGCCAACTCTAGGTTCTCAGGTAAAATAATATAAGACAGTAAAATAACAATAACAAAAAATACTATGTGGTCCATTGTTCCACTTTTTTTTTTTAAATTAGTCATAACAAAATGTTAGGTATGTTTACAAGTTACTTACAACATTGATGATTGAAGTACACTGGTTTTAAAATGTACAAACTTCTAATCCTTTTAAAACCGCAACATATGTTTCGGGCATATCGGAAAAGATCATAGTCAATTTTACTGCTTTCAGAGGTTTTACAAAAATAATTGTAATTTTCTTATTTCTTAATATATTTCAGTATTTTTTTTTCCAACTTGGTAGTAATATTATAGGATTTTAAATGTGTATAAATGCAGATAATATTGAAAATGTTTATTTTATTTTATCTTTCTTTCAAATTTTGAGTTTTTTGTTGAAAATTTTGTGTTTAAAGTGATATAGTGAGGAAATCAAAAACTATTTTTGTTCTAGTGAGTTAATTTCATTTTAGAATGGACACTAATTTTGGTTTGTAAATAAATTAATAAAGAATTTTGCTTAGTTATTAATAAAGTTTGGTTTGTATTTTGGTTAGGGTAATAAACAAATAAAAAATATACATTTCTGTAGTATTTTTTTCTCGTAACACATCTACGAAAATAAAACTTACGAAATTGGTGTTTTCTGTATCATTTGTTTTTAACTAAACCTGTCAACTTCTATTAAAGCCAACCAAGATTTATTTATTTATTTATAGTGGGCCCTCCAACAATATACTACTGGTTGAAATGAACCAAACTGCAAAGAAAATAATCTTGTGTCTTAGGTGGGATTCAAAACCATAATCTTCGGACCAATCCTTGATCAACAAATTGCTACCAATCACTAAGGCACTTAGGTATAGTCAGTCATTTAACATCACTTGAGTAATGTAGTAAGATTGCCTATTCTACTTTGTATTTTATTAACAATCTCCTAACGTTCATTGGTTTACTGCTAGGTACTGCCACTGGAAACTAGCTGTTCATAAATATGAAGAACATGCAATTAGTTTTCAAATCTAGCACAATTGGCAGAGCTGTAGCCCGAAGTGTTGATCATGTTTGTAAGGTTAGCTTTACAATATATACAGGGTCTCCGAAAAAGAATGCCGGGATTTAGAACGGCCTTTGTTTGGGGACTATTCAAGATAATTAAACGATTTAAACATCAGATAGAAGAGAAAAGAACAAAGTTTTTTTTTCATTCCTTAATATGTTTCGATGTGAGCTCCAATTGTTTCTCTGCAGACATCGAAGCGATATTCGATTTCTCGCCAAGTGTTGTGTAGCATCTCTAATGTCACAGTTGTCATCTCTGCCATCCTGCATCAAAATGACTCGTTCACTGGCTTGTTCTTCAGTTTCTTCAATTTGAGGAAACAAAAATTGTTCTATCATCTCTAAATAAATTATGCCATTAATTGTTTTTTCAGTGAAAAAGAAAAGCCCTATCACTTGGTCATACATTAATCCACACCATACGTTCATTTTTTGCGAAGCGTGCACATGTTCCTGCACAATGTTAGGCTGTTCCAAACCCCATATACAACAATTGTGACGATTAACAACACCGCTTGTGTGAAATGTAGCTTCGTCTGAGAACAGCACTCTTTTAATAAAATTGGGATTGTCATCAATCTCACTGAGCATAAAAGTGGCAAAGTCTGTATGCTTAGGGCGATCGGCGGGTTTAATCTGATGTCTTAACTGAATTTTGTAAGCACGAAGTCTCAATCTTTTACGAATAACATCGTGGAGTGTCGATTTGGGTATGTTTAACTGAAGAATCCGTCGGACAATCGATTTTTTCGGGCGTATGATGCAAGAATGTCGGATTTCTCCAACTTGTTTTTGGCCTGCCAGGTGAATGTCCTTTCAAAACACTTCCTGTGTCACGAAACTGGTTAAACCAACGACGAATTGCTTTATCATCGGGAAAATTTTGACATCGATACGTAACTCGAAACCGCCGCTGCACACTAACAATCGATTTATATTCTGGTACCACAGAACACAGTGTGCCTTCTGTTGCGCCGTAAACATCGTAGAAATAAGTTTGGTCAAAATTCGGAAATATAATATTTTTTATAGTATTTAATAGTTTTTAATGGTATATTTTGTTTTGTATTGCTCGTTTACATGCTATTTTCATAATTGAGCTGAGTAACACTGTTTTTTTATGAAGTATAGAAATAGAACTGTTCAACCTATTTGATTAATTTGAGAGGATTACTTTTAGCAGCAACAAAATCTATTGACCACTAATGCCTAAACATCAGTTTTAGGTAGTATTGATCAAAACATGGTGGTTATGGTTCATTTTCTTATTTTTATGGGTGTGTCAATCATGAGGTATCTTAGCTGGAACTACACTTTTTTTCTTCATTCAGACTTTTTTTATAATTTAAATTATTGGTGAATCAAATTAATTAAATTAAATTATTGGGTAAGTAATAAAAATTTTTAAATTTATATCATAGTTACACATAATCACCACTACCACAAAAATATTTTGCTAATTTATTTTCAATATTAATTATAGAACAGCGACTGAGTTGTGGCATTTAATGAGTTAATTATGCTCTCTTAAAACTTACTGAATTCGTATTTGAGGCTTCCCTTCCCCCTAAGTTCAACGAGCCTGTCAGTGTAATTTCACTCGGTTTTAATGTAATAGTTAACTAAAAATGAAATATGTACAGGTATTTTTAATCTGATACCTATATTGGGTAGGAGAACGGAAGCCACAATTAAATGGATATACGCCAGTCAAGGATATATTCGATCTGCTGTCGGCATACTCGCAGAGGCCTGTAGTTGATGAAATGTTCAACAATGCACGCAATGGACGGTCTGCTCTGCGATTGGCTTCGTGGAATCTTCATCGTATGACTGGGGACAAAGCAGAAAATCCTGGTGTCCGTGAGGTGTTTTGTAGAACTTTACTTGAAAACAGGTAGATTGTAATAGTTTACTTGTTAAGGAAATAGTATTTATTCATTACTAATAAAGAAAGTAGTTTATAGGTACTAGATACCAAAATTACTTACAGTTTTCAAACAAAATGTTATATTAGACATTTAAAACAAATCTGTACAAAAAATTGGAGTCTGAACTCTTGGATATTAATATTTTTGTGAATATCTTTATAGGCCAAACTTCTGAACTGAGCTTTATAAACTGTTCAAAATTCTCTGCTTTTTGTGACGTAGTTTCACTATAAAGTCCATTTTAAAAATTTAATTGAAAAATATGACTCTTTTCATGAAAAGAATGGTTTTTGTTTGCAAACATGCTGTAAAGTTTGTTGCCTAAACAGTTAGAGCGATTTTCAATATTTCCTCTTCCTCAATAGGGTAATTGTTAGAAGTCAATTTTGACCTTATCTATTTTTTAAAATATCAATATTAAGATGTATAGTAAAAAAAAACCTAACCCACTCTTTAAATTTTGTAGATGAAATTAAAAAAAAAAAAAAAAACTTAATTTCAGACATCACATATCAAATTTTTATTTTTTTAATCTGAGAATGTCCAGACATCCGAATTTATTCTTTCTACAACTCGAATGGCTGAACCAATTTTTATGCTGTGTTCACTAACCTCTTTCTTCCTTTAGTAGTCTTATTTATGCATCACAAAGTTTTTAATTTAACCTCACAAAAGAGGTCAAACAATTTTGAAAAGTTAAAATTTCATATTACCAAATATGACTAATGACGCAAATCAACACATATTTGATATTTGATTCATCTCATTTCTATGTAAAATTTGCCACCCATGTCTCATTTTATAAGCAGGTTTTATATAAATTAACATTGATTGAGTTTTACATTTTTCAATGTTTAATCATGAAAGGAATAATATTTTGTTTTATTTATGTAAAAAGTAAAATTATATATATATATATAATTTTAGTTGTGACTATATAATGTATCCATAATTACACAATATTTAACATCATCATCCTAAAAACTTTAATTAATTGACAGACATACATTTGGTTCTACTTTTTAAAATTTCATACAAAAAAGTAATTTGATCCATTTTAAACTTTTAAATTATTATTGAAATTAAACCAAAATTAAAATATTAATTAATTGATTTTGATATCTTCCCTAGATATAAATTTTTTAATTTTAAACTACTTACATATTATTTAAGTTTCGGTTCACTTTAAATGTTAATACATTTAATTTTTGTAGTAGCCCTCTTATTAACCCATTGGCCTAGCCTTTTTCGGAAACATTGCTTGACCCTAATCTAGCAATTAAAATGGCTAATTTTGTACATTATTAGAAAAATATAAATAACTTTTGATTCGTAATTGTGATTTTAGTTCTATTTTCACCATTTTATTCTAAATTAAATTCTCTCTATAACAAATATAAGTTAAGGTACAATAATGATTTTCTATATTTTTTTATTTACGAAACACAGCACAACGTAAGTATTCACTAAAACAGTAAACAAAACAAATGTTTATAACCTAATCAGAGCACAGAAGTCATCTGTTGCTTACAAGTGTTGCCAACATCAAGTAACCTAAATATTCTAAAAGTATAATAACGATATCGTATTATAAATAGAATAAATCTAGCTTATATCACACACGTCGCTTATAAGGTTTCACTGGGACTGCGCTTGAACAATGCTCATAAAAAGTGCAATTTAATTTCATTTTAATCGTAATTTTCACAATAAAATGCAAAGAAACCATTCTCAGTGGACGCTGTTGTTATCTAACAGATTTATTCGAAACTACGTCAAACCTACGCTTAATAAAGAACGTTGTTTTCTGGGACACGGAGAAGTTCCGTATGTTCTCTATTAGTGGGCCGCTCGGGGACTTAATGGAACAGTTCTGTATGTCTAGGCCAATGGGTTAAGAATGATGGATTTTATGACTGGTGTCTCCCTCTCTTATTTTTAACACAGTTAATAATTTGAAATGGGCATAGTTTTAACTATTGATGTCATTTTTTAATATATCACACACTTGATTGTTGTTGGATTTTCTTCTCCATGAAGTACTTTTGAGTCTTCATGTAGTCCAGAGTTCACCAAGGTGAATTCTCACAGTTTTTATGCATAGTTTTCCATTTTCCTGGGAATGTTTAGTTCAATAACCACAGATTTGTCATATGTTTTTATTGAAGTTTGAACTTGTCCTGGTAATGTCATACTAACATGTTTAACCAGGTGGCAAGCCTGTAAACTTAGAATTACTCAAATACATTTTTAATGAAAGTTTTCAATAAACTTAAATTGTAAACACATCTTTGTTTAATTAGTAATAATATATTCACACACAAAAGATATTCCCTCTGTGAAAATTTTCTTTTGCAAAGCTCATGTTGTGTGAAAATATTCAGGCTGGTAATATGTGTGGTACCCTGGTGTATAAAATGTAATTATTCCAAAAAATGATTTAAATCATCACCATTTTGAAGTTGTTGGTTTGATATTCTGGTTGGGAAAGTATCCAAGATATTGTAAAAATTAAAAGGTATAAAAAATTTGATTACCAAATTTGATTAACATGCATTATTGGTTGGCTTCTATAGTGCTACCGCACACAATCTTTCAATCATAAAATTAAACTCTTAAAGGTGAAATTTCAGGAATTTTTATATAATTTTTTTGGGGGAGATTTTAGAAACAACTCTTAATTAAGAAATAGGGAGAAATTACTGAGAGTCCAATTCCAAACTTAGATTTTTATTCCTGAGCCCAATATACAATTTTTAACACTAAAGCCTGTTAGCACAAAACATAGAAAAAAACAGGTTCATTTTAAAAATTTCTCCTGGATGTTGTAAATATATCAGTAACTCTTAAATATTTTTGTTTGATAATGTTATTTTCTTGTTATTTGTACTTTTGAGGAAAAGAATAAAATATTTAGTAGTATTGATAATTACATTACAGGTTTTCTCTTGTTGCTGTTCAAGAAATAGAAGATATTGCAGCTTTGGAAAAGGTAAAGATTTTTTTAATATAATTTTAATTCTTTTATTATTTCATTGTAAACCTAAGTTTGTAGCTAAGGCTGAAACCTCTGAAAACCTTAAAATAGAAATTCTTTTGATTGTAAAAAAAATTACACTTATAATAAAATAAAGGAATTCATCAAACAGAATAAAAATAGGAAAAAAATTAATTTTATTCAGAATTTTAAAAAACAGAATTTTAAATTTTTTAAATATACAAACATTGGTGAAAATTTAATCTTTTGTTTTCTCATTTCTAATAAGAAATAAAAAACATTGACTCTCATATGGGAAAAATCACATATTCTAATTTGTTGTTCATCTGTGTGTCCTCGCTCCGCGTGTCTCTCTCTCTCTCTCTCTCTCTCTCTCTCTCTCTCTCTCTCTCTCTCTCTCTCTCTCTCTCTCTCTCTCTCCCTCTCCCTCTCCCTCTCTCTCTCTCTCTCTCTCTCTCTCTCTCTGTGTGTGTAGTTCATTATCATCTGAAATAATTTCATTGAAACTTGCTATATATTTTCCTAAGCTTCTATAATCACACTCTTGTTTACTGTGATTAAGAACCGAACTAAAATTTGAATCTTGAGGTAAACATATATGAGCCATCTTTGAAATTGTTAAAAAGTTTTTCTTATTTAATAACTTTAAGAAAGACAGAATAATTAAGTGGCTGAAATTTGTCTCTTGAGTCGACAAGACATCAAGATTTTCTATAATGGTGATGGACCACATTAGGTGTGTTTATCAAAAATTTAATTTTATAAATTAATACACACAGATACACATACAGACATTAAAGAAATTATCGTTTTACATACCAGGGCTATCCAGAAAGTAACAGATATTTTGAAATAAAATATAAACAAAGTGAAAAAAACCAATTTTTATTATATACATTTTGAAGGTAAACTCTTAAGCTATTTTTCTACATAATCGCCATATCATTTAAGGCATTTATCATAACGTGGTACAAGTTTTTCAATGCCCTCTTTGTAGAAATCTGCCGTCTGCGAGTTTAACCACTGGTTTACACCGGCATGGAGTTCAGCGTCAGTGTCAAAGCGTTGCGTAGCGAGCCATGTCTTCATCACTGGGAACGCTCGGCGCCAAATCCGGGCTCTACGGCGGATGATTGAAAACATCCCATCCAAAACCGTCCAAGAGATCTTGAGTACGCTTGGCCGTGTGTGGACGGGCATTGTTGTGGAAAAACAAAACTTTCCCGGACGCTTGTTTTGTATCGCGCGTCTTAATTTTTGGAGTGTTTCACAATACCTCCTGAATTGATCGTTTGGCCACGTTCAAGAAAGTCAACGAAAATCTCTCCCTGAGCGTCCCAAAACACAGTAGCCATGATTTTTCTTGCTGATAACGTCTGCAGACACTTCCTCGGTTTCTTGGGCGAATGCATGTGACCCCATTCCATCAATTGCCATTTTGTTTCACAGTTGACGTGCTTTACCCAAGTCTCGTCGCCAGTTACGATACAATCGATAACATGGTTTCCACTTTTGTCGTACTCTTCCAGAAATGTCAGTGCTGCAGCAAGTCTTTGTTTTTTGTGGTCTTCCGTTAGGATTTCTGGAACCCACCTGGCACAAAATTTGTGGTATCCAAGTTTAACAACCACGATTTCATGAACTAAACTCCGTGAAATTTGCGGAAAATGTTCTGAGAATTCCGTAATCGTGAAACGACGAGTTTCACGGATTTTTTCATTGATTTTCACCACCAATCCATCAGTCACAAGACTAGGCCTACCACGGCAATCCACATCGTGAACATTGGTTCGGCCATTCTTAAAATCAATGCATCACTGCCTCACTCGGCTTTCACTCATTATTCCTTTGCCGTACACGTCACAAATCTGGCGATAAATTTCAATTGGTTTGTAATTTTTACCAACAAAAACCTTATCACACCATGCACTTCACAACTGGCGGCAAATCAATCACAGCGCTCATTTTAAAACTCCACTGTATAAAAAATACAATAGGAACGTGATCTAGCTACCACGGCTGGTTGCGTACTGAGTGTAGAAACGTTCTGATGCCAAGATGGCGGCGCTTTCCCCGCCCACTGCAGTGCCCAGGACAAAATGTCTGTTACTTTCTGGATCGCCCACGTATTATAATAAATGTGTGTATTTTTTTATATTTCATTAATATAATTAAGAAGAAAAAATTTTGATGTGTTTGTAATATATTAATCTAAGTTTACAAATTCTTGTTTTAAGCATGTTTATTGTATAACTGTATTTATTGTTCATAGTTTTGCATTGAATTAAACGACCCAAAGTTGCGCAGAGTATTGGAATGGAGAGGAAAACGTGGGGAATGGAAGTGCGCAACAACTGCATCATCTTCTGCAAACCAGGTAAATAATGACTCATTAATCGATTCACTATGATCTACAAATAAACAGATTGTGTCTTATCAGAATAATATTATTGACTATGCCACTAACATAAATTGAAGAATGGCGTGATAACCAGACTCGTAGAAAAAAAATCATTGTTTCCATTAGTTCTGTTTGAAATGATATCTTTCTGATGTCTTCCTCTAGAATAGTGATTCCCAACCTTTTTAACTCACGGCACACTAATTAAAAGTGTGTCGTGAGTTAAAAAAGGTCGTAATGGAGCTTTTCTGCATCCATTACGACCTATGGATGCAGAAAAGCTCATAACCTATTGTGGTTGGTTTAAGAGATTCATTTGAAACTATAAGAATAATCAACTTAAAAATACTTTTTTTAGTGATGAGGCCTTATTTTATTTAAATGGATATATTAACAGCCAGAACACTTGTATCTGAGCTGCCACTAATCTTCTAGCCTTGCACGAGGTTCCATTTCACCAGGCGATATTTGGAGTTTGGTGTGCCAAGTCTAGAAAGAGAATTGTAGGACCGATTTTCTTTGATGACATAGATAATTCTGTTGTTTATAAAGAAATAACAACTATTTGTAAGTATGGTACAAATTGATGAAACATTATTTTTGGTTTCAACAAGACAAAATCGATCTATCACACCTCTAATGAAACGATAATATGATGCTTTTTGTGAGTTCTTTGACGATAGATTAATCTCGAAAAATAGTGTGACCACCACAATAAATCTGTCTTCCCTAGATTTTTTTCTATAAGTCTATCTCAAGGACTCGGTATACCGCAATAATCCCAAAATGCTGCAAGATTTACAAAACAACATATCTCTAAAGAGGCATCCCACCCATTGTACTGAATCTCGTATCTGCAAACGTGTGTTGTTGAGTAGATTTGTGTCTGTTACAAAATGGAAGATAATTTCAGCATCTTTTGTAAAAGTATCTTAAAAACTGTAATTTCTAATGTATATAATAAATATTGTATTAAATAATATAAATTTTACAATTTCTATATTGAAGTTCATTATTAATTTAGAGTTCAAAGATATTGAATTACCCTTTAGCAGTCGCAACAATATTTTAGGAGATTAGGCTTGTGACAAATCCCTAAATAGTTTAATTTAAAAGTCAATATTTGAAAACTATTTTAAACAGTATTAGATTTGTAATTTTAAATTTAAACTTACATTTAAGTTATGTTATACAGTAGAACCCCTCTAATCCGTCACCTTCGGGACTGGGGGCATGGTCGGAACGCAAAAAAGGTCGGATTTTCCGAAAAAAGTCAATATTTATTACATATTATATAAACAGATTTTTTTAAAGTGAAATAAGTGATATATAAACTTTTAAAAGTCTATATATAAACTTTGCAAGTACAGTAGAACTTCTGTTAACCGGCCTATATCGTAGTGTACTGGTTGGATGAGAGTTTCCGAAAATAAATTGTAATTGAAACACCAAAGCAGCGGCGAGTCAAACGACTTTGTCGATAGCGGTATCCCATTGTCGGCGGCATAAAAACACCGCGGCATTGGCACCCGTCGGTATAGCAGACATACAAAGGCAAAAACGTTTGATGGGCCGCTTTTTTTCCACGAATCAATTTAGTATACATTATGGAAAATATAACATTTCTTTTCAGTTTTCTTGTCTTTGACTGGTTATGATCTACGTACAGTATATACAGTAAATAAAAATGAACGAGTTACGAAAACGGGAATACGGAAGCGTGTGTTGGTTTCGTATCAGACGCGGTTAAATGTGTCAAAAGACTTGACAGAGGGGAATCTGTAAAAAAGCTTTTTAGTGTTTCATTTTTCACGAGAGATGACACAGCACTGAAGCGGGAAAGCGATAACAAACCGGAAAGAATGGCGCCAGACGGGCCGTGAGTCATTGACAAGTCGGCACAATATCGCGAGCTCGAGCACGGTCGGATTAACCGGAGTAACGGACCACCCGAGGGCGGATTAAAGGGGTTCTACTGTAATTCAATTACAAACTAAAGTCACTATTATAATGATACTAATATTATGATTTTTACCCCCTTCAAGTTGCAAATTATTAGAAGTTATTTCTTTTTGACAGAGAAGCTGTGGATTTATCTATGACTCACAATGTGGTTTGAATTTGGAAAATATTGAAATGATATTAGATGACGATGTTCTTCTGGCTACTTTGGCTAAGTTTACTGTGAGTAATGTTTTATTGTCAAAAATGTTGGTTACAATATGTTTTTGTTTTATTTGTTTATAATCATTTCATCACATTTGCAATTTTGAAAATCGACATTCTAGCTACTGCAACCTTCGTCATAGAAGGGCTGAGACCCATTGGGGTAATTGGAACCATTTTTGGCTTGATTAATAAACACTCTAGAAGTTATAATTTTAATATGATTTTACTCATATTTGGTATGTAAGCCTAATTGTATGATATATAAACAAGTTCATTATCCAGAAAAAGTAGTCAGTAAATATCAAAATTAGACTATAATTTTTAATTAAAAAAAATAAGTTTTTACTCAGACATTTTGTACAGCTTTAAAAAATGCATCATATGATGCCTAATGTATTTTCTAAAATAAAAAATAGGAGAGTTAAGAAACAAAATTGTTAAAAACATATCAGATCTTGAAAGAATCAACATTTTTAATGGTTTGTAGTAGAAATTTACAATTAATTTTAATTAAATTTATTACATGAATTAAATTATACTATTCATTGAAATAAGTACAATTTTTTTTTTATATTTCAAACTACCCAACCTGATATCTATATCCTCATTCACTTCCACCAACCTACCCCCAATATGATCATTTAAAATTATAGCTTGTACATGCGTATATATTAAAAGATACTCTACTCGTTTCGCTCGTATAAGAATAACAGTTGTTAGACAGGTTTTTTAACTTCTTAATTGTGTATGTCATTTACTGTCTTGATGTTGGCTATGCTCTTAGATGTGTATATATTAAAAGTCTCCAAAATTGCTTTGCTCATGTCAGTGTTTCGTGGAGCTGTACATATAAATATGAAGGGAGCCTTCACTTGCTATGCTCATGTTAGTACTCATCCCTGCCAGATTTCGTAACTATAAGAACATTACACTTTATTGCGAGGTTCGGGTTCAAAATTATATTATAGACAATAACTGTGGTATTTGTCATCGTAAATAGGTTGGGTTGGTACTATTACATGTAGAATTGAATTCTGCAACTTAATAACTAATTTAGTTGAATAACACATGGGACATGAACAACAAAACCATTTAAAATGACTGCCGTTTTGATATTTTCAATTAAAAGATTTCTGGATTTCAATAGGGTTCTATATGAGCATACTATAGTCCAATATATCAAATTTCATATTCTTATCTTAAATTTTGTTGCCACTATCGTGCTTACATACAGAACAACCAGCATGTCGAAACACAGTTTTTCGGATGCTTGAGAACGTGAAACATGAAGATGAGACAACAATAAAAATGGAGGTAGAAAATTTGGCAATTTACTTAAATTTTTTATATAACCTTCATAAAATTAATCAAATTGGGTAATAAATAAAACACAATATTTCTTTTGTAAAATTCTATAATTTATTTGGTCTAGCCCAAACCAAATAGGCTAGACCAAATAAATTATAGAATTTTACAAAAGAAATATTGTGTTTTATTTGTTAAAATGGAATTCTATCAAGTACCGTCGGTCATCAGTGTAAACAATATAAATTGGGTAATCTTCACTCCCTTTGAAAGTGAACATAAGTAACTAGTAGTGTTAAAACTTCTATTTGATTTACACATATGATGCATTTAATACACTGCCAACTAAACTTGAAACAGAGTATAGTTAGCTATTAAAAGGCTTAGCTTAATTCTGTAAGTTGTCCATCTTGTTGAAGCTTTGTATTAAAATTGCCAAGATTCGTAAATTTAAACTCTATAGGCGCTGTTGTTGTTTTCTTAGTCCACACATTAGATTCTCCCTCTGTCCTTATTAGCCATGTGGGCATAAAGTACGGATGAATATTTTTAAATACTTATTAACTAGTATTTTTTTGTTCTAATTGTGGATGAACATAAATTAAACCATAGTATGTAAATATTTAACTGATATCGGTGAAGATCTATTAATTTTCTGTATTTTTGGTTGTATTTTTAGGTTGGAACATCCATAGTCTCCATGCTGAATGTACATTTAAAAAAAGAGAACAAAGTACATGAATTATGTGCTAAATTGTTACAAAACGTGAAGCCTGACATTGTTTTAGGGGATTTTACTACTCTTCCGGAAGCAGGTAATATTCAATAAAGTTGAAGGGAATACTTTATATTGTAAATATTATCACTTACCTTAATATGTTCAAAGTAAAAATTTTGTTCAATGATATAAATACAGAGTGATCAAAAAGTCTGTATGCACCTAATGATGACAGAACAAAAATAAATCAAATATTTTAAATATTACTTTCAGACAAATACTGCTTTTTATAAGTTTCAATTTTATACATGGTTAGAATTGGAATAACAAATAGTGTTAATGTCGTACTAGGCTGCCAAGTAGCTTTATTGAGTCAGGTAGTGAGTCAAGAAAGAAAATAATGATATCTGTTGAAAAGTGTATGTTACTAGTGGAACATGGGTTTTGTTGTGGTAAAGTAGACACAAAATGTTCAATAACATTTCTAGACACAGTTTCAGAAGCCTAAGATACCTCGTCACATTACATGTGACAGTTAATTCAGAAATTCTGGGAAATCAGTTTTGTGTATGACACTACCAGATCTGGAAGGCCATAATACAGAGAGAGGTAAAGTGTCAGCTATATCAGACTTCATGCTCTAAAGACAAAAGAAGTCCATCAGGAAATTGGTGTAGATTGGTGTCTCGTGGTACAGCCCATAAGGCTACGTTTACACCTTTACAAAATTACAGTTGTGTATGAATTAAAAACTGGCAACACTTCTTAGCGGTTAGTGAACTGCAGTTAGTTTTGAGACTTTTTGACTATAAGGAAGAGAACATTTTTTACAGATGAAACATACTTCAGTTTTTTTAGGGTACATCATCAGGCATAACTTATGTGTCTGGTATATACCCAATCCCCATGTCATGCCTTGGTTGACACTGCATTATGAGAAGAATGTTGCAAAGGCACTTAGTTGGGTATATTGTGTTCTCTGATACTGTCTTCTCACAGTGTACTGTCATAATATTTTGTAATACAATATCATTTCATTGCACAATTGACAGAAGATCAAATTTTAACGCCTACTTTCAGCAGTATACTTTCCGGCCTATTGCTCATACGAGTATGTTATCTTTAGTTAATGTATTTGTGGACAGAATCATTTGGCATTCAATATCTCAATTTTTCACTGTCTGATTTTTTTCTCTTGAGGTGTGATGAAAACTCCCCTCTACCTCAGTGTATTAGAAATATAAGTTTAAGACAATAATTCTCCAAAAGATTGTAATAATTGTGTTTGACATATAAAATATTATTTCGTGAAGTGAAATTAATTTGTATATTTCTCTTAGAGTTTGTAGAAGAAGGCTTCACCAGAGTCCTGCTGGCTCCTACTATTACTAACAGTGTTACTGGCAATGCTATCAACTTTATGGATAATATATTCTTACATAAGAGTGCTGTTTCTAGATACACAGGTAAAGTGTGAAAACAAAAACTCTTATGTATAATTTATGCTTTTAGATGTAGGAGCTACACTCAGGCCCAATTATAGTCCATATGTTTTTTAAATTATTGATTTTCAATTAAAATCCTAATGTTTCATAATTTACAAGGGAACTTAAGACCAAATTTCTAATTTTTAAGACTTATTTAGTAACAGGCGAAAGAAAGAAAAATAATGGTAAAAGTACTAATTAAAAGTCCAAAACATGTCATTTATTACATCAGAGTTACAAAGTCATATCTTCCACACACCTTCCTTGTAAGCATGGGACAACCTCCAACTAGTAATTAATAAAAACAATAAAACAATTAATATTAATAATAAATATAAAATAATAATAGAGATAATCATCATATAATAATAATAAATAATTGTAAAGTGTATCTGAACAATCTCCTAATGAAAAATAATAACAAAATGATTACAAACAATAAACTATGAAATTCAAACTGTGCGCGCCAGATAAACCAACTGACGTTACAGAAGTCCATTCCAGCAGGAAATTGAACCCTGGAGAAACTTCCCATGAGCCTGAGCGTTAGCTTTGCCAAGCGTCTTCTAGAAACGTGGTTTTAGTCAGTCTTTGTCAGGAGCCAGAATGAGACAGTCATGTGGTAGGATGGATGGACAGACTCAAAAATCACGACAAAATGGCGGTGTTAAATAATTAATTGTGGTTAGAAGGAAACTAGCACAACATGGACTAGTATTTCATGAGTAAAGTGAGAAATAAAGTTTGAGTAATCATTAGGAGACAGAACTTGGTTAAAAGGATATCATAAACTTTTTATTCAGATTTTAACATGTTAAGTTGTATACTATCACAGGATAGAATTTAGGTTGAATGTTCATTTAAATTTATATGTAATATGTTCTTGTTTGTCTATAGAATAAAAGGGAGATTTCTTATTTTATAAATATGTCTGGCTAGATTCATTTGTATTTGTATCCACAATGTTGAAATAACTGTAAGTACGATTAAAGTTGCAACCCTGCCCTTAGGTAAAATAAAAATAGTATTGTAAGAACGCAGACTTGCAAACTGAAGTAATTTGAATTGTTGACTAAAAGCTCTTAAAGCATAAACTGAATTGATTAATTGATTAGATGAAAAGAATTGAATAGATAAACGATAATTT
The DNA here is from genome assembly GCA_963513935.1 of Aphrophora alni. NCBI lineage: Eukaryota > Metazoa > Arthropoda > Insecta > Hemiptera > Aphrophoridae > Aphrophora > Aphrophora alni. The sequence continues at coordinate 24,207,440 of OY740771.1, forward strand.
CATTGAATTAACTTACATCCTCAAGAAGGGGTAAAATACAGTTAATACTCACTAGCATTTTTGGTCAATGGCACATCACGTTTTGTCTGTGTGATTCTTCCAAATCTGTGAGACCAAATCTGTTGACAACAGAAAGGAAATTTCACATTCACTTCTCTGTGGCATACCAAGATTCCTTTGTATGAAACAATAATGTAATTATTATGTTATTAATATAATTAATATGGTTTTATAATCAGGCATTTGCCTTCATTTGTTTATATTAAAATTAATACACAACGTTTCAAGACTATAAATCAACTCTCATTATCAAGTATAAAACTAGGAATATAAAAGAGAAAATTACCGACATGGCTTAGTAGGCCATGTTGGAAACTAAAACTAAATTATAATCTTAGAATGAATTCAAGCCTAAAACTAGGCCTGACTAGTCGAAGACTAAATACAAACGTGATCACACATAACCACAATACACAGACCTATACTATACAAAGGACTGCAAGCAACTGATTGTAAATGAATGGAGCCAACAGAAAGTCGTCCCAACTGTTATCAGGGTAAACAACCTTTTGCCCCCTCTAAGAGTTTAGTCCTCGATCACGTTATGATTCCCAAGTGTGGTTTATCTGCAAAATTATCAAACAATTATCGGAAATAATTGTACTATTAGTCAAGCCAGAAGTATACCGTATTTTCTCCTACTACAGGAAAATGTGTCTTAAGAGAAGTTTTTGGTGTTGAGGCGCATAGACCAAATAACGAAGGAATACAAAATCTCGTTTAAGGCCTACAAGTTCTTCCATAAAGATATTGGCAAAAATTAGATTTAATGGACTATCCATTGTCATACCGTATATTGACTGGCGATATATCTACTTGTTTAATTAGAAATAATTACACTTTGCATAATTTAAGGGGGTCCATAATAACGTTTTTAGGTAAGCTAGTTTTTCTTTAAGGTCATTGTAACCTGAGAGCCTACTTTCAATTATTTTTAAAGTTTCCAGAACGGGTATATTACTGAAAAGATTCTCAACATTGAAGCTAATTGACCTATCATCCTTATTTCCTTACATAATTCCACAAAATGTTTAGAATTTTGAACAAAAGAGTTATTACTTTCTACTAAAGGTTTTAATATGCGAAATAGATATTTAGATAATTCTCTGCCTGGAGAATCCCAGGAGCTTACAATGGGTCCGAAAGGGTTGTTAGGTTTCTGGATTTAGGTAACCGATACATATGGGAAGTTTTAGAATAATGTGAAGTTAATGAAGTACGAAGATACTTCATGGAGTTAATGTCAGAAAAATACTTCTTTTACTTTCTAAGTGTGTATGCAATTTTATTTTCATATGTAGTAGTGGGGGTCTTTTATTAGAAGAGTGTTTTTACCAACATTAAGAGTGTCAGAAATTTTACTCTCACACGTTGTGGTATCAAGGATAACTGTGGCATTGCCTTTTCTGCAGGTAAGATTTTCACACATTCGATTCGTTTTAATTCCGACATAGCCTTAATTCTGCCTTGGAAATGTCAATTTGGGGTAGTTTATTTAAGCTAAATGTTGGCTTTACATCTGAATTGTTCGGCTTCTTCCAGTGACATTCATGGAATGGGTGCATTTATTCCAGTAATAAAATCCAACAGTTTAATAGAAAAATGTAGGCTTTTGATATTTTCTTTTCTTGGTCATTAAGCATGGGCTATGAAAGATTAATAACTGAATTTGGAGTATATTCTGTATATTTTGCCGGAATTCTTAATTCATTTTTAACTGAGCTTCAATTTTTAAGTTTGGTAAATTTGTTTTTTGTATAGATTTATTACGTTCTAATTCTTTGTTACATTATTTTTAATGCTTCTGTTTAATTTTTTCAAAGTAGTCTTACAAAGGAAAAAGTTCTTGAATGGAGTTAGTAATATTTTCTGTGATTTATAATTTTTGGAGAGGATGAAACGATATGTTTTCATTTATGAGCTCTTTACTGGTATCTACAATTATTTTACTGGCTTTTTTACTATAATATGGAGATTTTAAACACTAAACATTAACCTATAACAATTAGGACAAGTTTCTCTTGGCTACATGCCTGTACACTATAATATAGGGATTTTAAACACTAAACAGTAATCGATAACAATTAGGACAAGTTTCTCTTTGCTCCATGCCTGTACACTATAATATGGGGATTTTAAACACTAAACAGTAATCGATAACAATTAGGACAAGTTTCTCTTGGCTCCATGCCTGTACACTATAATATGGGGATTTTAAACACTAAACAGTAACCGATAACAATTAGGACAAGTTTCTCTTGGCTCCATGCCTGTACACTATAATATGGGGATTTTAAACACTAAACAGTAACCGATAACAATTAGGACAAGTTTCTCTTGGCTCCATGCCTGTACACTATAATATGGGGATTTTAAACACTAAACAGTAATCGATAACAATTAGGACAAGTTTCTCTTGGCTCCATGCCTGTACACTATAATATGGGGATTTTAAACACTAAACAGTAACCGATAACAATTAGGACAAGTTTCTCTTGGCTCCATGCCTGTACACTATAATATGGGGATTTTAAACAGTAACCGATAACAATTAGGACAAGTTTCTCTTGGCTCCATGCCTGTACACTATAATATGGGGATTTTAAACAGTAACCGATAACAATTAGGACAAGTTTCTCTTGGCTCCATGCCTGTACACTATAATATGGGGATTTTAAACACTAAACAGTAACCGATAACAATTAGGACAAGTTTCTCTTGGCTCCATGCCTGTACACTATAATATGGGGATTTTAAACAGTAACCGATAACAATTAGGACAAGTTTCTCTTGGCTCCATGCCTGTACACTATAATATGGGGATTTTAAACACTAAACAGTAACCGATAACAATTAGGACAAGTTTCTCTTGGCTCCATGCCTGTACACTATAATATGGGTTTTTTAAACACTAAACAGTAACCGACAACAATTAGGACAAGTTTCTCTTGGCTCCATGCCTGTACACTATAAAATGGGGATTTTAAACACTAAACAGTAACTGATAACAATTAGGACAAGTTTCTTTTGGCTCCATGTCTGTACATTTAGTTGTTTGCCTTCCTTTGTGTAGTGTAAGCCTAAATGTGTTGTGGTTTTGTGATCCCATTGTATTTAGTCTTAGCTTTGAATGCTCTGGCCTAGTTTTAGTTTTTAATTCTTTTATTAAGTTATTAATTTAGTTATAGTTTCCAAAATGGCCTTAGACTACCATATTGGTGTTTTATTTTTTTTATGTTCTAGTTTTACATTTGATAATGATAAAACTTGATTTATATTTTAGAAACGTCATCTAATAGTTTTCATATACACAAATGACGGTAATGTCCTATCAGACGTTATTAATAATATGAACAATTCATCATTATCAAATAACTTTAACTATGAAAGTGGCAATGTTATAACCCCCAGTTTGGCAGCCTTTTGTAAAATATTCGGAAAACGTGCCGTCACAGCTAACTTTCCACATCTTCCTGAGTATAAAAGTTACAAGATTTTTAAAAACACAGATGAAAAGAGGAAGAATTTATCTATCAGATAGTGTCAAGGTTTAGTAGACTAAGCTAAAATTAGAACTTGTAAAAAATCAAGAAATGTGATTGTTTGAGTCATAATGTCGACTCACCAACGCTAATCGAGTGAAGCATTCTGCAACAATAACTTCATCCAATTTAATCATATGACATATTTTAGACTTTTGGTTGCATCAAAATGTAAGTTCAGATATTTAGCTATCCAAATTTATTTCTAACAGACGATTTTTATTTGGTGAAAGGTTGGATGGAAAATGAGATGTTTGTACGTGCCTTTATAGCGCTCTGCCACTTCCCGGTAGAGGAAACGTCAGTATAACACAACGAATCAATAAGTTAAAAAATATTGGTAATGTTCTAGACGGTAATGTGTACTGTCTAAAAAAATTACAACACCAGAGTATGTGGCTCAAATGAAAGAAACTGTAAATACACCCACATTGATCAGCTGGGACTTTCTTGAAAGTCCATGGAACGTTTATTAATTGAACTCAAATTTCATCCACGTAAAATCCCAAATAAAAAATGTCTCTGCTGATGACAAAAACAAATTAACTTTTGCAACATGTTTAAGATGATAACAAAATACTCCGATCAAAGGAATTATTAATCATGATTGACGAAGCCTATTTTTATGTTGACAGTTTGTAAAGAAATAAAATGTTTAGTACCGAGCACCTAAAGGTCCTAAGAAAACCATTGAGAAACTGTTACATTTTCCTAAAGTTACTGTGTTGTGGAACCTGTATGGCCAGGTTGGAAGAGGAACTAAGACAGTGAATTTTCAAGTATGTCATCTCCGTTTGTTAACATTAAATGGGCTCCCAACTCATAATACTTGTCCATTAATGGTTTCTTCTTGTGGGAATATTTGAAAGATAGGGTATATTGGAAACGTCTGAGGACTCTGTAGAAGTTGTGAGAAGCCATCATTAAAGAAGTTGGAGACCTATTTGCAACATGTATCTAGGAGTGCCTGCAGCAATACATTAATTGTAATAGAGCCATCTTAAAGAGGTTTTGTTTGTTAAACATGGTTTTGTAATTTTAAGGTAAATAAATGGCAAGTTTTGTACTTTTAACTGATATATTTACCTCTTCTTTATCTGTCTCTTAACTAAAAGCTTTTAATATTTGGTAGTTGGGCTGTAGAGCACTGCAAAGATGACAGATATCATTCTAAAAACCTCTTTTTTGCACTCAGAGGGCTTCAAAACAGATATAACCACACACAAACTTCTCATTGCTTTTTTAACTTTCACATAACTTTTTCCATACTACTAAAATTAAAAAATATCTTTTATTAAAACTTTATTCATCTCTTTTAGGTATCTCCGGAATAGTAAGACAGGGATTGAATCATCTAGCTATACCTCGAGGATGGTCATGGGGAGGACCTGCCAGTGAACACTGTCCTGTTTGGTGTGAATTATACTCGTAACTATACATGTGGCATCCAAGGTTTTTGAATATCTCAAATTTGCTTTAGAAATTTACAGTACGGATAGTCCCAGCTGTTCTGGTATTAAGATTTACTTATGCCGACTAAGTTATTGTCACAATCCTTGAGAGGATTCAAGGAGGTTCACGTGTGTGGAGTATCAAACATGGTGAAGAGTTTTTTATAATCACCAGGAGCACTTCTCTTTGCTGTTGAAAAATTTTCAGCTCTGTCTCATTCTAAGGAGACCTTCAAGGTGTTACTTCATTGGTCGTAGTTCACTCTACTTACACATGTGGTTTGTTAGTATGTCACTTATTTTGATAGTTTACTTATTTAACATTTTTTAATATTCTAATCTTTCAAGTTTTTTGTTTTCTCTTTATTAAAATTTTGTTCAATTTATAAAATATCCTATTAACTGATATGGCAACTTTTTGTTTTAAGAAAATTAATAGTTTTATATAATATCTATTTACTGTATTGTTACCAGTTTTCAAATATATATATTTACTATTTATTATGGGGAAATGTTTCGGGGAGGGCCACGTAAAAATGTTGGATTTATTTACAATGGAATTAAATCTTGATCTATCAACTGCCAATAAGCTACACTTGTTAGTTTTGTCCAGCAAATTTGGATAAATATATTATGTTCAGTATTATTTTCTTGCAATTTGCAAATTAATTTTTTTCCAAAGTTTTCATTCATATAAAATTTATCACATTTCCTTATTGTATTCCTTAGAGAAGATAAAAATTCATGTACATAGCTATAAGTAAGTCAGTTCGTCTATCACATGAATCTTAACAAAAGAAACATTTTTATTGCCTTTCATTCTATCCCTTTCACCCATTCTTCCACACTGCCTTCTCTATATTTCCTCCTCCTCTCTGACTGCTTTATAGATTTGTTCTTTTTTTAATTTTCCTGGACATATTCTTTTTAAATGATAAATTGAGATTTTACTGTATGTAAGTAAATATATAATTGTAAAGCATATCATTTTTGCTTCAGCTGTTTTTGTAGCTGATATGTCTCTTACGAAATGTAAGATATAAGAAAAACTGTATAAATAATATTTATTGAATCTTTTAAGTGTACATCTATTTGCTTGGTGTTAATAATTCAGTGCCTCATTGATTATAAAGTGTCTAACTTTTCGTTATAAATTTATAAACCTTAATTTTAGTTTAAAATTTATTATTAGTAAGAAATAAATCTGTTTTGAAGTTCCCGATTCTTCTAGTGATTAGAGCTCTCGCTTTGTTTGCAAGAGGTTCTGGGTTCAATACCAATGTGGGCTTTATGATATTGAGCCAGTATCATTAAAAATAGGTAGCAAATTCTGGCTACAAAAATTAGAATAAAGGTGATGGAAATTCAGTGTGCTGATTTCATCTCTTTGAGACCTAAAATTATTAAATAATTGCATATGAAAGAAAAACATTGCATATGATTGTTTTTAAGGTTTCTGTCAAATGGTTTTCTTAATTATTTTAACAAATATGACTGACTGAGGAAAAACAAATTATTAGATGATCAAATTTTGACTTTGCTTTCCAAATGGTGATTGTTCTATTGGCATATTTTTTACAAAAACGACTGATTTCACATAGTTTTTTTTTCTTTGTAATGTTTTATTAGAGATTATATAAAAAAATATATAAGCCCAATTATAATTTGACATTATTTATGCTCTTTTCCCCCTTTTTTCTAAGGTGATGATGCATTCAAACAAAGGGAAAAATATTGTACATCCAAACTTTTAAAATATTTCAAGTTAATGAATTAAATTAAAATTTATTTCCCTTTTTAACCCTCATGAACACACACCAATTTTCGAGACACAAACACACGCACGGGGTGTTTTCCACCCCACACTTTAAATTGCTTTTTTTTTTTTTTTTACAAATGTAAGTGTAAAAATGCAGGTTTTTGTATTTTTTTGTTAACCACTACATTTTTTCATAATAATTAAACTTATTTGAGATATATTAAAAAACTCTATAGTGGATTAAATAATTGTTGAATGAACAGTTACATTTTTCTTCTTTATTTTAATTTATCGTTAAAATAGACAATTAATGTTAACAATACTAAAAAATAATAGTGTTTTTACTACAATCGGGTTATAAGACTGAGAAATGAAGCAACTGAAAGTATTTTGACATAGCTTTATTATACACATTTATTATAAAATTACCATCAAGTATTGGTCAATTTAGACAGCTGTTTTTTAAATTTTATGAAACACTTTATCCAAAACCTATAATTTTTATTGTTTTTTTTTTTTTTTTTTTTTTTTTTTTTTTTTTTTTTTTTTTTTTTTTGTAAAATTAAACTAGAGTATTATGCAAATAGATACATAAAAAAAAAAATTAAATTAAATTATAAAAAAAAAAAATACATGTTACTTAGCCACTAACCAACATTGCTTTGCGTGAAGTTGAAATTAATTCTGGCTACTCTTTCTTGACACAGAATATGTCCCACACAATTTGTCGACCACGTCAATGCCACCTTTGTTGTGATTGTAGTCGGTTATGATGACAGGTTTCTGCTCTGGGCCGGTTTCCATATCTATTTCGTCATCATGTTGCATTGTTGAACCCAATAGGACTACCTTTCCTGGCTTAGGCGTATAGAAAACAATAGTCATGTCATTTGTAAATGCAAACAAACTTGCGTGTCTTTTTCTCTCTATAGGCAATTCTTGTTTATTCCGACGTAAAGTTCCGGTGCAAGTTAAGTTGTGGTTATTTCTTTAGATCTTTCATCAAAGGAATGCTCATGAACAAGTTATCTAGAAATATATTTCTTCCAGTACCTGTCACAGGAGTAATTAATTAATCTTTTGACAACATCCGCTGCAGAATTAGATATTTGAAATGACCCATTAGGCTGCTGGCCGGCATACACCTCCATATTGCAGGTGTAGAAACGAGCGTCTGCTAAATCCAAATATTTTAATACCGTATTTAGCGGGTTTGCTTTTGATGTATTGCCTGAAGGGGCATTTTCCACGGAAAGGTTCAAGTTTTTCATCCACAGTCATGTAATCTGAAGGCAAAACCCATTTTTGAAATTACTAATTATCATTTCAAATACATCCCTTATTGGGGCCAACTTATCAACAGATTTCCTAGCCTCTCTTGTATTTATATTATCAAATCGAAGGCACCTCCTTAGTAAAAAATAAAATCTATTTATTCCCATTACTATAGGAAAGAATTCTATGCCTTCTCCATCAGTGCTCCATAACTCTTTTCGGCTTAGATGGTTTACTCTCATGGCACCAGCAAAATAAATAAGTTTGAACAAAGCACTAATTTCTTCCCTGTTTGTAAGATTAGCATCTCGATCTCGAGCAAACTTGTCACGTATATTGTTTATATACAAATTTGTGCAAGTTACAATACTGTCTAACATGCTTTCGTCTATCATACACAACCACGCATCAAGTGGATTTTTGGCCTCTTTAGCAGCTGCTTTTACTGTAGGAAGATGTGTACTTACAATATTATGAGCTCTTATCCTTGTATTTTGTGGTGGTGGTTGTTTCTTTTTTCCCTATATAAATCTTGAGTCTGTGAGCCAATGGTAGTTTGCTATCACTGTCACTTTCATCACTGCCACAGTCTTGTTCAGTGTCTGTATCATGATCACTTCCAGTAAACTGTCTTGTTCCGCATCACTAACTTCACCAACAATTGATTTATTGTCACTTAAACACTCGTCCAAAATGGACAGAATCCTCGCTTGTTCTCTATCCATTTTCAGAGTTTCTTTTAATACTCAACTTAAAACAGAATTTACCCAGGGTAATACACCCCACAACAGAGTAAGACACCCCAGGCCGAGTTTAGCATTGTTCACTGGGTGACAGCAGTGCTCAAACTGGTTGACCTTGTGCCAGTGAGTAGAAGGAGAAACAATGGAAAGGTATCTTGAAGGGCGCCAAAAGAAACAAAATACGTTTAAACATAATAAAGAAAAGAGACTGCCTGGGGTGGATTCCAGTCTTCAGTCTTCTTCTTAACTCTACTGATTGAGAAAGTGAACAGTGTTTACGAAATATTTCAAAACTTTAGTGTTTTCTTACTTATGTACTATTAGGTAAACCAAGGACCATTTCCAAGGTAAACCTGTCTCCTGTCCATACAAAATCTAACCAATATATATATATATATATATATATATATATATATATATATATATATGTTACAGCTAAAGTAATCTATTATATATAATATCCAAACAATATGTATAATAGCTAGCGAATTTGGTCAAAGTGATTAATAAGACTTTATTTATCACTTTATCAATCCATTATAAGAACTATTTTACTGAAATCAGTAAAAGTGATAATAATACTGTATTAATCAGTTTTTCTAGCTGTTATGTATAATAATAGTTGGTTCTGGGAAAAGTAATAAAACGGAACGATTTTGCATTATGTTTAATATCTTACCAACTCAAAATATTCAAACAAAGTATGTATTACCTTATTACAGTACCCTCAGACTAGAAGTGTGTCTGTTGTAATGGACGTGTCCTCTCTTCTACTTGTTTCCCTAACCTGACTTGACGGTACAACCCATTCCAAGAAAACTAGGTACACAAATTACTGCTTAGCTACAAGTTAATTCTTAAAAGTTTAATTTTGTAAACGTTTTATTCTTATTTACACCGATAGGCCTAAAAGAAACGAAAGTTGGGTAGCCGTTTACAACAGAAGCATTTGAGGTCTATATTTTTTAATTGGGGTTGTACCACTGAAAGCAAACTCAACAACCGAAGTGTGGGAGCCTCTCTTTTTCTCTCCACTCCAGGCACATTCCTACCTTGAGGATACTGTATTATGCTCAATACATTCTCCATTGACATAAAAACTAAGTGTAATGTTTTTAAAATTAAGAATATTAAAATATTAATTTATTCGTATGTTTAACATATTCTTCATTATTTATTAAGTTTTTATAACTAACAAGATTTTTTTGATACATTAGTATTAATTTATTCTTATGCTTAACTTTATAAAATAAGCTTTTTGTAATGTTGTTTTAACAAAGAGTATTTAAAAGAAGAAAAAAAAGGTATTAAGAATGTAACTTATTCTTGTGTTTAACACATTCTTCTCTGACATGAAAAAGAGAAGATACTATCACATCATTTATTTTATAATTTTAAGAATATTTCAAACACTGTTTGTATTCACCTATGCTCTAAACATTCTTCATTGAATTGGAAAAGAAATACATTTAAACAGTCTTTGAAAGATATTTCAAATGTATGTAACACGTGGAAAGTAATCCAGTTACTTTGACTAACTCGTGTAAGCTATTATTCATAATGTCTAGTCAAACTGATTAATATTTGAAGATAATTATTACTTTAGTCAAATCGTACACTAACCATTATGAATTAATTATTAGCTAGTGAATGTAGTCATTACATATAATATTGAGACATTATACATAATAACTGATTAATCACAATGACTGTAACATATGTATACATTATATACTATATATATTATAACAAATTTGACTTCAACACAATTAGAATTTTAAGTTGTTCTTTAATTATTCATAACATTACGTTTTAAAGTCATTTACATTAACCCTGGAGAGGGCGCGTTAAAAATATAACGTGAGGAGGCGCTCACAGTCGTTTTGACCAGGATGTAAAAAAATGCAACAGATCACTTACAAATGAAAAAGTATTACTTTATTAGCATTTAATTACAACTTATATATATTAGCAGTCTATTAGCAGGTATGTGGAGGGAGGAAGCTCTACACAGCTTTTGTATAGATATTTTAAACTTTTTGTAAAAACCCGGTCGAAAAGACCAGGGCGCGCCCCCTCCAGGGTTAAAAATCAATTATTGTCCAATCTGATGCACTTTATACTTATACACTAACGTCTTATCCTACTACTTATTCTAAGTACATAGTTAAAATAAAATTCTAATTCTACCATGTCTTAACCTAAATAAAGAAATAAGAGTGCATCAAATTTTTACTTTTAAATTTATTACTTTTAATTTATTATTATAAAATGCTCCGGCTAACTGAAATGTACTATTATTTTAATTTAATTTAATTTCTCTTTACGGGTTCGTGAGGTTCTTTGGTGACTATAATTTACATATAAAATATAATTTGGTGGTAGTTTATTTAATTCAGATTGTCCATTAATTTTTACTTATCGCTTGGAAGTTTTATCGCTGCTCCGATGTTCCTGGTTCCGTTGTTCCTGGTTCCGTGCACGTGGTTCCCATGTAGACTGCCAGTAGATGGATCGATTTGCCTTGATCTTTTCGACGAACTTCTTTTCTTCTTTCACTTATTTCTCACTCACTTTCGTGACGACGATTACTTTAATTTTTTGTATTAATATTCCTGTTCAAACACTTTTATAACGACGCAATTTATCACACACTTCTATGACGATGATTACTTTTAAACTTATAACGACGATTATCTTTAAAACTTATAACAACGATTATCTTTTAAACTATTCTTCGGAGATTACTATTAATACTTATATTTAAAAAAAAACGACGCAGATACTATTTTATTTTTACTTTTGATCTCGGCTAAATCTTTCACAATCGATCTTCTTTTCTACTAAAGAAAACACTTGTTCCGGGACTCCCTCCTTTAATCAGTAACAACCAAAAAGAATGAACCCCGTGTGCTTCTCTTCCACCCCTATATATAGGTTCTAATTTCAAAATGCTTTCTTGCGATCCTCTTCCTTCATTGGCTTATTTTAAATCTTTTACGTTATTCTGGAGTGAAGCAATTTATTTCATTGGTCCATTTCAAACATTTTCGGTTGAAGGCATTGACTTTTGGAATGGTTTATTTGACTTTTTGAGATCTGTGACAAATGTTAGAATAGTTTTTCTAGCTGTCAACCCTTTCAACTCTACAATTTATGGCCTGCCGAGCACTGACCTTTTGGGAGCCCTCTATTTCGTTATAATATATATATATGATATGATATGATATGACATTACAACTATCAAAATATTAATATTTTAATACAAACTAAAATGACCTCTATAATGTCATATATGATTCAGAAATCTTGATATTTGATGTTTACCTCGACGGTTAAAATGTAGTCACAGTCTCGTTAACTAACACCATGTCATAATTTTATATTAAATTTAATGGTTAGAAATAATTACACTCTTTTGTAATTTTTATGTCGAAATTTCATGGTTAAAAATAGTTTCCACTGAAAAATATTGTTTTGGGAGGGCTTTAAAAGTGATTCTTTTAGAATAGAATATTAGTTACATGATAATTGAACGTGAAGTTGTGAATTCCTGTGGCTATAAGAGTATAAAATTATATATATTTGGTTTTTCGTTTTCAATTTTTACGAAAATTAGGTTTATAAACAGTAAACCTTCGATATGGGAACTTGTCCAGACACATCACAAAGCGTGCTGTTTGAGCATTCTGCCATTTCCAGGGTTCAATTAACAAAAAAGGTTTGATAATGTACTCAAATAAAAGAAATTGAATACACATAGAGTATCGCTTTCCACTCAATGACAATCTCGCTCACAAAGTTTAATACAGACTAAAAATATTAGTAGGCAAACAACGCATTAGGATAAACACGTGGAGTTGATTTGACAGATGTCACAACGTACATGTTTCTCATTGGCTTGTACAGTATTTTTAGATGAGGGGTGGGGCTTTATTTGTCTAAATGAAAAGTTTTCAGTAAGGAAACACAACCCTATTTCCAAGAATTGAAGACAACAGTTTCCTATGAATAAAACTACTTTGTACACAACCCAATGAAATGATCTTCACAACTGCAGCTTTTTTCCCTGTGTGATATTTAAAATCTTTATAGCGTCTTAAAACCGTACTACTGTATACAGTTTTATTTCAGGTAGCTACTGTATAGATAAATCAATGAAGTTTTATGCATGAATATTAAATTTAAAATGTCATAATTTCGTAATACTCGGATTCACATCGGTTAATACGGAAACTTGTTTAACATTCTTTTGTGCGCCGTTTCTATTTTTTTCAAAGTGAACTTCCGAACATTTTTTTTGACTGCCTCGGTTAATCCGGAACTCAGTCGGGGCTTGGATAACAGTGTCTCTACTGTACTTTTATTTTTGTTTAATGTTACAGTATTCATTAAATTTGGGTAATTTTCTTATAAATGTTTTTAATGCTCCCTTTGTTATTAGTGAATGTCCAATACACTCCCTGTAGTTTGACATTTTGATACTTCGACACCCCCTAAGTCCACAAAGTGACGAACTATAAAAATTTTATTGTATTGTTATTCCTATGAAAAGTAAGATTTGAATTTCGATAACAAAAATTATTTAAAATATCAGTACCGTAAACTGTTATATATTTTTACCATTTTCTTCATTTATGGACACACACTCACATGTGTAGAGTTATATGATTTTACTAAAAGGTGAATATATAAGTAAGTAAATTGGTTAGATTTTGTATGGACAGGAGACAGGCTTACCTTGGAAAATGGTCCTTGGTATTACCTAATAGTACATAAGTAAGAAAACACACTATAGTTTTGAAATATTTCGTAAACACTGTTCACTTTCTCAATCAGTGTGTTTTCTTACTTATGTACTATTAGGTAATACCAAGGACCATTTTCCAAGGTAAGCCTGTCTCCTGTCCATACAAAATCTAACCAATCTAATAGGCTATGTGCCCTATTAAATTCTAACCTTAGTAAGTAAATTGTAACAAATAAAAATAAACTTCGTTTGTAGATTTTAACTTAGGTCTTTGTCAATAAAATGAAAATTTCCATGATGGAGACCATGATACTTAGAAATTTGCTTTAAAAAAAAATCATCAAAATATTATCAAATGAATCCTTCCATTGTCTCCTAGATGTGTCGTAGTCACAACAATATACTCAGAACTTGGATAAATTCATTTTTTGGAATCATCAAAACAGATTTATTTATTCAAACTCCAAATTTATATCATCATAATTATATGAACGTTTCTGTGGTACAAATATATGATAAACTATAAAAATATTTTTTCCATGTAAATTTATAAGAGTAAATTAATTGCAAATATTCTCTTGTAATAAGTTTTACTTTTTCTTTAGAAGTTTTTATATACAGTACTAACCAATAAGACAATATTAAATACAGTACTATTTATCCATTTCTGTGCTTCTTTTTTTCAATCAAGACAAGCGAATAAATTGTATCCTAGTTTATATCATTGTTATGAACCTTTGGTGCTTTGAAAGTAATAATTACTTATATTTTGTATTATCTATTAGTTAATGTGATAAACAAATTTTTGTTCTAAAAATAGTTTATATTATATATTAATAAGAATATTTATTTTGTAGTGTGAAGTTTTTTACAAAAATTAATACAAGTAATAGTAAGTATTTTTTATAATAAATTCTTTCAAATTCTAATAATTTTACAACTGTATATAGACCAGACGACAAACGTCAAGAAACAGCATTTTTACAAAATCAGTACTAAAATCTTTGTATGTTGATAAGTCTGTATTTTATTTAAGCAAATGCAACAATCTTGCACAGTCATCTACATTTAATGTAAATAAATTATACACAATTTTTTTCTAATAATAAGTTTTATCTTTTGAAATGATAAAATCTTTCTTTTTGAATTGAATAGGAGGTGTATTTTTGTTCTGTAGTTTTGTTAGGCTGATACATTCAGTTTAGTGTAAGGTCGAGGGTCATATCCAGATTGAAACTTAGGAGTCAGGGCAATGGACACGGAGGAGGTAAGGTATTATTGTTGTATTATATAACAAAAAGTGTCAGCGCAAATTTGTATTAGTAAATCAGGAAACTGAGTTAGTTGTATACTACAAACGGTCTCTACACATATTTACTTGCCTCGAAGCTGCTATTACAATTTCTTGCTATCTCCATTTTGAAGGTACTGTATTAGCTGTTCAAATTTAATTGAAAATATTTTAGATACTGTATAAACTTAATAATATAATACCTTACAAGAAAACCAAGGCATTATTAATGTAACTTTATTAAATAATAATTTAATTTTGTTTAAGTGTAAAAGTAAAATTTGCGATAACAGTTTTGTGTTATTGTTATTTTTGAATGGTACACCTTAGTGATAAAAAAATCTATTATTTTGTAATACTAAATTATTAAAAAATAAAAAAATTTATCTCTTTGAACTATACTAAATTAATTTTGCCTGACAGTTTAGACTTCTAAAGAATATTTTTCTTATTTTATTTTTATTTGAAGACCTATTGAAATTCTCATGCAAAGTGCTAGTTTGTAAATAGAAAATAAACATAAATTAGAATAATATATTGGAGCATTTTCTTAAGTTAGGGTATTGCTAAGAATTATTCTAATCGTGATCGATAAAAGGAATTTTTATATAATTCAGGATGACATTTATTTTCTCCTTAAATCCTAGGTTAACAAGTTTCCTAAAGCAAAATCCAAGCTTATGAATATTCCTTGACTATTTCCTTTGCTAAGGAAATAGGCAAATCCTAGGGAGTTTATTCTTATAGTATAAGGCAGATATTGATGAATGTAACATAGTCATAGTAGGTTAATCATAATTACTAGGTGGTTTTTAGCTATTTCTGAAATTTTTGAGGGAAAAAAGAAGGCACAATATAGTCAGTTCTGTGATGGTTTCTGAAACTTTTCAAAATAATATAGATAACTGTATTATAGTGCTATTTCACTGTTGTTAAAATAATTATAATAAATCAATTACATTATCATGGTATTAATTTAAGTTAATAAAATTTGTTAAAATATTCAATTTCAAATCTATTCTTTACTAATGTAATTTCAAACTCCAGGCTTGATGAAAAGATATGGACTTAAGAGCATGGTACCTAAGAAGAAAAACATTCAAAAAAGAAATCCACAGTTACAAAATCTTTCTGATACAGCATCCACATCTTCACAAACCAGTTAGATTGACATTCAAGCCTTAGAAAAATAGCTAACCTGGGTAACAAATTGTAGGATAACATCTTCTCCAATTTCTCCAGTGCCTAACAATCAAGACCTTCTTGGATAATAATAACAGAATAGAACATCTATATCAGTTACCCATTGCAGATAGCTAGATTTCATAAGACTTATACCACCACATTATCCATGTCTGCCCAGAAGAAAGTTTATTAGATCCTAACTAGCATAAAAGTACTAATTCAACTCACTAAAGTTGCTCAACTGCAAACTCTAGCAACATTAGGCTTGAATATCGGCTCACCTATTACTTCTTATGATCAATAAGACTCCATATTTGACTGCCCTAAACTTTATCCACTTGCTTCCCATCTAAAAATTTATGAATTACAATTCTTTTCAATCGTGTATGAAGTTACTCACATTGAAAAGAAGGGATACACTTGATGTTGAAATAATCCCAGTCGCTGTATCCAACTATCTAATCTTAAAACATGGAGCATAAAAGTATTTGAAGTGAGTTAACATATTGTATATTGCCAATACAAGGATGACAACTATTACAGTGAGAATTTGGTGTCTTAACATTACAGTATTGTGACTAAGAGGTTCCAAATCCCCACAACTTTGGCCATTTGTAGAATATAATGATGGAGTAGGTTGAGGTATTGAGAGAGAGAGACAGGAACCCATAGATAACCAAAGTCAATAAGACTTTACAAGCTATGAATGACTTTAATCAAAAATATTTGTTTTACTATAATAAATTCATACCATTTATTAATTTAAAGGTCCTAGATTTAGGATTGTTATTAACTGCTTTAAGATTTTGTCATCTGGTCTGTAATTTAAAGGAAGAACAAAATTCATAAGTTACTTATTGAGTATTAAAATCTGTACAAAGTTGTTTATAATTTCTAAGTTGTATCTCTAGTCTTATAGGTTGGTTTATCCTCAATTCTGGATTGTTTTGATTTAACAAATATTGATGTTTTATTTTATGATTATTATTTTGTAATATATTTCATATTCCTCCATTCTAAGAAAGGTTTGAACTATATTTTCTGTGTGTTAAAGAAAACAATTCAAAATATATTGTAAACCAACACAAATTGGTAAAATCTTACATCATAACAGCATTTGAAGTCATAATATCATCGGTATGATTCAATTGTGTAATTAAAGTACTTATCACTAAAGATAAGAAAGATGAAATGAAAATCATAAAATATATAGCTGGAGAAAAAGGAAATAATATTGACTTAATTAATATGTTAAACAATAAAAACAATATGAAAAGAAGGATAATTTCATAACCATTAAATACATGAAAGATAAATTGGGCTGTTAAACAAAGCACATTTTGCAGAAACAAGGTCTTAAACCAAACTAATAACAGCCCAGGTAAATGGTTAAATAAAAATGTTAAAAAGTTGTGAAAATTTCTTGGGTTATGAAAACCAAATGATGTAATTCTGGGTAGGAAATAAATGATGTCTCAAGAAAGGAGAATTTTTTGGTTTATGTTTTACAAATTCAACTTTAGAACCAGCAATAGATCTTGTGTGACATTAACAAGGGATTTACTTTGAACTGTTTAGAATTCCAGTAATATGATTTTGTCGTCGCTAAATTTACAATAAGAAAAATATTTATTTATAAGCTACCTATTAAGTATTACAAATTGTACAAAAATCTTTTATATCTAAATTGTTATGATAATTTAATGTGAAATATTATTTTTAAATACTTCAAGATTAAGCTCTATAATATATATATTTAAATAATACATTGAAATTAGTAAGTTTTATATTGTATTTTATATATCTAAACAATCCTATATAGTTATATATATATTATTTATTTTCTACTACAATGCTATAGAATTGTGTAGGTGCAAGGCAATTGTGTATATTATTATAAATAAATAAATATATTATGTTAAATAAAATGATTGGTATTCAAATTTAGTACCTATACCGGTTGTACAAAAAGTCCCACACCGGTTTAATATTTTTTGTTTAAATGACATTGGAAAGCTGAAAACCTGGACTTACACTATGAAACGAAAGAACTATTCTTGCACACCATGAGTGAGAGTGTAGGACCAGGGGGGGACGTCCCATAAGGAGTACAAAGAAAATCTTAAATGGAAGCATAGGCGGAGTTGTACATCATTTTAAAGGGCTATACTGGCAGAGTTTAATGCCACAAACCGCACTTCAAAAGGTTAATCCAGAACAAAATGATAGATGTTCAAAGATTTTACTTGGTTGTAGAAAGACATTTTATTAGTAGCTACTTTCATAGCACATTAATAAATCAAAACATGAATGCTGCTATAAATACTGCATGAATACTGAAGAAATTTGTTAATTGTTGAGATCACTTTTAATTTTATTATTCATCCATGTATGTACTTAGTTCACAAATTAAAATAAACAAACTTGCAGAAGTCCATACAAAAATTATTCGTTCAGTGTCTTTATGACTGGATTATATTGTGAATAAATATATGTAAGTTTCATATCTAAATATAATTTTAATATTTATGTTCATCTCCATGTCTTGACACCAACATTGTAATTATTTTTTCTATATATAATAAGGCTTCCACTTGTTTAACTTTTGACAGTGACTCTGCTAATACATTAGTACAAACCTTAGTAGTTCTATTTTAATAAGGTTTCAACAAAAAGTCCTGTACTCCAATTGGTAGCTCTGATGATTCTTATAAAATTTAAAGTCTAAATTAATTATTACTACCTTTACTTGTATTTAATAACTTATCCATTGTGCCTCATAGTTGCTAATATTAAAATAATCTCGCCTTCGATTTGCTTGTCTTTATTCGATTATGGTAAATTTTGTAATTACAGTACTTATATTTATAAGTTTCGTTTTGTCACTGTTTCAACCCTCATGGATACAAGTGTTCTGATATTATATTGTAATTGATTGAGGGGGGGGGGATGACGCAAATATGTTGACTGGAAAACATAAATCTTTCAAAATTGGTGCAATCTCAAATGATCACATCACTATTTGACTATATACATGACAATGAATTCTGATTGACAAGTCTGGAAACAAACCAGACTCAATGTGAAAAATATTCACTTAAGTAGTATTTAATGTAACAGCAGATATTTCTTGTTGAAAATCCATATTCAAGGATTAAATAAAGCTAAAGTTTAAAAACTATTTTAATAATATGAGCTACAATTGTTTCGCCTTGTGAGTCCGATGATGCCGCAAGGCGAAACAATTGTAGCTCATTTATATTATTAAAATTATTTTGAAACTTTAGCTTTATTGCTTTATAAAGTAGTATACTGATGGATCCAGAACCCTACTTTATTAAGGTAGGTGTCCAACCGTAGTTAATATTCATGTTTCACTTGCATAAATCCTGCTGTTTGCTTAGATCCATAACTCTTCACATATAAATTTGGCATAGCTTTTTGTAATTTCTTTTAATTAGTTGAACAGATTCCTCAAATCTGCCAATCTTGAATTCTGTCCCCAGTTAATACTTTATGTAAAATACATGTAATCTCAAAGTCTATTTTTTATTATTACATTGTTTTCTATATAGGCTATTATGGCAATCTCAGAAATCCAAGGTTATCTTGTGTTAGATCCCTATCAGATTTTCTCTTCTCCAACTTTTGTTCTTTTCCGATCCTGATGCTTATTAGAGTATTCAAGGGTGAGAGGTTTTTATACTTTTTTTTTCTTTTTCCGTGCTTTATTATTTTTTTTATAAGGCAATAAATGACAGAAGTGTTCGGCTTTAAAAAATGGAAAAATCTACAAACTTTGTGATAGTAAAAAAGAGAGGAAGTGTTATAAATACAGAATATTAAAAATATATAAATTAGAAATATCCTCTACAAATTTTTTGTGACAAGTTCATTAAAAAAAAAAAAACTTTAACAAATTACAGTATAATGATTAATTAACAAGTCTGGAAGGTGATAGTGAACTGAAAATTACAAGATTCTTTTTTTTTTATCTTAAAAGAAATTATAATTATGAAAATATTGTAAAATTCAATTTTTCGTATTAACTCCTAATAGTTACAGTTTATTAATTGATAATTTTTGTGTTTTCTGGACTGTGACATATATCATTTGTGTTTTTTTATTTTCGAATAAATGTCCATTATATATAGTTAAGAAATTCATCCCCACATTTTGTACAAAATAAATGACACCTTATTTTTAGCTCCTAGCCCTCAAGGGCTTAGTGTAAGTTACATGATTGTCAATCCCGAGGATTCTTGCTGAACCTACACCTCTTGGATTAGATCTTTAATCTTTCCTATCAGGTCTCTCTTGACCCTTGATATCTTTCGATCCTGACACTATTAGAATAGTCCAAGGCTAAGGGTCTTTATTTATGTTCTTTTCTTCCTTTTTTTATAAGGTGGTGATGATGACGGAGAGGTCTTTACCTACAATAATACAAATTTTCGTTCCCAGTTTATACACAAATATAATATATTACATGATTTACAATAATTACAGTATAATACCAAGTTTAATAGTTTAAAATTTGTAATTGCGTGTTTTGCTCTCTAATAATGTATGTATGGATCATTTTCTAAAACAATTTGGGGTTTTATAGATTTTACGATCCTAATTTGGACTAGATTCAAATTGGCTTGACGTTTTTCAAATTTCTTGGTAAGTTGTTCAAGAATTATAGGGGATACCCTAAATAAAGTCTTTGTATTACAGTGCAATTTTGATCAATTTTAGAAATGAGCTGATTATTAATTATAATGGATATATTCCATTCTGTGAAAAGTTTAATAATAATACAGTTAAAATCACTGCAATTAGAAAAAAGTTAAAGCCATGGAGAAACTGGGGTACTACCACATACCAGCTTGTAAAAAGTAGCTCTTCTTGGTTATTGAAATTGATAATAGATAGCGTTAATGTACAGTTTGCTTCTTGGAGAAAGTTGGGCATACAGCATTCCTTCAGGTAAACATAGCAACATATCCTAAACTTCAATATTACTCCAATCGGTACAGTTATCCGTAGTCTTGGTCTGTAGCTGTACTCTGTATGGCTCCGAAGGTCTAAGTTAATTTTATGTTATGAAAGTTAAACCAACAGGAAAATGAAAAGTTATTTGAATATAAGGACGGGTGTTTGTCTGTGTTTTTGTCAAATGAATTAGTATTAATTTGTTCCATGTAGGTTTTAAATCTTTGAGTATCGTGCAAGGCCATTGCTTACTTTCATGCCTTGGTGTCAATGTTTGTGTTGAGGTAGCATTCATTTCTTATTTCACTTTTGTTTTAAACTGTTTGATCATTATGAAAAACTGTATCAATATTGATATCAGGATATTATACAATTTTTCGTAGTACGTATACAATTTTAGGTTATCCATATTTTTGTCACGTATATTATTGTGCTAGTGTGGTAATTTACTTGAGGTTTATTTCGTTAATTATTGTGCATAGTGGAGTGGAGTGAAGTTATAATTATTCGTATAGTTTAAAAGGAAATGTTTTTAAGTGTTGGCAAGAAGAAACGTAGCTGGGAGGAATATTTTTATCGAAACATGTGGAAGGAAGAATGAACCTGGATGTCGATAGCCTGGTAAGCCTAATGTCAACATAACCTTAAAATGCTTTGAGACGATTTTTATATCTGAATTAAAGTTAGACCATGGCTATGTATATTTTAACACACGGGAAGGATTATGAACTATAAATTTTATACATTAGTCAGTCCTCACACATAAATTTGCTCATTATCACTTTGTTGTCTTATTTTAACTCTACTTAACTAACCTCTCATCTATTGAGTATTATTTTACAGATCCATCTCTTGTCTCAATTCTACAATTAATGGCACACTATAACTTTCAAATTTCTCTTAAAATTGTATACATTATCTCGCATACAGAAAATTATATATTTTCCATAAACTTAGAATTTTTTTTTTTATAATCAACACAATTTATAGATCATTTCTGTAAATTTTAAAAAAATAGTAAAGTAGTTCTGGTGTGCACTTATCATCTTGCAGCTAATAGATGATCAATGAGCACTGTGGTGAATGTGAACACTATAAAACACTGAAACCCCTACCACAAGTTTGGTACAATAACACAAACACATAAAATATAATAAAATATTTATTTGCCTTATGTTATTATAATTCCCTGATGTACATTTCCATAACCAAGTTACCATCATCTGAGGGATCTGAAATAATAGTCAAGTTTTAGTATTATTTCAGATCCCTCAGATGATGGTAACTTGGTTACAGAAATGTACATCAGGGAATTTATTATAATAGGCCTAACATAAGGCAAATAAATATTTTATTTTATTTTATCTTGCAGCTGTATAGTAACATCTTTTAAAGGACTGGTAAGAAAAACTAATTTCTAAAGAATAATGTCCCATGAAGTTTAGTAATATATATTTATGAATGTAATTTACTCGAATTTCTTTGACTAAATAATTCTGGTTTTATAACTTCATTTATGCTTCTTTTGTATGTTAGCAGCACCAGCCATAAATATCTATGTTACAGGTGGTTAGATTTTCAGGGTAAATATGCATTGTACATGCCGTGTTGAATATTTGTTGCTATTTTGTGAAATCGTTAAATAAGTACCTTATGTGCAATTTACATTCTACCGATTATGGCATTATTACAACATTTGAATAACCTTTGATTCTCCCAATGAAATTACAGTAGCCTAATTTTATTTAGCGTATAAGATAATTTTAGAAAATAATAATATGTTTAACAATAGGTTAAATGATAAGTTAAACAGAAATATTATTTAAGTAGGTAGCTAGCTCTATTTAGTCATCCAGCTTTGTGCTTTAATAGGTCTATCCATGAATGAACGCAGTTCATTCAATAATCAACTTTTTCTGCACTCTTGGTCGCTACTCTCTCTCTTCTTCTCATACATGTTTTCAAACTCACCTGGTGTGCAATCATTACACTCAAACTTTAGGCCTACAGGGATTTTAAACTATGTTTATTATCCTACTATTTTTTGGGGGTGTACTTTGTTTACTTGAGGGTAAATTAATTCAAGTAATATTTTGTAACAATGTGACCCTGCTTTGTGTCGGTAGGTGATATGTAGAATAGCCTATCATGATACCAAAGGCAAAAGGTCTTAGTTGAATATTCACTTTGTTATTCAGGATTGTAGGTATACATAACTCAAAGATTAAATTTCACATACCTGGACAATTATGTTAACCTATGTAAAAACCATGGTTCTTTTGATAGTACAGGGCCTACCTGAATGGAATAAATTTTGATTCTTTAACAAATTAATATACAAATCATGTAAAGAGAATAAAGCCCAAGACATTGGTTAATCAAAGATGTCATTACCTACCGATAAGTGTACATATTATTTGGGTATGTTGGATTTAACCATTGACTAAACATAATGATTGGAAATGAAGCAGAGGCCATAGGTATCATAAATGGAGACTGAGACAATGTGAGCAAGATATTAACATAATTATGCAGATGGAGTTAAGTTTTGGGAAACCTATTTTTCTAGCAATCTTTGACATTGTTGTGCTATAGGAGAAATCGTAAGATGGAGACAAAATTGAAGCAATTAATTTATTACAACCTGTTTGTTGAAAAAAGTTTAAAATGTGAGGCTTGTGGTGAAGAGATGAAGTTCAGTTCACATCCAAAATTTGAAGAGTTGACTAGTTGGACATAAAGTTTATGACTTACAGTTAGGTACCTACTATATTTGATGGGTGCCAATTCCATTTGAATTGGTCAGCTTTATTTTTTTTAATGTTTTTATCATTATGGTTGTTGTGAGAAAGACAGATGGTAGGTCTCTTTCTTGTTTTATAATTTTATTTATTTGCTTATATCAATAGACAATCATTTTAGTTAGATGTAGTGGAATAATAATAAATACATTTTTTAAATATATGCAATAGTAATAATAGTTCATGTAACAAATTTAATTAAAAAGATTCCAACAATACATACTACTAGTTAATAGCATTAATTTAAATAATTCTGCAAACAAGACAACAGCAGTTTAGTAAGATGGAAAAAACAAAAACAATATATATAAAATTAAAAAAATAAAAATTCAACTTATAACATTTCAAACAGCTAATAAATAAATAATGAATCGGTCACAAATTCACCAGGTACATCTTTTAAAATGTTTGGTGAATTTGTCATATCTGAAATTAATCAGTTATATCAGAATTTTATTAATAAATCAGTTACATCAATGTAGTCTAGTTGATGTTAAGTTATAAAAACTTAGTTGATTTTACACATAGTGAAAATAAATTTGAATAGAATCATTATTAGGCTTATATTCAATTTATTGTTATCAGAGATGTTGTTTCATTGTCACTGTTCCTAACAAAAATACTCTGTTATTGTTGTAGCCTATCAAAAGAGAGGGAGAGACTTGTAGCAATACATTCTATGTAGGCATATATTATAACAAAAGCCAACAAAAACCAATTTGCACTACAATTTATTGTAGTGCTTTGCATAGGGATTAGCGCTGATAGGGGGTACATTGCTGTGGGCAGTTATAGACTGATTAACTGCATTTTCTATTGTGTATTTGCCATCAGGTCTGACAATAGGCCTTAATGTTGTAAAATTTTGTCTACATTGATATCAGAATTTCATGGTAAAGCTAGAGTTTTTTTGTGAACACATCTGTTCTGTACACAGATTCTCACTTTTTTTTATAAGGTTACACAATTCATTTGTAATTTAATTTCAACAACAAGCTACTATTCAAGTTTACAAACAATAATAAACTTATATGACTTATAAATACTGTGGTTAACAAGAAGTAGCCTATTTAGGCTTAAGTCATGATAATATAAGTATCAATAACATATAAACTATGATATAAATGACAATAGCTTAATAATTATTTAGCAATAAACAAAACAGTTAATTTAAAATAAATGGTATTATTTATGAGATTATGACTCTTTGTAAGTTCTAAGCAGTAAACAAAAACAAACAAAAAAAGGAACAATTTCCTTGAACAAACCAAGCAATAATTCAAAAAATTGCATTCCACCAAGGCAGAGATAGGTGTTCGAGCTGATGGTGTAAATGTTGTCACTGTAAATGCAGACACTGTTGTCAAGATTAAAAATTCTTGTAAAAGGGTTGTGTGATCATTAAGGTGGTGTTCAAGTTCTGGGAACATATCCCAAAAGAAATTTTAAAATACATTTCCAGAAGCTATTTAAAATTTATTATTTAACAGTTTCTTACATGTTTTAAATTTTACTTTTAATTAAAAATTAATATCAAATAGACAACCATTTAGCCTAGAACTTAGTTAAAATAAAATTAATGGAATTACCCCAGGATGACCTCGAGAAACTAAGAAACTTGATGCTGATATGCTAGGATATTTAAACAATAACTCCATCTTTAGGTGCGAAGACATTATTGTCTAGTTTAAGTTCTAGTTTAAACAAAAACGCACACAAGATGCTCAGAGTAACTATAACACAATTATAATTAATCAGTAAAGTAGTAGATAGAAAAAAAAATATGAACAAAAGATATCACAAAAATTATGTTTACTTAATCAGGGACAATTAACAGTTAAAATAGTTTAGTTATTGTAGCTCATGTATCACTGAGTATGACGACTTTGTCGTTGAAACGCATTTGATTAAGTAAAGATATTTTTTGTGTGATCTTGTGTTCGAATTTTTTTCTTTCTAATATTATCTCACTAGTCAAGCTCAATATTTATTTATAATAAACTAGTAAATTTATGTAAGGTTGCATGCAATGTAATAAATAATATGTAGGCTAGTCTATCTAAAACTTGGAAGATAAATAAGAAGACTACAATCTTGCCTTGAGAATTTCGTAATTTCTTTATGTAATTAGTGAAACAGATTAGACCCCACATAGGAAGCTCTCACTTCGAGTCGATGGTAAGAAATTTGCTGTTCGGCCTAATATATTTTATTGCAAAGAAGTGACTTGTGAAAATATATAAACAACAGTTCCAAAATTAAAAAATTCTGCCGGTAGAAATATTTTTTTAAATGATTTTTTTTCTAAAAAGCATTATGAATATGATCTGTTATCCATTTACTTGCTGTAGTGTATTAATCACTGCCTTGCAGAAGAAGTTTTTCCAAATTGTCTGAAGTTGGCTCAAGTCTGTCCTGTATATAAGGAAGATGACAAAACTGAACCAAAATGTTTACATCCGATCTCTCTAATTCCTGTTCTGTTTAAAGTCTTTGATGTGTAGTTTATGATTAGCCAACAATATTTTTAGAATTAAATGGTCTTCTAATTTTTTCACAATTTGGCTTTCATAAAGGACACTCTACCATTACTATAGGGATGGTTCACTTATACACAAAATTCTCATTCCGCTTGAAGATAACAGCTTTGCTTGCATGGCCACCTTTCATTGACCTAAGCTAGGGTTTCAACTGTGTTAACCATGATATGTTTCTGGATTAGCTGGCTTATGGTATTGGGAGAATCATTAAACATTATTTAAGAGATGGTTTGTGTTAAAGATGATTTGTCATCTGTAGCATTAGGGCTACTTACTGTTGTGTTCTTCAAGGCTCCGTGTGGGACCTTTGTTATTTTTTATTAAGAATATGATGTGCCGAGTAACTTAAATTGTGCCAACTATCTTTATGCTGATGATATTACTCTTGTATTATGTAACAGTAATCTTTCTATTCTTGAAAACATTGCCAGATTTTCAATTGTGATCGTGAGATATATTTAAAACACAAGTATTGTATTTATTCCGAGAGACTTGAATATCCTGTAAAGTGTAAAGGATATGTCTGCCGTTGTTGTTAAATCTGTAGGTGTTTATTTATCACAGGTTAAATTGGTATTGGGATTAACAGGGTAGCCTACTGTTTCTTTTGAAGAACTTGATGTATCATGATCCAGTCACCTTTGTTAGTAGTCCATAGTTTTTATATTTCAAAACAAAGAAGATATGGATTAAGTTTTTGGAGCTTTGCCAGCAGAGTTATTGAAATGCTCATTGTTACAAAAAGTTTCTACTATTTTATTGAAATTCGACTAAAATGTTCACTGTAAGTAAACCTCTATTTATGGGGAGCAAAATATTAACCATTTAGAATTTAGACCATAACCTGTATATATATATATATATATATATATATATATATATATATATATATATATATACTAGGAACTGTTCAAAGATTAAGATCCCATCTTTGTAGGCTTGATAAAACTATGAATTATTGTGTTGGCCACTAGAATTTTTAATTGAGTTAACTAGAACGTTCATCCTCCCTCTAGAACATTATTATGTTTATTTAGTGATAAAAATATTGTACACGCATAGTACAATAAGTAGCCTAGTTAGTAGGCATAGTAATCAGAGTAGATGTACCTATTTATTTTATTTTAACTAAAAAGCAAATTGTTATTTTACCTAAAAGTCTTATTATTGCAGTACCCGGTAGCAAACTTTGGCTGGTCATCTATTTGGGTATGTAGATCTAAACCTCGAAATTAGCAATATAGGCCCTACAATTAACCTGAAGTCATAAAATCTTCACCTTGAGGCACAAGAGGTAGCCTCTTGGTCCCATTAATTAGTTACACTCAAAATTTCAGAATATAGCCACTAGGAATTTACCTGGAGTCATAAAATCTTCACCTGGAAGTACAACAGGTAGCCTGATGCACCCATCAATTAGTTACAGTCAAAATAACAGAATATAGCCGATATATAATTTACCTGGAGTCATAAAATCTTCACCTGGAAGTACAATAGGTAGCCTGATGCACCCATCAATTAGTTAGTCAAAATTTCAGAATATAGCCGATATATAATTTACCTGGAGTCATAAAATCTTCACCTGAAAGTACATTAGGTAGCCTGATGCACCCATCAATTAGTTAGTCAAAATATCAGAATCTAGCCGATATATAATTTACCTGGAGTCATAAAATCTTCACCTGAAAGTACATTAGGTAGCCTGATGCACCCATCAATTAGTTAGTCAAAATTTCAGAATATAGCCGATATATAATTTACCTGGGGTCATAAAATCTTCACCTGGAAGTACATTAGGTAGCCTGATGCAGCCATCAATTAGTTAGTCAAAATTTCAGTATATAGCCGATATATAATTTACCTGAATCAAAAAATCTTCACCTGGAAGTACAATAGGTAGCCTGATGCACCCATCAATTAGTTAGTCAAAATTTCAGAATATAGCCGATATATAATTTACCTGAATCAAAAAATCTTCACCTGGAAGTACAATAGGTAGCCTGATGCACCCATCAATTAGTTAGTCAAAATTTCAGAATATAGCCGATATATAATTTACCTGGAGTCATAAAATCTTCACCTGGAAGTACAATAGGTAGCCTGATGCACCCATCAATTAGTTAGTCAAAATTTCAGAATATAGCCGATATATAATTTACCTGGAGTCATAAAATCTTCACCTGGAAGTACAATAGGTAGCCTGATGCACCCATCAATTAGTTAGTCAAAATTTCAGAATATAGCCGATATATAATTTACCTGGAGTCATAAAATCTTCACCTGGAAGTACAATAGGTAGCCTGATACACCCATCAATTAGTTACAGTCAAAATTTCACAATTTAGCCGATATATAATTTACCTGGAGTCATAAAATCTTCACGTGGAAGTACAATAGGTAGCTTGATGGATACATCAATTAGTTAGAGTCATAGTTCTACTCTATCTCAGAAACTCATGTCTTCACATTTGGTACACTTCTAACAGGATAAGTAGTATTTTTTGGCATAGTAGAGTGATTGAAGTCATAAACATGACGAATAATTTGTAATAAACAAGTGGAGTAAGCCTTATAAGTCAACTTGTCATAAATAATCTTCAAGCAAACTCTAATGTGTAGTTTTTAAATCATTAGCTATTTCAAAATCAACTAATTCCCATTAGTTAAACGTAAAAGTGATGAACTTACTCCACGAATTTAACTAATGCTATACAATTGGTAAGAGGAAAGAAACTAAAATTTACTATGTATGTCTGTTAGCAATTAATTTTGCCTTATATTAGGATGAGTCACAAATGAATATCACACTTGGGACAACAAAAGTTAGGCCTATCACGTATGTGTGTTTGTAGCACAGCAAATGTAAATAACATGTAAGATACATCTGTTGAAAATCCTACTTTTATCTGGTTTTATTAAACACGCAAAAGTTAGATATTATAATCAAAATCTTTTACTGATTTTTGACAATTTTATTTGTTTAGGAGTTATTTCGTTAGGTTTTGGTATGAAGTAGTCTGGAATTGTAATAGCCTAAAAATTTTAAAAAACTGTCATCTGAAACTTTAATTTAAAATAAGCTGAGAATAATTTGTAGTGTTTTTGAATAGGTTATTAACTTATTGATGGTAATTCTTACGACGAATTTCTTTTGGATTTAGCTGTTGTAAGTTGCATTAAATTGTTCGTTGGAATCTAATAATTATGTGCAAACAAATAACAAAAATTCGATAGGAACAATTCAGGGATATTTTCGGATATTAAGCAATCCATTATAGTAAAACCAAAATTTACTATTTAAAAACAGCTTACTTATTACTAATTTTGCCAAATAAAACTAACGATAAATTGAAGTCCTTTTTAAAATCTACTGAGCCTAAAAACGTTTATAGTACGTGAATACGTCTTTAAGCTCGATGTAGCTGGGCTTCCAACTACAGAAAAAAAGGGGAAAAAAAGGTAAGTTTGGTGAGTTTACATTTCGTAAACTATAAATGATAATCTAATTATTAAAATTTCGTTTAATAGAGGGATTAAAATGGCGGCTAATGGGGATGTACACGGGGGCTTGATTTCTGAAAATGATGATGACTCACGGTTTTTGGGCAGTTTAACTCTGGATTTTGAATTTATAGTTGAAACGGGTCGATTTGTAAAGAATAACAGCACCTACATTATTATTTACCAATAATAACAGAAATATAAGCCGATTACTATGCTTAGTGTAAGAAATGTTTCACACTGTCAAAAAATTGTAAGGAAATTTGAAGAGAAATTTAAGAAACGTATAGCCTACCTATGGGAAAGAAAAATACACATGGAATCCGAAAAATACAAAGTTATGGAGAGCGTAAGAAAGCCGGGCATCTCAACGCTGTATTTCCTGTGCAAAGTCGCCTGAACTAAAGGGTATTGACTCGGAATGTGATATCATTTAAACAGAAAATGTGATTAAATGAAAAGAAATTAGAATATTGTTGTCATAGAGCGTTATGAAGAGTTTCTAAACGAATTAGTTTGCCATCGCCTTTTGACAAATAAGTCATTGTCCCCATAAAGAACCCAAGATTTTTTTTAATCTTCCTTTTTACAAAAATCGTGAAATATGTGTCATGAAGTTAATAAATAATTTAAATGACGGTCAAACGAGTAACAGAATTTTTCCTAGATCTGCCACAAGTTTAGAATATGAAACGCACGTTCTGCATATATTTGTAGGACAAAGGCCGAAGTTTCAATGAATTGAAAGGTTTAGGTTATTCATAACTTATAATTGTGGTTTGCTATGCTGTACAGAGCCAGTCAATAGCCAAACTTTCTGTCTAACTAACTTTCACATAGCTAACCTCCTTCTCTCTCGCGTTGGGAAGTGCTGAGGTTGAATACTGTTTATGTAATAAAGGTTTGTTCAAAATGTTTAACAATATTCACGAGACTTGGTTGTATTAGATTTTACACTATTAAGGAACATTGGAGTATAAATAAAAATATGTCGTCTACGCTTTTACTGATTATACAAATTTACTTCAAATCGGGGCCACGAAAACGGCGACAGTGTTTAGTTTTATTTTGTCATCCAAAGACGAAATGGAAATAGGTTAATTCCAAAAACGGATTTTTGTTATCAAAATTAATAAATAGAACAAAAACATAACATTTCTTGACGAATTATTAGTTTTTCCCCTCTGATAGACATTATCTTTTTTAGGCGGTGTGAAATTTATTGTTTTTCGTGAAATTTTATTTATCTTTGACGACCGGTATCTTTCATATTGTTTTTTGTTGTTGTGTAGTGCGATGTGTTGTGGATGAGAATCAAAAAACAAGAATACTCTATGTTCAAAATAGGGTGGATGTAGTCTAAAAAACCAATTAAATAAAAATAATTTTTACGCTCCAAAATCCATAATCGATGCTTTTTGGAGGGGAAAACTAATAATTCGTTAGATAAAAAAAATCTATTTATTCTATTCGCTTAAAATTAAATAAAAATAGATTTTTTTAAAGCAGTATAATTGTTCTCCAGTTGCTTGTTAATATGCCTCTGCTAAATGCATGTGCCACATGGAAAGTTACGTGAGGAGATTAATATATTTGCCTACTTATCTCACTTGATTCATATCGTGTTCATTAATATGACGTTCTTATTACGTCACGTCATTAGTGAAAGTATTGATATGGAAGTCAATGATTTCATTTTGCTTTCTCGCATATACCTACAGTAGTAGGCTATAAAGGAGGTTTTGTGATTGGTCAAAAAATCGGTGTTGATTTTTTTTACAGAAATATCAGTTTTGAACAAAGAAAGTGATTATATCGTCTTTGCAGTTCTCTATAGCCCGAACGAGTGGACTGATTTTGATCAAATGTGGTATTTGGAGATAGTTAGAGACTTTTTAGGGCCCATAAGTAAAACCAAGGACCTCTATAACTTCAAGCGCGTGTCTGTCTGTAAACCAGTCTACAAAGACAAGATCTTATATATCTCAATGTTTGCATTTATATCCTTTGTATTGTTCCACATGTGAAAAATATAGCGGTAACAAAAAATGACCTTGAGACAGTTGCGGGACAAAAACTATCTAGTTAACCATTTTAAAAAAATATATGTGTGGTATGACATAAAACTAGAAGTTATTCTGATTAAGAATATGTATGCATATTTGATAAAAAAATTAATATGTTGACGCTAAGCCAAATTTAAAGTGTCAGATAATATGCCTCCCCTAACTTGATCTCAGTGTGACCTTAAATATGAAAAAAAAAATTAATAAATTAAAAAAAATGAATTTTGCGAAATCATATATTAAAGTTATCTTGTATGTTGAATACAACTTAGTTTAACCACATAATGAGAAATGCGTAACGTATAAGTTTTAAAAGGAGTTTTTGTTACACGTGAGACAGACAATTCAATAGCCATTCATTTTAAAAGATTGATTGTATTTTTATTGATTTCTGTTTGTTAGGGTTTGTAAGTAAAACAAAAGACCCTTATAATTTCACACGCGTTTCTATCTGCAAGTCGCAACCAGTCTACACAGACATGACGATAAATCTTATATATTTCAAACTTTACATTTATATTATTTGTATTGCCCTACATACAGGAAATAACCTATATAGCGGTAACAAAAAAAGACCTTGGGTTGGGGGGGGGGGACTACAGAGTTGAAATTTTTTATTTTTAATAAATATTATGTGTGGAGTATCAAATAAAATTAGAAACTATTCTGATTAGGAATATGTGTGTTTATTAGATGAAGAAAGTATAATATGTTGCCGCAAGGCCACTTTGACTTTATTAAAATAACTGTCCCCCTAATGTACCTATGAAACCAAGTCGTGTGGTAGAACACACAAAATCACGTTCTTCTTAAAATCGGTTTCATGGATTTTTATTACATTTTGCTAGAGTGTACCTTCTAAGAATCCAGACAAAACTTATTGTTCGTCATTTCCTTAAGAATGCCTATTCATGAGTAATCGGTGCAAACAAATATTTGAAAAATCGTCAATACAATTTTCTTCAAATTTTGATGAAATGTGAAGATAATTGCTCGAATAAGTTTATCAAATCGCTAGTAAATGTCAATTATTGGTAAAAAATAATTGAAAATAAACTAAAATAATGCTTAATAATATGAAAGAAGTAATCCCCAACAACAAATAAAACACCATCACAATTAACGTTAGAAAGTTTTATAAACTCTTATTTACATTTCGGTAACATAGCTACCAACCTCAGAGCGAAATAAACCAATACTCCAGAGAGATGTAAAATAATACATGATCACCGTTATTAAATATAAAATTAATAGGAATATAGACGATTTATGTTAGGACTAGTTTGTAGTACAAGAGAAAGAGAATCATGCTTAGCTGATTTTAGATATAATAGAGACATTTCCTGGGGGGATTAATAATATTTTTTCTTTGAAGATGAGAGTGTGAGAAAGTTGGTACAATGTTTATTTAATAATGAACATAGGTGTAAAAACATGGACAATAGTTAATTCATTTTCGATGGTCTAGATTCCATAATATTACTGCTTAATACGGTAGTATCAGCTAAGTAGGTATAGACTTCCGTTAGGACAGGTTCTTGATTAGGATGTCCATCACGCTAAACCACGCGGCAAGGAAAAAAAACCTTCTCACGTTACACAAAGACTGTTATTTCACAGTGTTTGGAAACTATAAAAGTGAACTTCCCTTCCCACAGTCTTTTCACTACAAACTTTTGCTTTGGTTCATGTTCATATTTAAATAATATTTTCATCATAAACATTGTTTAAATAAAAAGTAACTCTAAAAAGGGTAAATAAAAAATAATACACTTTTCCTTCTTTTATAATGCAAGCCGCTTTAGAAGTAAGAGTGATGCGAACTTACCTTCGTACTAATTTTGTTTGGGTTTTATTTTAACTGTTTATAATTATTTATTTTCTAAAAACACATTGTCAGAAGGTCAGTTATAGTACAGCATCCTCAAGGTAGGAATGTGTCTGGAGTGGAGAGGAAAAGAGGGGCCCCACACTTCGTTTGTTGCGTTTGCTTTCAGCGGTACAACCCCAATAAAAAAATATAGACGCCAAATTTTTCTGTGTAAACACCTACCCTACTTTCTTTCTTTTATCGGTGTAAATAAGAATAAAACTCTTACAAAATTAAATTTTTAAGAATTAACGTGTACTTAAACTTTGAGAATTAAATGTAGCTAAGCAGTAATTTGTGTACCTAGTTTGCTTGGAATGGGATTGATTAACATGACAAACTATTATAATTAACAATATATAATTAATGGATCTAAATATTAATAATTATTTATTTACTAGTCATATAATAATATTGAGCTACAAACGTGGTGTAGGCCTTCTCTTTGAAACTAAATTTATTTATCCAGTGAAACTTATGCAATTTTTTAAGTTATACAATTGCAAAATTTTACACTTTCTTCACATAAATTATTCGTATGTAGGCCTATTCGCTATTGACCTTGACCTTCTACCTAACGTAAATTCTCCTTTTCAAAAATGTTCATAATGGATGCACAAAAGGTCTTCATTGAATGTGTTACAATTGGTCTTATATAATATAAATATGATATAATTTGACTTTTCCTCAACATAATGGATTATCGAAATAGGACCATGTTGGCAAAATACGTACAATTTCTAGCCATAATTCTTTTGTTTATTTCAGATACAAGTTTGTTTTCGTTATTTAATTCAGTACCATCTCAAAAGAATATCCCTCCATGTCTAGGCCCTGCATTATACTTGTGGTATTATTTTGGACTCACGTACATATACTTATAGGCCTACCAGACAGAAAGAAACCTGCGCAGAACCGTCATCTTGAGAGTGGCACGCGCACGCATGTAGGAGCGATGGCGGGGAGGGGATTGGAGTGGTAATGGGGATAAATTATTACATTTTTGCCATAATATAAAGGAATTTAATGTCTTTTTACGTCCTTTACTTTGTAAAATATTTAAATTTACTTATTGTAGTTGTCAGGATCATAAACTATACACATTCACAGTTTTCTAGCGCTGTAGTAGGTTTGAAAAAGAAAATATTAAGCCCTACGCAATGAAGCAGCGGGTGGGTATGTCTGGCCTAACTCGGGTACTCCCACTCCCACCACAGTTCTACCTGCGCGAGACAAAACCGGCGCGAGGTCCTTTTACAAACGGTACCCCTATAATACGTTAGATATAAAGTAGTAGACTCACGAAAAAAATCGTATAATAATAGTTTAGGACCGTGAGGTTATTTTTATCTCTCCTGAGGGGCATACAACTATCCATTGACCGTGATTGTAATATTTGTGGTTTGGCAGTGATCTCGTTTTCGTTGTAGCATGCAGGGAGACTTGGCCAGAATGCAGATTTTGTTATTGCAAATACTGTAATTTGAAAAACATTAAAAATCTTATCTAAGCATTTTTAGGGGTTTTCAATCAAAATACTTTGTCAATAAGAACTTCAAAGGTGAGTTTTATATGTTCCGTCACACTATTGGGTTTAAAAATCTCCATACAAACATTTTATTAAAAAAACATTTATAAATTGAAATCATCATGACTGTGTCTCTATACAGCTATTAATAACACAGTTGTTAAGAAAGGTTAAATTTAATTGTTTCAAGTTTGTTGTTATTGTAATCTACTAACATTGTTTGGTTAGAACTAGCCTTGTGTTTTGTTCTACCAGATAACAAAATTACACTAACTAAACTAAAACAGAATCGTATCAATGTCATTTTTCTAGCAGTTTCTGATGCCAACCGTTAAGGGGCAGAAGATTTCAACAAGATATTGTTGTTTAACTTATAAACAAAATTAATAGAACGAGTAGCGCCGAAGACCAAGAAAGTTAAAACTGTTCGCAAGTTAAAATAAATATTCAAATGGTGAAAGGAAGGCTAATGAAAAGAATTACAGCATTGCAAAACCAGTAAGGAATCCCCAGAAATTGGGAATTAGTCTGGATAAATATACTGATCAGATAAAGCAAGTACTTTGCCCTACCGATTAGTCAGTTTATGTAAAGTGCTGTATACCAATGTAAAATTCAGAAATTCATACTGCATTGTTTTGGATACTAACAATTAATTGTCATTCATTTAAAATGTACTTCATGGTAAAAGATGATCATTATCGAAGAATGGTATTTGTCACTGCAACGGAATGAGAATTACCTGTATTGTCCAAGTGGTAGCTTGTTCTTTGATTAAGCCAACTTCTACTCGAATTACTTGATTGGCTGCCGAAACGTACCCAATGAGTGAAACAGGACCATGTATCGGATTGCTATAGACCTACAACTTTGAAAAGAGACTGTGTAGAACCACATTAGTGATGTGTAAGTTCGAATTAAAATACTCGGTGAGTTCGAGTATTAAAATCCTCGATTTCGTATTAAAATATTCGGACGAAATCCTCGTAACTAGGAACAAGGAGGAAGTAATGTGCGAGTATGAATACGAAATAAAATCCTCGGACAACGATATTCGTTAGTGTTGTGTCAATTCCAAATAAAATGCTCGGTGTTTCTACTTTGGTTATATTCGATTCTAAGCTGATTTTTCACTACACATTAATTAAACATTACGATTTTGAGTTAAAATGATTTAGATTGGTTAACCAGTTCAATTTAAAATAATAATATTCATTTATTTCCACATTAACAAAAAGTAAATTAAATTATTATTTAATTGTTATTATTTAATTGTTATTATTTATATTTAAATAAATATTAATAGGTTACCATCTTTATAAAAAATATAGTAAATTAACTTATTTTAAATAACAACTAAATTATTAATGTTGGTAATAATTGTACTAACGTTAAATTACTGAATTTGTGTAGAGGCAGGATAACATTTAATTACGTATTACAAGTGTCAATCACATATTGTTTAAAAAAATAAATACTTGGTGGATCAGTCTAACAGATAGAACGCAAAAGTGTAGTTTTATCTAAAACGATCTGATTGGTAAAGCTGAGTTCGAAGCCGATGCGCAAAATCATTCTGCGCAGATACTCGATTTCGAAATAATAATACGAGTATTGAAATCATTTGAAACCGAGTAATGCGATTATCCATTTCACCCGAGTATCAACATCGCTAAACCACATCACAGGAGTTAGTCTGACGCGCAGAGGGGAGATGGCGGGGAGTATACTCAAGCCGTTGGTATATTCAAACACCTCTCCGCGTTGGTGTTTCATGTGCTCCGGCCACCTCCAGCCCCTTCCTATCTGCGCGGACCTAGCCGGCATGTGGCTCTTTTCTAAGTTGTTTACCTATAGCATACGAGACGATAAATCTCTTACTCTTCCGAGATGGACATTTGATCCAGGAAACTAGTTCGGGACTCAAATCGAGATGAGAATTTCACTTCGAAATCTTCGGTCTTCGTAGTATGAAATACATTTTGAACACAAAATACATAAAATTCTTGTCATAGTGTTACTCAAACCTGTTATTCATAAGTAAACAGGTTTTAGCATGCTCCCTTTTTATCCAATATATTGTCATTTCCTCTGAAAATTAGTTATAATTATCCTTACCTCTTGAACATAACGAGATTGATGGTATGCAATTTTATTATATATCAGTTGTGTAGTTTGGAATTCCGTGAGATATACAGTCAGCGAGGCGTGAGATGTCCTCTGGCACAGCCTTGAGATGAAGCGCTATTCAGGATTTAGAAGGCACTATTGGACACCGTTCATCCGATACTACTTTTACTACACTTTAAAAGAATAAATTACATGATCACGTATTTAAGTTTTTATTTTCAACCAGACATATCTGTTACCAGAAAGGCAGTTTTAATACGAAGGTGTCGGTTAATGAAACTGTCTTGGGGATGCAGTGGCAAAGAGAAAGTTTGGGCATGCGCAACAACAACCCAAACAGTTGGTTTATATCTCCTTGTGTGTACGGCCTTTCTGAAAACATTTCAGTGTTGTGTAGCCGTTGTCTTTACGTATGTCATGGTCACAAACAACTACTGAATTAAACACTTGAGCTTTCCTACAATTAAAACATTTTTATTTCTCAGAGTTGATTTTAATGCAACTCTGAATCTTTATTTACTATTAGCAATGACTACATAAATACTATAAGACACGACATGGCCATGTTAAATATTCTACGCTTATTCTTGAGTTGTCCAATACCCGCTAGGTCGCTCTGCTAGAGAGAATCTGAAGTTGATGTGACTGGCGCTAGGTGGCTCTACGGTCAAACAATGTTTCAGGCGGGTAAGAGAAAACGCACTGATGCCACATATGGGACCAGAGATGCGAGGGAAGGTCGAGAATCGCTTATCTCAGCGCACGAACTGACAACACTGACGGAAGTAAGTGAGAAGGTTTGTGAGAGAGAGGTCAACAGTTGTACAGGCTCAACCAAGTGGGATGCGTACAGTCAAGCACCTGCTGCTAGCGCTTTCTGATAGCTGTGTGTCAAACTTGTGACGAACAGCACCCGTAAAGCGTAGACTATTTCCCTATCCTATGTCGTGTCTTATAGTATTTATGTAGTCATTGCTATTAGTTTTTGCCTTTTATGATATGTTCCTGGAAGGGATTAAATTTCAAGCTTAGTAGTGTTTCATGTTTTATATAGGAAGCACTATATTTCATTTCATTGACAGCTGTACCATCGGCAGAAATTGCTTCTGTTTTGCATCTCCAAACTACCGGAAACAAATTAACTTTCAATCAATTTACTTCCCGTCCTTGCCTATTCAGTTCATTGAAGTACATAATGGAGCATTCACTGAAATAACCGGTCTAAAATCAATCAAAAGAGGCACCTGGCCTCGATTGGAATGTGGTGCAATACGTACAGTCTGTATGAAGTAACCTGTCTCCTGACCCTTCGACTACCTGGGACAGGCCCGGGCCATTCACGTCGCCCGCAGTTGTTTACCTAATTAGTCGCCTATAAGCTTCCCCACTAGCTTAAGTAACTTTTTTACCTAAATCATAATTTCCGAAATGTTATCAAATATTTGAAAAGTACATAAAAAAATAAGATCAACGATACTAAACAAGGGCAAATTTGATAAAAACTAACAATATAGAGGTAATAAGAAATTGATAAGCGTGCTATATTTTGTAAATGAGGAAATAGCCTCGTTTGTACACTTCGAATAGCAACATTCAAAATTGTGAGGTTCTTTGTATTTTTGGCCATTATTAAAAAAAACTATTGGCCCTACAGATAATATCCAAAAAATAAATAGTCAACCCTCAAAAAATAATTTTACCAAAAATAGGTTTAGTTTTTTTTCCAATATTATTTTACACGAAGAAAACGAAAAGATCTATAGGCTATACAATAATCAAATAATTTTTTAAAGTGCTTAAATAATGGTGGCAATAACGTAATTTTTTACCACCATTTCGGTTAGGTTTGTAACAAAGTTTTTT
Organism: Aphrophora alni; assembly: GCA_963513935.1. Classification (NCBI taxonomy): domain Eukaryota; kingdom Metazoa; phylum Arthropoda; class Insecta; order Hemiptera; family Aphrophoridae; genus Aphrophora; species Aphrophora alni. Next base: position 24,246,775 of record OY740771.1, read on the forward strand.
TTTCGCTTTTTTTCTCGCCATTACTTCTTGAGAAATGGTGTCCCTCAATAGGAGGTTTACCATTTACAATTTGTGAGTTGCACACCACGGCGCTCCCCTCAAAAATGGTCAAAACTTTAATATTGGTTTAAACCTGTTCTGAAAGTTTCAATTTTTTGTTTCTATTGGTTTAAAAACTTATCAAGGTGGATTTTTTTTTTTTGTACACGTGGTATTTAACGCAACGGGCTCACACCCTCAGAGGCTCAATATAGCGGTATGAAGAGAGCAATTCCGAGGGGTTCTAGCTGGATCTACACCCTTTATTCGTGTAGTTTTGGGTTAGGTTTGTCTCTTCCAACTTTCTATGAGACTTCTCTTGTTCTCTTAAGATCCTGAAGCTATTAGAGTACTTGAGGACTGGAGGTCTTTATTTATTTTCTTTCTCTTTTTATGAAGCTATGATGACCGAAAGGGGTCTCGCCCTTAAAAAACATGAAAAATAAAAACAACGAAAGGAAGCACGTTTTCGTAGACAAATAAATAGATACATTACATCAACACTCAACTGGTTTTACATTTTTTACATAGGGTAGGTACATCTCCTCTGTCACGTTCTTTTTCTTGTACAATTACTTTAAGGATCCTGACTGTATGTTCCTGACGTTGCTCTCCACATCGTATGTTTCCCAGTCTTTTATTCAGGAAGCATACAGCCAAAGATATAAATTCGCATGCGTGTTATAGAATCTGGACTCGTTCTTCAGGCAGATAGCTTTTTGGATGATTAGTTGTTGTGGGTGGCTACCCTTACAAGAGAGATCCCTTGTACAACCATTATCCTTATACAACCCTTACAAAAAAGGGTTGTACCCATTTCTTCTTTTATTTGTTTACAATATTCAGTCTTACAGTTTCTAAAAAAATAAAATAAAATAAATTACATGGTCATAAAGAATAGGATTATAAATGGACATTCCATGATTAGATTAAAGTAAACATGTTAAGTTTTGAATTATTAGTTTTAATTATTTATTTTAAACTCTCATATCAGAGTTCAGACCATATTTATTGGTCCAAGACGTTTCTTTTTAGTAGTTAAATGCAGTGCGGACTGTGATGCGAATGTTTCTGTCGAGCCATGTGGTCTGACTTGGATGATTATTATTTTCCGTTGAAAATTGAGATTTTTAAAGTAAGTTGACAAAAATTATTTAGAAATAATAATTTTTCTCAAATTTTTATTATTATTGCGTTATCTGAAGTTAAAAATTTAAAAAATCATAGTTATTTAGTTTCATCACATACTGCAACTAAGTAATAATGCATCTAGCCTATTAATGTACCAGTAGATGAATATTATGGAATACTTTTTGTTTTTAAATACTTTGTTGTTAAAAGTAAAAATAAATTATAAAAATATATACAATGTCACCTTTGTTGGAGCTTTACATATATATATCGAAATAAACTCGGAAACAAACAATAGAAATTTGTTTTGTTGGGTCGAAAATATTCTTTAAATTTAATTTAAGTTAGTTACTAAAAAGAAATTCAATGATTTCTTCTGTTATTTCTTAAAAATCTCACATTTACTACACCTACAAACACATTTTCATTTGATACTTCTACGATGTTTTAGGTCCTATAAATAATCTCACTAAATACAAACCAAACCAATGAATTCGTCGCCAAACATATCAAGTGGGAAATATTTAACATGGAATATGTTTTAGTTTAAAACGTATAATTTTAACAATTGTAAATACTTATGTAATTGTATATATAAAGGCTAACTTGTGCCATAAACTCGTTCTAAGCATAAAAAGTATTTGATGAAATTGAAATCGAGTCTAAATGAGTGTATTTTTTTTTTTTTTTTTTATTTATTTATTTTTTTTAATTTTTACTTTCGGTTTTTCATTGTATACTGGTTTCGATCTTCACATTTCAAAAAAAAATTAACGTAATCAATTTTTGGAGCTCATTGATAATTTTTATTTTTATTTTTTGTTTTTACCAATAACTCACGAACCGGCAATTTTGGGAGATGACAACCTAAAGTTGTTTTGGGTTCAAAATTGATGAAAATCGTTAATGTCGAATTAAAAAAAAAAATTCTAATTTTGTGCAGGTACCCTTTAATTTTGAATTATCGAAACGAAAACAGAAAAGTTGGATGTAGCTCAAATATACAAAATTTCATGAAAATCCGTTCATTAGTTTGGGACGTACAACATTGAATTGACGACAGACATTGTAAAACCAATTTTTGGGCTATATATATATATATATATATATATATATATATATATATATATATATATAAGGGAGCTCAAAACGGATTTATCCGCGAAAATCTCTGTATTGTTTGTCACATAACTTTCTTTATACTAAATATATGTGATGTAAAGTAACAATCTTCTTAAAATACGCTTTCCTTATAATTGTGTGTATCTCTGAATAACAATAATACTTCTCCTGACCAGCCAACTTGTTGGGTTTCACATGAAAAGAACGCTAATACACACCAGTAGACTACCCGAATAATATTAGGAAAGTTATTTGTAAAATGTCATTTATTAAATGTTAGAATAGTTAGAACGAGGGATTTTTAATTTTAACAATATTGTAATTTAATTTGACATTAATTTGTTTTGTGTTTTAAACACGTTTACTGCCACCATGTTTAATAGGCCGGTAAATTAGACAAATTGAATATTGTAATTCGTTTCAGAATGTCAAATGGAAAAAACGATATATTTAGTGATAAAGTGTTTGTCATTTCAGAGGATCCGTTTAAACAACGGCTTTATGTGCAAAAATCAGAAAAAAATCTTCTTTTTTTTTAAAGATAGTTTAAAGATGGATATTTCAAATTTTGTTCACTATTAGAATACTCAAAAACGATTAATTTGAGACCTGGTAAGTTAAAATCGGTTAATAATTTGTTTAATTCAATTAAAAAAATATTATTTAATTTACGAGAAATTTTAATTTATTATTTATTAAAATTTGACTCAGTTGCTGTTGTTGAAGGCTCATTGAGGATTATCTTATTTTTTTCGTCGAGACTTATATTTTAAATTTTTTAATAATATTTTAATGGTAACTTAAGGGTCATAAAAAGCTTATACAGTATTATGAAAGTTTAAAACGCCTTGGTGCTTTTCTCAAGGAATGAAAACTATTTGAAAATTTGATCGGTTTTTTGCAATTATTTAACAAACTATTGACAGATTTTAACTTAGCAGGTCTCAAATTAACTGTTCTTGAGTATTTTAATAATGCAAAAAATTTCAAATACCTTTGTAAATAGTCTTAAACCGTCCCAAAAAACTGCATTTTACAAATAAAACCTTTGTTAAAACAATGCCCAGGTGTTCAAAGTTGGATCCCCTGAAATGCCAAACACTTTATCACTAAATATATCTATTAAATATTGAGCTTGACTTATGAGAAAAATTATACAGTATAACAAACACACGGAGCACAATTCTCACAAAAAATACGCCCAAGTATCAGACGCGTTTCAACGACAAGGTCGTCCTCTTCAGTGATACACGAGCTACACCAATCAAACTATAACTAAATAATCAAGTTATAACTAAATATATCGATTTTTCTATATAGCATCATGAAACGAATTGCAATAAATTTTCTAAGTCTTTAAGCTAAATTTACTGGCCTATTATTTTTTCTGCGTTACAGGTGAAAGTCCATTTTTGAAACATCTCAAGCTAGCACACTAAATAAAAAACAGCCCAAAAATGGTAGTCCATCACATTACTAAAAGGTGATTCATTAAAAATAAAGGGGGGGGGGAAGGGTTCTGTATGGTTTGCCCAAGTAGAATATGGAGAATAGAATGATCGTCGAAAGAAAAAATTTGCCCACCAAGTGTTGACAATTTGTGACAGTTACGAGGGACAATATGTGCTACTAGTATTTCAGTAACTTTATTATTGTTCTTCAACATTTTCACATATTGACAAGTATTATTTTGAATTATACCAAACTAAATGCAAATAAAGCGTTTTTTCATCGCAATATTTTGTTGTTTTGTGGGTAAAAATTTTGGCCCTTTTACATTCTTTTAAACTACCTAAACTTAAATTGGTGGGTTTTGTAAGTGGTCTTGTGCTAATTTTGTATAGCAATAGCTTAAACCAGAATATGACACGTGTACTACAAATGAAATTCATAACATAATGTTCATTGTTTGGTGTCCAAGTCACTTTATATAATATATTGAGTAATAAATTATTTATTACCTTTATGGTACCGTCATGTGACTTTGTATTTGTCCTATTACAAAGACGCGTTTCGGCCAGTAGTTCGAGGACCATGAAACTGTGTGCACGTAAGAAAGTGTTTAAATCAATGTATACGTGTATATATTTGTGTGTATAGTGTTTGTTTTTATCAAGTTTAATGTTTTGACGACCTCTACGGAGTGAAATACTGAAGATGGAGCTACGACACCGAAACGCGTCTTTGTAATAGGACTAACACAAAGTCACATGACGGTACCATAAAGGTCATAAATAATTTATTACTCAATATATTGCATATTTGAGTGGACGTGTTTTAAATCACGAACTTATTAAAAATGTAAAAAAGATTACCAGAAATGTAATTTCCTTGTGTAAAAATGAAATTACGTAGTTTCAACACGTTTGGTTAAAATATGTTGAAAAAATTACTTTTACAGTGGAAGCATGTCCCGTGCGGAAATTGCATGTAGATTACCAGAGCACAACTTTATCAGTAACATTTTTATTCACCCTTCTCGACCCTAAACTTAGAAGCGAGAAAGTTTTCACAGCAAACGTCATTACCTTCTATCGGCGAGTCAGATCTCAGTGTGACTCAACTAAAAATGTATCAAGGTTTAACTAAATATCTGCCAGAATCCAATTGTAACACTTAAATTAGCTCCGATACACCGACGCCACAATGAGTGTTTAACCTTGAAGGTGTAGAGGAGGGGTTATCTATCAAAGCGCCTGCGTACTATAAGCCTTATCATCAAACCCATTGCTTGATGCTTAGTTCCCGCTTGGAAGCCAGCGACGCTGGGCATATTAATGTCATAGCCCTGGAGTTCCCGCGATGTGTTCAAAACAAGTGTTCTATTGTGTTTCACTTTGATATTATAGTGCGAATTATAACATTGCAGTTTGATTATGTGTTTTAATATTTCATTGTTTATAACGGTTAGTTTGTTATTAGTTTTATTTATTTTAAGCCAATTTTTCAATTATGAATGTCACGAATGAATCTAACGCAATTATTTGAATAAAATAGATTGTTTTTTTTTGTTTTGAAATTTTGAGTTGATTAAACTTGGATAAGTTAAAGATTTTATGAAAATTCTATCAAAAATCATATAGTTTACAAGTTTACAATTTTAATCTGGTAGTTTCTTGTACATTTGTTTAACGATTTACGTCTAAAAACATCAGGTGGTTTCTTTGTACTTATTATTTTTTTTCCCTGAATTTAATGGATCTCTTATTTTCGTGGTAGGTCTGATATTTTTTATTAAAACAAATACGTGTCGTATTTTGATAACATAAGGGTAGTTAAATCCTAATAATTAAAACACTTAATCCCTTTATTGTTTGTCAAATGACAGCCACACCTGTGGAGTGTTATCTATAACAGTTCGTCTTAAAATTGGATTTGAGTGAATGATCAAGTGGCCTCCAAATTGTACCAAGTGGGAAGTTTTTATTAGTCATAGAGTTCTATAAAGCACGTTCCGTTAGCTAAAACTGTATTAAAATTTGTTCAAAAGCTGTTAGTGCTTTTCGATTGAAATTATTAATTTTATTTTTACATTTTACAAAACATAATTTAATGTATAACTAAACGAAAAGAATATGAAGGGAGGGGGACTAAAATCAAAACACACCTAAACAATTAATTATTTCAAAAAGTAAAATACTTCAATTGGAATAAACCAGAACTTAACAAATGAAAACATAGACATTGACCTTTTAATTTTGGCCTTGAGACATGTTTTGAAACTACTCTCTCCTAGTTCCTCCATTATTTGTCGAATTTGATCAAAAAAATGCTATTGAGAAAAAAACGTAATTAAAACATGTATGATAACGTATAAAAACAATAGACAATACAATATTTGAACAATTTGAAATAATAACAACTAACTGTCAATGTAATATACACTCCATTACACATCTATCTATACATTTATAACCAAACATTTACACTAATATTTACCTTTTACAATAAAACAATATATGGACATTCAAAGCAATTCTTCACATATAAATATACAATACAAACCAAATGAATTTATTTTTTCCAAATAGAACAGGAAATATTCCTAAATAATAAAAACAACTTAATTAAACAATATTTGTAAAATGTGGTGTATTATTTAAAACGTACAACCATTGCCTTAGCAGTTTTTGAAATTGTTTAGATATGATCTGTTACATAAACAGACAAATATACCGATAGTAAACGATGTACGAGTTTAGATGTATTTGTCAGTACCCTTTTTTATTCATCGAAGAAAAAGCATGTTAAATGTTGTAACCGAACTACGGTATTTGGAAATTAACCATAAAAAAGTCAAATATAAAACTAAAAACGGAAGCATTACGCTTAACTTTAGGTATTTTAGGAATAACAGCCAGAAACTGATTTTGAAATTCAGAACCAAAATTTTAATTCTGATTTGAAAACTAATATTGATTAAATATCATATGAGTACACATATGAGCAACACATCATCTATTATACAGTCTTTCTTTGATTATCTTTTCTCAATCTCTAGTTTGAATCTAATCTTGGTTATCTTTTAGTTTTGATAAATCTCATCGTACAAACAACTTTGCTTATTATAACCAACGTATAATGACCAGTTATCTTTACTGCCCATCCCCTCTTTTTCTTCCAATAACCAAGTCTGTAATAAATGTTGTTTCTTGTGTTTGTCATTCGGGAAATCCTCGTGTACCTTATCGTAAAATAATATCCCCACAGTGCTCCTTGTACATTTGATCTTTAATGTTATATGTTTATCTTTACTTTTATGTTGGCAACCCTTCATCGCCTTTACCTAACCATAATCTGTAGGTGTACTCTACGAGTAATATATTTGCTATGGTGGCTTTTAGGAATTAAAATTAAAACGTTATGCACCATCATAAGGTTTCAATTTATGCAATAGCTGGATTTTATATGCGTGTCATTTCAGCCTTTTGTCTAAAACATTGAGGATTGTTGTTTTTGGAATAGGCCCTACCTAATTCTAGACTTCTTAGGCCTTCTGATTGCAGATTGTCTAATATATTCAAATTTTTCGTCTGCACCACTTGGCCTACCATATGATTTCTGCTTTTGAACAGATCCAGTTGCTTCGAATTGTTTGAACCAACGTAGTAAGTTATTTTCATGTGGTGGATCTTTTCTGTATTCGCGTAGAAATGCACGTTGCACTGAAATTACAGACTTGAATTCAGCCAGCAACAAAACACACTTTGCTTTTTCTTTATTAGAGAACATAATAACACACTCCACACAGAACATTCCAGAAAACACAAAATACAATACCACAACAATCCAAGAACTAATTTTGAGGTTACAACAGCTGTTAAACAAACTGTTGGGTTATAGGTTATCAGGGATACCAATACAACACCACGAAATTTGTCTACCGCCTTCGTATGCAATAATGAAACCCACAATTATTTTATGATAACCCTGTACTTGCTATGGTGGCTTTTAGGAATTGTAGTTTTAATAATGACTGTTAAGAGAGGTTAAACTTTATTGTTGCTTTATCTGTATGAGGGATGATTTCAACTCAAACTTTGTTGAATTTAATTTCCAAAATAAACAGTACAAAACCATTACACTAATTTTCTCACACAGCCTTCTCAAATTATATAAAAAAAAATTCGTCTCTGCCTCATCAAACATGTAATCTCAACAAAATTGTATGTGAAAAAAAGGTTGTATTAAAGGGTCCCTATACTATTTTGTGATTTTGTTTTAAAAATATTCCTATATTAAATACAACCTAAGCTTGCTTTGATTATGTTATAAACTGTTCCAGACAGTTAATCATATTCGATTAAAATTTAGTTTAATAAATTGAAAAAGAAGGTTCATTTTCATTTTTTCCAATTATTCTTAAATTGTCATTTTCTTTTACTTTCAACTGTTTTGGGTTATTAATATTCACATTTCACCATGGACGATGTTTTTATTTCTCGTATTTTTGTGGGAGGTTGCGACTGATACGGTTCTTGGGTATTTCAGGTTAAAAAAGGCTACATTTCAGCCAAATTTAATTAAAATCATTGGAGTTGGTTTAAAAACAATCGGAGTTTTGAGGTTGGTCTTATGGCGACTATCAGAAATTTTGAGTTATCGAAAACATGAAAATAATCTGTAGATATGGCCTGAAATAAGCACACATATCAAAGTTAATCAGAATTAGAAATACAGTACTGATTTGAGCTGTGTACAGACCGAAAATTACTCATTAGGGTTTAGGGGATCTCAAAACACAAAAATCTGCACAAATGTGACATTATTGTTTTGGTCCTATTGAGTAAGATCCATATTGATCGACCAATATAATTTAATATTTCTTACAAGGCTCATTAAACCAACTTTTGATCATTACAATGAAAGGATTTGTTTGCATTACATTGTATGATGGGGCTGGGTAAGTACCATGATGGTACCATCAAATTATGTTCTATAATTATTTTTCTCTTTTTTTTTTAATATATGAGTCACCAAATATATGACGTTCTAAATTTCGTTCTGGGGCAACTCGAACCCCAATGTTATATTCTAAATGAAATAAGATTTAATCTTTATTAAATAACTATAGCAAGCATTAGAGTTTTTGTTTGCACAAATATTTTCTCAGTCTAAATGGTATGATTGTCTTGATCTTCAATGACTCGTTAATTATTATGTGTCTCATCAATAGTCAATTTTAAACACTCCAAAGTTCACAACAAACAAACACATCAAGATGACGTTTCAATGACTAAGTCTTACTGTTGTTACTCAAGCACGAACCTTACTCAGCGAGACAAGGTTTGTAAACGAGGAAATTACAAAAATGATTACTTTCTATTGAAATATCGTCTCATGGGTGTGTTTGGTTGTTGATTTCTCACTTATTAATAGTGTAGAGAATGGGTCAAATAAAGTTTAATGGGTTAAAAAACTGATGGTCGGGTTTGTTGTAGATATATATGTTGTCGAAAATTCAAAATTTGGAGGAAGCTGCCATAAGAAAAACAAACAAACTGAAAATTACGAGTTTTCAAAATCGGATCTAACGTTATTGATCAAAGTTTGCTCAAGTGTAGCCTCCAAGAACCTAAACGTATTTATATCTATTCCTTTAAAAATGTTTCTTCCTAATTTATCGGTAAAAAACAAAAATCAACCACGAGGTTGTAAAAGACATAATTTCTCAAAACCAGCTCTACTAATTTCGTTAAAATAGTGAAATATGAAGATTAATGAACAAAAATAGTTTGCAAATATATATACTAGCAGAGTACCCTTCCTTCGTACGGGGTTAACGTATAGATAATTGAGTGTTAAGGGGATTCACCACTGAAACAATACTTTTTTTGAAATACATAATAAAAATGGCTTAACTATTTTTTTTCTAGTGTGTAGTAGGCTAACAAAAAATACAAAAATATGAAATGGCCAAAAAGTTGTCACATACAGGTTACAGCGAATAAAAACTGTTTTTTTTCACGTTTTTCAGACCATATTTCAAAGTGATATATCTAAGAAACTATCCAACATATTGCACTGCTCATGGTCTCATTTTGAACATAATGATATAATCTAAATATTTAGGTAGATTTATCATGGTAGCATTAGTGGTTTTCAAAAAATCATAGAGTAAACTTTAGACTTTTTTCAAAAAACTTGCATATATATATATAATTATGTTTCTAAGCAACATATACTCCTAAAAATCTAATTCTACCTAAATATTTAGTAAAAGATCTACTGAATATGTGGTGAAAATATGAACTCTCTATCTCAATCGGTTCTCAAGATATATTGATTTTTATTTGAAAATTTGACGAAATTCAAACTTTCGGAAAACTGCGTTTGAAAGTAAACGTATGTTCAACACTAATATTTCAAGTATATATTTTAGTTCATGGTTGTGAAACAAATTTACACAATATATTAGGTCAAAAGCTTGTATTATACATCAATATTAGGTCACATTATCATATCAGTGTTCAATAAAAAATATATATATACATCGTAAAATAAAACAGAGTTCGGTCGTTGACGTTCAAAATTCACCGGCACCATATGATTTCCCCTCCGCCTCTATTTTCCTGTTTTCTTCCTCAAGCACAACTTCCTTCTGTACTCTGTGAACTTCATCTTTTTACTATTCTGTGCCAGTGCTAGTCTTTTATTGTCGAAGCGCTTGGTAATCTTGGCAGCGTTTTTCCAGGGCTAAGGCCAATCGACATTTGAAGATCAGATATTGCTTGCCTATAGCCAGTATTATACTGGCATACTGCTTCGCACACCTGCATCTCTAGTTTTCTTCGAGATGCAAAGATATTTTTGGGACATTTTGTCCAAATCACGCCATGTAAAGCCTCGTTGGCGTTTTGTGTTTTTCCGGAGACACACCTGGAGACACCAAAAAATAAGGTATCTAGTAAAAATGTGAAATTTTAGCTATTGACGCGTTTGCAAAAAATGTTATTTTTTTCAAACTTAGGGTTAAGATATAGGTTTTAGGCTAGTATATTCTTGTTCAGTAGGTTCCAAATGACAAAATAACACCAAAAAATTGTTTTTGAAAATTTCATGATTTTTCACTATTTTCAGTGGTGAATCCCCTTAAGGGAGTTTTCAAGGCCAGTGGGGCGGTGCCCTTATGGAATTTCTAAATAAAAATAGGACTATGTGTTAACCATTGACCCTAAGAATGTCAATGTACAATTTCACCTTTGTAGTTTAGAGAAAAATTTAATTTCGTATTTTTAAATTTTTTAATATGCTTAAACGCAAAAGTTTTTCAAAAGATTTCTTAGTGAGCACATATTACCTTTGAGGAAGCTATATTCCAAGTTTCATTGCAATCCGTTTAGTAGTTTTTGAGAATCGTGATGAATGAGTCAGTCACTCGGTGGTATTTGGCTTATATATAAGTGCACAATATCTTCTTTCTCTCTCAAGTAGCACAACGAGCTACCTAACCGACTGGCCGAGCCATTCAATCTAAACCCCAAACATCTACCCAAGAAGTGCACAATATCTTCTTTCTCTCTCAAGTAGCACAACGAGCTACCTAACCGACTGGCCGAGCCATTCAATCTAAAACCCAAACATCTACCCAAGAAATGCACGATATCTTCTTTTTCTTTCAAGTTGCACAATGAGTTGTTTATGTAGAACACTGTTCAAGGGAAAGATCAGACTAATAAAATGTATAATTTATTATTTAAATTTCGGTTTAATAAAATCTGACCTAGCACCATTTTCTCTCATAATAGTGAGTGAACAATAAGCATTGTAAATAGTGCGTATGTAATTGTTACATTTGATATAGTTAGACATTATGTTCCGTCACTCAAAAAAGATGTAGGTTTGTTGGTCTCGACTTTTCAAAACCAAATTAAGGATAGTGGCATTATTATGTTATTCCTAACTTTGCTAATGGACTTTATAGTGCCGTTAGTCATTAATAAGGACTTAATTGAGTTTCTAACTTTTGTACTAAACAAATTCTAGATATTGTGATGTTCTTCATCGTAGCGAGGACAGCCGAGTCTATGACATGTCCACCCATCTTAATAATAGAACTAATTTCCACCATGTTCGGCTTACTTTATATAGTCTACTTTATAATATATATGTCTTCTTGTTTTTTAAAAGGCGAAAAACCTCTTTCTTAATCTTTGAAAATCATCGCCTTAAAATATTAGGAAGAAAAAACATAAAATAAAAAAGACCCCTAGTCCTCCAATACTCAATAGCGTCAGGGTCGGAAAAGAACAAGAATTGGTCGAGAGAGACCTGATAGGACAGATGAAAGGAAGGGATCTAACCCAAGATTACATGAAAAAAGGTCCCTCGGGATTCCCAAGTCTATACTCGTTATAGCCCCTGAGGAGATTTATAATATGTGTAGACCTATATGTGTTTTCCTAATAGTTCTAGTGATTGAACCCTTGCTCAAATCAATTTGACTCAAATCCGGTAAATTTTAAAATGGCAGAGTTTTAATTTAAAAACACTTTTTCGAGGATTATTTTGTACTTCCTAAATAGGGCTACAATAGTCCATTTGTGAAGTTTTAAAATTTATATTCCAATGATGCCCAACGTGTTAAAAGAGACTTGAAAAGAGACTAAATCGTTAAAAAAACATAACCTCCAAATTTGAAAAATCAAGAATGGAATTTTTATTTCACTTACTAACTAGTGGGATGTCGGTCAATATTAGCATCAGGTTTGTAATTCATTAAATATTTTTTTTAATTGTCGACAAATTTTGCAAATGACGGCTATTTGAAATGGCCGATAGTTCATCTTCTATGGTCGTTTGGAGTCGTAGCTGAGGGTTCAAGAAAATCAATGAATTTCAAAAAAAAGACAGAAAGATAATACAAAGCAAAGTAAGCTGTAAGAAAACGGTAGAATATAACAACAATACGTACAAAATATAAATAATAAAAACATAGTTTATATATATATATATATATATATATATGAAATATTGGTCGATTTTTTTAGAGAAAAAATCGTGTACATTTTACTGATTTTATCTTTTACTTGCCGCCATTTTGGATTAAACAGTAAAATCGAAAACCCCAAATCGAAACTAGTTTTTATGAAAGTTTTTGCTTTTAATAGACTTTTAAAACGTAATCAGTTAAGAATTAATTATTAACATTTCTCTTAAAGTAATAGTTCGTTGCTAAGTTGTTAAGTCCTGCTAGATGGCTTTCCATTGACTGATGTGTGGTCAGCATATTGAGTTCCTACCGCCGTGATTCTAGTAGAGTATTTGTGACCAGGATTTGCTGTTTCCATTTTTCCTCACGATACTGGGTCAACACCGAAATATAAGCCTCCATAAAGATCGAACTTGGAACGTCTTGTACTTAAGGCTCAAAAATTCACAATACAATGTTTATTCCAATATGGATAACTAAGATTTTGGTTAAATATTAAAATTTCGTAATTAATGTATTAATTTAACTTAAACAGTGTGTTTTTTTAAAACGGTACTGTATAACTAAGTTTTTTTTTAGTGGACATATATAATTTATTCTTTAAAGATTGCTTCTTTGGTCAGAAACTACCAAGGACGTGCTTAATAACTCACGGAGGATAATTGCGCCACCGTTACTTAGGTCCTACATCTTATATAGCTCATTTTGTGTTTATAATACAAAAGTTGAAGTCGGCAATCGAGCAGGCAAGCAAAACAAATTCTCGTAACTTATAATGTCCCATGGATGTACACGTTGTACGAGGAAATGCACGGGACATGTTATGATAGATGTATAGAGTTCAGAGCCGAGTAAACTTTGATATCAAGTTTGCTAAACAAATGTTAAAGTTTTGTTTGACGTAATGTAATGTTTGGATAGCTTAACAGGTGTTTTCTTGTTATTAATTACTATGCACGGTTTTGTTCTGATTGTACCAGACCTACATCGTTCACAACATTATTACGTTCAATTTAATGAGTAGTTGCGGGTTACAAATCAAATTTAAAGATATAGGATTACGACTTTGACGTCACAAGATTCAGATTTATTTTGTTGTTTTTTGTATTTAATCACGTTTCTTAACCCTGTTCTTCGACGTACGCCATTTTGAAAATTTCTGACTATTTTTTCAATCATATCCAAGGAATAGTGAAACTGACTTTACGTACTAAATTTAAGGAAAATAAAATCATAATTATTTATTATTGCTGATTTGTTTTGCTTTATTTTAAGTTTACGTTTTCAACGAAAGTTCTGAAAATGGGCTATTTTGACACGTTGTAGTCATATTATAAGTTTTTTAAATTTGAAAATCAACCATCATTTTGAAATTTACTAATCGATTGTGTGTTTAACGAACTTTTCCTTGGTTTGTAAACTACATAAAAAATTATACTAAAATTGGTATCTAAAACTTTTACTTGTATATATGCGTTATATACAGGATGTTTCTGTATATATGCGTTATATACAGGATGTTTCTGTAATCCGCGGAGATAATTGGGGGGGGGGGGGTTATATAGGTCAAAATAAAGAAAACAATTCCTATAAACATATGTCCGGAAACGTTTCTTTTACCAACTATCCGCCATTTTGTTTTTATTTTGTAAATAATTTATATATCTAGAACGGCTTAACCGATTGAGTTGAAATTTTGCACGGTAGTCATCAATGTGAAGACCTAATTTGAAAAAATAATCCAATAATTTGTTTCAAATTGGCGCCCAATTAAAATTTTTAATTGAAAACTTGAAATGAGTTTGAATTATTTAAATGTCCTTCATTTTGAAACGGATTATTGGAACAAGATGATTATTTTTTTAAGACTAGGTGGAACATTTCAACTCAATCGGTTAAGCCTTTCTAGAGATATACAATATTTAGTAAAAAAAAAGAGGAAAATGGTTGATAGCTGGTAAAAAGAGCGTTTCCGGACATATGTTTATAAGAACTTTTTTCTTTATTTCGAACCATATAACCCCCCCCCCCCCCGAATTATCTCCGCGTATTACAGAAACACCCTGTATAAATAATACTATTCACTATAATTACAGATTTTTTAATAAGATTCTTACTTTGTTAGAGATTACATTTTGATAATTAAGTCACTGTGAGTCTTGGAGAGTACTCGACGATAAAACAAGTAATAAATACAATATTATTTTAATACATTTATTATTTTATTTATACTGCATTTACCGGTTGTTTCAGAGCATGTTTTCAGATATTGGTGTGAATTTTAACACACTAATTTATGAAAATTTGGAGAAAATATATTGTCTAATTTATAGACTCCTGAGATACATATATGGATTTTGGAGAGGGGGGAAGAGCAAATTTATAGAGATTTTCAGGTTTATTTAAAGAGATTTTCGTATGCACTATTAAAATAGAAGATTTCGACCGCCATTTTGAAATTTCCTAAACTGAATTCAAGGCTTGTCTAGTTTTGCAAGAACTTCCATTTAATGGTCATCTGAACTATATTGTTGTTTGAAAATTTTAATATATGGGTACTTGAAAATATGGGTAAAACTTCAAAATTGTAGAAGTGATAGGCCTACGACATTTTAAAGGTCAATTTATGTTGATACCAGTTTAAAAAAAAAATTATAGAAAAGGATAAAAAAGTGTAGGTGAACGTAAAATCATTTTTTTAATTTTCACGCAGGTGAACATTTAAGTAATTTTACACAGCAATAAGCATTTTGTAAAAGATAAATGGTTTAAAAAAATCTTAGGTATAATTTGACATATTTAAAAATCTTTGGACTCCTTAATATCGGAAAGAGACGTCTTTGATGCACCTCAATTTGGAAAAAAAAATTCCATTAAATTCTTCGTATATAAATTAGTGTGATGAAACTTTACACTAAGTTTCTAGCTTAAATAGTTTTGCCGTCAAATCGAGCTGAAAATGGTACTAAATTCCAATGCCAAGGGTCGGTAGAGATTTCATAGTCTAGGATGAATGAGGTCGCAGTAGCTAGGATTTGTATAATTACGGAAATGGTAACAGATATAGATACCACAAAGGAATGAAAATAAATAAAGGTTAACGTTGATGTCAATATGTGTGCTAGTGTTTGTGTGTGTTTATCTGTAATAATTTTGTTTATTTTACGATTATCTATTTGTAAAGACAACAGAAGAAGATATTTATCGGTGTTTTAAGCATATTTATCGCTAGATGGTAACTAAACAAACTCTGCCATCTACGACATTAATCTGAATTGTGTTTATCAGTGTTCATCACTACGTATAATAACCATTGCAGTTGCATTATCGTTAAAAACATAATATCTTTCAAGCTTACATTTTTTAGAGATTAAAAGTGTAATATGACTTAAGTGAAATGCTTTGGTTAAATTTGAATTATTCATCGATGACACACTCTGCGCCTGATCTCAGATCTTCTGGCAAAAAACGTCAAAGCAAGTCGCACAGAGGGAGTGTATCTTCTACACATAATCTCTTTCGTGGTCTTCTGTACCATTGCAATTGTTCAGGACCTTCGAATACTTTACAACAATCAGGACCTAGGTGGTATGTCAAGGTACAGTAGATCAGTATTAGAATTGTCTGTACTTTAACGTGTGGTGTTTTTCTTGACATTGTCCTAATATTGTATTAGTGTTGTTAGATTTAGAAACCTAGTTGTTATCCTCATAGTTTGCTTTTCATGTCCGATTGTCCTCATAGAACAAATTTAAAATTATTATTACCCTTACCTTTCCTTGTGGTGTTACAGTCCTTTCCTTCTCTTCCTCTATATTTTCATCCATTTAGTGTAGGCCTATAACATCGACTTTCCATCTCTTTTTATATCTTCATTCCCACAATTAGGCTTTCCGATTTCACTCTCTTCTTAATTCTTTCTTCAACCTTTTCAAATGACCTAACTACTGAATGCTTATTTTTTTATCTTTGTTACTAGGTCTGGTATCTTATAGATGTTCAACAACTCCAGACTTGTTCTCACTTGCCTTATTCAATTATTTTCCACTAGTCGAAATATTGTTTAGTTATTTGTTGTTCTCACTGGGGAGCTTTTACGCAGAAATGTAACTGTCAAGGGGAGACTAAAGAGCACATGTTCTCAGATTGTAAATATTTTGAGTGGGAAAGGATTAATAATCTTAGGTTTTTTACAAAGATCTTGACAATCCCTCAAAACAACACTGTTAAGAAGATTCTAACCTTTGTAAAGTTAAGGAGTCTCTTGGAGATATTAGAATATTATTTGCTATTATAAAGGTGGCATGGGGTGTAGAGTAAAATACTCAATGAGCTGTTGATCTGGTGTCAGCATTTATTCAATAATATTGCCAAGTTAAATCTACCAATTCGCGTTCAAATCTGTATTATTTGCCTTTTGAGGTTTTATTATTTCTCTCTTTGGACGCTTACTTTGATTTTCTCCTCGTTTGTCATCAAATCCTCATAATTGTTCTTTAAAACATTCCTTTAGACCTTTTCGTTCGGGCTATTAGGGTGACATCATCATAATTGATAATATATTGTAAGGTTCTATTAAATATTGATGCATTATATATTATTAACAACTTTTTCTAGAATAACATTAGGCGAGAGTACCTTTGCTTGTCTGGCCTTTTGTGTAAAATCTTGAATCCTGACGTAATATTCCATTTGGATTTTTTGATGAGTGTAAACATTAGTACGAGCATTGTACGACGTTTATTGAAAAACTATTTGACCTGAATGATTCTGGGGGCAACGGGAAATTGGCAACTGAATCATGACGACGCACCATCGAATTCCTCTGATCTGATTCAGAGTTTTGGCCAGACACGACACTCCCTTGGTATGCTGGGCTCCCTAGTTTCCCGTCTTGGCGATTTTTGGCTGTTCACCAAGTGGAAAATAACCTATCAATTCTTCATTTTGCGAACTATGAAAATTCTACCGGCGCTAAAAATAGACTCCCTCCTGACAGGTTGACCGCCAGCCACTGTCGCTCTCTACGCGCGAGGAAAATGCATAAATGCACATGAAGATATCCTCCACCATGTATTTGTTATATTCCAAGGGCTTGTCTTGTTGATTAGCCCTACTATGTATACTGTGCTATCTTGTGAACTTATGATAGGTGTTTTGGTTATGACTAAAAAGTTTGTGTTTTGTAGATTTTAGTGATATGGGTTTCATAACGGTAGCTTAATTATATTAGTTTATTGTTTAATGTTGTTTGTTAGATTATAAGCCTATTATGTTGTTAAAGTGTCTAGTAGCTAGCGTATCTATAATTCTGTACTCTCTTGTGAATTTGTGATTTGTGTTTTGAGTAGGCCTAAATAGTTTGTGTTTTCTAAATTTTGTCTGATATGGCTTTCATAACAGTTTATAATTAATTATATAAGTTTAGTGTTTTTGATGTTGTTTGTTAAGAACTTTTAACTTCTGAGTTCGCGAAATAAAAAACAGTTGTAAAAATTTCAAAATACCAACGTTTTAAAATAGTTTGCAGATATTATCTTTCTATCTTGGATTGCAATTTTATAGTCTATTAAAGTCTTCATGTTTGGAAGTATATACACGCCCTATACTTGGAAAAATAGGTTCGATTGTGTTCGTGTAGACTCAATTTTACCAATGCTTGGATAAGTTTGTTAGTATGTTTCAAATTGGTAGCCGATTTACAAATTTCAAAACGTGATTTTATCTGCATGTCTTACAACGTTCCATAACAACCAATTAGTTTTAAAATCTTCATCAAGTTATTCCTAAACGTGTTTTCCGCGGTAAAACATATAATTACTGGATAAATCCAGATATCTTTTCTGACCGTTAAAAGACTGGACTCTCAATGATGTGGCATTGGCATTAGCTACATTTTTTATTGAATTTGTCATTTAAATCACTTATCAGTTTACCTCTTATGTCATATTTTGCTATGACGAAAATTGATATGTTTGTTTGGTTTCATGCATCGATATTGAGTGAGAAATCAATTTTGATGAGCTTCTTACTGTCAAAATGACCCCGATTCTCAAAACCATTGTAGATTCTGTTTACCTCAACTTAAACAAAACATTTTAAGTAATTGAACGATTTTTTATTTATTTACCAAACAGTTTAAAATCACAAACCATAGATGCATTTCTGATTATCTTACGAAACTAATAAGTTTATAAAAGAGGATGGTACATTAGTTTTACACCTCAGAAAGCCCAAGTCGAATGCAATCCATTTCTTAGTCAGTTTAGACAATAAACAATATAATACACGATGTACAAAATTTATTTCACACTGTGTTCGTTAGGCCTATAGTTTTATTTATTATATTCATTCACAAATTGTTACAATAAGTTAAAACTCATTGGTTCTTGTGTTCAAAATATTTATTTTCCTATATAAATTAGTATTTCTGTCAATGCCAGTTAGTAAATGTCTGTTTAATTAAAAACCGAAGTTTGATCTTTTTTCGTTTTGGACATACTCAGAATCCACCACAACCCACAAAAATTAAATCCATAAAGTGATATCAGGTGACATTGGAGGCATTTCAATATCTTCTTGGCTTCAAATGTTTTGGAGTGCTTCATATTTTTGTTTCTTAGTGTTGAAAATGTAAGGTGTGAAGTGACTTTTTATCCACCCTGTATTTCATATCAATAATGTTGATTGTCCTTTGTGGTTATATCCCCATCTATTCTGCTGAATATTGAATTGAACCACAGGGTTAATCTTCATTGGTTTGAAATTGTTTAGGAGTTTAGGGGGGAATAATAGAAGCTCGACCCTGGGAATGGCTTCCTGTTTTCGTTCATTAATGAGGATGTATCTAATATTACGTGTAGCTTTACATATACAATATTGAGTTGTTGGAGACAATATGGTTATATCAGCTAACTTAATACGGCTCCCAAGTGGTTCTTATATAGGGTGAATATTATGTAGGCTATAGTGTGTGGGATATTTTCAATACCTAAAATATATTACATTGTAAAGGTTGTACTTTAAGACTTATTGCAATTTTAACCCACCTAAATATATTTTTTTATTTGTAGCAGTTTGAACGTTTCACATAGTTGTTTAAATTTTAATAATTTTATTTTTGTTATGTTTTTAAATTTAAATGGTATTTAGTAGATGAGTGTTATAATTTTTTTTAAACACGTTTTTATTCTTGGAGTCGAAATTAAGTTTTTAACGTGTAAAATTAGAAAATATATAAATATGTTTAAAATTAACGGTGAATTTTAAAAGTCCACAAAATAATTAAAAATAGGATAGTTCATCACTAGGACCAAAAGTGAAGCTTTTCAATACCAGCGAAGAAAATGAGCGAATATCGAAATACTTCTTTTGGTCCAAGTGATGAACTATATTTTTCGTTATACTGCAAATAATATAAGAAAACAATTTCACAAAAACTAAAATGTTATAACCTATTTATAATCGATGGAAACAGTGTTTAACGGTTATTTACAATCGTGAGTATCGGTTATTTTTATAGATGCTTTACAATCGTTAATTAATTCGTATAAACGAAGTAACAGCTGATGACCTCGACCTCATCTGATGTATTTAGGTCCTAGGACTAAAAAGAACAACTTTAGCATCAATGGATGTATTGAAAACAGCTGTTTTTGAAGCAGTATGACGAAATATGGGTCTAAATTAACTTTTTAGCGAATTTATATTGCGTTTGTATGGATGTCAGGACTGTGGAAAAGCACTAACTTTCTCACATACACATCCACAAAACCAAATAATTCTCCAAAAAAATGTCTTTAATATTATGTATTTGGGAAAGAGAAGAAAAAATTAATTTTCTTATCACTGAATTCCCCATGTTTTTCTTATAAGTTGATATAGAGTTGATATACGTCTTATCAAATTTGAGTTAATTTAAAAACAAATATAATTAAATTGATCAGATCATTGAAGCCGATTTTGTGAAAATAATAATTTTGATATCCACTCAAATTTTGAGTTATAAAAAAAGAGAATAAAAAGCGCCTTGTGATGCTATACACCAAATTTGATCGGTTTCGTTTGGGCTACTCAGACGACTGACGGACACTCAAAATCGATTTTTTTATCCATTCCATTACGTATATATGAAAAAGTATTAAGTACCATATTATGAAATGTTCATGATACTTCCAAAAATAGTCTTAGAATTTTTAGAAAGTATTAATTCTTACTAAGGAGGAAGAGAAAGGAAGATTCATGAAAGAGATTAAAATAATTTATTAGAATGGAATAAAATTATTAACCTATCAACCACTGTAACAACTATAGTACTGTTGTATATAACAGATTTTTTTTCGCTTTTTAAGTTTCTTTTCCTTATAATCTCTTATCAGTAATTTGTCTCATCTTTAGAAAGTGGCCTTGCAGTTGCCTTGCCTCCGGGTCCGGGACCATTAACTCAACAAAACCGGCTTTGGATTAATAGAGTTTCTCTTTGCACAGGCTTGAAGCAAATTGAGGTTAGATTGCTTTAAATAATGCTAATTGTTACGGCAGAAAGAATTTGAATCCTTACAGGGTTAGGTTAGATTGCCTTAAATAATCTTATGAGTTATGGTAGTAAGAATTTGAATCCTTACATGGTTAGGTTAGGTTAGATTTCTTTAAATAATCTTAACAGTTACAGTAAAAGAATTTGAATCCTTACAGGGTTAGGATCGGTTAGGTTAGATTGAGCTGCTTTAAATAATCTTAATTGTTACGGTAGAAAGAATTTAAATCCTTACAGGGTTAGGTTAGGTTAGGTTAGATTGCTTTAGATAATCTTAACTGTTACGGTAGAAAGAATTTGAATCCTTACAGGGTTAGGTTAGGTTAGGTTGCTATAATCTTAACTGTTACGGTAGAAAGAATTTGAATCCTTACAGGGTTAGGTTAGGTTAGATTGCTATTAACTGTTGCGGTAGAAAGAATTTGAATCCTTACAGGGTTAGGTTCGGTTAGGTTAGATTGCTTTAAATAATATTAATTGTTACGGTAGAAAGAATTTAAATCCTTACAGGGTTAGGTTAGGTTAGGTTGCTATAATCTTAACTGTTACGGTAGAAAGAATTTGAATCCTTACAGGGTTAGGTTAGGTTAGATTGCTATTAACTGTTGCGGTAGAAAGAATTTGAATCCTTACAGGGTTAGGTTCGGTTAGGTTAGATTGCTTTAAATAATCTTAACTGTTACGGTAGAAAGAATTGGAATTCTTACAGGGTAAGGTTACGTTAGATTGCTCTTAACTGTTACGTTAGAAAGAATTTGAATCCTTACAGTGTAAGGTTCGGTTAGGTTAGATTGCTTTAAATAATCTTAACTGTTACGGTAGAAAGAATTTTAATACTTACAGGGTTAGGTTAGGTTAGGTTAGATTGCTTTAAATAATCTTAACTGTTACGGTAGAAAGAATTGGAATCCTTACAGGGTAAGGTTAGGTTAGATTGCTCTTAACTGTTACGGTAGAAAGAATTTGAATCCTTACAGAGTTAGGTTAGATTGCTTTAAATAATCTTAACAGTTACGGTACAAAGAATTTGAATCCTTACAGGGTTAGGTTAGGCTGCTTTAAATAATTTTAACTGTTACGGTAGAAAGAATTTGAATCCTTACAGGGTTAGGTTAGGTTAGATTGGATTGCCTTAAATAATCTTAACTGTTATGGTAGAAAGAAATTTGAATCTTTACAGGGTTCGGTTAGGTTGCTTTAAATAATTTTAATTGTTACAGTAGAAAGAATTTGAATCCTTACAGAGTTAGGTTAGGTTAAGTTAGATTGGATTGCCTTAAATAATCTTAACTGTTATGGTAGAAAGAATTTGAATCTTTACAGGGTTCGGTTAGGTTAGATTGCTAAATAATCTTAACTGTTACGGTAGAAAGAATTTGAATCCTTACAGGGTTAGGTTAGGTTAGATTGCTTTAAATAATCTTAACTGTTATGGTAGAAAAAATTGGAATCCTTACAGGGTAAGGTTAGGTTAGATTGCTCTTAACTGTTACGGTAGACAGAATTTGAATCCTTACAGGGTTGTGTTAGGTTAGATTGCTTTAAATAATCTTAACTGTTATGGTAGAAAAAATTGGAATCCTTACAGGGTTAGGTTAGGTTAGATTGCTTTAAATAATCTTAACTGTTATGGTAGAAAAAATTGGAATCCTTACAGGGTAAGGTTAGGTTAGATTGCTCTTAACAGTTACGGTACAAAGAATTTGTATCCTTACAGGGTTAGTTAGACGCGGTGGCTATTTAACTGTTTCGGTTCAGTTGACTGCATGAGGCGTTTAACAAATAAATGTCTCTAACCTAGCTTTACAGTTGTGTTTACGTTTCAATAAATATGTTTGTAAACACGATAGCTCATGAAAGTTTCTTTTGACTTGCTTCTAATTTTGCAATTCCTCCTCGCTTGCAAAAGTCTTTAGACTGACATTTGTATGTTCATTGGTGTGTGACGTACTTCTTCGCATGCCCGTAGTATAGAGAGAGTTACGTGATCGCTCAAAGAATCGCTTTCAAGTTTTCGCAATTTTATCAGTTTTTGAGGTTCTCGGATTATATAAAAAAAAAAGAAATATAGCTTTTTGAATGATGTCCGTATGTGCAATTCTCTATAGCTTAAACGAGTGGACTGATCTTGATAAAATGTACAAAGTGATTATTTTAGCTTTATCTCGCGACGTTGTCCCCATTTTCCCTCGTTAATTCATAAAACGTGGTGTCAAGAACCAATCAAAACGCATCGTTACTATCTACCAAAAATAAGTTACGATTATCCAAAAAACTAGCACGAAAAACCTTATTTCTCAAAATCGTCTCAACAGATTTCGTTTTACATTTTGATGAAATGTGTAATGTACTGACCTAAACTTGTGTGATAAATTACACGTATTAGGAAATTCGAAATCAGGAAAATTTGACAAAAAATGAAAATGAATCTCGACAAATGAATTTGAAATAAATTTATATTTAAATAGATTATAATCTTGTTGCACTCGTGACATAAACTTATCCTAAGTTAAAAAAAAGTAATTGATTGAAATTGTTTTTTTTAATGATAGCGCTCAAGGTTTATTTCTTTTATGTTACTTGCAATTTTACACACTGATTTGCATAATTAATCTTCCGTTTACACCAACAATTAACGACATCGGTAGAGCTCTTCGTTATAAATAGCTTCATGGAAAGTTTTGAAGGATTTTTTTACTTATCCGATATTTTTGGCAAAAGGTGACTAATATTTTTGTAACGATTTTGAGAAAATCGTTATTTTTATAGTTTTGCTCTTACAGCAGATATCCCGAAATTTACAGTTATCGAAAAAAAATATATATAAAAAGTCTAAATGTGTGACTAAATATGACATTTGATTATAATCGGTCCAGAAGTATGGGCTTATAGACAAACCAGAGGACCTCAAAACCATATAACCTTGAAAAATTCTAAATCGAATACTTAACTCGTCACATAACTTTTTTTACAAGTAAATAAAAGAAAGTGAAAATAAAAAACATTTGAGAAATTGCAATTAAAATAAATTATATATATATAGTTCTAGATCTTAATTTATAATTCGTACTTAGAAACTTTTGAATTATATCTCCTTCCTTATTCTATCCCTAAAAGCAGAAGGCACTTCAGTCCAGTAATGTATATACTTCAGTTTAGAAAACTGCAATTTGTCTCCGTAAAAACCATATACATCACGAAAACAATTTTGCAAGCGGTGGCAGCGATTGAGTGGAGGGTGGCAAGGGGATAACGAGGTCTGAGGGGGTAAAATACCCGCAGTAGAGGAAGGACCTGTCCGGAAAATTGAAAATTACGGATGTTTTAAACCATTTATGTCGACATTCTGCTGCTCGGGAGAAAAATGTTGCATATTTTCTGCAACATTGTAACAAATGTCATGCATTTTTCAATGTTACTCTAATTTTGAATCCTCCTTCATGTTTCATTGGGTGGAGAAGGGGGTATATAAACATATATTTTGTTAAAAATGAATATTTTTAAAGCAATGATGTTAAGTATAGTAAAGCAAAGTAAACATAACTATATTTACTGTTAGTCCTAATACAAAACGTTGTATTGATGCAGTTAACAATTTTTCCATCTGACATGATAATTTTATCGGTTTTTTCTTAAACGTGATTAGATTTTATCAATAATTTTATCAACGGATAGTAGTTTTTTGTTAGGAAGAAATCCAAGCTGAGTTGTGGTCAAGTTTCAACTCGGCCTGTCGGTATTCCGCCTACATTATGTCTTGTTCGTATATATTTATGGCCAAACGAGTCTACAGATAGTCAGAAATTCGAGTATGGACAACTAAAGAAATTCCGTTTTTAAAATACCTACCACACGATGGGCGTGGTCCGTCCAGGAATACATTGTAAGCACCGAAATACTAAACGAGCAGTCATGCAAAATAAAACATCAAATGACAAATTAAATTTTAATTATTTTCTTATTTTTCCTTCAAAATGTTTGTCTTTTTTGACAAAAAAATAAGTAACGTTGTAGCTTATTACATTTATAATGTTTTATTTTACGTGAATAACAACATTACAAGAATATTATATGAATGATTATTTACACAAAAGGCACAGTGTTTTGCTCCCTTTGATGTCTAAATCTGGTGTACATTTAAAAAACTTATAGACATGTATCAATGAGAGTAAAATATAAACTGTAGTCTGATCGGTTATGCATCCAATAATGAGCAAGGTCTACTGTTTACAAAACGACTAGTGATGTGTCGAGTCGAGTGAACTCGAGTCAGTTTGTTTTCAACTCGATTCAACGAGCGTTATATGCCATTGGCTGGATCGGTCGAGTAGACTCGGGACTCGGCCGACTCATGAAACTGTAATACACGAACTCAAACGAAGAATGCTGAACTTACACGAACTCGGAATCAGTCGACTCGCAAAACTGAAACGTTATTGGCTGAAGCGAGTCGACTCGCAAAACTAGAACGCTATTGGCTGGAAGCGAGTAACGAGTCGCCACGAACTCATACGGATAATGCCGAACCTACACGAACAAGGAACGAGTCGACTCGCAAAACTGAAACGTTATTAGCTGAAAGCGAGTCGACTCGCAAAACTAGAACGCTATTGGCTGGAAGCGAGTAACGAGTCGCCACGAACTCATACGGATAATGCCGAACCTACACGAACAAGGAACGAGTCGACTCGCAAAACCTTAACGCTATTGTCTGGAAGCGAGTTGACACGAACTCGTACGGAGAAAGCCGAACCTACACGACTCGGGCCACGCAGCATGCACAGCAACGGATCGAGTAATCGAGTCGAGTCTGACTTAACTTGCAACTCGAGTTGGCGGCAGTTCACGAGTCGAGTCACGAAAGTACTCGACTCGTCACATCACTAAAAACCACTAGTTGTTGATGCAGTGTCTCGGTTCCAACAGTTCAAGTTGACCCATGGAAAATATTCGTTGCCTGCAGTGTTGCCAACTTATTTTTCAAAATTACTCTTTCCCCAATACATTCCTCATGTCGTTCCTTTAAAAACTATTGTTTATTGGGTAAAGTTTACCTACTAAATCACCTTTAGTGGCGATTGGAGCCTATATATTTGGAAAAGAATATTTTTCTATATTGATGGAGATGTCAGCTACCTTTAAATTCTGATCCTGTATAAACTTCTTTTACAAGTTAGGTTACTAAGCATATTTTATTAACGTCATTATTATATGCCTGTTACGCTAATGAAGACAGGGGAGTAATTAATACGCGGACGAACAACTCCATTTACCGAGCTCGAGACATTTTGGAATTATTTATATATTACAACTTATATATTTTTAAAACCCTTCTTCTTTTACTTGTCTTAAAGATTTGACTTATTCCAAATTCAAATAAAGTTGGTTACCGTTTTTCACAAAATAAAAAATAAAATTATTACAGTAATTGGAAATTTCTGCACAGATTTTTACAGTTTTCAGTTTCAATGTACCACTTTTGTCTTTAACTTTAGATAGGCTATGTATTTAAAAACCTTTTCAGTTCCAATTAGCATTCAAATTATATACCATATTTGTCACTACAAAATATATATGTTGTCATTGAAAAGTTTAGGAAAAAGCTAAAATATGTTGAAAATCTTGATTTTCGTGTTACCCTTGGAACAAATATTGTTTTAACTTAGCAACTACTGAACCAATTTCATTAAAAAATAGACTAAAACCTATTCAGAAAACGTACGTTGTAAGAAAATAGTATGAAAATCGAAACAGCGGTATTTGAGTTATATACTTAAAGATGGCTGTTGCGTTTGATATATTTGTCTTTATCTTGTCACAAGATTTAATAATTTTCAATAAATCAAAATAATTGGTGAATATTTGTCTTGTATTTTATATGTGGGGGGGGGGGACATTTGATGGACTTGGGTCTTCAATATTGCCACGAGGACAGTAGTTGATGTTACATTTCCAAAGGAAATCAGCTAATAATAAATATAGATAATACGACTGATAAAACACACAAGGGGACTGGGCGAACTCTTGTTCAGTATCTATTTAGTGACGTGGGATGAGGAAGAGATAGAATTATGAATATTTCCTGCTTCTATTTGCGATTTATTTTGTTGTGGACTGATTAATTTGAAAGACTTGTAGCACTTCTCTTTTCCGCTTGTCTTTTGACTCTCATTAGAGTTCATCTATAAATATCCTGACTCGCAGCTGATACTGTGACGTGATAGGATGCTAATTATTTCATTGTTTATTAACCAAGCAAGCGAGACCATTCGATATTTTGTTTTTTATTTGTGTTTTGTACTTACGGCCGTACAGGTTCCAATTGTTATGAAATTTAGGAAGAGGGTTCTTTGAAAACTAGGTCAAACGATGTCAATTAAAAAAAAAAAAAAAAAAAAAAAAACCCTTTCGTAAATGGCGCCCACTCAAACAGTTACTGTTCGGTTTGAAGAAACGAACGCGAGTGCTCGGACTTACGATGGAGGAAGTATAATGGTGTGAACGACACATAACGAGCAGTCGTAAAAAATAATAATTCAAATGTAAAATAGGATTAGAACAGCGGAAATTTGATTTGTCTAGATATTAACTTGGAAACTTTTTCTCACAAAAAAATAAAAACAAGATTCACTTCATGCTTTCATTTTTTTAAAAATAAAACCTTTATGAGCTCTATTGCGTTATTAAAGTATAAAATAAATTATTATTAAAATTTTTATTGTTTTGTTCCTTGTGATTTCCTCCCAATGTAAACTTGTGTCAATGAATTAGAGTAAAATATTATCAGTAGTCGGATTGTTTACACTGCAAATGAATTATGCTACGAACCAACGAGGCGTTCCAGCGGTAGGGATAGAGGTTTCTTTTTCAGAAAAACCAATCTAAATTTTAGGGTTTATATACAAGGCGGCCAGTGTATGATTGTATGAATCACAATTTGAATGCAGCAAACCACGTCATTTTTATTACTCCCCCCCCCGTCAGTGATCGTCCCACAGGAATATTTATTGTGTGATATTTAATGTGGATGATTTGACTTTTTTGGAAGTTAATAAACAAATTCAATTTAATTTCACAATACACATTTGTGCTAACCAATGAAGAGATTAAAGAAAATTACATGAAAACTAGTTCTAAGGCCGGCGGTTTGTTTTGTAGAACTTATAAATCCTGTTATTAATCCTATTTCTGGATTTAGTCTTGGATAGGTCTAAAAACTAACGTTTTCCCCCGATAATTTTATTCTTGTCTACAAATTTGGGAAGAGAAAACATAATAATATTTGCTTTGGAAATATCTCAACTAATAAAAAAAAAACCTTTTTAAAACATAGTGAACTATTCAGTAACCATAGTAATTCTGGAATCTACTTGGATGTATCTGGTAGAAATATAAAACATGACAGATAGTAATCCATTATATGCACAAACCAAGTATTCAATGTTCACATTTTTTCCTGTGGCTTAATTCTTATTTGCCACTCTTACTTTTTATACTCCTTCGCTTTCTTTCACTCTTCTATAAGAACCTCTCTTATGTTCTTATATGTTGGGAAGAAAATTATGTGATTCAATATGGAATTTTTTACGGATATATCCTTTTTGAGGTCATTTAAGCACGAATAAGTCGTTTTTTGGAATAATGTCTTCACAGTTTTCAACAGCCCAAACTAGTGGACCGATTTTAATCAAATGTGGTATGTGTGGATATTTTACTCATGCCGTGAGACGGTTTTTATTCACTTTTACCATAGCTAAAAATTTGGGGGTAGCTGGCATACGACCAAAACACAAAATTACGGTTTATTCAAAACCAGCTTTAATGGTGTTTAGTATATTTTGACTCTGATCTAAACAAAACGCATGTGAAACTATTTTTTTTAAAAACTGCTGGTCCGTGAGATATAAGAAATAAAGAAATCGGCTATAGAGCTGGTGTAGCAGACGTAATATCTCAAAATCGACCCCATTCTAATCAGTTTGTTAAATAACAAGTAAAAGAAAATATAATTACAAGCTTGGCAAGACACGAAAATGAATACAGCTGCGATTTCATTGAAATGAGAGAGATTATGGCGTATTAGGTAGGCCTAAATAAATACAAGGACTATTTAAAAAGAAATATATTTGTTATATAAAAGAAACAAACAAACAAATCGAAGAAAAACGCTTTATAAAGAAAACTTTTTTTCTCACCTAAAATTGGTATAAAGACACATTTTTTTAGGAGAAAACTAAGATTATTCTTTTTGGTTTTGTAAATATATGCGAGAAAGTGTAATATATTTGAATCTAGACGGAACTTATTTTACATAATTTTTTTACAATCAAATCATATCTTAAACTATTCATTTTTCTATGACGAAGTTCTTCTTCATCATCCCCTCTTTCTCTTCCAATCTATCCATTCAATTGTTTCAGTAATTTCCTTCATCGATGCTACCGTTGATTTTAATGTTAAAAATTCTACAATTGATTAGGTTTGCATTGATTTATTTTGTAAAATGTAATCAATTATTCCAAGGTTTAATGGAAATGGATTTGTCACGCATTGACATAATGAAGGTTTTCGACACGATAGATTATGAGTTGATTTTAGTATTGACAGTCAGTTGATTACCTGTCTTGATGACGTAGTAAATTGACCATCTTATAGCATTGACATATACAATATCCTCAAGGTAGGAATGTGCCTGGGGTGGAGAGGAAAAGAGGGGCCCCCACACTTCCGCTGCGTTTGCTTTCAGCGTTACAACCCCAATAAAAAAATATAGACTTCAAATGCTTAACGCCTACCACACCTTCGTTTCTTTTATCCGTGTAAATAAGAATAAAACGTTTATTTAAACTTTAAGAATTAATTGTAGCTAAGCAGTAATTTGTGTACCTAGTTTCCTTGGAATGGGTTGTACCGTCAAGTCAGGTTAGGGAAGCAAGTAGAAGGGAGGACACGCCTATTACACCAGACACACTCCTAGTCTGAGGGTACTGTATTTGGGTGTGGCGCCTCGTTGTCCAATTGACGAGGGACACAGTTTCTATTATTCATGCATGTATGTGTTGGTACACCTGGAGTTGAAGGTATTATAGATCACGCTGCTCATCTTGGGAAATCGATTCTAGAGGACTTTCTCAGGGATCAGTATTTGATACTTTACTCTTTTTAGTCTATATAAATGCTTTAGAATATAGGGGGAGCAAAACTGTCCTGTTTGTTGACATGTTAACAGTTATTGGAAAGAATATTTTTAACACAGACGAATCAATTATGGGAGAAAATTGGTTCTTAGTAAATGGTCTAAAATTGAATAAATATAAAACTCAATACAAATCCGTTGTAAACCATTAAAATAATTTCAGTTAATCACTTAGAATCAAGTGCAGATTCGTCAAGGTGTCTTGGAGGGTAATTGACGAAAGCATAAACTGGAAATCACGTTACCTTTCTTTCAAAAAACTTAATTCAGCTTGTTTTTAACTTTGTAGTAGTTTACGTTTATAACTTCTGGCTACATTTAGAACCGTGTATTTTGTGTATGGGTACTCTCATCTCAGATACATGTGTGCTGTCCTTTAGGAAACTTATTACAGTTTGAAAAATTTTTTGTATTCAAAAGAAAATTATAAGAATAATTTCATGTATGCAGTCTGCCGAAATTAATTTTTAATTATTATCCTGTATAATATTTTCTCAATGATCTGCTCTTTTTTACAAGCAATTACAGTTTATTGGTGTCTGTCAGTACAGATATTAGTGTGAGGCGACAAATACTTAATACGAAATTCACAGATTAAAACTATTCGAGAGTTGGCATGTCTCCTACAGTATATTATATCGATAAATTCACAACTATAATAAATCTACATATATTATAATTAAATATATATTAAACGATAGTTTATCCAAACTAATGTATTTAGAGCTTATGTTTATTACATATTATGTAAGTCAATCTTTTCAGAGATAAAATGGTATATCTAATTAATATTTAAGGGCAGTCCAAATGGCATTTAACCTCAGTGCTAACTTATGATATCTTAGAAACTATTAGACTTACAGCTTTTGTTATCTGAAACGCAAAAAATATAGAAAAAATGCTTTAAAACATTGCACACGAGCAATTTGCAATTAATAAGTACCTACCAAACCTTGGACTTTTTCCATATTATAACCTCTTAGTAAGGGGAAAGGAATTAGTAATTACTTAAAAGTAATAGTGTGAAAGGAATTTGTTAATTAAATTTTTTGTGCAAGCGCCAGTCAGTTAAGCAAAATTTCCATCATTTTGCGCATTTTTTCTCTGTAGTTTCTTACACAGGTTTTCTTTAACACTTAGTAAAATTAAATATTTAGTTATTTATAAGCAATTGCTGGTTTTTATTTAAAACAATTTTATAGACAAGTATTTAAAATTCTAATTCTAATGAAAAAAACTATGAAGATAGTACCTTGTGGTAAGAACTAGTATTTAGTACCACCAAGTTATTTAAATTTGTGGAGGAAAATAACATATCTTCCATCCAATTAAAAAAAAAGAAAAGTAATTGTCGGGAAATAAGGAAAAAACACCCGAAAATGACAAAGGTGGATATAAAAGTGCCAAGTATTCAAGCCTCGTTTTAACCTTTTTTGTGCAAATAACTAAAACAACAGTTTGTGAAACAACTGATGAGCACAATAAATCAATTCTACATTTAATTATAATCCTATTAAAATCTCTGCGTAATTATATTTTAACCAACCTTTGGTTATCAATGTATATTGTAGGCCTATTGGTTTTCAAATGCATTACAATGTTTAATTTGTATCAGTATATTCATATCGTGCTACTTTATGATATAACAGAATTCACAAGCGCGTATAAGTAATTATTTTGTTTGAAATTCCTGTGCAGAAAAGAAATTTGCACACATTTCACTTCTGAATATTTCACTGTAAAGAGATTTCAAAGATTAAATATCCCATACAAATTTCAGAATGTTGAAAAAATTGTCATGTGGACTCCCGTTAAATCTGTGATCATGGCTATTATTATTAACAATCATCACGACATTAGACCATCTCCTTGCACCACACTAGACACCGTAAATCAAAAACATCATTTGTAATAGAACACAATTTTATATACTGGGAGCAATATAATAACTTTCTCTAAATGATTGGTTGTCAGTCTTAATGGACCACAGAGAGCCAGAGTTGTGGTTTGCTAGACTTCTGTAAATCATTTCAATATATCTAATATTTATTATTATAGTATATATTAAGATCCCTATATTAATTAGGCTTACACTAGATTATAAGACACAAAAATAAAAATTTCTACCAACTAATTGCATCGAAAATGTCGGTCGTAAATTAATCTAACTTAAGTGATTAAGAGCTTCTCGATAATCTTCAGGATTCTCGATAATAACCTAGCTGGATCTTCATTTTGTTTCGTGTAGTCTTGGATTAGATCCCTCTCTTTCATCTTTTCTATCAGGCTTTTATTGACTAACTCTTTTTCTCTTCCGCATCTAACGCTATTCACGTATTCTAAGGCTAGTGGTCTCTATGTTCTTTTCTTCTTCTTCTTTTTAACGTAATGATAACCCAGAGGTTTTTGCCTATAAACAAGAAGGAGGGTGGAAATCAATTTTACTTTCAAAACGGGGAATTTCGTCCAACTATTTGTTGACTTATTGAAGGAAAATATTCCCTTCTTTGAGACTAATTGTTTAATTGTATTGATTTCAAATATGTTTCACGCAACCATAAAAAGCTTGCTACGAACAAGTTGGAATGGCTTTACAGGTTATTTCGAGGACAGGGAAGTGTATTAAAAACCATTATTATAAATTATTTTTTAAAGTTTGTCCTGGGGTGCTGTCAAGAGCACGTGTGCTTGCAACTGTTAATTTGCTCCGCTCGTAATTCATTATTTTTACGTATATAGTAGACGCTTTTTTATTGACGCCCTATTTTACATATTTGCACTGTAGAGGTCGCAATTTTGTTGACAAGGTCCAATGATGCTGTCGTTAACTAGAAAAATCAGCCGTTTTTAAAATGAAGACAGATTTAAACAAATTTAATATATTAGAATAACTTTTATCCTGTCGGCCTATAATTTCCCACATTTATATTCTGCGCAGTTTAATAACTACATATAATGCAGTCAAAATATGGAAGATGATTTCTTGGGCCTTGTAGGAAATGTTTATTGTATTTTTAGATCAAGAGGTCGTACCTAGGTAAGGGAACCTTTGTTTAAACCAGATAGGATAAGATGAAAGAAAGGGATCTAACCGAACACTACGTGATAAACGTAGATCCAGCTAGAGTCCCTCAGGATATAATAAGTACTCTGATATAATAAGCCTCTGAGGGAAAAATAATGTATTAAAATATCCAAGTTTCAAGTATGTACCACAAAATGCAATAATAAAACATTATGAGTTACTGACTAGGCCTACTATATCGCGGATCTTATCGCTATCAGCATTGCATTGAATTATTCAAGTGGCAGTATGACGAAGACATGGATTAAACAAGATAAGCGCTTTTACAGCCTCCATAATCGTACTTTATTAAGGCACTTAAAACAATGGACAAAATGTGTTGTTTGTAAAATACGCCATTATGCATTCTTTCTGTCCAGTTTAATTGCTTTAGAGGAAGAGTGTATTAACGACTTTCTAATAGGAAATACTAGACATGACTTGGATTACGTGCGTTTATTATGAAGTGTAGAGAGAGAGAGAGAGAGGTTTGGTGTTAGGTTAAAAATTAATGTTTAAAATTTTCAGGTATATCCGTTTTTAGGTTTATTGCGAAAAAAAGTGGTTTTTGAATGTTTTTCAGTTTTTCTGTCGCCTTTTTTCAGCTCTGGGCTGAAATCAAATTTGGTACGTGGGGATATTTTGGTCAAATTTTTTGACATTTTAAATTAGTTTTCAATAACTTATAATTTGGGTAGTTGGCATACGAAAAAGATTTTAAATAAATTTCCACTATTTATATCTAATTTTGCTAGTATATAGCCTTTAGCAACACAAAGAGGTTCACTTATAGTGAGTATGTGAGAGCAATTCCGAGATAACCTAACTGAATCTACATCTTCCTTCATGTAGTCTTCGTTTAGATACCTCTGTTTCTTTTATTCTGTGATGTTTTTCTTGACCAAATCTTGATCTTTTCTGACCTTGATAGAAGTAGATTATTAAAGGACTAGGAGTCTCTAATTTATGGTCTTTTCTTTTTTTTAAGGCGAAGATGACCCCGAGGTTTTTCGTCGGTAAACAAGAAAGGAGAAGGGGGGGGGGCGCAACAAACAAAGAAACCAAAGTTACCTCATAGAGGCCGATTCGAAAAGTAAAATACCAAATATCGTTCATGGGATTATTATAAATGTTATTATTTCTCAAAATCGGTTCTATACAGCCGTAAAAAATAAGTTGATTTTGATCATATTTTGTATGTGGTCATATTTGACATGTATCTTAAGACTTACAAAAGGTTTATCTCATAATTTGGGTAGTTGTAATAAAAGAAAAAATACGATTAAAAAAACGGCTCTAACGGTTTGTATACACTTTTACTACAATATAGCCTCTATTGACACAAACAAAATGTATTAATCAGTTGTTATAGAAAATGTAATTTATTCAAATTATTTCTTTGTAATTCAAACAAGAAGCCGATTTTGACCAAATTTGATGTGGGCATATTTTTGCTGTATCTCGAGATATTTTTTCAATAACGTAAAATTTGGCGATTGCCATAAGAAAAAAATGCAGATTTTTTTCTAAAAAACTAACAATTTATATAAAATTTTGTTAGAAAATAACCTAACAACACAAACAAATTGTGATAGTTCAAACCCCCCCCCCCCCCAAATGCCGGCTCGTAAGTTTTAAATCGGCGTTGGAGTTGTTTAAACGACGAAATTTATCAAAATCAGATTTTCTAATTTCGTTCAAATTTGAGTTAGTTTTAAAGATTAATTACTCGAACCTGTGTGCTGAATCTCATGTTCCAGATATTGAGGGTTCAGGAATAATTGGTAAAAAAATTTAATTTAACCTTCACTACCATAATTTTTATCGGACCAGCGAAGCAAGCTTTTGTCTCTTAATGTGCAGCATATCAAGTAATAAAGAACTTTTTTCTCTCTCTAACACGTAAGTAAAATGGAGACGGGTGATATTTTTGATTTGTTTGGGTGTGTGTGAAAGTTAATATGTTTTTGCATAATTTACTTTTTTTCTGTATGTTTAGTGCACGCGAGTTCTAACTAACCTAACCTAACCAAGATACTTCTATTTGTGCTAATCCCACGATGCATTTTATTCAGCTGGAACATTACACGTATGTTCAATGTCGTCAATTAATTACCAACAATAAGCTATACAAACATCACATAAAGATATTCCAGTGAGCTTTATATCTATTTCTAAGACATTCCATTAGTGATGGTGTTAATAGATTAGATCTCGCTTGTTATTGCAGATTGTGGTTTGCGGGTTTTCTTAAGAATGTAGACTACGCCTACTCCCACAGCCCACAGTAAAGTGCCGTTATGTTGTGTTGGTCTACATACTTCACGCTTCTGTCGTGAATAATATGCCAACCTCACTTCACCGGAGCCTCAGATATTACCTAATTTATTATATTTTATTGCGTTCTCTTTCTTGAAAACGTAACACCTGATAGTATTAATCTTCCTGCTTATTGTTGTAATCATTACAAAATTTTTATCATTGTATAAATACGTATGTTTTAGTAAATACACTTCAAAGTCGCAATTTTATTAATATAGTTTTGCCTAAATTTGGTTTAAAAGTTTAATAAACTATTGGACAAGTTTGGTAATCAGAAAAGTTGATAAGTAAATTTCATAATGGCGATTGTATGGATGATATACGTCATTCCAGAAGTTTATTTTACTCTTAGATCCTCTATACAGATATTTCTGTAAATAAAAGTTGAAAAACTTTCCCACTAGTCCATCCTAAAAACCAAATTTTTGAGAAAAAGATTTAAACAAAGGCCTAAATTTTCTTTGCTTATGCATAAACGGGCACTATACGCAAGGGCTTTTAATGAAAGCTGTAAAAGTTCATTTTTGTTTTTTATCAATAATTCCAAATATATTTACTTACGATATCTCACAATATACTAAAATTTGAACGAAATCGGTAAAAATGATTTTGAGAGTTTAAGTGTATTAAAACAGCCCCATTGCCGACATTTTATTAACTCTGAACCGACGTATTTAGAGAGATGGGGATCAATACTCTGGGTCATTTGACACTGCATTTAAGCAAAAATTGATCAAAATCGTTGTAACAGATTTTGAAAAAATCTAACCTTGTATTTTTTCGATAAAGCAGATTTGAGTTATTGAAATCATGAAATATAGCCAAATTATGCCCACATAACAAATTAGTTTAAAATCGGTCATCGCGTTTGGACTGTTAGCACTGCACATACAACAGAATGTGATCATTCCAAATACATACTACTTTATTTTGTACCCATAGAACCTCAAACTGATATATCAGTAATAAACTCATAATACATATTTAACCGATAAACTCGTTGCAAAATGACTACTGTACTTACGTTTTAGTTGTAATACAGTGTTATCCTTAAATTCCTGGACTGTATTTAAAAAAAATGTTACCTACAAATTTAACAAAGATTGCTGACTTTTGTTGGTTGTAATACCTTTGGGTAACCTTGGGGAAGGTTTTTGTGATGACGTCATTACCCTCTCCCGTCGCTATGTGCCCGTGCTAGTCTGTCAGATGGTCAGTCCGTCATGAGTCTCGCTCAAAATCAGAGGTTGACATTGTTGGAAATTATTTTGCGGTAAAATTTTACAATCGTTGTTTGTAGGAAAATTCTCTGTTGCTCCAATTCTACGTAAATCAACAATTTTTGATTTTTCGCAACGTTTTAGTAACACAGAAAGATTAAATAATAGGCCTAGAAACCACCAACTTTCAGTCAGTACGCTCAAGTATACAGTGCTCGTTTCCAGATTCTTCTGCGTTCTCTCGGTAAATCTCTTCGGCGGTTATCTCAACAGATGGAAGCATCATATCCAAGCTGTCAAAGCGTCACTGAAGTCTCAAATTGTGGATATCAACTTGCTTGCCGCTTTGCTTCCAGATTTGGCTGGTGGGTTACCCAATCCCACGTAAGTATAGCCCTAGATGATGCGGGGGAGGGTATAGCGTGACGGTCACTCATCAAACGTGGCATGGGGAACCTTGTCGACTTGAGTGTCATGGTAGCATGGTCAGACTGTCCAGAGGTTTCGGCTTCTGGGGACATGCGCTGAGGAAGGTTTCGTGGTAGTGGTGGTGTGTTAGTGATGGATGCTCCCCGTACCTATTTTGTGAGTGGGGTCTGGTATTGTGCTTTCTGCACTCTAGGTGCGCCGGCTCTCCTAGTTCTTCAGAGCTTGTTTAAGTTATTGAACTTTTAACTCATCAAAACTGTATAAGAATTACATCCTTTGAATGCAGAAAAGCGCGTAGTCTACTGTGACTCTCTTATTTGTGAAAAGAAATAATGTATCACTGTCTAACTTTTTGAAACCCGTGGTTTTTAACATGTATGGAAGTAACCCTTTAAGCAAAGGGATTCACTGATGTCAACTCACAAGTTTTACTTCACTTTCGATCCCTAAATGTTTCAATAATTTGATGAATATTGTGTGAAGGCATCAAACCCAGCCATCAAAGTTGATATTTTCATGTTGATTCAAAATAAATACATTTAATACTAAATCTCGTCACAACTGTCCCAAGCACGTAACGTCATTTACTAAAATAAAATATTTGGTTTCAGTTAATTTCATTTCTAATATTGTTGACTACCAAGAAAGTAACTCCCTTTCAAATATTACTCCCTTAAATAAATTGACAATTTTATAAATTAATAATTTTTCGTCACCAAACGTATCTAATCAAAATTATTTCTTCTATTTTTCATTTTTATTTTGGGGATATATCATCATAATTCCTTTTCTTCTTTCAAAAAGTGGAGGCAGTTATCCGGTCAAATTTGGGAAATTTTTCCATTTTCCGTTTTTGGTCCTTTTATGTAAATTACTTAATAAAAACTGATCTCTTAGTGCTATTTAAGTATGTAGGTATTATAAAAGTAATGGACCACCAAACAGTTTTTGTATATGTATTAACTGAGGATGGTGACTTAGTCATTGAAAAGTTGTTTGTTAATAAAGTGTTTATTTTGTGTTTAATTTTATTTGGTAGTTGAAATTTCCATAAGTATTGTTCATTTCAAGTGAAATGTAAAGATGGACGAAATATAATTGTTGGAGCGAACGAGGACTTTTTAAAATGGTTATGTTCTCTGTTTGTTACTCAGTTGTCTCCAAAAGGAACTACCAATCGTTAGATAATTATTAATAAGTTTCCTTGTATCTAGGCCGAACGATGTATGTATAATGTTATTTTTCGTTTTAAAATGCCGGCTTTTCATCAAGGCACGAACTCGATTGTTCCACCTAGGAATACAGGGTGTGCTACAAACATACTAAATTGTTTTGTTCCTTTTCAAAACGTAGTATGACTTGTACATATTCACCTACACAGTGTCGCGAAAAAGTGAATCGATTATTCATTTTCGGATTTTAACATCAAAACGAACAAAAAATGTCAAAAAACAGTCGAATTCCGCTTCATTATCCGTCTATCGACCATTTTATTCATTTACAAAAAACATTATTACTCCAGAAATAGATAAGATATTGAATTCAGATTTGGTATAAGTATTTTGTATGTTACGTTTTACAAGTGTACCAAACCCAAAGACTTAATTTTTATAATATTCATAATGACGGTAATTTAAAGTGCCGCCGTTTAAGAATTTAAACTTATAAATTTAAGAATAAAATGGTGGATTGAAACGGAATTCGACTATATGTTATTTGATATTTTTGTTCGTTTAATGTATATAATCCGAAAATGAAGGACCAGTTCACGTTTTTCAAGACACCCTGTATGTGAATGAGATTGAAATATAAACAGTAGTCGAATTGTTTACGCTTCTAACGAATTGAGGCAGTAGTGGGAGAGGTAGTTAGGGCAGTCAACATACTGAGATTTATTTACATGGTTAGTGATTTAGATTATGTTATTTTAATTAATGGTAATCACAATCGCAATGCATTTCGCAAGCCAATTATAAAGCTTTAATATTTTCCCTGTGAATTTTGTTTTGTTCAAGTGTACAGTATCTGTGATATTGTTACTTCTTTGGTTTCTCTCATGTGTATAGCAATCCCGAGGTACCTAACTAGATCTACACCTTTCTTGGGTTACATCTCTTTCCTCTCTTGATCAACGTTTGTTCTCTTCCGAACATGACGCTATTACAGTATTTATTGATGGGCTATGAGTATTCTTATGCTCTTTTAATGTATTTTTTTATAAACATAAAGGTGAAACATGTTACTGTACTTATGTTTCATAAAAAGTTAAGTACCGTATATTAAACTTAAAATTCATAGTTTTAACTTTTACCAAAACAAAATGGTGGGTGTCTAAATAATTAGTGTCATGATTGATATTTTATTACCATAAAACAAAACTATTCATGTTATTTTCTATCAATGTAGAAATACATAACTTACAAATCGCTATTTAAACATTTTTAAAGAACGTTATTGCATATTGTTATGTTGTCACCACTTTGACGGTATGAATAGAGTCAAATGTATTCAAATGTGTGTTTTTTTTTACTTTAACTTAATTTTCCTAAGTTTTTCACATTAAAATACATAGCCTATATAAATAATCGAAGAAATAAACAAGAAAGTATAAGCGATAATTATTAGCTAATATTTTTCGTTAATTAAAAACATTTTCGTAGCACAATAGAAGATAATAGATGTCTTATAGATAGTAATTAGAAAACAATAGTAATTTGCCAAAGAAGTTAAAAAAAAGAAGATTTATATATAATTTAGGTCAATATAGAATTTAGATTTTATAACTAAGATGATGTGACAGTTCACATTTCTTAAATTTAATTTATTATAATTTTTTCCCCAAAATTATTAATTTTTTGTATGCTCGTTAAATTAACAATTAATTTTCGAAATTTTGATCATGTTCCATTACATGTAAAAGTCTTTATTTTTGCGGAAAACATCAGAACGGAGGTTACTAATTCTAATTCGTAAGGGATTAGATGTTTCTCCAATATAGCCTAACGACATTTTATATCTTTGTTTTTATGTATAAATTATTATATCAGTCACGCGTTTGACATTGTGACCACTTTCTGTTTACAAGAACGTTTGATTTACATGGTTTACTATTTTATGATAATATAGAAAGATTAACTGTTTAACCGAAGTTCGGAAGTTAACAGTTCCTATAGTATAGATTGTACGTGTTGATCAGAAACGGAATGTGGCTAAGTTTTGAAACTATTCCTATCTCTGAATGTGTTAATGAGTAACTAGAAACTGCGGAAGTAAGTTAGTTTGCTTTCATTACCACTGGACGTGACGTAATGTAAACAATGTATCAATAATTGTGAAGGAAGTTACTTCATCTGAAGGTTAGGTAACTTATTAGGCTATCTAACGTATACAATGTAAACATTATGGAAGTTATATATCTTGACGGTTATGAATGTAGACACAGTTGTTTTTAGGGTTCGTAGGTAAAACCAAGGACCCTTAATTTCCTATTATTAATCCTTATTAATCCTATATTTTTAATTTTGCTTATATATATATATATATATATATATATATATATATATATATATATATATGGGAAAAAGATAGCGGTAAAAAAACCTTCGGGTAGTGGAGGAGAAAAACTATCGTTTTGATTTTGTTGAAGTATTTTTTTTGACGTGTGGGGTATTAAATAAAACTAGAAGGTATTCTGATTACGAATATGTGTTTATTTGATGAAAAATTAATATATGTGCGCTAGGCCAAATTTAAAGTGTGAAATATCATGTCCCCCTCCCCTCACACGGCGTGACGTACAAATTTGAAAACAAATTATTTGTATTTGAAATAAAGTGCAGTGCGAAATCATATATTATAGTTTACGTATGACGAAAACGAATTAGTTAACCACACAATGAGAAATGCTTAGTGTATAGGTTTTCAAGGTAGTTTTTGTGAGATGTGAGACAAACAATTCAATAGTCGTTAAAAGATGGATAAAAGAGGCAATTGTTAAATTTAAAGGTGAAAACATCACACAAAGTTTTTTATATTTTTTTTTGTTTGTAACGTTGGTAGGCTAAGTTTTAGATAACAGTTTAATTTTTCATTCAAATTTTCTTGTATACGGTTACTTATTATACATCGGTCATACCGTGGTATTTAATAATTTGGTCTTTTAAGCCCAGTTTGAACAACAGCGTCCACGCCTAGAAACCGTCTAGTGACTGTTTTAAATATCTGAAAATTAATGACATAAACCAGTGTGGAATAATTTCCAAAAAAATATTTCTTTTCTTTACAATAATATTTCAAGTGAAAAATATACGACCTAGACTGGGAATCGAACCCAGGACCTTTGGCTTTACGCGCCAATGCTCTACCATTGAGCTATCCTAGTCGCTTCCCAGTACAGGGCGTAGACCTCTCACTTGACTTTAGTTGCTACAATTTTGAGTTTCCAATTAATTACCTCGCATATGCGACATTGAAATTAATTTTCACTCATTTTTCAGCGAACAAGTTTGTAACAAGTTTGTTGTAAGAACAATTTGTACGCATTTCAAGTGAGAGGTCTACGCCCTGTACTGGGAAGCGACTAGGATAGCTCAATGGTAGAGCATTGGCGCGTAAAGCCAAAGGTCCTGGGTTCGATTCCCAGTCTAGGTCGTATATTTTTCACTTGAAATATTATCGTAAATTCAATATTTGCTAATAAAAAACGTATAAGCGGAAAAAACAAATAATTATAATATCTATTTCTTTTCTTCTTGTTGTTTAAAGGCGAAAACATATCAGAAAAGAAGATAAAATAAAGATCCTTCCCTAGCCCTCCAATACGTAATAGCTTCAGAGTTGGACAAAAACAAGAGAAACTTTGATCAAAGGATTAAGGAAAAGTATGTAATCTTAGACTACATGGAAGCAGTTGTAGGTCCAGCTAGTGACCTTCGGAATTGCCAAGGCCGTATTCACTATATG
This sequence comes from Aphrophora alni, assembly GCA_963513935.1. NCBI lineage: Eukaryota > Metazoa > Arthropoda > Insecta > Hemiptera > Aphrophoridae > Aphrophora > Aphrophora alni. Next base: position 24,289,228 of record OY740771.1, read on the forward strand.
TGAGCCCCGGAGGGTTTATTTAAATATATAAGTATTCTTTAAAATAATTTGTATAAATATAAATCGCGTCGCAGTTAGTACATTTTAAATTCTTTATAGACAACTAGCTAATTAACATTTTTGGCTGGCGACGAGTTGTTAGTTTGGTTTTTTGAATTGAGGAAGTTTGTGTAAAGTTTTTGTTCGTTTATTTGTAAAGATTTGTTTTTAGATACAAGATTCACGCAAAAAGAAGTTTGTTTGAAAATTTTAAATATCGTCTTCAGCCTGTGAAAAGCGGGAACATAACATATTATAGTATTTTGGAATCAGAAACAATTTTTTTACTTAGTTCTTAAGCCCCTTCTTTTATTTTATTTTATTTTTTTTAATATAAATTAAAGCACATCATTTATGATACCGATATGAACTGTATAGATTTTAATTTGTAGCATTAAAATATTTTTTATTTTTGTTGTAACATAAATTTTTTTAATATTGTAATTTTTGTTTTGCTGAAGCTGACTGTAATATCAGTAAACTATACAATTAAAGTATTTTATAAAGCATTTTTAAAACAATAAACCTGATCATAAAATTTTATATCTGTCCTTAATTGTATTTAAACTTCCTATAGATCGTAAACCTTCGATTAGTTATTATTGTATCGTAAATACAGTTTTAATCGACCGTCATTTTGTAAATTGGTTATCAAAACTGTATGACTGTTATTAGCCGAACTTTAAACAAATATTTATTACAGTGTTTTAGACTAATGCACAGACATTATCACGTGTACAAATGTTATCTGATAGATCAGAAAAATAAATAAATACCCCTTTTCAGTCAATTGTTGTCTTCGTTAAACTATATTTTATTATGTGGCTACAGGATCTTCAGGCCAGTTAATTATATACTATATTATAAAATGAATATACTTTTAAAGGTAAACATCAAAGAATTTACAAAATAAATGTTGGGATTTTCACTGATATATCGGTTTTGTGGTCGCTTAGGTCTGGAATGGAGTGATGTTTTATTTGAGGGGGGGATAGCAACCTTAATACCATTAACAAAAATATCACTTTGTCAAAATTGATTAACAATTTTGATAAAATTTTGCTAAAAGGTAGGCGCCCTAATTAAAACGTATTAGTATTAAAACCGATGGTTAGACAATTATCGTAAAAAAGGGAAAATTTGTCCATCGAACCCTTATAAAAAGCCTAATTTCTAATTGATTTTAGTTTGAGTGAAATGTGTAAATTAATGACTTAGGCTAATAATAAATCGGAAGTTAAAGGAAATTAACGTTTGGGAATTATTGTAAAAAACGGAAATTAACTGCCGTTATTAAACCTCAGTTTTAATTAAATATGAATTTCATTTGAAGGGTTTGTGACACAAGCGAAGGAAGCTTACATTCTATTTAAATATATTAATATTTTTTATAATTTTACTGAAAATGATGATAGGAGAGCTCTACTCTAACTTATTTCGCATAAGAGATAGGTTGGGGGGGGGGGAGCTCTTTAATATAAAAAGGAGAAAACTTTTTCTCATTTATTAGTAGTGGAGATTCATATTTGGGTTAATTGTGTCTATTATTTGCACCCTTTAGTCTATGATGTATTGGCACTCTGTTCTATTTCAGTACTCTGGGCGAAATTATTTATTTACAGAAGCGAAAGTGTTTAACTGTGAATTTACCGCATTTGAAAATGATTTAAATAGATTTCTCACTCTATTGTTATAATTTCCCTTCCTTTTTGTATCCGTGGAATGTAGGACACGTGTGTGGGAAGGAGAGAGAGAGAGGTGAACTTGTTTTTAGAAAGTGAGCAAACTTTCCCTGAATTAGAGAAACACAATTGTGCCCGGATATTGTTGTGACCGCTAGGCTATATCTATGAGGGATGCAGGTCCCATACGCGGTTATATTTGCCAACTTTCACAATGGAAACGCAATTGCATTCAAATAGATTAGAATTGTTTTGTTCATTTGTCAATAATCGATGGTGTATGCTCTTCGAATTGAGGAAAGTTCGACTATTTAGTTGAAAATTTGTTGTATTAAATTGTCAGCAGGCGTATTAATTTGTTCTATGTACAATTTATAACCCGCTATTGACAGTTTAAAAACTTTAAAAATCTATTTCAATAACTGTTTATTTCCCTTTATTGTTTAATAATTTTATTAAAAATCTTAGTAAATATTCACACATGTTTACTTTTGCACGTGTACATAGTATAGAGAAAGTTATGTGATCGGTCGAAAAATTGTTGTAAAAAAATGGTTTTGTGAATAATGTCTGTCTGTCAACTGTGATATGCTCTACAGCTCATACGATTGGACCCATTATATGAAATTTTTTATGTGGACATATTTGGGCTATATTTCGAGATTTTAATTTTTACATTTTTCATTAACTCTAAATTTAAAGTATCTCCCACAAAATAAAAAACAAAATTCCCATCCCTCCCCTTTACAACATGATTTATCAGACGGTTGTTTTCGATACTTTAAATTCGATCACAACTCGTAATAATCGCCTGCTGATCCTGTGGAGCTTAATGGCGATATTATTATTTATTGAAGATTTTTTTATGTTGATCTAATAACCCGATGTCTTTGACATGTATAAACTATAACTTGGTTATGTTTCTGGCGTCTGAGGCGACAAGTTAACTTATTTATAACCATTCAGAACTCTCCTGGTAATCGAGTTTCATGTGAAATAGACAGAGACTAGATTAGCGAAAGTGGTGAAAATATTGTAGAGGTTACAACCTTTAAAACTAAATACAAATCAAGATCCAAATTTAGATTAGCGAGAGCAGCTCTAACACCAAAACTTTAAACGTTTTGCTAAATGTAATCTCTAAAAATACAAACTGGTCACCATTTCTCTGCAGGTTCTTGAGTTGGTAGTTAAAAATGAAGGGGGGGGGGATAAAAGATGTTTCCTTTTTTGAGAATTCATAATTTTGGGGTAATAAGACCAGTATTCAAATTTCCGTTTTTAAAAATCGGTTTTATCAATTTTAATAAAATTTTCCAAAAAATAATGTCTAAAGGCCCAAACAAAATATACCCTATTCGTTCCCAATATTTAAAAAAAAAAAAAAAAAAAAAAGAAATCATGCAGAGAACTATTGACACCATTGTAAAACGTTTCCATATCTCAAAAAGCTCTGGCCTAACACCCTAGGCGGCTTTTCAGTCGGGCACCCTGTAGTTAACATATTGAATTTTCTTCGCCATTGTTTTAACCTTCTCACTAGAGTTCGCTACTAATGCTAGTTTCCCAATTTTCCTCACGAAGTTAGCTCAACTCCGTTTGAGCCCCTACCTCAGGTGGAATGAGTATATCGCTATACTCTCGAACTATGTGAAAACATAAAATAAAAGTAAATTTCCGCTCGTGATTAATTTAAGCTTTTTAAATTAAGCTCGGAAAAAAACTAAAACGAACCTGATGGCAATAGTAATTCATTTATATATTTTTTAAATTTCCAAAAAATTTTTGATAGAATTTTAAGATATGTTAATCTTAACGATGGTTCATTTTTCTTGAAATTAGTGTTGTAGTCTTCCAACTCCCGAAATTTTAATTCTGTAAAAAAAAAAAAAAAAAAAAAAAAAAAAAAAAGGCAAAACGTCTCTTTAAGTTCAAAATAGACTCTAACACAAAGTTTTGTCAAGCTCTGTTCACTTATTTGGGTCGTAAATTACTGCATAGATATCATTCGAAATAACTCAGTTTAGTATAAAATGAACATTTTCACGGAATAATTCAACATCGATTTCTCTAGATTACTTAAACTAAAAATTGCAACTGTTATACGCAAGGTATTTTTACACAGAAAGAATCTTGTATATTTGTAAATTATGGAATTCCTGTACGGAAACAACGGTTACCGACTCAGTTATTTAGTATTTCAAACGAATATCGGAACTTCTATTTTTGTATTTAGGTTATATCCTGTATGGAGTTGAACTTTTGCACTTTTCTATCTTTGGTTACGGTGCATTGTATGTAGCAACCAATAACAGCCTCAAATAATGTAGTTTGTCACTAGTTTTTGTTAGCATTTTGATATTCTATAATAGAAATTTATTGCATAAATAAATACATATGGATTTATATAATTATTAAATGGGAGAAAATGGCTGCCAACAGGCATGTAAACCCAACTACATGTTGATATTGTTACATGATAACTACATGATATTAATGCCATGTCGAAATAATACCTATACATACAGGGTGAACCGAAGTTAGTGTTGAAAATGTTTGGGGGGTAAAGTACTTGGTACTAGTGATAAAAAGGTGCATATTACAATTTCTCCTACAGACATCCATGGTTAAAAAAATTGTTTTAGATTGTTAAAAACCGATAGTCTACTTCCGTCTTTAAAACTGCAATTTCTTAGCTTTCTATGAGTATTTTGTAAAGTTTGAGACCATTTACTTTACATTAAATTTTCACCAAGACTATCATTATGTTCATTGTGATAAAATACAGCTAATACTGAAAATTGTCGCATTTAAGTTGCATATAATCGTAGAAATATTCGCAGAAAGCTAAACATTCAGATAGCTCCGAACATTGAGGATTTGTGCCAGAGATTTGAATCTCAACCCTGACCATTTTCGAGGGTCCCTCGGCTGAAAGTGGAGTGGTCAATTCGACCTTACAATGTTTGACCACACCCACTCTTGCCTCGGAACCACCTTCACAAACAGAGACGACTCCCGACTCCAATTTCTTCTTCTTCTTCTTACCTTTCCCCCATTTGAAGGAATCCAATTCTTCACTTATTTCTTGAAGCTTTGCCTTTAATGGCCTCTCTTTTTTCCTATAATGGTGAGATTAGGTCTTTTGACTTTCACTTCACAGAGTTGCCTTATGGCATCATCAAGTTAACCAGAAAAGCCTGCCGTATCTTGACTTTTAAGTAGTTCATCTTCTCCCTTCTTCATCTTCTTTAAGTAGTGATCTTAAAAATGCTACGAAAGTATCACAGCTCAGTAAATCATTGATTATTGTTTAATACCATTTAGTCCAACATATCTCTTATAATGTAATGGTGATGTTAAAAATGCTACGAAAGTATCACAGCTCAGTAAATCATTGATTATTGTTTAATACCATTTAGTCCAACATATCTCTTATAATGTAATGGTGATCTTAAAAATGCTATGAAAGTATCACAGCTCAGTAAGTCATTAATCATTGTTTAATACCATTTAGTCCAACATATCTCTTATAATGTAATGGTGATCTTAAAAATGCTATGAAAGTATCACAGATCAGTAAGTCATTAATCATTGTTTAATACCATTTAGTCCAACATATCTCTTATAATGTAATGGTGATCTTAAAAATGCTATGAAAGTATCACAGATCAGTCATTGTTAATGACTTGTGATGTATCACAAGTCATTAATCATTGTTTAATACCATTTAGTCCAACATATCTCTTATAATGTAATGGTGATCTTAAAAATGCTATGAAAGTATCACAGACCAGTCATTGTTAATGACTTGTGATGTATCACTAGTCATTAATCATTGTTTAATACCATTTAGTCCAACATATCTCTTATAATGTAATGGTGATCTTAAAAATGCTATGAAAGTATCACAGATCAGTAAGTCATTAATCATTGTTTAATACCATTTAGTCCAACATATCTCTTAAAATGTAATGGTGATCTTAAAAATGCTATGAAAGTATCACAGCTCAGTAAGTCATTAATCATTGTTTAATACCATTTAGTCCAACATATCTCTTATAATGTAATGGTGATCTTAAAAATGCTATGAAAGTATCACAGATCAGTAAGTCATTAATCATTGTTTAATACCATTTAGTCCAACATGTCACTGATAATGTAATGGTGATCTTAAAAATTGCAGTTTTGCTGGAAAAAGTACTGATTTAAAAACATCAACTTAAAGCCATTTTTTAAAGGAAAGGTGTTTGGTGTAAGAAACTGTAACTATTGTTTTATCACTTGTAGTTTTTACTTTTCGCAAAAAATATTTAAACACTAACTTCAATCTATCCTGTGTAATCATAAAAACAAGATAAACAATGATTAAACCGAAAATCAATACATATGCCTACATTTAGTCTTATCAAAATCAACAACTCCCAAAATAATAATAATAAATATTAAAAATTGAAAGTACAAAAAAATATATAAACTAAAAACGTAAAAAAACAAAAAATTTGCTAGATATATATCGCAGGGAACAGTCTTCAAAAGTTTTTTCAGTACACACAGTGAAATGTGAATTGATGTTAGATTCTAAGAAACATCTACATGGACGAGATTATATAGAGCAACTGTGACACATGAGCATCCGTTCTAATACTTTCCTAATATAAGGGACTTTTGATCCTTCCACCATAAGCTAGCATATACCGCGATATTTGTCCTAGGGTTTCAGTAACATCAATCTTGCAACCCCACAATTCCTCTCGTAAAGCATAATCCTAATAAATTACGCCCAACTGCCCAATTAAAACATCTTCAACCCGCTCAAGTTTTGTTCACTGTTTAACTTGTTCGCATAATTTATTATTATATAATTTACAAAATGTTTTGTTTGTTACAGGTAAGAACTTAATACTTAGACCAACAATTTGAAGAGAAAGATGTTGATGTAAGTAAAGATGTCTTTATCTGAGCGAAAGCGAACATTATAAAAAACCTATATTTACTGCGAGCAGTATAACTATCAAATCAGTAAACCGATTGAATTCAAATTTGGACGAGTTAATACGAATATTTAAGGGATGAATTGGTTAATTAAAAAAAAACGGCCGTTTAAGTCGTCTATCGTCAATAACGTATTTGTCTATAAGTTACATAATGTTACGTAATAGACGTGACCTCATGACCTTACTACAATCAAAATTAAGAAAGTTATGGCGAAACAATAATGTTCATTAGGCAATCTTACGGATTGCTAGTAAAACAACGTTTTTGGCCGGGATTTTTAGTTACTAATACGGTTAGAAATGGTCCAGTATCATTTCGTCCCGGTAACATTTCGTCCCGCTGCCAATTTCCTAGAAAAAAGGAACATTTCGTCCCGCTCGAAAAATTTGTATATTTTACTTGTTAGTAAGGTAATGTATATTTCTTTTTTTTCCCGTTGGGGAGACAAAATTTAATAAATTGAATTTAAAAGTATTTTATCAAGTTTTATCGAATTCGATAAAAACATTTTCATACGAGAAGTGTTATTACTATTAACATATTTTTAAAATTTGAAAAAATAATAATTTTTTATATTATATTATAACCTAACCTAGCGTATGTGCCAGGACGAGATGTTACTAGTGGGCAAGTAGAGAATTCATCCCCAACCCCACGCTCGTGGAATCGGGACGAGATGTTACCGGGGACAAAATGTTACGACACCTTAGAAATAGGTTCATGTTGATCCAACTGTAACCACAGGCATGAGATTATACACCTTTTTTGTCTGTGCTAAAACGTAATATCATGTAAGCCTAATATAAAATAAACGGTATAAAAACATTACACACTATCTCACGCACCCATCCTCAAAATCAAATAAAAATCAACCTAAATTACCCATCACCAAAATGTCAGTTCAGCAGTTGGCAGTCAAAAACTGGAAATAACCATTAGTGTCGTGTTTGAAAAAATATTTAATTATTTCAATTTTCCCTAAAGTTGCTTTACTTGTACCTCAGCGTAAATAGTTTTATTGCGATGTTCAGTTTAACTTTTTGTTTAGCCAATTATTCTGAAAATAATATTTTTTTACTTCCGCGATTTTGTATACGCCTATTTCGAGATTTTTTTAAAACAGCTTGATAGTTTTTACCGATAAATTCTGGAAATTGTTTTAGAGATGTCGACCAATACGTTTTGTTGTTTGGGTCCTTAAAGGCTATTTGATCAAAATCGTTTAGCCGATTAAGAAGAAAAATGTTTTTTTTTGTTATAATAGCTACCACCAACTTTTTAGTTATTGAAAAATGTAAAAAAGTCATGAGATATGGGCAAAATATGCCCACATACTAAATTTGATTTAATTTAGTCCACTCGTTTGGGCTTAGAATACTATACTGGCGACAGACACATATCATTTCGAAAAACACGGGGTCATCTAAATAGATATACAGTATCTGCAAAAATCCGGATTGATTTTATTGACCAATCATCCATTTTTTTCTATACGGGAAAACTTAAAGTACAGAATTCACTAATAAACTGAGCCTAAACGTATTGAGTTAAAAACATCAAGTTTTTATGAGTCAGCTGCTCCAGATTCACGTTAACCATCACCCTTGGGCTGTACATACACTGGAGTGCGAATCAGTACGTAGTTATGATAAATGTTGTGTACTGTCATTTAAAACTGATACTATAAGGCCTATAACAAGTTTTTAACAGTTATTATTTACTATTTCTGTAAAGACAGAAATCTCATAAATATTAGAAGATAGAGAGAGAACATTAGTTCAAATAGTGAATCGTACTAAAGTGTGTTTGATTCCTACTTCACAAAAAATAACCTTGCAGTTTAATTAAATTATAAATTTAAGTTATACTAAAAATGATAGCGTTTTACTCTAATTATGATAAAATGTTAATATAATGATTCTCATTTGGTTTTTAACTGATATAATAGAATGTCATGTTATGAATTTTACTCTCATTTCAACTGCAGATTATTTTTAAATCTGTGCAATTCTATTGTTATACACTACAGCGCTGTTCTATGAATTCCATATATGAATTCAAATTATAACTTTAACAAGTAGTACTAAAATGAGAAGTAAACACAATAAAAATGTTTAATTTAAACTAACCTATTTTCTAAGGTAAAATTACAACCACACGTGTTCCCTCTAATACACCACCCACACTCCCAACTAATGAAGACACAAAACAAGTACCACAAAGCTTTTTTTTTAAATCGAGCACGATCCTTGGGGCTTTTAATGTTTTCAGTAACGAGTTCTAAAGCCTACAAGCCGCCACCGATTTAATAAAACAACAGTTCTAAGGTTCGCTTTGTGTATCTCTGTAATTATATTTGAATTAAATAAAAATGTTCCTTTTAAAATAGTGGAATGATTTACTGAATCAAACATCGTGCAATGACAACAAATTGTGATAATTTCGAAAACAGTTTTGTAAGACTGAAGTTTGGTTATATCATACGTAATGTGAAGCTCTCAATATGTGGGTTGAACAGATACAGGATCAGAATGCGCTAATAATGTCGATTTCACGTTTACAGTGCACTGCTCTTATGGAAAGTCGTTATGCTATCAGTCAGGCACTGGCGACACGACAATATGTGGCATGAACTTCGCAGGTGATCAGTTGTTTTGTTTCTACCTGATATATGCTTTACTTGATTTTTAAATTTCCTTCTTTACCCTATACGATGGGACGATTAAGGAAAAAAAAAGAAAAAGATCTGTGTTGTATCAAATATTCGGAAAGCGAAATTTCACATCGTGGTCATTTCAAACAGCTACAACGCGTTCTGCGTTATTAATACAATCAAATCACGGAAAATGTGTCATGGCTGATAAGTTAAGCACAATCAGTGAAAGTTCTTTCAATAAAAAACGCCCACAACGAGTTTTAGCTTCTGCGCAGTTACCAGAAAGAGAAATATGTAGAAGTAATTGATTTACAAACTTTAAAAAATCGTATATCTCAAATTTGTTGGAAACTGCAAACAGCTTAATTTAGGTTAACGTACTTTTAACTACTTGAGTATTAACTTTCCTAACCTAACCTACAGCTTTAACATTCAAGTGGACTCCATACGTTTAATGCAAAATCTGTTCGCGTAATATACGCCATTTTAATATAAAACTTGACTTAACCCTAACCTGTTCGCGGTGTTACAGCTAGGTTTGATACGTATCAACCAGACGTATTACCCATGGCATGAATTGTATGTTTCGTAGTTTTTAATAGTTCAGATGAAATTTCGTTTTCATTAGCCTATATATGATATTGTTCACAGCACGTTGTAATAAGTTGTTTCTTTCAATCAGATTTTCAATGATTTAGTGTAACATGTATATAATTTATGTAACTAGTAATAGAAAACCTAGGGTCCACTCCTAATACCATGTTGAAGTCCAGCACTTTGCAGACATGAACCTCCTGACAAATATATTTTCGTTAAATCTGTAAATATGCTTTTTCTCATCAAATGTCAAAGCGTCATTTTTAGTACGTAAAATTATATACAGTTTGATGAGAAAATACATTTCTACGATACAAATTGTCTGAGACTGTTTGGAGAAAAATGAAGAACTTACGTAACTTCAACAGTTTTTCGATAATTACACTAAAATTATGAATCTACACGAAAATTAGTAATATATCTTTTTTCTAGATTTTTTCTTCTAGTTTAAAGGTGAAAAATCTTTCGTTCATCATCGCCCATACAAAAGAAAAAGGAAGAAAAAAAGACCGCTAGGCCTTGATACTCTAATAGCGTCAGGGTCGGAAGAGAACAAGGTTGGTCAAAAGAGACGAGGAACGATGGAAAGAAAGGGATCGAGTTAAGTCCCTCGGGTTTGTCACTTTAAGTTAGCCCTCGGGTATAAACTTGTGGTCAGTTTTCTATGTATTGTTTTTCTTTTTAGTAACTAAATTGATGTTAGTAAGCTACAGAGGGTTAAATTAAAAAACAAACAATTTGAAAGAATTTGTTTGAAACTTAAATATCAAATTGCTCGACTTTTGAGGTTTTTGCCTATAGAAGCCAGGAAAAAATAACATTATTTTTTTAATATAATTTTTTAACATTTAAAATTAGCTGGTTGTCAGAGGTTTGACAAAAATGTTCAAATCATCGTTTATCGGACTTATATAAGTTTTCTGCTGATAAGGTGGAAAATACTTCGTCAAATGACAATTTTTGCTCCCGTGCCGACTCTTTTAAAAAATCCCATGTAGTTGCCGAGAAATTTGCTATTAAAGTTGCAAACTTTTTTTTTTCAAAACAATTTTCAATTTTGTAACAACAGTCAATTGAAAATTGTACCACATTTTATAATCTACAAAAAAGTGACACTTTTTAATGTCACTAGTATTTTTCGTGTAAGCTAATTAGCGAAAAACTATTGAAAATATTTCGGTCAATTTATCGTAGAAGATAATAAAAAACCAAAATTGTTGATATATTTTTTTAAAAAAATCGACATCTTGTGTTTTTTTAAATAGTATGTATATTTATAAAATTACTGGAAAAATACGACCCTGATTTCCTCCCCGACCTGTATAGGAATGTGATTGGGGGACGGAATAGTATAGAAAATATCCTTGGTTACCTGGTGTAGTGTCAAAATTTTCTTTGCAATTTTGATGATGGCACAATTTTTACAGGCATTTAGAAATCCTGATAAAATGCTAATGGCTAAGGAGGTACAGGAAACGCGGTTCTATTTAATAGTCGGATAATTCCATATTTTTATTCAGAAGGAAAATTAGATAATAGTAGAGTTTTATTAAAACTAGAATCTGCTTTAATTACAAGCAACGTAGTGGAGAGGTTATTTTAAATAATGCTAATTGGAATAGAATGCAATCTGATTGCTTGGTTTTAATTATTTATAATAAAGTTTTAATTATTTTTATATGTAAATCATCAACAACCATGATTCTGTAAACATTACGTTGATCATGATTAATTTTGAAATATTTACAATATCATTTTGTGATAAAGGGAAACAGAATTAATTTTAACTTTAACAATAATTCATATGTATTGATGATTTTCTTGTCAACATTTAAATGTCTTTGTTTTAATTATCTCATATCCCTGTTTTGACTAACTTTGATTCTCATCGACGGTAGCTATTCATGTTTGATCAGATTTTTGTTTGTTATGAAATAAGTAGAATCCCTATAATGTATTAAATTACTATATTACGAATATAAAGTAGATATCTAAGACACCTGATTTCTTTTACTCTTTCACATTATATATATATATATATATATATATATATATATATATATGAAGTATCAGGACTGACTTAAAAGTATTAAATAATTTCTCGTAGCCCCATACCGATTTATAACTCTATACAGATTCCTAGCCCCATACAGAGTCCTAACCCCATACAGATTGTCCTGAACATTTGCGATTGTGAATTTTAATAGGTATGAAAATAGTTGTAAGATTTTAAATGAAAACCGTGGAACCCAAAATAGATAATCGAAGATGCTCTCCATCTATTGAATTAGGAGCTATTTGACCTCCATTAGGAATTTTGAGAGTTTTCTCAACAACAACGACAGCTGCTCCCTCAATCCTTACTATGCGCCCCACGTTTTTCGTTTTAAATCTTACAAGTATTTTCATAGCTATTAAAAATTCACAATCACAAATTTTGAAGACAATCTGTTTGGGGTTATAAATCTGTACGTGGCTACGAGAAATGATTTTATTCTTTTTAGTAAGTTTTTAACACGTTGTTAACATTTATATTTTTTATATTTAAATAATTGTTTTCTGTTTTTAGTCTTGTGTCTGTGAAATATTGTAATCGATTTAAAACATCTTGATGAGATTAATAAATCTCGGAAAACCATAATTATGCCACTGAATGGTTCATTTTCCTTCTTTCTTTTTTTCAGTTATCGCGATCTAGAATCGACCATTCAAAACATTTCTTATGGAACCATGGAAGTCTCTCGATGAACAGGAATTCGATGTCCTTGCACTGATTTCGCAATATCTTCAAATAGTTATCACTGTTATCAGTGTGTTGTCCCAAATTGCCTACTATTTATTTTTCCATCTGCTAGTATAAATAATATGTGCAGGATTGTTCTACCAAGACTTGGCGCTACAACGGTCAATGTGTCAACTTTAAATGCTTTTTTACTATAGCGATTGACGGACAGTTCATATTGCATTGTCATCCAGTTCTGAACTATGTTTAAAGTTTCAAGTCTCTACCTCATCTTGAAGTTAGTTTAACATGCAATATTGCACAAGATTGCAAAATTTGTACCGAACAGACAAACAGACAGGCAAGAAATTGAGGTAATAAAAACGTCTTAATAATCCATGTGGATTTTTCGCGGATACATCAATTATGAGTGCATTGAGTAATTTTTGAAATGGTCTGTCTTGTCCGTATAGTGGTCTACAGCCCGAACTATTGTTCTTTTACTCTCTCACACAAAATATGTAGTACTATATAGAGAAAGATACGTGATAACTGTAAAAATCTATGTTGATTTTTTTCGCGGATACATCAATTATTATGAGTGCATTGAGTAATTTTGGAAATGGTCTGTCTTGTCCGTATAGTGGTCTACAGCCCGAACTATTGTTCTTTTACTCTCTCACACAAAATATGTAGTACTATATAGAGAAAGATACGTGATAACTGTAAAAATCTATGTTGATTTTTTTCGCGGATACATCAATTATGAGTGCATTGAGTAATTTTTGAAATGGTCTGTCTTGTCCGTATAGTGGTCTACAGCCCGAACTATTGTTCTTTTACTCTCTCACACAAAATATGTAGTACTATATAGAGAAAGATACGTGATAACTGTAAAAATCTATGTTGATTTTTTTTCGCGGATACATTCATTTTTAATTCATTGAATGAATTTTGAAATGGTCTGTCTTGTCCGTGCAGTGGTCTACAGCCCGAACTGTTGTTCTTTTACTCTCTCACAAAAAATATGTAGTACTGTATAGAGAAAGATACGTGATAACTGTAAAAATCTATGTTGATTTTTTTCGCGGATACATTCATTTTTAATTCATTGAATGATTTTTGAAATGATACATGTCTGTTGTCTGTGCAGTCAGAAGATTGGACCAATATCAAATTTGGCTTGTGGCAACATATTCTGATATTATATAAGTTATTTCTTTAATTTTTTGAAAACTATCATAATCAAAACTAAAAATTTTGTTTTTCTCAAAATCGCCCCAACGATTTTGATCCAACATCTTAAAAAGAAATCCAAACAAATTAATAAATTACCGACCCCCAAAATTTCGCTTCAGGAGTTATCCGTAATATATTTTAAAACCCGGCTGTAATACAAAATAGTCAAAATTTAAAAAAAAACAAATTATAATTAATAATTATTGGTTCATTGTTGTATTTTGTGAACAGAATAAATTTACCATAATAGAACAGATGTCTAAACACGATATGCTACTTGGGTCGTATCGCTTCGGGAAAGCTAACTACGAACTAGAAAAATGTTACTAATTATGTTAATTGCTTAAGGGAAGAAATAATGTTTTGAGACTTTTTAAAAAACTGTTGCGAGTTGAGTGTAATTAATTACAGTGCTTCTAGCAGAAGTCTTCCTTAACAATTGTATGACTTAACAATAGATAGAAAGAGATGAAGAGAGATGTCTTTAGGGACTATTTAGAACCTTCAAGCTCTTACTTCCATTTAACCCCTATATCAAATACAAAACAAACCTAAACAAAATACAAAAATGTAATTATTATTACTTACACTCGTAAAAATATTAACATTTTAAATAGAGAACATTACAATTTTTAGATTTAACAATTAATTAACAAAAGAGGGAGGAAAATAAGCAATGTTACAATGTTTGAACTTAATCTACGACTAGTTAATGCTAGTTAAGTGTTTTTGCGAACTGAAAACGGCTTTTAATGGATTTGACGGAATTTGGCAGCGTGTTCCACAAACGTCACACAGGTTAGGTAAATATTTGTTATACATGACTTTGGAATAAAAACTTTATTGAACCTATTTTCGTATTTACGTTTGACACAAACGCATACTTATTTGCTAAGTTGGCACTCCTGTTTGAAGTATGGCTGTAACATTGTTAGTGTTCTTGAATCATAAAGTTTAAATAGAAACATTTATTTGTTTTCAATGGGAACCAACATGATGAAATAAAAATACTTGTATACAATAATTTTAAGCATGTTGCGATTTTTTAACAATTTCAACAGTCATGTCATTGATTACAGTTGTCTGTTGGTAAACGTGAGCCCTATATGAAGTGGTAAAAATAATTAATTTTGTTTTAAAAATGTACTCCTGTAAATAACGTCTATTAGAGGTTAATTGTCAGTTCAAATTTCTATACTTTTTACAATTTTATAGAGAGAGATGTGGAAGGAGGATAATAGATTGATGTCATTATTTTTTACAGCGTATTTTACACAAAGAGATTACACAAATTATTTCCATTTAACCCCATATACAATATACAGAAAACAAAACAATACAAATAGAATTTATTATTACTTTAAAAAAAATTAATTTCAATAATTAAAAAATACAATTTCAAATACAGGTTCCAATACGCACAAACACACGCGTGTGCGCGTTAACAATTTTCTTCATTTAAATAATTTTTTTTGTCACCACATTTACCAGCTGTTTATTCATCATCCAGTCTTTACATTGAAAACATTTCACCACAGTCCGAGTAACATTATTCCATGGTCACTTGATGCATATAAATTAGTTGGACACAGCTTTGAATGGATTTGACAGATTTAACAACGATGCGTTTAACTTGTTGTACATGTTCTTTACTTTGTATTAACTATTATTGTTGATTCCATTTTTTTACTTTTCGTACTTCAATTTGTGACAAAGGCAAACGTTTTTCCCAACAAGTAGGTACTTCTGTTGAAAGTGTAGCATACAGTGTTGTTACTATGCGTCTTAAATCGTATAGTTTAATAAAGAAATTTTGTTTATAATAATGAGTAAAAAGATCCACATTTTTCAAGTAAAAAACAAACAGAATTTTGACCACGTTTAAATTTTATAGTAATGACAACAATGTCACAATGTGTAAAGTATAGCAGCGTTATTAAAGAGTATTTTGATATCTGTGTTTTGTTACACAATGTTACTATTTAAGAACGTATTAATATGTCACTTGATAGTTATTTTTGTGTAGAATTGTGAGGGAATGTAAATTTAATGATGATAGGATGAAAATAATAAATTTTATATAAATTATTCACTAAAACATAAGGTTAATGATTTTCAACATCCTTAATTAATTACCTTATCGGTACGTCAACTAATCCTTCCGTTGATTTACAGATTACTGCAGTTTCGGACTTCGTGAGTCCATCTTCAGATCGTATAAAGTATTTAGTATAATATAAACTAAAACTAAAAGTATTTAATATAAACTAAATACTTTATACGATCTGAAGATGGACTCACGAAGTCCGAAACTGCAGTAATCTGTAAATCAACGGAAGGATTAGTTGACGTACCGATAAGGTAATTCATTTACTTATTCATAAATTTACTAATCCGTTGGCTACAATGTTAAATTTGAAATTCAACATCCTATTAAAAAGGATTTAAAAAAAATTAGTAACCCTAATTAAAAAAAAAAAATCAAATCCCTATTTTTAATGAAATTTAGCACTTTTTCAAAATTTATTTCCATGTCGTTTTTGAGCTTACAAAAATAAGGCGAGTTCCTCTTTAAATTTATTTATACGCCCAACGGTTCAAAAGTTAGTTATTGCAACATTTTGAGTGGGAATTAATTATTTGTAGGCCTATCAAACGAATTGTTTTTAGAACTTCAAGTGCCTGTAATTCCTAAACTGCTAAATAATTTAAAAAATACCCAAGAATAAAACATTCTTAAAATATTGTTTTACATTGGAAAAAAAACAACAACATAAAATACAGGGTGTTCCATAACAAATTTCAATGTTGGTTGTTATTTTAGAAATGGCAGCAATTTTTAACATTTTACAAAATAGATTTTTAAATTTCATTGACAAGAAAGTAAGGTTTCCCACATAAAGTACTCTATCATATTTATAATTCAAAAGTTAGCTATTGCAACACTTTAGGTGGGGCACCCAGTATATTATTTATATCCTCTACCACGCTTTCAATTACTCAAAATTATCAAAATAAATTTGTAGATTATTAATGTATCTGTGAAAATCACTATTTTAACATATCGGGAAAGAGAAACAGTTTTTTCAGTCTTATGGTTTGCTAATGTATATTAAAACAATTGTCTTATTCATTCCTTTAACAGAACATATATACCGACTATCTGCGTGTCGACTAACAAGCAATATCGACTTTGTCAATTAATTTTGACAACGTACTCTCTGCCGATCAATAATCTGTTCTCCTGTCCTGGTATCAACATCATTTCAAGTTACGTAAACTTGTGACTTCGCCGAACGCATTATTGGCTTCGTCAGCAAATTTAAATACGATCAATAGTTTTAACATACGTTCAATTAAAGGAAATTTCGACTTAGGTCTACTCCGTGTCGACTAACAAGCAATATCGACTTTGTCAATTAATTTTGACAACGCACTCTCTACCGATCAATAATCTGTTCTCCTGTCCCTGGTAGCAACATCATTTCAAGTTACGTAAACTTGTGACTTCGCCGAACGCATTATTGGCTTCGTCAGCAAATTTAAATACGATTGATAGTTTTAACATACGTTCAATTAAAGGCAATACCGACTTAGGTCTACTGCGTGTCGACTAACAAGCAATATCGACTTTGTCAATTAATTTTGACAACGCACTTTCTGTCGATCTGTTCTCCTGTCCTGGTATCAACATCATTTCAAGTTACGTAAACTTGTGACTTCGCCGAACGCATTATTGGCTTCGTCAGCAAATTTAAATACGATGGATAGATTTCACAGTAAGGACTCTTATGGGTTCGTAGCTGTTGGAAGTAGGTTCTTAATTGTTTATGGAGGTTTAGTGGAAATATTCGTAACGTTTTTTCATTACATTAAAACGTTCTTTCATTTCAGGATAACTATATATATTGTTTACTGTCACACATATACCTTCTGTCGGTTCGGTGACTTATCAGTAGATCGAAATCTCACTGGATCGACCTCTTTTAGTAAGATAAATCCATTAGCAACATAAATCAATTGGGAGTTTCAGTGCTACGTGCTTTGAACTATAGTTTCACCCGATTGTGTTTCTGCTAAATTCTACGAGTTTAAATAATTATTTCAAGTGAAAAATATACGACTCAGACCGGGAATTGGATCCAGGACCTTTGGCTTTAGACGCCATTGCTCTACCAACAAAGGTCCTGGGTTCAATTCCCGGTCTAAGTCGTATATTTTTCATTTGAAATAATTATTTAATCAATAATACTAGCTTGGTAAAATAATATATAAGCGTTAAAATCAATAATTTAATGTACGAGTTTGTTACAAGTTTTTGAATTTAATAAAAGTGATCACCAAAATCCAGATAAGGGAATTTCAACTAAAATATGATAGAGCGGTTTAAAATACTAACTTAATTAATCGTTAATTAATTATTAATGGTTCAGTAATTATTAATAGACCTAACAGAGATAAATCCCTAGTATCACATTATGATAAATGTATTTTTTTTCCACTTGGGTTTCCTTTTAATTCGTATAAATCTTTCAGCTCTTACTTTTATACTTCATGCCGGAAGCAGGTGAGCTGTGTGCACAAATTCGCAATTTATATATTTCTCTTCGAATCCATTCATGCAAATGCATTTAGTAAATTTCAATTGATTACCTTTTATTTACATTCAATCAAGTTCAAAGTAAAAAGATCAAAAATTTGACTATACCATAAATTAAAAATGGCCACGCTTCTTCTCTACGAATTCGATACCGTAAATGTAAAATTATACTTTGTTTTTAAAAATAAAACAAACACAATAATACGACATTTACACATACATGAGTGAAAAGATTTAAGCATTTGTATTATTATCAATGTACATAAAGAGAGTAAAATGTTTTGTTAACTTTAAAAAGATTATTTAATCACTACAATGTAGCGAATAGTTACTGAGGATGATGACATTCTCAATGAAACGCTTTTGTAATTGTATCGTTCGATTTGGAGGATTCATGTGTACTTTATTATAATAAATTGGTAATTATTTTAATATTTAGGAAAAGATTTCAAAAACGTTGTTCTTGTTTTTACGCAAATCATGTAGTTCCTAATAGTTATAATGGGAAAACTATTTTCTTACACCCCTCTTGCTCTAGTTGTTGAAAGATCTAGCTCTTCAATGAACCGGTTCAACACCCGCCTTAAAACGCAACGTTTACAAGTTGAGTAGTAGTTTGGCCATCTTCCGTGTGACACATATTGAAAGGTGAACATGAAACCGAGAATAATGTAGAGAAAATTATATGATGGGGAAAACAAACCAATTGAAATATCCATTTTAGGTTCCCCGAGTCCAAACAACTCTTTTTTGGAATGATGTCTGTTTGTAGAGTGTCTAGACTGATTTTGATTAAACTTGTTCTGTGGGCATTTTTTGAAATATTTTGGGATATTTTCCACTTTTTTTATAAACCAAAATTTGGGGGTTAGTTTAAAAAAATGGCTCTAATGATTTCGTTGAAATTTTACTGATAGTATATGTATAGATTAATGGCTCAAACTCGTATGGAAAATAGCAAGAAAAAAAAAGTTACGTTACTGACAAAAACGAAAAATGAACCTAGATAAATATCAATAAAAAATTGATTTTAAGTCGATTTTCGTTCAACGCAAGCGAAGCAAGCGTAAGTTCTATTTGAATATATGATTTTTTTTTTTCAAAAATGTCCACGGTTCGTTTCACTTTTTGACTGACAAATACAGAACTGACATTTTTGATGATGAATAGTTGGAGTTGATTTTTATTTGGTTTTGGCGATGGGTCTTGTAAATCCAAAATTTATTTTTGATAGGAACTTGTTTTTATTCGACCAATTCACCCGCTCATGCGTGTTTAGGCATGAACGTAATAACAAAAAAAACTAAGTTGTTTTCTATTACTTATACACGACACGTGTTTCGGCATTCATCATCCATCGTCGGCTGTTAAAATACATTAAAAGTTGAACAAAAACCACAAAGCATAATGTTACTTATTCAATATATATATTGACTTGATTTGGTGTCGTGCTATTCCGCTGGGGTTAATAGTGTTAATGTATTTTAACACCTGAAGATGGATGATAAAAGTCCGAAACACGCGTCTGTCTAAAGTGATTGAAGATATCTTAAAACATTTGCTTGAAGTATATCACAGTTGTACATACTCAAATCCGGTTACTCTACTCTAGAGTAATTGTAATGAAATTTGTTTATATAAGAGACAATTAAAGATTTGTAAAATGAAGAGAATTTAACAATAAAACCAAAACTTTCATTTATTTATGTTTATAATTACTGTAGCCCATTGAACATTTTCAAAATTGTAAACACATTACTTAAAGTTTTCATTACATCAATTAGTGAATTTAAAAAATCTAAATGAACTTTTTCATAAACTCTCTGAACGGTTAAGTAGTTTAGAATAATGTGAACACATTAAACCTTAGATGTCATTACATTTAGAATCAGTCCAGAAGCACAGATCGATTACTACAAGTGGTTTTTTTTACAATGAATTCTCCTAGAGTTTAAAAACTTTCTAGGTTGAACATTAGCTACGTACAGCTAATGATTCTTAACGTCTAGGTTAGGTCACAAACTGTACTCTGATTGGCTACGCAACCTGTCCAACGGGATTACAGACCATATGACACGCTGCACTGGTGACACAAATACTTGTTCAACAGTAGGAAAACATATAATTCATGTTGTTTTATCTTGACGGTCACAACTTAAAAAAAAACAAAAAAATTAAAAAAATGGATTTTGTTCTTTAAAGTGTATTTAACTAACCAACAATATTTACTTATAATATTTGTCATGTTATACATTGAACAGAATGTTCAAAAAGGCCCTTAACCCTCCTCTCCTCTTTCCTTAACTTTTGAATGGTTTAAAATAAAACGCTATCACTAGTTAATTGGATTTAAATTTTGCATAATTAACCTACCTCTTCATTATAATTGGTTTGTAAAATACGAATGGTCAATTTAAATGTACTACATTCAACCAAGTTCAAAGTAAAACGATCAAAAATTTGACGATACTATGGCTATGGCTTCCTCTCTCGAATTCAATACCATACAAGTAAAATTATACTTTGATTTTTAAAATATATTTTAAATTATTTCTTGTAACTGTAAAACAAACACAATAATGCTAAATTTATACATACATGAATGAAAAGATTTAAGTGTTTGTATATTTAACAAGAGAGTGAAATGTTTTGTTAACTTTTAAAAGATTATTTTAATCACTACAACGTAGCAAGTAATTACTGAGGTTTCATTGTCGATGGAACGCTTTTACAATTATATCGTTCGATTGGGAGGATTCATGTGTACTTTATTATAATATTTAGTAATTATTTTAATGTTTTGGAAAGGATTTCAAAAACGTTGTCTGTTTTTTATTGAATGAAGAATTAATTATTTGTCAGTTTAATATTCACTATTGTCTGTGTTTATATTCTGGTAGGTTTGTGAGTGACTACAGATTTTATGTGTCTTTTACGCTAGGAAATTCAGATGATCTATAGTGAAAAGAGTTCTGTCTTATGAAGGATATAGAGCTACGAGGATTACGTGGAAATACACAAAAAGTCTTTTAGGCCAACGTGTCTAGAGGATAAAACTCGCTTCCTTTTAAAGTAGTTTTGTGCGGAGTAGATCTTGTTTTTTTAGACGTTTTAATAAATTATTCTTTTAAACTCTATGAAAATAGAACGTGACACAACTATATACATAGTTCAAGAAGTAACTGTAAATATAATACCTAGCTACTGCACATTTGAACAAAACAACATTCATACTGGAAAATAATAAAATCCTTTATGTGTAATTGATGATTTATTTATATTTTTGTAATTTTAGTAAACAGCTTTTTAAAAATAAGAATGATAACATGAAAAACGTAGTAAGCGAAACAAATTAAAATTTAGTTCGGTAAAAATTTTACCTAGTAAAGTTTTATAAAATAGTTCATGTATATTTTTATTTTCATTGTCTTAATGGTTTAACGACAATGCTAAAAGGTTCCCTAAATAAAAGAATCATTCACAGTTCTTCCATGACGTAAATATATGGATTTTGTAGTCAGAGCAATAAAGTAATTCTCAGACCCAGAGTGACTACACTGATTTACATATATGATAGTTCATATTGTTCGTTAGAATGTCTAGATCAAAGGTGAAAACAGTTTATTGAGGGGGAACTCAATAATTTGTTTATTAAATAATTAGAATGCGGGACGATTGAACATAGCATGAAACGAGGGATATCTTTATAAATTGTTGTCATTTCTGGGCCAATGTGTCATCTTTTTTGTTTTTTGGGTCGCTGATTCCGATTCTGATGTCAAACAGATGAAAATTCTAGAAGGTGCCACAGAAAAAGCTAATATTAGGTGAAAATAGTGATAAATTAAGAAAATGATATCTTGTAAGTTTTTGAGGTCGCTGATTTTAATTCCGAGGTTAAAAAAATCCAAATCCTAGAGGGCCCCACAGATGGAGCGGTAGGAAATGTATTGTGCAGAAAAAATGAGTCTTTAAAAAAATTCCAGTGTATTCTTCGGTCGGGTGTAAAACTTTTTTTCACATCTTGCAATTTTTTTATAGAAGCACACCGTTCCCGAGAAAAAAAATCGACAATTTTTTCTTAACTTTTTTCTCGGAAACAGTGAACTTTTATAAAAAAAATTGGAAGATGCGAAAAAGTCTTACAATCGACCGAAGAATACACTGGAATTTTTCCAGAATTTTTTAAAGACTTAATTTTTCTGCACAATCCTACTGCTCACGCCACAGAAATAATTAATATTTAATTAAATTAACATTCAATTGTGAAACAATTATATACGAAATTGAATATTTTCGTTAGTTTCAATTATTTCACGCCATAAATATTACTGCATACATTTTCATTTTCTGGAAACTTTCAAATAAGACTTCCTTACCTATCTTAAACAATACACTCGTAGTCTCATGTCACATTCTGTGCTATCGCGGCACTAGGTAAATCAAAATATTGGTCTCCCGTAGTTCTTTATTTGTAAGAAACCAAAAATTAAGTGCCGCATGAATGTAAATACTGAATACGTATGTCGCGAGTATGCAGTATGCACGCCGCCTCTCCAATCTATTTGACCTGATATTAATTTTTCTGTAGCGCCCTCTAGGATTTGCATCTTTTTGACATTCGAATCGGAATCAGTGACCCAAAAATCATAGAAGATGACATAGGTCCAAAAATGACCTTAATTATAAATATATTCCATTTTTTCCAGTGTTCAAATACCGTAGTTTATAAGTAATTAATAAACAAATTATTGAGTTGCCCTTGAATAAACTGTTTTCAACTTTGATCTAAACATTCTAACGAACAAAATGAGCTATCATGTAAGTAAATGCGTGTAGAGTCACTCTATTTAACATTTTCTACAAAGCCCAAGAAACTAACTTTCAAAAATTACGATGTTGTCCATCAACTTGTTTTTATCTTATTTTGATGTCATAGACGGAAACAAGTTCTTAATCTTAGAAATCTTGATTTTGTTGTCCTCCAAATTTATTGAGTAAGTGTTTAGTAAAACGTCTTGTATACATTTAAATGATATATCAGAATCCTTTGTCTGAAGAAAGTGTATTTTTGAAAAATAAATTGTTCATGTCAAAATTTGTATCCCACACTCAAATTAAAACAAAAAATATAACGATTGTAACGGAGTTAAAGAAATACGCAGAGACGGTAACGAAACAACAAAGGAAATAACAAAGAAGATTTTTTTCTTGCCATTGTAAAACAAATTGGAATCCTTTTCGTTTTATAGAGTGCATTAAAGGCTATTAACAATCTCTCATAAGTCAACAAACTTAGAGTTTATTTACAGTTCCAATCAACAAATGTAATTATTTTACTGGCCTAATAAAAACGTTTTATTTATGATTGTTTTTGTGTTTGCGTTTGTTGTCATTGTTCATTAGCAATAATAGACTGTAATTTCCTATATTTAATTTTGTAATTGTCTAGTTATTGGGGTAATATCCGGTTGACCGACACATGGTACATTTTAATTGTAAAATGACAGATATACTGTAATAAAATGTAGATACCATTTTTAATACAGATGGCACAAACTAGGAATGTATTACTCGCGCATGCGCAGATCTAACACTAACCTTGTTGGTGTGGAGCGGTACAACCACCGTCCATGAAAACTGAGTCACTGAAACTGCATATCTATCTCAAACCTATTGTTCAGTTTAGTCCATGCTTTTATAATGTAGGCTACTGTGTCACTATTTCTCGTTATCACTCGTCTTGTTTATTTTCAAATTGAGTAAAATATCTCGGAAAATATAGAAAAATCAAACTCGTTTACTTGTGAACCAATTTTGTGAGGCTGCAAGTAACAGTTGGTTCAGCCAAGTTGTTCCACCGAGAGGCCATGGAGAGGCGGTAGAGTAGAGCTTTCTGAAGAGAGTATAGGAGGGATGAAAAGGAACTTCTACAAAAAAAAATTCTACTGCTACAACGCTACGTACACTAACCCTACCAGCTCAAAAAGCCGCATTTTTCATTGACTCTCAGGCAGCAATTTTAGCGTTGAGCAGCGACAGCCCCACTGATTGTCTCCGCACCGTCTAGTGCCGTGAACAGCTTACAGAACTGGATGGACAATAACGTTGCAGTAGGTCCCAAGCCACGTCGGAGTTCCGGGAAACGAGCGAGCTGACAATTTAGCCAAGCAAGGCGCTGAATCCACCCAACCTAACAACCCCACAACTCTCAGAGCAGCAAACAACAAAATCACGACCACCATAAACAGGTTTACCACCAATTACCTGAAGGAGCAAAGTATGGGGAAGACCTGGGAATGTCTCGCCTCCGATGGACCAATATCAAGACGACTGGAGAGATCCACTGCCGTTGCTCTCTTTAGAACAACGACTGGGCACGACTATCTTCAGGCCCATCTGCACAGAATCGGCCTGGCCCCAAATGACTGCTGTCCTCTCAGCCAGTCCTCCCGAATGGACGCCCTTCACCTAAAAGTCCTTGCACCATTTTACGGACATGCACCAACCTCACGAATATGCCCGATGACATCGCAACACGCTACTGGGAGGCTAGTCGTCTAATGGCCGAACTGCCAAGGACGGGTGGCGTTGGATAAAGTAAAGTAAACTATTAAAAAAAACATACTGTAACGCCATCTAGAGGATTAAAGTTGTCTATAAATCGGTCGATCATCCTTAAAGGGCAGTGATGCCTACGTAGTTCTACTAAAAAAAAATTCTCATACTGGAAACTCATTCTGTAACTTAAAGCATTAACCTAACCAGATAAACGATAAAAAACATTGTTAATGCTAATATTTGTGTAATTAAATAATACAGAATATACAATGATAGTCAATACAACTCACGGAAAATGGACGGATGTGTTCTAATTATAAATTCAATCACCCGACAAATTCCGGACCGAGAGTTATTGGTTAGATAAGAGAAATGAATTTCGAATATCTCTTATATCGATGGATGAGAAATAGATTAAATTTTGGTGAACTGTGAATATTTATAACCCGTACAAATGTGCTAAGCTGTACCTACAAAACATAATGGATTGTTAGTAGTTTAAATATACCGGATTTCTGATGGTCAAGTTTAAATCACTCCACACAGTAATTTGGTTTTTCTGAAACAGTGTTTTGGTCTCTTCGAAATAACTTACAAACGGTAATTTTTATTTTTATTTTGGGACCTTAGTTTGCGTCATAAATCTTCACATTTTACAAACCTTTTCTTTTATTCAGCTTTGCCATGGAACTTTTCTGACGGTATATTAATTTCACCTTTAACTCTCGAACCGGGATTTTTAGAGAGATGTAGTCCACGTTTTGTTTGGGTCCCTATTGACTACACATTAGCAAAACGTTTCCAACTTCGTTTTAGATGCTTTTGGAGAAATAGGAATTTTGAGTTTTGGCCTTATCCCGTAACTTCAAATTTTGAGTTATCGAATAAATTTAACAAAACACCTACTTACCGTGTTTGATTAAAATCTGTGTAGGCTGTAGAACAATTTACAGACGATAGACAGATATAGAGACCACAATCTTTCTAAAAAGTTTTTTGGGATTTTGGCGATCTAAAATCTGATAGGCTACGTTAGAAAAAAGCTCGACCTAGATTTTTTAAATTCATCTCATTACCTCCTTCATACTGCGTTTTGTGAGAAAGTAAAAACTGGTATTGTTTCGTGATTAACATTTATTACTATACTTTGTGTCCTAAAGATCCGGAACGAATGGACTGCAGAAAAGTTAGAGTTTAATTACGCCTATTAGTCAAATTGAACCACATACAATTACAAATACAGCCCAATTTCGCAAGGCCAAAAAGGAAATTTAGGATGTGGGTCAAAATTTTTATATGTGAACGTATAGTTTTTATACACAGAATAACATAAAATAATTGTATTCTTAGATTATTTAATAAGTACAACAGTGAGTCTCAAAACTTGTTGAAATTATAGAATTTTCAGTTGTAGAACAAAAATTAAGCTCTAACAACAAATTTGAATGAATAGAATCGCTTTATAACTATTAGATAATAAAAATGTATTAAAAAAAACTTTTAACAAAAATTTAATTTTACAAACATTTGTAAGAAGATTTATCTCATATTTTAGTGTTCTTATATTATTCTTTTAAATTAGAAGTTTCGATTTAGTTATATGGGAGAAGATTTAATAGTTTGAACAACTTTAGGAAACATTATCTCCTAAACGGTTGTATATTTTTAAAGTACCAAAAACTAAATCGTCTTAAAATAAGATTTAGTATGGAATCGTGAAATAAATAATTAGGTTTAGGCATTTTAAAAAGTTGACTTGCACCTTCCCCCTTTTTTGGTCTTGCGAAATTGGGCTGTGTACTAAAAGATATTTCCGTGTGACCGATAGATTTATCCTAATTTGTGTTTTTCTACTGTTATTCCTTCGAAAGTTATTTAAGTGTCCTGGGACTTTTAAGACACTGTATAACATCAAATTAACATTTCATTTTTCTAGAAGGAAGTTTATGTAACACATATGAATAATTTCTCGTAAATATGTTTACATTTCGCGTGTTAAATAACGTATTTGAATATTTTAATATCTTAAGACACGATATGATGGAAGTAATTCTTATACAATACTTGTACTGGAGTTTCAAGTGAAAGCCCTTCTGTACATAACAATTATACAACTTGAGAGGCGTAAATCCGTTCCTTAAACAAATCTTTAACAATGCCTCATTAGAATTTTCTTCCTCGTCTAGGAAACATTCCAAACACTTGTAAAGATTGAAGTTGTTAATGTTTTCGTTAAAACGTAATACTGTTTGCATTTTAATTAATTTCCCTTTTTGACGAATTTTCAACTTTTCGCGATTTTAGACATACCATCCATCCGTCGTTGTTGTACTTAAGCATTTTAGCGGAACAAAAATAAGATAATACCAAATTTGGTTTAGAGGACTTATGTATAATCGTATTGAAATTCATAAAAATCTAATTGAAAATGTCAAATTGACGACCATTTTAAAATGTTTTTGTTCATATCTCGTGTGTGTTATTCAACTTATAGCTCATTAAATTATATAAAATTGTGCTGATTTCAATTCTTTATGTAATGGTACTAACCCCACGCCCCTTCGATAACTCTGACCTCCTAAGAAAATGTGACATGCGAGTTCTGTTAAGGCTGTCACCGACAAGAGCATAGCGTGAGGAGGCTCTTCAACATTTGTACAGCTTGTAGGGCCGCCAGAGTCGTTACACTGACACGTCCTAAGCGAGTGAACATTAAAAAATATGTAGACATCTACGAGGTACTTAAGTCAAGAAAGTAGTGAAGTCCTCAATTACGAGACTCAGAATCAACTGGGTAAGCCTCCTTGATCTACCCTTTCCTACAAGGTCCAAGAAACCAACTTTTTTGGATGATCTGTTTGTATTACAAACAGATGTATGATGGTAATGTATGATGGATAAAGTACCAATCAATCTGTTTGCCTTCGGTATGCGACATGTTCGAAAAATAATTATTTATCGATATAAATTTGTTGCTCCTAGTTTTTATATTCACTCATGTCATTTATTACGTCGTTTATTTCCAAATCCAAGTTTTTCTTACCAAACATTACTAGCGATTCTGTGAACATTTAATCTCCTTACTTGTAATCGTCTGATTACTGTTACTGTTTATGTATATGTACTGTTAATGTACTGTAGTTCATTGTTACATGCCATTATATAAAGTTTAAGAGGGAAACACAGGGAACAAAACTGTGTAACGTCTATGTAAATATTAATTACTGATGACGCGTTTATGAGTGACATTTTTGGATTTAGAAGGACTTAAAATAAAAATTGAGAAAGCAAGCCGTTTTTTTTAAAGAACCCAAAAGCGGAAGACTACTTTTCGGATAATTTTATGTATGAACTGATATTAAAATTTTGCAACAAAGCATTGCTGTTTTATAGGAGGAGGAATTTTCAACTAATTACACTAGTGTTCTGTGAACAGTAGACTTTCTTCTTGTTGAAGGCGTAAACGATCCAACTATTTATATTTTACTCTGGTGTATAAAATAATTCTATATTAAATTGTAGAAGAAATCTTTGTGAACAAAGCAATGCAAGTTATGTCAATTACAATTTATTTGATATTTTTGTAACACTATGTAACTTGAAAAGGTTTTAATTGATGTGAATAAAAATATTTTAAAAAAGTAGTTTTTTTATTTTTTGGTTAGATTTCGTTTATCACATGTACTTTTTTCCTAGTACGAATGCTCTTTATGCTCTTTATGTCTCGTCCACACCTTTATATTTAATAACTAAGGAGTGTACTCTGTGTACTTAGTCGAAGCACCCGTGACTTTGCCTTGGAACTGTAGAGTGGCCTCCATTAAGAAACAAAAAACGAAAAACAATCTTGTACATACTCGTTCGGCCTACTTGCAAAGAACCATATTTAAATTTCATAACGATTCGTTCATTCGTTTGGTCGTAACTGGCCGTAAAGACGAAATGTCAATGGTGGAATTTTTTTCTTGTTGTTTAAAAGCAAAATCTCTTTGTCAACATCGCTTTTTAAAAAAAGATGGAAGAAAAGGACGCCAAATAAAGAACAGTAGTCCTCGGATTCTCTATTTTCGTCAGGGTCAGAAGAGAAATGTAGTTGGTCAAGAGAGACGTAATGGGTAAGATGAAAGAGAGAGATTTAACAAAAGATTACATGAAAACGTGTAGATCCAGCTAGGACCTCGGGATTGCCACGACCGTACTTTCTGTTATGAGCCTCTGAGGGGACAAATATATGATTAACTTCGCTTCGTCCAGACAGTTAATTAAGACATCAATGTATGTTTGGTAGGTACGTATTATAGAAGAAAAGAAACAATTGAAGTTGTAAAATAGATTTTGATAGTTTGAAAACAAACTTTTCAAGCAAGCAGTATCCTATCTATGCCAATAAAGTCAATAGGTGGTATGTGACAGGTTTGGTCTATTTTTTCCTGTATACAACGTGATGTATATACTGTAATAGGAACGCAACAGAGATCCACCCGCCAAGTTGAAAGCGCCAAAGTGTGTAATGCTCTCGTGACTTTTGCCAGCTGATCTCGAACATTCTCAGACAAACATTTAACTCAATTGACTATTTCACTTCGCTCCTAACATTAGCCTCCACAAATGTTTTCCATCTATCCTGTACCCTCATCTGTGCCGGTGTCTTCTTAATCCTTTCCATATCTCTCCGCTGTCCTTCGTCATATCATTTTTCTTCTTCTGCCCATCTAACGCTTACTTTGCAACACTTGTCTTGTTACTTCTTAAAAGGGCGTGACCGATCCAGCACCTCTTCATCTGCTGTCCGATAAGTGATCTCCCAGTGTCTGCTGTGATAAGTGTTATTTACTCGCTTGTGATCTTCCATGGATTATCGTTAGATATACCAGTAATCTATCATCTTCACAGGCCTTAACGAAGTTTCAAGTTTTTAAGTGCTGTTGGCAACTCTCAATGCCTCACATCCTTATAATACAGACTTACCATTGAAATTAAAAAAAAAAAATCTTAATTTCGTTTTCCCTCGGGGTAAAAAATATTGACATATAGAACCCGGCTAGGCAAAGACTCTTTTTGCAAGTTAATTATACTCGAGAAAGCTTTCAGTATCACTGATTAAAGGCTATATTTGAGAAAAAGTCAAATGTCATCAAAATAAGTTTAGAGATACAGGAAAACAACGAGGGGAATATTTTCTTTTCCTGTATTTTTACAGGTATAAATTGTAACATTTTTTATTGTTCAATATGATCATTTCACTCTTTTAAATGATTGCTTGTCCTTTCTGTACCGACATTTTAAATTTGACCCATTTATTATGAAGAAATGAAAAGTATAGATCTATAGTTTTTTTCCAATTATAATTCGGAAACTAAAGTATTTTGATAAATTTTGAATATCACCTTCTTCTAGAGTTACCAGTATCTATTTAAATTGGATACTAACTTGGATTAGTATCTAAATTGGATTAGTATAAACTTGGATTAGTATACTAATTGGATCTATCTAAATTGGATTGTAAATTAATTATTGGAAATTATTACCCAAAATAGTTGCGAAATTTAAAATATTTTCCGTCATATGTTTCGATATATATCTTTCAGATTGTCTGATCAGTTAGTAACCTTTCCTTTTGTTGTTAGTCCTATATTAATATTGTTTCATGTGTATTGAAAAGTTAAGTCGCCAACCAGTAAGGAACGGGATAAAATTGATCAGAATATCTGACTCCTATGTGCCGAATCAAATAGCTTAATGACTTATTTTTAGTTAAATAAATTAGTAGAAATTCGCAGCGTAGTATTTGGTGAAATTATATTGTAACCCATGAGATATAACGTAATCATGAAAGCAATGCCAAACAACACTAGTTTTATACGAATGAAAAGTTCCCCTGTTGTAGTACAAGTACACTTTGCGGTGTCCGTGATGAAACTCCGTTTGTAGGTCAAGCTTATATCTAATAACGGTTTTCCACTACTTATCCATGCTAGTTTATCATTGGAATACATTAAAACTATTAATTAAACATCTTAATTAAGCACTTAAATTACAGAACAATTATTGCTCCACGCAGAGCTCTGACCCGAAGAAAAATTCTATGCATGTTGATTGAGAAGCACAAATTACTTTATTTTGTTATTATTTTTCATTGATGAAAGTATTGTGACGGTGTACAAAATTTAGATTTTGGATTTTGAATTAACTGTTAAACCATTATCTTACTACAGTGGCCGTTTTAGTTATGTGAGTAATTTTATTTGAGTACCGTACCGTTTCAAAAAATTAGACTAACTACATCCTCTAGTCTTGGATTAGATTCTTTTCTTTCATTTTCCCCATCGTCTCTCTCATGGCCAACTCTTGTTAGACGTTATTATAATATAAATATTCTAAGGTCTAGGGTCTCTTCTTATGCCTTTTCTCCTTAATTAAAAACAATTGAGTACAATGGGGACCGCTTAAAGAAGAAAAAATCGTCGTATATAACTTATAGTTTATTTTGAAATAAATTCAAGAATTAAAAGATCATTAAGATTGTCCGGTTGTATTTTCTGCTAAGCGGATATTTTTAGGTTCTCTTTCCACTATGAGGCTGGAGTAGGGGTGGTTCTGAACGCTATTCGGGCTGTCCCCCACTGTCATAGCTAAAGTGGGTCTAATGTATACTTGGGTGTGACATTTTTGTCAAACTTCATTTCAACAACGGGTGGAACGAATAATTAAATTGTTTAAAGTTTGTGGCGGGATGTGTTTCCACCGGAATAATTGATTTAGAATTTACGTAAGAGTTGTGTGTGTGTGGGGGCGGGCTTAAAATCGAAGAAGGATAAGGCAGGAAATTAATGACAACAGATTGTCAGCTTTAGGGGAAAGACAGTATTCTTTTATATGGCTTTAGTTGTGTATAATATTTTTTATAGAATAGAGCTCGATTTGTACACTTTAAATGTAGGTTCACGTATTTTTCAAAAAATGAAAATAAAGTTATTATTTTAAAACTATTATTTGTTATGGCGCGTCAGGAGTGAAGAGAAATGTCATCGTGTTCGCGTATTTTCTCAGTAAGTACAAGAGAATACTGTATATCTTATTATAAATTCCACTATGGAGAAAATTATATAACCTAACCTAAACTAACCACAAACCTAAACTAACCTAACCTAACTTAACCTAACCTAAACTAACCTAACCTGTCATAATTTATCGGAACTTGTTGAAAGTAATATAATTTCAAAGAAAACTAAATTCCGAGTCTGATGGTGTTCTTATATTTTAAAACAAGAATATTTCTTAAATTTAACTTTCCTATAACTGGTGGATACTTTTTCTGTAATGGTGGGCATTTTTAGATAGTTTAAACGAGTATTTTCAAAACTTGTACAAATATTGGAAATCACTTAAACTATAAAATGTTGCTTATTTGTTAAACACATTAAAATAGAATTATTAATAGGATTTATGTAGTTTATTTTGGTTTGTTCTTTTTTCCTTAATTTTAAATATTGTGTACAGATTTTGAAATGGGAGAACATAATATAATACATACAATTTACATGCAAATGTCGCATCTAAAAATGATAATAAAATATGAAACTAGGAGATAACAAGCTTTTTAATTAATTGCTGTTTCTTTCCGTCAGTCTGTCCACACTATTCAACTAAATGAAACTACGTGTTGTATTTCCCTCTTTATTTAATTACGGTTTTAACTTGTTAAATTATTTTATAGTTGTGTTTCCTGCTATCCTGTAGAAGAGAATGTTGGACATTTGGTTAGAAAACTTACTTGACAAGATGTATTTAATAGCTCATAAATTTTAAAATAAACTTGGTCACGTAATTTTTTACAAGAAATCAGTTTTTCGGTGAGAATATTTTTTTTGTCTAAACGTTGTTTTAGCTATGTAGATAGGATTTCTAAATAAATAAAATAACGTGTCAAATAAATAAAATAAATAAATAAAATAATTATCATAAATGTATTTTATAAATAATACTGTCCATTTAATATTGGTTTCGTAATACGTTAAATTTAAATCGTTCCATGTTGTCGATGTTATACAATGTGTCCAAAAGTCCAACCCCCCTCTTATTTTTTTAAATAGAAATAGACAGATTTGCTTTGGGGAAAGTTTAGATAATCATAGGAGGAGTTTTTTTGAAGTATCAAAATTTTCAACCCTTACCCCCTAAATGGGGTAGTTTGGGGGGTAAGTCAAGAATTTTAAATAGCAACCCCTATTGAGTGATACCTCATTTTAAAGGTATTTTCAAAATAAAAATAATGGCGCAAACCAGAGGTCTCTAAGTTCATCTTACCCAACATAGCAACCAATCGAATTGTGAATGTTAAACTACAAACTCCGGTTGTTTTTATTACATTACAAACTGCTCTATGTTGGTAAAATGATGGTAAGAGCCTTACCTTGTTTTTCAGCTCATATTAAGTTCTTGAAATGGCTACCATTTACTCTTTGGCAGAAATAGATTCTGGACTCAAAAGCTTGTTGTAGGCTACATTTCGTAACATTTCCGGTCTAATATTAACGTAAAATTCACAATTCGATTAGTTGCTATGTTGGGTAGGATGAACTTAGAGATCTCTGGTTTGCACCATTATTTTTATTTTGAAAAGACTTTTAAAATGAGGTATCACTCAATAAGGGTTGCTATTTCAAATTCTTGACTTACTCCCAAACTACCCAATTTTGGGGGTAAGGGTTGAAAATTTTGATACTTCAAAAAACTCCTCATTTGGTTATCTAAACTTTCCCCAAAGAAAATCTGTCTATTTCCATTAATAAAAAAAATAAGAGGGGTGGGGTGGGACTTTATGGACACATGGTATATATAGGTTGTAACAAATGGACAAATAAAGTGCTGTCAGATTTTATACGGAAATTATACAGATTTAGTTCGTGTTTGCTTGATTATAACCAATAAGTTGTGTACTTGTAATTTTATTTGTATGGACTTCTTGTATGATTTGTGTTAATGGTCGGATAATAACAAATATTCTTCAAAAATATACTATGGACATTATTTAAGATATACGTAAATAAATATTGAGCTTGACTGTTGAGAATATTATGTAGAACAAAAATTCGAACACAAGATCTCACAAAAACTACGTTTATTCAATCAAACGCGTTTCAACGACAAAGTCACCATCCTCAGTGATAGATGAGCTTATAGTTATAGTAAAAGGATATTATTGTGCAAATATACAAAGAAACAAGTGGAGGGGCTACATAATGGTACTTACCCTGGCTTAATCATACAATTTAACACAAGCTGGCCTTTGAAAGTTGGTGTCTTGGCCTGGTAGGAAACGTTAAAATGAATAGGAGGAACAAGGGGTATCACATTCTTTCTTTTTATCGGGTAGGTCATAACGACCTTTGTTGTGAATATGTATAAAAAGTCTCTCTCTCCAATCGCTTCGTTCAGTGTATCGGTCTTGAGTGACTTCGAAGCTGCATATACGTAAAGGTGCTTCCACTCGCTTCGCTCGTCTAGATGAATCGAAAGTGCCGAAACTATACGAATCACATTTTCTTTGGAGGTTAGGGTTAGAAATTACTATTTCTCGTTGTAGAGAGGTGGGGTTAGGGTTGATACCATTAGGCTCACACGCAGAATTGAAATCTGCAAATTTTTATCTAACTTAGTGTATTTGAAGCTGAATAATACACGAGATATGAACAAATAAAAGGGTTAAACCACACGACTTAGGCATATAGGGACAGTTAGGTTAAGCTACCTACCAACAGTTTAATTTCTTCGTCAAATAAATATACATTCATAGATTTATATACACTATGAATATAAATATTCTTATTCAAAACAACTTTTAGTTTTATTTAATATCCCACAAATAATTTTCAACTCAACAGTTTTGCCCATTATTCAAATGGCCGCTATTTTGACTTTTTAAATTGTTTTGATTTTCAATAGTGTTATATATGACTACATTGTAGTCCCCCGTACCAAATTTCATTTCTCAATATTTTGTGACCACTATCGTGC
Organism: Aphrophora alni; assembly: GCA_963513935.1. Taxonomy (NCBI): domain Eukaryota; kingdom Metazoa; phylum Arthropoda; class Insecta; order Hemiptera; family Aphrophoridae; genus Aphrophora; species Aphrophora alni. The sequence goes on from OY740771.1 coordinate 24,324,339, forward strand.
TTACGTCGACAGACGGACACCATATTGAAAATCAATTTTTCGCTTTCCTGAAGCCATTAAATTTGATGCTCAGTAAAAATATAATTTAACCTGTACTTCATTCACTGACTAAATAAACAAGCAAAATGAATTATTAATGAAGAAAAAGTAGTAAAAGTGTCTTAATCAGTTTATTGTACAACAGGAATGGTAGAAATTTGATTTGTGTCTTAGTTGTTTTGAGCGTTTGTAATAGAATGTAAACAGGAGGTTTTTAGCAATCAACGACGTAGGGTCCAACTCCATTGGGACTGACAACCAATCATTTAGAGAAATATATATTTATTAAAAGCATATGAAATTGTTAAGTATTTGTTGTATTCTTTATATCTTTTCGTGGTTTAAAGGTAAACTATATAAATCAAAATATATTTAAAGAAAAGTTTCTGATTTAAAGCATATTTAATTATAACATACAAGTCAAGTCAATTGAAACACTCGATAAAGCCTCTGTGCTTTGGAAAGAGATTAAGAAAGCAGTGATTGTAATTTTCTATAAGGTTTAGAAAAAGTATGATTTCTTATTGAGATTTGAGAGAAACAATTAATTATATATATAATTAAAAATTTGATATAGACGCTACAATATATGAAATATCATTCTTGGGAAATTACAACTGATATTTTATACAGGTGATTTGTAAAATAAATTTTAATATAGGTTTTCGCTCGTTACGTTTTTCCTTTTGTTCGTACGAAAACAATCATAAGAACTAAATGTGTTTTTTTTTTTATTCAACACTTCCAGTGCAAACATTTTTCGACAAGTTAAAATATTGGTTATTTCCGTTACATCAAGTAGATTTAGACGACTTCATTTTCCAACTAGATGAAACGAATTAAAAGTCCCCTAAACGATCAATAATATTGTCGATACCAGCTTCAATGTTGATACTCTATATTGAAGAGCGCATCAATATACTTCAATAAACGCTACAATATTCTCAACAATACTCATTCTGGCAAAAATATTCGTACTTCAGGGTCGGGCTGTATCAGTGGTGTTTTAAATTTCGAAATGTTTTTCAATTTGGATTTTCTAGCATTGACTCTTTTAGTGTGTTAACAAAAAAAAATCTAAGAAAGAACTAGACAGACTTTCGTCCAAAAAATGATACAAGCTGAAAAGCCGCTTTTGACCCGAGCATTTGCTGAATGTTTTGAGTTGTACAGACGGACGACTACAAAAATTCCTTAGAATGGGCGAAGAAGGCTTTCAAACTTTATTAGAAAAAAGAGACTGTTATACGCGAAGCTGTCCCTGTAAGCCAACGACTTTACATTGAGATACCTAGCAACTGGAATTAATTTGGAATCGCGCCACAGACATTATAAAACATTATCGAAACTTGAGAAGCAATAATAAACCTCCTTAGACGAGGATATTGACAGAAAATATAATTTTCTATCAATATTGATACGGCGCTTCAATACGCTTCTAAACGATCAATAATTCCGTCAATATTGAAGTGAATATTGACACAATATTATTGATCGTCATTGTACGTGGTCTGTTAGATCTTCAGACCTAACCTATGTGATTTTGTCTTGTGGTGATGTGTAAAATATCTTGTTTTTCATCCACCGCTACCCACTGATATTGAACAACAGCATCAACTCGGTGGATCGTGACATGTTGTTACTCTTTTCTGGGGTGAAATCGTCTAAAGTCTAGAAGTTGCCCGTGCTGCTTCTGGTGGTCACATTAAACACTTGTAAAACAGAAAATACAACTTTAATATGCGTAAAATAATCTGATTTGCTAGGACTTTTTGAGTAACTCGTTTTGCAAAATTCACAACACTTTGAATTTTTCTTTTCGGATTTTCAGAATTTTGTCATTGCAACAATTTTCATGCAATCGTAACAATAATGTGAGAAATATTAACGTGATTAATTCTTAATAAACCTCATTAAATTTCATAGTAAAATAGTCACTAGTTTTTTTACAATAATTACTTTCTTTAAAACATTCTTTTACATTCTCGTCTTAATGGGGAGAGGTGATCGCGATCTATGGGAAATCCTTCCGGGAGTATACATAAATAATTTTATTGACATACAAAACTTCTTTTTTTGCAATTTTTGGCGTTTAAAAAATATTTTGCAACATAAATTAGCGAAAATATCTCCATAATAGTTTATTGATTCAAACGGCGGTTTTTGAATAATCATTAAACATATTCGATTTTGTGTTTTTTTAAAATAAGGTTTAATGGAAAATGTCATTTAAAACGATCAGTTTAATGGTTTTTTTCTTCATATAAAAATATATATAAATAATGTACTAACATTCTAAAAGATGATATAAAAAAGAAAATAATTGTGACCGTCAATAAAAATATTAAAATACTTAAAACCGGATTGTAAATTCTTAGTTAATAATTATTCATAGAATCACTTATAATAGTTTCCTAATAAAGAGTGAGGATTCTAATTCAATCATAAAAAATATCGGCGAAAAACAAAAATATTCTAACAATCTACCTTTCCTGTCTGAATCTGTCAATCTCTCAGACACCCAAGACAACTCAATTTATCGATACACCTTTATTGACAGCTGGATTGTTGCCAAAACAGAGAATAGACGGAGGTTAGTGTTAAATGTAAAATATGCCAAAAATATTTTGTTTGGAAGTTTGTATTCCTAGTCACGAAGCTTCTTTATTGTTCGATATTGTTTTATCCCAGTAGATGGTGCCAAAATACGTGTTCCTGAGAAAAGAGAATAATACCTGGATTTAGAATTCCCTTCAATCAGTTTAACAATATCCGTATAGGTACATGATTTGTGTACGTATTGCAATATATTACGCAATAGGAAGGTAAAGGTTTTTGTCGTAAAATCATTAATTAGGTTCATGTCACACAAAATTACCACACTTTCAACAAAATTAGACGTGAAACAAAAATATATTGTAAGAAATGTTTTAAAATTTATGTTTATTGCATACAATATGTTTTCATCGTTGTTTTGAAGACGAATCAAAATTCCATAAAAGTAAATACCATAAATTGTTCAATGATTTTGAATAATCTTGTCGTGCATGCAGCATGCTTTGTGTCTTTGAATACAAAAAGTGTATTTTAAAAAAATGTCAGTGTCGTGTTTCCGTTAATACTGTTTTTTTTTTTTTTAAATTGTGGTCGTAAAATATAATAGTTGTTTGTCAAATTTGGGGTAGGGTCTTCCATAAGCCCAATGCACAATATATTGTGAAAGCCCTGTTAAAGCCGAAAAGCCTCTCTGTCTTGTAATCGCTTTGTAAACAAAGATCTGAAATAAAAGTCCTAGCCCGTGAATATTCTAATAGTGTCAGGGTCGGAAGAGAACAATAGATGGTCAAGAGAGACGTGATATTGTGTAATGATTTTGAACAACCTTGTTGTCTTACATGTATCAGTTTTTGTCTCTTTGAATACAAAAAGTGTAGTTTTACATAATATCAGTGTCGTATATCTGTTAATATTAATGTTTAAAAATTGATTTTTGTTGAAATGTTTACTCTGTTTTTATCTTCTAATAATTGTGGTCGTAAAATATAATAGTTGTTTGTCAAAACTGGGGGTAGGATTTTCCATAAGCCCAAAACACAATTTTTTCCTTTGTTGTTAAAACCGAAAAGCCTCTGTCATCATCGCCTTATAAAAAAAGGATCTGAAATAAAAGTCCTAGCCTGCGAATAGTGTTAGGGTCGGAAGAGAACAATAGATGGTCAAGAGAGACCTGATAGGAAAGATGAAATAGAGGGATCTAACCCAAGACTACATGTAAATAGGTGTAGATTCAGCTATGATAACTCAGAATTGCTGCGTCCTGAGGGACTAAAACACGAGAAATCTTTTCTCGATTTATCTTTCAAAATCGAAAACTAAGACTTATAACTAAAACTCAAATAAAAAATTTACGTTACACAATACACAATCTGGTATATTTTACATAATTATGGTTACATTTCAGCATATTTTACTTTTTGGCATATAGAACAGTGTTTATTTGGAGTGTGTGTGTGTGGGGGTGTGTGTGTGTGTGTGTCGAAATATGGAATTGTGGCGAAGTGTGAATCGTTTATAGCAATGCGTTAAACTGCACGTAACAAAAAAGTTGAGATACATAATTTTTATCACTAAAAATGAACTACACTCAAAATTTATCGACCTACCTGAGTCGATTTTAAAATATTCAGCCTTGGGTTTTGCGTCCATGATGTAATACTTTTAGACTGATAATTTTGAAATCTTTGGGTGTATTAGGAAGTTAGTTCAATTGTTTATGAGTAAGTTTTATTTATGTTTCTGAAAAGATTTTACCGTTTATGAAAACGTGGGTAGTGACTTGTCAGATTATGGATGCATTGTGTCAGAATGAAATGATGAGTCACGCAACCGCCTGGAAATACCATTTTCGTCTCGAAATATAAAGATAAATTGATGTAATTTGGCGGAAATGTGTTCGTGAACATCAATACTGTCATTTGTAGAAGACAGAAATTTAAAAATATCAATGTTACGTAATAATATTTAATATTAGGAAATGAGGAAAAACACTACTTTAAACTGAAGTAGTTACAAACAGCCAATCATGGAAATGATCGTTTGATTGCTATGAATTATAAATTCGAATTTTCTTCCAAATTTACCGTTGCATGTGTTTCTTTAAAATAAAAAAAAAAGTTTGTCAGAAGTTAAATCTTCGGAGCTTGTACATGATTCCTCAGGCACTGTCGGTAGAAGTTAAATCTTAGAAGTTTATACAGGATTTCTTAGGCACTGTCATAAGTTAAATCTTAGTAGCTTGTGGACGATTTCTTAGGTGCTGTCAGAAGTTAAATCTTCGGAGTTTGTACATGATTCCTAAGGCACTGTCGGCAGAAGTTAAATCTTAGAAGTTTATACAGGACTTCTTAGTCACTGTCATAAGTTAAATCTTAGTAGCTTGGGGACGATTTCTTAGGTGCTGTTAGAAGTTAAATCTTCGGAGCTTGTACATTATTCCTAAGGCACTGTCAATAGAAGTTAAATCTTAGAAGTTTATACAGGATTTCTTAGGCACTGTCATAAGTTAAATCTTAGTAGCTTGTGGACGATTTCTTAAGTGCTGTCAGAAGTTAAATCTTCGGAGCTTGTACATGGTTCCTCAGGCACTGTCGGTAGAAGTTAAATCTTAGAAGTTTATACAGGATTTCTTAGGCACTGTCATAAGTTAAATCGTAGGAGCTTGTACAAGATTTCTTAGACACTGTATCAAGGAGTGTTATACTAGTTTACTGTGTTATCCACGAGTTTGTACACACCTTGCTTTATCTGATGGATGTTCATGACATGGAATTAAATTTTCGTAAGGAAACTAAATTAAAATTCTCTCATACGTCCGGTAGCTATAACCACAAAACTCGGTAGCATGATCACGTGACTATACATTGCTGTAATAAAGTTGTAGGTTCAATGAGCATTCAACTCGTATTATTAGTGGGCACTGGGCAGGATCTCTTGTTGAAAGTTGTCGGCTAGGACGTGGGAGAAAGCTTGTTTTGATGAAGGTCATTGAGAGGTCATGATGTGTAGAGTAAGGTGACCTTGCACATATGCTGTTATTAGTGAATTTTATAATAAAAAAAACTATACAATCTTTCATCATGATAGAATATTAGGTATCCACAATTAATGCGCAGCCGAACTGCCAAGTACTTTTATATCCAGCGCGTAATTTAAATTGAGACAAGGGAATATTTCTATTCGGCAAAATTTGAAGAAAATGTTTTAGCCAACATTTTTTGGTATCGTAGGGGAAATAAAATAGCATTACATTATTTGTTTGGTGTAAATTTAAAGGTCAATTTAATTTTTTTTAAATTGATATTTTTATGTAGTATATTGTTGTACGTTCTTATTCTTCACCTAACTTGCACATTTCAGAAATTATTTTGATAATAACAAAATTTCAACTGCTTTTTTATATAACCGAAATAGGTTTTTTTCTTAATAATTTGAGCAATCGGACTGAAAGTATCGACAATTATAGGGGAAAGTGTTCTTAAAATTGTGTAACAAACCTGAATTTCATAATTTTAAGTATACTGAACTAATGATTTCCAAAATATGAAAATGTTGATGATTGCTATTTGTTAGTTTTTTATTGTACTCAAATTTTAATGTTATACAGCACAAATTGTAGGTTTTGATTTCTTCTTTCATGCTCCAAAGAGACAGACAGACAGAGAGAGAGAGAGAGAGAGAGAGAGAGAGAGAGAGAGAGAAACAATTTGTTCCCTATTTTAAAATTTGAGAGTTAATAGTTAATAAATAAAATGTGAACAGCTGTGAAATAAACAATTCTTTATGAAAAGCTTATCTTCTTAAGTATTATATTGTATATTTTTTAACAGATGTTTCGAGTCTTATTTAATTTAAAGTCCGTTCCTCAGAGGTTCATTTATAGTTAGTATGGGTGTGGCAATCCTGTTGTATTCTAGCTGGATTTACATCTTTCTTCATATAATCTTGAGTCTGAGATTCATCTCTTTATCATGTCTCTCTTGACCAACTCTTGTTCTCTTCAGATTCTGATGCTTATTTAAGCATTCCAGGACTATTTCATGTTTTTTTAGGGCGATGATGACTACAATATTGTCATCTTTAAACAACACTCAAATAAAATAGAAGATTAAATACGACCAATAGTTGACCAGATTTATTCTGTAATTTAGCTTATTAGAAACATTACTAGCTTTTCAACTCAAAATGATCTTTAAAGGTTCCACTATTTTCGTATTATTAATAATATCATCTACAAAACAAAAAAAAAGAATTAAAAAATAAATATTAATAATAAAGTATATGGAATTACTAACGTGTATATATTTTTATTTATGAATCTGAATACATGTTACAGAGTACCCTCGACAAGAATTTTGACTTGAAATTTTACCACATGAAAATCTCCAACTACCTTTTAATACGCTGTTTTTGTTTCTGCTGTTATTTTTAAAGAAGTTAATTTTATCCAGTTCTGACCGATTAATCTTATTAGGTTGACTGACTGCTAATTCCGCTTACCGTTTCTTAATGGTCAGTGTAAATAGCGGTAGAACCGCAACAGCAGTTTAAGTAAATCGGAAAGAATTATTTGTAAGAAATAGAGACAAGTATTTCGCAGAAAATTCTATAGAGTACGTGAATAGACATTTTTATAATGGTTTATTAATATTAATGAAACAATTTATTGCAAAATCCATATGACCGAGATAAAGCAAACATTTTTATATATTAGAAAAAGTGTGGAAAATGGCTTGTTAGTACAAAACTGAGTGTGTTTAAAATATAGAAATAGATGCAGTGATCTGTTCCATACAATTACAGTACTAATGTTATAAGCTTATTATAACATAAACTTTATACAAATGCAGATAATCCTTATGAAATTATACAAATAATATTAAGTTAGCTGATGTTGCTTCACTATGTAATTTACATAATGCAGGTTGTTTATGTTATTTTTGTTGTTACAAAGCTCTAAAAAAAAGAACACGAAGAACACGCGTGGGGGAAACGCCTCGAGGTAATATATTTATATTTGTTGTTATTGTATTTAGTATGTAGTGTACCTCTGAAGATGATAGCAGAGCTATCGAAATGTGCATAAGGTTATCTTAATAAACGCATTATACAGTTTTGTGTAGTTGTGTTATTTTGTGGTTTGGGGGTTTTCCTTGTTCATATATAATCACCAAAGTCTTCTAGTGATTTATTTACGAAGAACTTAATTGGGTTGGTAATACAAATGAAAACCGATTTACGCGTTTATTGGGTAATCACCAAAGGAATAAAGACGGTCTTGATTACCAAACTTTTTTGTAATTATTGGATTTTACTAGTGATAACTGCAATCTTCTACTTCACCAACAGGTCATTACACAAAATTGTAGTCTTCTATCGGGATCGTCTTCATTGAGCTCCTGAAGTACTTGTATTTTATAAGGGAGAAACTTATTATTTTTGAGTATTTTGTCTACTGATACAACTGATAACCAGTTTATTGTGCAACACTACGAACTGATTAATGTGGTTCTCTTGTTAATGAACTTATAACCAAATACCTGATTTTTTTCTGTTGTTGATGTCGATGGCCTCCTTGATCGAGGCGCATCCTTACATTAAATTAATGTTTGTGTAAATTTTAAATGAATTTGATAAATATGGAACTGATGTTGGTCTCTCTGGAGCTTGTGAAAGATTTCTTAAAGCCTGTCAGTAGGAAAAAAAATCATTTCAACTTTGTTTTCATTTGAGGGATTCATTTTAAAATAATCAGAACTGATTACTATCACAAGAAATATCAGATAAGCAATGATAAAGGTATTGCTATCCTATCAGTACATGAAAACTAGTGCTTCTCAATTAGACATACAGTAGAGAAAGTCGGGTACAAAGGCCAAGATTCTGTTCCATTTCAATCAAAACTAGGCCTACTATTCTTCCAATGTTTTTCTAATACACTGTAGAAACTCAAATAATATTGTTGATACTGTGCTAAACGTATTTACTGGTAACATTAGTAGCCTAATAAAATTAGTTACGTCTAACCTCTAACACCTTACTTATTCCTATTATAAACTAACTAATAATCTGCTTTGATGTTATAATAAAAAATACAATTTTTAAGCATTTTGATTGCACATCACTTAGAAACGGAGCAAGATAGTAAGGCTAATTTGTACCATTTACTTTGTCTTTTAATAAGCTTTACAATGATGTACTGTACCACAAAACCTACCTTTATATTTAAGATTTTTCCCTCCCCCCCACCCTGAAATCTCTAAAGACATAGAGGATCAGATAAGTAAAAAAATACGTCATGTTATGCACCACAAGATATATTCAAAGTTCTGGTAATTTATTTTAAGTAATAAAAAATTAATTAAAGGGGTTAAAGAGACTTTTTGAATACTTTGTATAGAAAGCAGAATGGTTGAAGAAAGTGATGCTGAGTTAGTTCAGAAATATCAGTTTTATACAAAAACGTTGATTTAGAGATATTATCTGTTGTGTGTTTGCCGTTCGTTTAGTAGAGGCCAAAACGTTGGGCTGATTTAATTAAATATAATGTGTGAATATTTTTGGTCATAACTTTTTGTATAACTCAAAATTTGGGAGTAGGCTTACGTGATAAAATATCAAAGATAAAATTTCAATTTTACAAGTAATATCCAAAAGACTATGAGGACGGATTTAAGTGATTAATTTAAAAAATTTATAAATAACTAAAAGTGCAAACAGGTTTATATTTAGACTAGAAAATTTAGGGCCTGAATTGTAAATCCTGTGTGTTTATGAAACAGGTTAAGATTGATGCAATACATAATTTATTATATTGGTATTATGCAACCTGATATTTATGAAATTATATTATAGATTTATTTTTTATGGAACAAATATATTTTTACAGGTTTGAAATTTTTGCCCGCCATTTTGAATCCAACATTTTTGTAATTGAAAAATGTCATGTCATAATTTCCATGTACAATTTTACAAAAATTGCGCAAAAAAACTGGAAAAAAAGTGATGTAAAATTGTTTGCTAAATATCTCTAATTGATTGTCATTTAGTAATTTCAATAAAATGTTGAATGGTTTTAATAACATTCATTAATGTTAATTACAATAGTAAGAATAACTTTTTAATTTCGGACCGGACCATTCAAATTTAAAACTAGGAATTTAAAATCCACGAACCAATAGTATATGCTATAGGAAAATAAGAATATTAAAAATTAAAATCTGAACACTTTATCAGTTAATTTCCTGAGTTTGAGTAGTATATTCAATTACCATAAAACCGTAAATTTTCTCCTAAATAATAAATGCTTAATAATAATCTTTTAGAAATACGCACCAGTGTTCCGGACTTAGTTTTAGTTCTGTTACTTGAAAGTGATTCTGCAGAGTTGTTATAAACATACGTTCGATAAGCTTCGTTTCTGTCTATCGTTATTTTTATCCCAAGAAATGGTTAAAATATGGAGTCCAGATCTGGTTATACGCATTTTGTATGCAAACTATTACCTGTATATACTGAACATAAAGATTTTATTTTGTATTTTTGATTTAAGTGACAATAACGATTATAATTTTAAATGCCGATATCTCGAAAACCGTTGGTTTTACAAAAAATTACCAGTGCCAATATTTATTGCTTTTTTAATGATGAACATGTTGATATCCATAATATGTTTATTATAGGTCAAAGCATAATCAAATTATTGATAAACAAATATTTCTTGGTAATTAACTAAACATTGAGGAGTTCATGATACCAGTTAATCGATATTATTTTGAGTGAATTACATGTTACACGTAATGAATAAAATATCAGTTTGTATTAAAGTGAAGAGTTTGTCAATAAAAATTGTTAGAGTTAAAAAAAAAATGTTCTAAGCTACTCTTGGCATTTAGAACAAATTTGTCAATTACCATTGGATATTTTTAAATTATGATATTTTCCCTCCTCTCAAATATTCAGCCTAATCTTCCTTTGTTGGTAAGGTGTGACATTTAATTCACCCAATAAAAATAAGGAATTTATTCTCTTATTTTAAACTTGGGTATTGTAAACAATTACAAAGAAATAATTTTCTTTATCAATAATTTGTTAACATGATCAATAACATAATTAATTAAAAAGGTAATAATTTTTTTTATAAAACCATAAACTTTCTAGACATTAAACAGAACGTCATTTTAAACAGCCTCTATTTTAAAAAATTACAATAAAGTCTTGATTTCTGCCATACTGGTTTAAGGTTACATACAAAATGTGTATACCAAATATGTACTTAATATTGAATTCATTTCCAAAATTATAAATTTGTTTATATATAAGTCAAACAGAATAAACAACAGATGCAAAACGAAGCCTTTTCCGAAGCGCTTATAGGATCTCCTCCCACCCACAGACACACTCTGTATACTTGATTATCTCACGACTCGAAAAATAATATTCTTTTAAAATTGTGTTTTTGTGGTAATTGTTATTTTTTAGAAAACAGTTTTAAAATAAAGTGGTTCTTATCAGATAATGTTGGAAAAAGTAAATTTTTATGATCATAGAAATAATCTGTATTATGAATGTAGGTTCTTGTGTATTTTGCACATTTCGAAGTTCGAATTCAGCTGTTTAAAAATGAATTTCGATAAAGAGGTTATGTTGAATTTGTTGTCTAACCAACCAAACCTTAATCAGATTAATTTTGTCACCAAATTTGGAGAAGTCAGAAAATTTTGAGAAAGTAGAAAGTGGCACCAACAAATCCATATAGGCTATAATTAAATTGTGTCTAATAAGTGTATTTAGTATACACAATTTGAAACGAACGTGTTTTCGAAGTTCGAGAGAGAGAGAGAGAGAGAGAGAGAGAGAGAGAGAGAGAGAGAGAGAGAGAGAGAGAGAGAGAGAGAGAGAGAGAGAGAGAGAGAGAGAGAGAAACACACAACTGCAAATAAATCCACACAAGTAGGCTACTTACTAAAACGAGAGGCGAGGCTGTACACGTTCTCATTGCCAAGGGCGTCACCTCCCACCCGCGATAACGTGGCATAAATGACCTCTTTGTCGTGACAGTTTTAATTCCCTTATTTTACTCTCTTGTTCCTTACTGATAGTTAGGAATTAATACAAATTTCTATGAAAACGCGTAGGTTTTTTTCTGTTCGAAGCGAATTGGATTTTTCATCGGTTGATGGAAGTTCTTTAATTTTAAAGTTAATTAAATTTCGATTCTGGTCAACTTTTTAGGTTAAAAAAATCTGCTCGCATATTTTTGATTGTTCTTATAGACGTGGAATACAAAATGGCGATTTTATGTACAAACTCTAATTACTGGATTAAAGGAGTACAACTGCTGAATATTTGACAATGGGCGAATTCACAGGGTTTGTAACATAAATGTATAATCATAATTGTACTTTTTACCACTTTTTTATTAGTTCGGTTTCCGTCATATCTGTCTGTCTGTCCGGGTGGAATTTTGCAATCGAGTTTAAACTAACTCCCCGATAAGCTAGAGACCTGAAATTTTGAACATAGGTCAGAATTGGACGACAATACGATATTCAGTTGGTTTCTTGTCTCTACATTTGTTTAAACAAGTAAAAATTGGCCAGTGAGATGTTTTCCGTATATTGAGTCTCATCAATATATACAAAACCGATTGAAATCTTTCATCCTGGCATAAGAATAAAAAACAGAAAATAATATCTCAAATAATTTTTTTTTAACATACCACTTTTTTAAAACGGACTAAAAAGTATAAAATAATTTTTCATGACCCTTTTACAATTTTGAGGGAGGATTGTTAGTGGCTATGGATATATTTGGAATACTTAGAGAGAAAAACGTGGGGCGCAGGCAATCTATAAGGAGGAGTTAATAAATTAAATTACAGTGAATCTCATTTCCGATTCACTGAAATTATCTGTGAATTCATCCGGATTGTCTACTTCTTGTATTATTTACTGGCCGCGCCCCACGTTTCTCTCTCAAAGTATTCCAAATATATCCATAGCCACTAACAATCCTCCCTCAAAATTGTAAAGTTAAAAAATTGTAATGTTAAAAAAAAGTTTTTATTTGATTTATTATTTGTCTGTCAAAACTTTTGGTTTTTATTATAATTTATATACAGTATTGTAACTTTATATACAGTAATCTCATGTAGGCCTATATAAATTCATATTGACGAAGAATTGGATAAATTTCTATGTGTCGAATGGAGTTTGGTAAAAAAAGAACAAAAAATCGTTTTAGTGTTATTATATTGTACTCGGTTTTATTAGACTTTTTATAGCCCTAATATAATGTAATTAATTTTTTGTATAAAAAACAAAAAGACAAAATGCTTATCTTAGCAAAATTGGTGATTTTTCATTTCACTAACTTATTTCGTAAAGAATTCTTTTATTGATGTCTTTTTGGTAAAACTTACCATAACTAAGTTGCTTTCCGAAACTGAAAATTTTAAATAATTATTTTTGTTTGGGATATATTATTTTTATTTTGGTCATTTTTATAGGTACAGTGAACAAAAAATATTAAGTAATAAACAATAAATAATATTAATATGTAAATAAATATCTAAATTGAAGGGTAAAATTCTGTTAAGCTTTGTATACCATTTAAAAAATTACTTTTCATTTCCAGTTAAAATAAGCTTAAAAAACACTTCCGCGCGAAGATTTAAAAACAAAAAAGCTGTAAACCACAGACAATAAACAATATCGTTTATTGCTTGTACTGGAAGCTTCGTAACTTGCATTTTTATTATTTTTTTTACGTAGAAAAAAAGTATAAATAACAAATCTTAGGGAATTTCAGAACCTCTGAAAACAACTCGTTAAAAATATTTTGCTCATATATTAATACTTTAAGACACTATATTTTTTCTCTCAAACTTTTTCAAATCCATTCTATTCGCCGGGACTACATAATTAAATACATTCTCGGAATATGAGGACCTAAAAAAAGAATTAAAGTATAAAATGTCTATTTTTATTGCATTCGTAACTTTTTAATTCATGAAATAATTGTAAAAGTGAGCTTTCTTTGTGCATATTGAATGAGAAATAAACCTAGACTCACAGCTGATATGCTGACGTAATTTGGTTTAATAAGACTTGCATTAAGACCTTGACCTTGGTACTATTATTTGAAGGTTGATAAGCTCAACAAAATGTAGTCTACTATTAGTCTACATGTAGAACTCTCTGGTGTCTAATTATTAGTGCTCTCGTTTAACTAGTAAATATCCGAGAGGGGTCAAACATTTACAGTGTATTGTTACTGTTACAGTATTAAGAATCTACAACTCTAGTTGAGAATGTTAGAACAACAGTGATGGGAATTCGTTGTGCTAACCACACAATTTTAACACAACACATTTACAAAATATTTTGATAATTTTAATTTTCAAATTTAATCTGTATTATTATCAGTATCCTAGAATCTGTATAATGAATTAAATTTATTTTTCTCTAGTATGCGAATATATGGGGAAGAAATCCAACGTTCTGTATTGGAATTAGTAACAAACGTACGCAGAAATATAATGCTATACATACATTTGGAAAAAGCTTGCAAATATTACGAGTAAACCCTACAAGTGGCATTGTTACAGGTTTTGTTTTCTTAAAAAATTCATAAAAAATAATAATTGTAAGTAAAACCTAACTTGTAACATATCATTATTCTCAGAAAGATGCGTAGAATTTATCTATGTAAAAAAAAATTATATGAAACGGTTTTGGAGTAAGTATGTTAGGTGTCAAAAAATGAAGTTAACATTTTTCAGAAAAACCTGTATCATCCAAAATCAATAGCTTACCACCTTTTTTCAAGATATACAAAAGTTTTGTATAATATTTGTGAATATATTTAGAAAAAAGAAAAAATTAATTTGTTACATTTTCAAAAAAAAAACTTGTTTTACGAAAAAAGAGAAAATGTTTTGCCCAATTTGAAAAAAAAATCACCATTAAATTATCAAATTTATTAAATAAAATTATTAACATTTTATTAACTTTTGGTTTTATGGTAATAATCTATGGAAAATTATCTTTAAAACAGTATAAAAATTATTGCCGTAGGATGATTTATACTAGGGTAAATGTTGAATTGCAAAAAAGTGTTTTCTTGTCACATAAACACTAGAATGACAGCGGAATTCCACTTGTAGGGTTAACCATCTATTATCTACACTACTTGTTGATTTGGTGTATTCAGTAATTGTGAATACAATTGTATAAACACATTTGTTGTTGTTATTTTTATAATAAACGTTTGTATCCCTCGAGATTTATTTTAATATTGGTAAAAAAAAACAGAGTTAACAGTTAATAAAGGTATCGTCCATAACCACTCATGCGGCAATACATTAGTTGATTGAGATTAAAAAAGAATTACATTTATTTTTTAAAAGAGATAAGTTTGATAAGGTCTATAGTTCAATAAGTCCCACGGATGAACAAATCCGGCAAACGTGTTGGCCACAGATCTGCGATAAGGATTCATTCTTCTGTAAAAAACCTCTTGAAGTGAGAGTTGTACGATGTGTTGTTTCGTAAATTTAAAGGTCTATTTTGAAATAAGAGTCTGAATTTTTGTATAGATATTTCTGACTTACGGATATGTTGCATATTGGCTACGGCTTCTAGAGTTCTTACATAAGGTTGCTCATTCCGCTTTGCTTTTGTTACAAATCCTGTAGTACGCCATTTTAAAACCATATCTTGAATTAACACGAGATCTTGCAGAGATTAAGGAAGTTTGAAATAGCAAAACTACGACAGTAAACGCACTGTAACATCAACATTGTTTAATTGTCAGCAATAGTTACAGAAACTACCGATAGTAGCGCTTACGTCAAGGAACACTACACAATCGTAAACGTAAATCTGAAGCCAGTTTTAAGTTGCTTATTTATACCTGCGTTTTTATTTGACTTCCCAATAGAACCACCCTAGCACAGTCGAGAGTATACTCTAGTGATACACTGAGTTCGAATTAAAATACTCGGTGAGTCCGAGTTTCAAAATCCTCATAGCATTCCGAGTATTAAAATACTCGGTTTCGTATTAAAATATTCGGACGAAATCCTCGTAACTAGGAACAAGGAGGAGGTAATGTGCGAGTATGAATTCGAAATAAAATCCTCGGACAACGATATTCGTTAGTGTTGTATCAATTCCAAACAAAATGCTCGGTGTTTTTACTTTGGTTATAAGCTGATTTTCACTACACATTAATTAAACATTACGATTTTGAGTTAAAATGATTTAGATTGGGTAATAAGTTCAATTTAAAATAATAATATTCATTTATTTCCACATTAACAAAAAGTAAATTAAATTATTATTTAATTGTTATTAAATATTTTAATTGTTATTTATTGTTGTTAACATTTAAATAAATAATATGTTACCATCTTGATAAAAAATATAGTAAATTTACTTATTTTAAATAAAAACTAAATTATTAATGTTGGTAATAATTGTACTAACGTTAAATTACTGAATGTGTGTCGAGGCAAGATAAAATTTAATTGCGTATTACAAGTGTCAATCACATATTGTTAAAAAAAAAAATACTTGGTGGATCAGTCTAACAGATAGAACGCAAAAGTGTAGGTTTATCTAAAACGATCTGATTGGTAAAGCTGAGTTCGAATCCGATGCGCAAAATCATTCTGCGCAGATACTCGATTTCGAAATAATAATACGAGTATTGAAATCATTTGAAACCGAGTAATGCGAGTATCCATTTCACCCGAGTAGCAACATCGCTACAATCTAGCTAAATACGTGTTTGTTATCCCAGGTGTAATTTTGTCACAGTACCCCCTCCCCCGCCTTCGGTCCCCACATACAATAAACAAGTGAATTTGAAAGGGCGTGTATTAGAACTTAGTATATTTTCTTATTTGTTGGTCCCAGTTCACAACATTGTCAAGAGGGTGGGTGCAGTAACTATATTAAAATGATACAAATAACGATGCGATAAACAGTAATTTAACGAGAACGCGAATTATATTATTTGCTTGTGGATGGTAACAGGTTTGTACTGTATAACAATAATAAAATATTGCATATATTATTGTATTTTAAAACTATGTTATGTATTAATTTGTATTTTATACAAAATATTTGTTGTTTCAGGTAAGGAGTATAATTCAATCAAAGGGGCATAATTAGATGGATAATTTAAAGAGTAAGTGGAAAAAAAATATGTACTAGTGACTGTTCTTACATGTAGGATGTGAGCATTATTCTATATTTAAAAAAAACACTAAATATTTTCACAAAAAATGGTATACCTTAATGTAAACATTAAGTTGAAATGCATTACAACTGTTAAAGGAGTATCAATTATCTTGTTGAGTGCAGATAAAAATATTATAGATGAAGGTAATAACAGAGAGGTTTTTTTGCTTTACACAAAAATAATAAATTGTGTGTTGTATACGTCTATTCTGAATCTACTAGCGATTCGGTGCGCTTTCCGAAGTATTTTTTATTTTCTTTGTTGTTTAAAGGCGAAAAACTTCTCGGGCACCACCGCCTTATAAAAAAATAAGAAAATATAGTAAAATAAAGACCCTCAGCCGTCGAATACTGTAATAGCGCTGGATCAGAATAGAACAAAAGTTGATCAAGAGAGACCGGATAAGAAAGACAGCTGGGGTATATCCAGCTAGGTAACTCGGGATTGCCAAGCCCGTACTCATTAAAGTGGTTAAATATAATGGTGGACATTACGAGCAGTCGTACAAAGTGAAATTTGATCTGTTTCCGCGAGAAATGTTTAACTGATCCAAAAATTTGTTTTCATTTATTTGAATCCTTTTCGAGTTTCACAGGGTTAGATAATATCAAATACCATTATTGTTATTTATATTTACTGCACTGTTTTATTTTCTGTGATTCTCAACATCTTGCTTCCTAAATCTTAATTTAAAATTATTTTTACTGAAAACAACAAGTGCCAAACAGCAACTGATGGAAGGTTGAAGCAAGGGTAATAAACTGTGAGTATGCTTAGGCATGACATGAAACGAAAGCCTGTCCAGTTATGTCTGATATGGTAATTCAGAATAATTTCCCACGTTGGCAAGACTGTAACTGAAGTTTTACTACTGTTTATTATATTTTGAAATGACAGTACATTTGCTTAAACGGAAAATATAAACATATCAGTGATCATTCGTAGGTTGCAAATTGCGTAAGGTGATTTCTATTAATGTAAAATAATTAATATACAGTTGTTCTGTAAAGTTGCAGCCCTAGTTTGAATATATTCAATAAATTTTTAAAACATTTCTGTAAACTCAATGTTGAGCGCCGAGTTTGACATGTGCTTTAACGTAACTCAAATAACCCTCCCCACTAATTAATAATAATTTTGCAAAATGTTTTATTGAACTTTGCAATAATTCAATTATTAAAGTTTTTAATTAAACTTGTAGTAGGCGTCGTGATAAAATTTAACAAACCTGACCCACTATATCACAAACATTTATATTAATTAAACAATTTTGAAAACGAAGTAATTTGTTAATTTTATGATATTTACAATTTGTTAATATTTTTTTTAAGGCGTCGAGTACAATTTTAATGTTTGGATATTTTTACGTAAATAAATGGAAAGTCGTGTATTGGAATCGTCACATCAATTTTTTTTCTTTTGATTTTCAGTCAAAGGATTACTGGAGTGATTTGATCAGAAATAGTAAGAACGAAAATGCTTTATGAAATTTATCTGAGCTCAGAATAAAGACTCGAAAGTTACGGTTTAATTGTTTTTATTGACTTTTATCGGTGATTGTTAACGCTTTTCGTTGTAGGCTATGAGAGGCTATGAGGTGGACGATAACATTAACACCCTATAAATCGGAATAAAGTCTGTCTGCATCCTACGGTGCTTAAAATAATTCAAAGCGTACGGATTTGTTAGACATAATGTAATCCTTGATATCTCTGTTGTACAGACATGAAGTGTGATATTGATTTTGTTTCTATAAACTAGAAACGTAGCAGTTTTCCGCATGAGTAAATTAAAAGCAGATTATTGAAGCAGTGTTCACTTGGGTAATACTATTTTTCACACTTTTTTTTTACCCAGCTTTTTCAGAAAAATATCCGATCAGACCTTTGGTATCTCCAAATAAGAGCTACAATGGAGCGAAAAACAAAATAGAGCTGAACATAATCCGATCAAAAGTGGTGGATAAAAAGGTTGTGAAACCTTATATATATATAAAAGGTTGTTGTATTGAAAATGTAAAATAGTAAAATCAATCAACGCACGGTTAACAAATAGAGCTCTATTTTGTCTATTTTTTTCTAGAGTAAAAAGCTGAAGTCTTTTTGGACATTTGTCCTGCTGTATATTTTATGGAAGTAAAATAGTAACTTCTATACAATTTGTTCTGTTAAACAAGACTTTTAAATAAGGTACTATTTAATTAAAGTTTAGATTAAATAATTTTGATCCAAATTTTGATGGGAGTGATGAATTAAAGTCATGTGCTAAAAAATAATTTGTTTGGACTGGAATATATTTGTAAAATTTCACATATCACTTAACCTTTCCGGAACTTTTTGGCACCTAGTATACTTTTTTACACAGTGACATTTAGTATTACGTTACAAAACCACTGGGGTATCACAAAGACTTGTAAATCTCACTCAAAACTATTTAGAGTTAAAAATTTTTCAACTATTTTAGATTTTTTTTTTAAATTTATGAAAATTAGAGTTAATTGAAGATTGAAATTTTGTTTTTTGAGGTTTAGGGTAGGTCTCCTCAAATTTTGATTTACAATGTTTAGAAATATAACCAAAATTTACACATAGTAATATTATTGAAATACGGTTCTTTATGAGGGCAGTGGCACACTGGAGGACTATAAACAGTTGAGAGATAATTCGATAAATTAATTATTCATAATTAACGAAATTGGTAGAGGCGTTTTTGAGAAATTAGGTATTTTATAGTATAATAAATTGTTTGGTGAATTACTAACCAATATTTTTGACGAAATGGCGACGAGTACGTTTTATTTGGGTCCTTCAAGGAAAAAAAATATGATATTAAGGAAATCGTAATTTTGTGTTTTTGTCTATAACAGTTACCCAAAAATTTTGAATTATTGAAATTAAAAAAAAAAAAAAAAAAAAAAAAAAAAAAAAAAAAAAAAAAAGTATCAACATATGGCCAAAATATGCCCATAAAAATTTACTTCTTATTTCGGCTGCATAGATAATAGATAGACATTATTCCAAGGAGGGGGGATAATGTTCTCTATTATTTTGTTCTCGGTGGGTGGGGGGGGGTCTTTAAAACTAAAATTTCCGTAAAAATTTCCATTTTTTTTTACTTATTTGTGTACTATGCATTATGAGAGATAATAAAAAGTAATTAAGAAGTTTTTTAAAAATTATTTTAAATAATCATGTTTCCGCACCATCTTTTTAGAAATTATTTTTTTTGTTAATCGTTTTAAAATAAAAACTAAATAATTGATATTCCTAGTGAATAACTAGACCACCTATGGAAAGAGTTCAGTGAAAACCACATGAAAATGTATTCTATCGTCTGTCCCGACATCCGGATATTTGTTATGGTCTTGGTTTCAATTATTAATGTTGTTTTTCGTAACTTTAAACGTGGTATACATACTTTGAAAGTGACGTCATAATGTGCTAACATTTTGCAATGCAAATATCTCATCTTAAAACCCAGTCTTCACTTCGCCATTCATTGCACTGTACATCTATTATAGTAATTTCCATGATTGTCAGTTTAATTAAATAGCTGACATACTTTGACAGAGTTTATTTATTATCTTTGCCAACTGTCATCACGGAAACAATTATTATTACGTAAACACAGAGTACAGTTTATTGCTTTGTATCTGTGGTATAATAAAGCTGAAAACATGGAGTCGAGTTACGGAGAATTGCTATGAAGGAGGAGACAAAAGTAACACTACACTGAATTAATTAATTTATATTTATTTTTAGTAATTACAAAGAATAACATGTCGTTGATTTTCCCATCTGCTTTGATGGATCGCTTAAGCTTTGATGGAACACGCTTATGTACAATATCATCAAGGTAGGAATGTGTCTGCGATGGAGAGGAAAAGAGGGGCCCCCACACTTTGTTCCGTTTACTTTCAGCGGTACAACCCCAATAAAAAAAATATAGACCTCAAATGCTTCTGTGCAAACGTGTACCCTACTTTCGTTTCTTTTATCAGTGTAAATAAGAATAAAAGTTTACAAAAGTCTGCCACGAAGTTGTAACTTTAGGAATTAAATATATCTAAGCAGTAATTTGTGTACCTAGTTTTCTTGGAAAGGGTTGTACCGTCAAGTCAGGCTAGGGAAGCAAATAGAAGGGAGTACACGCCTCTTACTAGTACACCAGACACAATCCTAGTCTGAGGCTAATGTACTTAGAATTGTTATCAATTCAGTGAACGCTTCTTCAGGGAAAGTTAGTTGTTCGATAGTTTTCAGTTTTTTGGTATACAGAGAATCGTTCACCATACCGCACAAAAAAGACCATCATGCCATATCAAGTGACCTTGGTGGCATTTCAATGCTTGTTTTCCAATTATTTTGGTTTTTAATGTTTAATCTAAGTACTCACGAACAGCTGTGGCGTAATGCGGCGGAGTATCCGCGTTTAGAAAAATAATTTTCATTAAAATTCCATGCGCATCTGCAAATGTGGAAGTGCATAATTCCGGAGGGTTTAAAGATATGGATCTTCTGTTAATGGTCCTTCAAAAATGTTAAGACCTAAATACACCAATAGCACCTTACATGCGGGTTGTTTTATAGTTGTTATCCAACATTACGTGTTGATTTTCAGTGTATTAGGTACAATTAACGATTGACGTAATCTGACAACCCGACTTTGCGCTTTCATTAAAAGTACGAAGATCATGTTTGAATTTCCTAAGCACCAGCTTGCAGAATTGCAGTTTCCTGTCTGGGTCATATACAAGCAAACGCTGGAACAACCTAGGAACTTTATACTTATCATGTCGGAATTTCCTAAGCACCAGCTTGCAGAATTGCAGTTTCCTGTCTGGCTCATATACAAGCAAACGCTGGAACAACCTAGGGACTTTATACTTATCATGTCGGAATTTCCTAAGCACCAGCTTGTTGCAGAATTCCAGTTTCCTGTCTGGGTCATATAGAAGCAAACCCTGGAACAACCTAGGAACTTTATACTTATCATGTTTGAATTTCCTAAGCACCAGCTTGCAGAATTCCAGTTTCCTGTGAGGGTCATTTAGAAGCAAACCCTGGAATAACCTAGGAACTTTATACTTATCATGTTTGAATTTCCTAAGCACCAGCTTGCAGAATTCCAGTTTCCTGTCTGGGTCATATAGAAGCAAACTCTGGAACAACCTAGGAACTTTATACTTATCATGTTTGAATTTCCTAAGCACCAGCTTGCAGAATTCCAGTTTCCTGTGAGGGTCATTTAGAAGCAAACCCTGGAATAACCTAGGAACTTTATACTTATCATGTTTGAATTTCCTAAGCACCAGCTTGCAGAATTCCAGTTTCCTGTGAGGGTCATTTAGAAGCAAACCCTGGAATAACCTAGGAACTTTATACTTATCATGTTTGAATTTCCTAAGCACCAGCTTGCAGAATTACAGTTTCCTGTGAGGGTCATTTAGAAGCAAACCCTGGAATAACCTAGGAACTTTATACTTATCATGTTTGAATTTCCTAAGCACCAGCTTGTTGCAGAATTCCAGTTTCCTGTGAGGGTCATATAGAAGCAAACCCTGGAACAACCTAGGAACTTTATACTTATCATGTTTGAATTTCCTAAGCACCAGCTTGCAGAATTCCAGTTTCCTGTGAGGGTCATTTAGAAGCAAACCCTGGAATAACCTAGGAACTTTATACTTATCATGTTTGAATTTCCTAAGCACCAGCTTGCAGAATTCCAGTTTTCTGTCTGGGTCATATAGAAGCAAACCCTGGAACAACCTAGGAACTTTATACTTATCATGTTTAAATTTCCTAAGCACCAGCTTGCAGAATTGCAGTTTCCTGTCTGGGTCATATACAAGCAAACGCTGGAACAACCTAGAAACTTTATACTTATCATGTCGGAATTTCCTAAGCACCAGCTTGCAGAATTCCAGTTTTCAGTCTGGGTCATATACAAGCAAACCCTGGAATAACCTAGGAACTTTATACTTATCATGTTTGAATTTCCTAAGCACCAGCTTGCAGAATTCCAGTTTCCTGTCTGGGTCATATAGAAGCAAACCCTGGAACAACCTAGTAACTTTATACTTATCATGTTTAAATTTCCTAAGCACCAGCTTGCAGAATTGCAGTTTCCTGTCTGGGTCATATACAAGCAAACGCTGGAACAACCTAGAAACTTTATACTTATCATGTCGGAATTTCCTAAGCACCAGCTTGCAGAATTGCAGTTTCCTGTCTGGGTCATATACAAGCAAACGCTGGAACAACCTAGGAACTTTATACTTATCATGTCGGAATTTCCTAAGCACCAGCTTGCAGAATTGCAGTTTCCTGTCTGGGTGATATACAAGCAAACGCTGGAACAACCTAGGAACTTTATACTTATCATGTCGGAATTTCCTAAGCACCAGCTTGCAGAATTGCAGTTTCCTGTCTGGGTCATATACAAGCAAACGCTGGAACAACCTAGGAACTTTATACTTATCATGTCGGAATTTCCTAAGCACCAGCTTGCAGAATTGCAGTTTCCTGTCTGGCTCATATACAAGCAAACGCTGGAACAACCTAGGAACTTTATACTTATCATGTCGGAATTTCCTAAGCACCAGCTTGCAGAATTGCAGTTTCCTGTCTGGGTGATATACAAGCAAACGCTGGAACAACCTAGGAACTTTATACTTATCATGTCGGAATTTCCTAAGCACCAGCTTGCAGAATTGCAGTTTCCTGTCTGGGTCATATAGAAGCAAACCCTGGAACAACCTAGGAACTTTATACTTATCATGTCGGAATTTCCTAAGCACCAGCTTGCAGAATTCCAGTTTCCTGTCTGGGTCATATACAAGCAAACGCTGGAACAACCTAGGAACTTTATACTTATCATGTCGGAATTTCCTAAGCACCAGCTTGCAGAATTGCTGTTTTCAGTCTGGGTCATATACAAGCAAACGCTGGAACAACCTAGGAACTTTATACTTATCATGTCGGAATTTCCTAAGCAGCAGCTTGCAGAATTACAGTTTCATGTCTGGGTCATATACAAGCAAACGCTGGAACAACCTAGGAACTTTATACTTATCATGTATGAATTTGTCCGAATCAGTCGAATGTTCTTGAGATACATGCTCCGACGACAATCTACTGATTGTTGGGCTCTGAGTAAACTTCCAAACAAATTCTCATCTCACTGTCTTCCGTTAAAATTGTTTATGGATGGTGAGATCGAGGAGCAGCCATTACAAAACCAATGTTCTAAAAAATTGATCATTCATATATACAAACCTCGACGTAAGGAAGGAACATCAGGCGGTGCTCTGATAAAGGCCATATCCATTTCTTTACAAATGGTCTTCGATGTAAATACTTTTTCCTCTTTAGTTAAAATGATAGGGACACGACACTTCAACACTTAATTTTTTAAGTGGCCGCTATATTGTAAAACGAAAATATCATATCCGAACGTAGATTGACTGGTTTCAGAGAAACGTACGGCGTTTGGCCGTAATTGCAAAACGGACGTTTAGACGAAAAGCCAAAAGGTCGAGTTATTTGTGTCGGATAATTTACAGAACGTCCAGTCTACATTTATTATATAAAGTTTATTTGAACATTGTTCATAATTTGTTTGTGTCTGATGCAATATTTAAAATCGATATCTGCTATTAAAATTAAGTCTTTTTTTAATTAGTAAAAATATTCTAACCATTTATGTGTATTTTATAAATGGAAATGAATTATTTTTATAAAGATTTATCATTAGTTAATTATTTATTTAGTTATTTATTGAAGCGATTTAGTAAAAAAACCTTTTTTAGATAAAATATTAGTTTTGCAATGATGATAAAATGATAGATTATGTTATTGAATGTTAATAACCTATTTATCTAGTAATTGTTTACAAATATGTGCAGCTGATACACAGATAAATATCCGTTCACTCATCCACCAAGCTAAGTGAATTTTTTATTGTTATAACCGAAAACAAATATATCCCGTAAGAATTGGACTGGACAATTTACTATAATTTAAAAAAAAAATTGCCCAAAACTAAAAATCGTAGACTATATGTTTTTGTTACTCTTTTAAATGGTGAAATCTATATTTTAAATTGACATGCATATTGAAACTTTTGACTTAAAAACTTTTTTCTAAGAACTGAACTGAGATCTTAGAGATAAAACTTTTTTTGCAAAGTTTGGAGCGAAATGTGAACACCCACCTCCTCCTGTTGTTTAAAGGCGAAAACCTCTTGGTCACATCGCCTTATAAAAGAAGAAAAAAACATAAAATAGAGACTCCTAGCCCTCGAATACTCTAATAGCGTCAGGGTAGGAAGAGAACAAAAGTTGGTCAAGTGAGACCTGTTAAGGAAACCTCAAGAGATAAGATCTAATCAAAGACTATATGATAAAGATGTAGAACCTAATAAGGTCCCAAGGGAATCCCTTAGTGGATTGGACAACAAATATTGCCATGTGTACTTATAAACTTAGAGAGTGTGTTTGTATATACCGCATATTAAAAATCTAGATGTAGTCTAATGGTATGTTCTTTGTCCTATATAGGTAATTCTCACTGTGAGGTGTTTTGTTCACGTGTACAGTCGCTGTGGTATTATTTACCATTTGTTCTAGGTCTACGAATATTTTTGTGCCTTATTTTCTGATGTGTGAATCATGGCATAGCTAATTTTTTATTTGAAATATTGCTAAAATAATTTAAACAATGTAATATGCAATAGTATTTCACTCCACGGCTCATTATAATGAGTACGGGTTTGGCATTCCCGAGGGGATTTAGTTGGATTTCCATCTTTCTTCATGTAGTCTTACATCCTTGTCTTTTATCAGGTCTTTCTTGACTAATTCATTTTATTTTCCAACCTTGCCGCTATTAGAGTATTCAAGTGCTAAAGGTCTTTATTTTATGTTCTTTTACCTCTTTTTTATAAGGCAATGATGTCCGAGAGATTTTCATGTTTTATTAGAAACATGTTTTTAGCTACAAACCCAATTAGTGATGGTCATGGATAACTATGCATTTGAAAATTTTTTGGGTTGTATTATTCTTTCATTTTCTGCAGAATTTCATTTCTTTCAATTACTATTAAGTACATTAATTTGAAGCTCTTTGTATAGTAATTATATAAAGATCATACAAATATATGCCGGAGGGAATCTCCTAATTAATAATGTTTGACATTTAATGGGGCTAAGAAAGTGGGATTCAGGGAAATAAATTTATTTTCATTCATTTTGGGATACCCTCCTGTGTCAGATAACGAAAAACGATCACACTGTTTTTTAGAAAACTGCGTTTTTCATCGAAAGTAGGAAATAAAATTTGAATGTTTAAAACTATTCGGACTATGGTAGGGTATTCCTTTTATTTAAATTTTACGTTGAATTTCGTCTCTTAAAATTTGCTAATAATTGTTTCTAGCGTAATATGGGGGAAGGAAAACTTCAAGAATTTAAATAACAATCCCGTGTTCTGGCCTGAATTTATTGTAGAAAACATAGAAGAATATTTTTACAAAATGTGGTAGCTCTCTGGATATTGCATATTGTATTAAAATTTCACTGTGTAGTCAAACACTGTTTGTGTGATAAATGTAGAACTTCATCTTTCAATCTGACAGTGTTTCGATAAACGTCCTGAGGGAAGACTTATAACATCATTATGTCTAGGGATTGACGTTGTCGTAGGGTCACAAAACTCAATTCTTACATACATTTTTAAGCATAATGTACCGAACGAAGCAAGTTTCATTTTTAACTGGACCATTTGACATTTTGTTTGTAGCTTTGTCTATTTGTTACGTAGTTACAGACAAATTAATTGTGATATTTAAATACAAGGTTTTAAATTTTGTTTTGTTTAAAAAAAAATTCAAAACAGTTATTACAAAGTTCCGACTAGGAATAAAGTAAGTCTCCTTTAAGTATTAAAAAATATAATCATTGGAATGAGGCATAACAAGCAGTCGTTTAAAAAGCAAATAACTAACAACAAAAACGATATTTAAACTTTTTTCTTACCTAACCAAAAACTAAACAAAACCATTTTTTATCTCCCTCACTTACCTATTTTTTTGAAGAATTCCTTGTATAAACTTTTCCATTTTCGTAAAGTTACTTTAATATCAAATAAATGGTTATTTTCGTAACAATTAGACTGTTTTGATTATTAATTTGATTTAATCGGACATGTACTATCATTTGTGTATATACAAATTAATACCTGACGTTTTGAGGTTATAAATTCAATTAAATATTGAACATGACAAATAGGTGAGAAACTCTGATAACAAAACAATAGTATTAGCAATAACCAAACTAGTAAACGAAGTATTTGGTCTTAGTTTTTACTGTTTAGTTCTAGATTTAAGCCTGGGTTAGGTTATTAGTTTTATTTTTGTATACAACATAATAAAATAAATCCTAGGCTACTAGACTATGTTGGTGTGTTTCTTTCTTTTTTTTTTTCCATTTTGTAGGTTTATTACTTGATAACGGGAGTTGTTTTTTACGTTCGAAACGTCGTTTATTAATTTTATATACATAAATTATGGCAAATTTCGGATTAAACCATATTAATAATAAGGACGAACCATCTTATAAAATAATTTGAATGCACTGTTTTGTTCATATAGTGATTTCTTCTAAACATATTTTGTTGACTCAACTTTTATGTAACTTTTATACAGAGTGTAAAAATAAGTTGTGATACACCTCGATATAATTTAAATGGATTGCTGTATCAACGTAAAACCTCTACCATACCTATTATAACACTTTTTCTGGTGTATAAGGGGGGTTAAAAATTGTTGCCCCCTTTTGACAGGGGGGGGGGCGTAATTCTACTCAGAGTAGAATTTTACAAAAGGCTCAATCCATTATACAAGAGAATCTTTTGGGAATGCTGTCTCAGTTTTTTATATACGACTAGCACACTGCCTGAACACCGTAGGTCACAATTCGAGCACTTGTTACATTAAAACAGGTCAAAGATACCCAAGTTAGTCATGTTACTTTTGCCAGGGATGGAGCCTAGTAGAAACCATTTAGAAGTGCCCTTATTTTTCTCATAGACAATTCCAATGATATGCCACAAGATAGTGGTTGCTATTTAAAAAATGAAAGTGGCCCCTTTTACCCCTATTTAAATAGGGGAAATATTAACACCTCGTTTTAACACCAGAAATAGTGTTATAATATGGAAGAGGTTTTACGTTAATATAGCAATTAATTTAAATTATATCGAGGTGTAACACGACTTATGTTATACCCTGTGTACAGAGTGAGGCAGACCACCCGTGCACAATGTATAGTGGGTAAACTAAATGAGGTAGATCCTCCGTAACCCTGGAAACCCGCCTATTCTACCCCAAAGAATTTGGAGAAATTATTTTGAAATCTCCCAAATGCGCCAAAAGGGTAGTTTTTGGGGGTGGGGGTAGTTTTTGGAAAATTTTCAAATGTAACGGTAGGTTAAATGATACCTCCTTTTAAAGGTATTTGTTCACTGATCATTTTAATAAAAAAAGGTTTTACTTTCTTGATGCTCATGTACAGGGTAGTCCAAAACGTCTAAAATTCTGGGTTTTATAATTATTTTTATTGCCACCACCTACAATAATGTAGAGGAACACAACATTTTCTGCTATTAAACTTTGACTCTATCTCCAACGGTTTCGAAACTGCATTTAAAAGGTTGTGTTTTTTCAGTTCTCCTTGGTGCCTTTACTACTATTGTTATTCATTATGGACAATAGGGCTCATTTTCAGAGGAATTACCTAACTCTTAGTTGTTCTCAACACCAATATCTCGTGAAACAAATGAGCCCAAGAAACTACGAACTTTTAGGTTTAATTGGTTTTTAAATAAAGTAGTAGATTAACGCTTTTTAATTACATAAAAATTAGGGTTCCAGTTGATAACAGGTTTCAAAAACCATGATGTTCATGTTTTAACAAAGTTAATGGGGTTATCGGACTATGGAAGGACTCTTGAACCATATTTATTATTCAATACATAAGTAGTTTTATTTTATCTTATCTCTAATAATTTTGTTAACCTTTCCTGTTTTCCTTGTGAAACACAACCTTTTGAATGCAGTTTCGAAACCGTTGGAGATTGAGTCAAAGTTTAAATGCAGAAAATGTTAGTTTTTTAAAGATCATTTTAATGAAGTGCAACACAACCTACATTGCTATTTGAGTTTTTTCACTTTCAAACTTACATTTTCCAAAATATTATGCATTTTTTTAAATGTGTAAATTTTTGGGTAATGAGACATTTGAGGATATTTTTGTAAAGGGCGTCCTTTCATTAATCTTTGGTAAAAATTGTGTTCCTCTACATTATTGTAGGTGGTGGCAATAAAAATAATTATAAAATCCTGAATTTTAGACGTTTTGGACTACCCTGTACACGAGCATCAAGATAAGTGAAAACGTTTTTTATTAAAATGATCAGTGAACAAATACCTTTAAAATGGGGTATCATTTAACCTTCCGTTACATTTGAAAAATTTCCAAAAACTACCCCCACCCCAAAAACTACCCTTTTGGAGCGTTTGGGAGATTTCAAAATAATTTCTCCAAATTCTTTGGGGTATAATAGGGGGTGTCTGTTGTTATGAAGGATCTACCTCATTTAGTTTACCCACTATACATTGTGTACAGGTGGTCTGCCCTACACTGTATATGCATAAATGAATTAAGTAAAATATAACCACTTACAGAACTACTAATATAAATTCTTTGTAAATTCTTTCTCCCATAAGATAGCAAACAACTTTAGTATACACTTTTTAATATTATGCTAATTTGCAAATTTAAAATATTCCAGAAATGTTCATCACTCGCTGATTAGTCGCCTTTTCAATTTTTGTTTTTGCTTTGATTCCTTTTAAGTGCAAAAATAATTTTATTCAATTTTGTATAAATAATAGAAAAAAACACAGGTACTGAAAAATCTGAGTTTTACTCCAGTAAAGCCGTCATTATCCAACAACTGTATTTAATTTTAATTTTATGCCGAGCTCTACCCAGGTAAAACGCAATCCATGTGTACTTTAATAATGCAAGTGATATCTCCTTCCTAGGATTCTGTTCAAGCACTGCAGTTAAAGTGTGGAGCTTACACTAGAGTAGGTTATAAACTCTCACAATAATATGTTATTGCTACTGAATTGTTTTATCTATGGGGTGTAGGATAGAGCACAGTAGAGTTGCATCTCAGCACAATCTTCAAGATTTACTCAAAGGAATAATACGAATATTTCTCAGGATAATATCTTTATATCCCATTTCCGTCCTTTACCCGCTAGTGGTTCAGTAGACACCGCTCCTGAATACATCCAATAAATCGTTGTACACTCATTATAGGTAGTGCCTAGGCCGTGACGTAACATATCAATATTCATAGACCAAGAAGTAGCAGTAATAGATAAAATAACAGATAAGGAGCAGTAAGTAATAGCAGTACACTTGAACAAATCTACATTCACAAGGAAAAATAATACAAGTTAAATGTTTTATTAGTGGCTTACTCCTTGTATTTTTATTGTAATTTACTTAGGACCATAGTGTTAGTAAATATTATGTTGCATCCGAATAAACCCTTGTAATGGTGACTTTAACGAAAAAACAAAACCATCCCCCCCACTACTGGTAGGCCTTGTTGGCAGGTGAGTCAACTAGTTAGATGCGTAAAGGATCCGACTACTGTTTATATTTTACTCTAATTTACATATAATGTTGCATATTACAAATAACAATTTCCCCTTATTGCTTTAAAGGCAAAAATCTCTCCGGTCATCATCGCCTTAATTACAATTAACAAATAAGTTGTAGAGGAAATCTCAGGAAACAAAACTGTGTAATTGTTATGTATATAATACTGTATACAGGTATCTGATATATTTGTAACTTTATGAAAACTGAGAAATGTATTAATTTGTATAAATGCAAATATAAAAAAAGTAGTGACTTCGGATTTGGTCAGGTAAAAAAGTCCCACTCAAGAAAAAAGCTCAAATTTTATATTTCTACACATACATCGTGAAGCCCCGTAGGGAAGAATCTTGTTGCTAAATTGAATGACGATTGGTAACGCGTTAATTATGCTTTTTGTATCAAATTAATGGGCGCATTTTTTATTTGATTTGCAATTTGTCTAACCCAATATTCTGTCACAAATAATTGATTGTCTCTTTCATAGACAAGTTAATTTTTAAACTTTTCTGTTTATGTTCTATCTATAAAAAAAATACCACTCTTTTAGTGATACATTATGTATATCTTTGATTTTGTTTTTTTCCTTCATCAATACTGGACAGTATTTTCTTCTACAAATTTTCTGCTAGACCAAATTTTCTATGTTGTGTAATTTATGATGCAGACACGTATCTATTGCGTGACCGAGTCAGCAGTTGATTGGCGATAGTAAAGAAACCATCTGTCGTGTATTAAGACACACGGTGGGTGCTAATTATGGGATCCAGTTTCGAATCCTTGTGAAGTGAGAATAAAATCCAACGAAAGAGGTTTTGAATGAAATTACATTTTTGTATGTATTTTAACTTTTTATTTTCTCACATACAAGTTACATAGTATATAGAGAAAATTATGTGATGGGTGGAAAAATCGATCTCGATATGTTTTGAGGTCCCCCGAGTCCAAAAATGTGGTTTCTGGGTTAATGTCCGTCTCGTATTTTCTCTACAGCCCAAATGCGTGAGAGCAATTAAATCAAATTTATTATGAGGGCTTTTTTGGCTAATCTCGGGACTTTTGTCACTTTTTTGATACCTCAAAATTTGGGGGATTACTGCTATATTGTAAGATAAAACATAAAAATTACGATTTTCTCAAAATCGACTAACGATTTTGATAAAATTTTGGTCAAGTGTAGCCTCTTAGAACCCAAACAAAATTTATTGTTTCCCATCTTTTCAAAAATGTCGGTTCGTGAGTTAAAAAAATTGGATTAGGGCTGTTATAAAATACCTAGTCTAATTTGTTCGATTTTCTCAAAATTGACTACCGATTTCGTTCAAATTTTAATGAATTGTGGAGATTAATAATCCAATTTAGTGTGCAAAATTGGAAGTAAAAGAATATTACAGTTCAAGAATTATTGGTAAAAATAAAAATAAGAATGTTACTAAATATATATATAGAAAATTTTACGATTACTACGACTCATTTTCACATTTTGATTTGGCAACTACAGAACTGAGATTTTGTTGATAAATAATTTCGGATAGTTTTTATTTGGTTTTGGAGGTGTGTGAGTGAGAAGGTTTGTGCAATGTTTGTACAATATTTATCATGATAAAAAGCTTATTATCCTAAGGTATACATAATGTTCATAACTTTATTTTGGTAATGTTTAAATGAAAATTCAATAAGAAATATGAAAATTTAATTTATAGCGCAAAGAGAAATAAATCGGATTCATATTATTATACAGGGTGTTACAAAAAGGTTGGGCTGGCTATGCATTTTCATATTCTATATGTGATTCTAAGCTGAAAATGAAGAATACATTTTTTTCAATTTCCACTTTGTTTAGCAGCTAGGCGCCATTTTGTTTTTTTTTACAAAAACTCACTGTAACTCTGGAAATAGATAAGATATCGAGTTCAAATTTGGAATAAGCATTTTACATGTTACGATTAACAAGTGTACTAAATACAAAGAATTTATTTTTATAATTTTCAAAATGGCGGCCGTTACAAATTTTTAACGTGGAATATCTTGAAAACTGTTAACTTTACAAAAAATGTACAAGAGACAATATATTTTTATTTTTTTACAAAACAGACACAATGCTTTTTTGTAGTTTCATTAGGTCAAAGGATAACTGAGTTATCGACAAAAAATATTTTGTTTCTTGTACATTTTTTGTAAAGTTAACGGTTTTCAAGATATTCCACGTTATAAATTTTGTAACACCCTGTATACGACACTAATGACAAGCAATCAAGCCATTTGTTTAGTAAAAAAATTGTCAAAACAATAAATACAAGTTTTGTTAAACTATTAAGGAAGCGTTAAGAAAGTTTTAATGAATTCATTCTGTTATTCCCTCCAACACTTCTTTACAATACCTACCTGATTGATTGTAGCCTATACAACAGATGTTACGCTGTGTATACGTTTTCTCTTTTCACTAAATTGTCTCTATTCAATAATAATATATAATTATTCAAGTCTTGTCAGTAACTCCAGTGTTTATGAAACGGTCGTGAAGAATAGCTTCTTTTCATAAAAAAAAAACTAAAACTTCTACCCAATGCAACTGTTGTTTTCAACGTGATTCTTCGTACATATTGAAAGAGAAACTCTACTACTTCTACCCAATGCAACTGCCGTTTGTTTTCGACTTGATTTTCCGTGTCTTGAAAGAAACTCTACTACTTCTACCCAATGCAATTGCCGTTTGTTTTCGACTTGATTCTCCGTGTCTTGAAAGAAACTCTACTACTTCTACCCAATGCAACTGCCGTTTGTTTTCGACTTGATTTTCCGTGTCTTGAAAGAAACTCTACTACTTCTACCCAATGCAACTGCCGTTTGTTTTCGACTTGATTCTCCGTGTCTTGAAAGAAACTCTACTACTTCTACCCAATGCAACTGCCGTTTGTTTTCGACTTGATTCTCCGTGTCTTGAAAGAAACTCTACTACTTCTACCCAATGCAACTGCCGTTTGTTTTCGACTTGATTCTCCGTGTCTTGA
Source organism: Aphrophora alni (assembly GCA_963513935.1). Lineage (NCBI taxonomy): Eukaryota > Metazoa > Arthropoda > Insecta > Hemiptera > Aphrophoridae > Aphrophora > Aphrophora alni. Next base: position 24,357,936 of record OY740771.1, read on the forward strand.
AAGAAACTCTACTACTTCTACCCAATGCAACTGCCGTTTGTTTTCGACTTGATTTTCCGTGTCTTGAAAGAAACTCTACTACTTCTACCCAATGCAACTGCCGTTTGTTTTCGACTTGATTCTCCGTGTCTTGAAAGAAACTCTACTACTTCTACCCAACGCAACTGCCGTTTGTTTTCGACTTGATTCTCCGTGTCTTGAAAGAAACTCTACTACTTCTACCCAATGCAACTGCCGTTTGTTTTCGACTTGATTTTCCGTGTCTTGAAAGAAACTCTACTACTTCTACCCAATGCAACTGCCGTTTGTTTTCGACTTGATTCTCCGTGTCTTGAAAGAAACTCTACTACTTCTACCCAATGCAACTGCCGTTTGTTTTCGACTTGATTCTCCGTGTCTTGAAAGAAACTCTACTACTTCTACCCAATGCAACTGCCGTTTGTTTTCGACTTGATTCTCCGTGTCTTGAAAGAAACTCTACTACTTCTACCCAATGCAACTGCCGTTTGTTTTCGACTTGATTTTCCGTGTCTTGAAAGAAACTCTACTACTTCTACCCAATGCAACTGCCGTTTGTTTTCGACTTGATTCTCCGTGTCTTGAAAGAAACTCTACTACTTCTACCCAATGCAACTGCCGTTTGTTTTCGACTTGATTCTCCGTGTCTTGAAAGAAACTCTACTACTTCTACCCAATGCAACTGCCGTTTGTTTTCGACTTGATTCTCCGTGTCTTGAAAGAAACTCTACTACTTCTACCCAATGCAACTGCCGTTTGTTTTCGACTTGATTTTCCGTGTCTTGAAAGAAACTCTACTACTTCTACCCAATGCAACTGCCGTTTGTTTTCGACTTGATTCTCCGTGTCTTGAAAGAAACTCTACTACTTCTACCCAATGCAACTGCCGTTTGTTTTCGACTTGATTCTCCGTGTCTTGAAAGAAACTCTACTACTTCTACCCAATGCAACTGCCGTTTGTTTTCGACTTGATTCTCCGTGTCTTGAAAGAAACTCTACTACTTCTACCCAATGCAACTGCCGTTTGTTTTCGACTTGATTTTCCGTGTCTTGAAAGAAACTCTACTACTTCTACCCAATGCAACTGCCGTTTGTTTTCGACTTGATTCTCCGTGTCTTGAAAGAAACTCTACTACTTCTACCCAATGCAACTGCCGTTTGTTTTCGACTTGATTCTCCGTGTCTTGAAAGAAACTCTACTACTTCTACCCAATGCAACTGCCGTTTGTTTTCGACTTGATTTTCCGTGTCTTGAAAGAAACTCTACTACTTCTACCCAATGCAACTGCCGTTTGTTTTCGACTTGATTTTCCGTGGACCTCGACACATACTTTATACTACGTATATGCGAGAAAGTACCAAGAATAAAATTTTTATTTGTAATTATGTAATAAAAAATATAGGTTGAAAGTTTTAACATCCTCTATATAAACTAGGTCAGTATTTGTATGAACGGATCTAACGGATAGGCTGAAGCCATTGACTTTATATCTAAGGGTGTATTGAAATTAGTATGTAAAATCAAATCGAGGACGTAGACAAAGTTTAGCAACCAAGCAAAGATATTTTACTTATTAAATGCAGTGAGATTCCCTTGGTAGTTTTCCTACATTGATTGCTACTTTATTCAGGAAAGGATAAAAAATTCAAAGGCAGACATTTTGTAGGCTGCTAAGTCTTTTCCAAAGCTTAACGTCAAAGCAAAAGGAAGAAAGATATGAACGAAAACAGAAGTAAATGGCATGGGAAGAGGATCGATTTAAGAGTCATGCCGTGTCATCGGGGGAGGGAGGGGAGGGCTTTTAGACTTATTGAGGCAATGCCAAGGTTGTAAAGACATCGCTTCCTCTTATTTTACGAGAAATACGACGAAGATTGAAAGTGCAATGAACTGAACCAAATTATTATATACAAGTATTATATTTGTGGATGTCTATTTTAGATATTATTGTTTTGATCTCTCTTATGGATATGTTGAAACCTTAAATTATGAACCATATTCATATGAGTAATCTAGTACCATTTTTGGCTCACTGTACGCACGTGCGTGCGTGTGTATAGTGTGTTGTAGTATTAGTGTATTGTACTTAGTGTATTATATATGGTTCTATCTAACTGAATTTCTGTAATACTTGTATATACATAGAAAGTTACAAATAAGTTCCTTGTTGGAATATTTCAATGTTTTAATATCTTCATCAGGCAAATTAGAACAAACGTGAATATATGGTTCTCAAAAATTAAGGGGATTATTTATTATTTGCTAAAAATTGCCTCTAAATTTTCTTTAAAATTTTTATTTAGTATAAGCTCTTACGGATGTACAAAATGTTGGGTCACGTGTTTAGGGTTGATTTTAAGTTTTCAAATTATTCATGGACAGTAATTTTATGTCCAGTTTGGAACATTTCCTTGGAGAAAAATCATCAAAAAATTCCAAGCAATTTGTTCCATATAACATGCCTCGATTTTCAGATATTAGATTTTTTACGACAGCGTACTTGGTTTATTACCCTTCTAAACTCGATTACTCCCGAAATGAATTATTCGGTAGGTTAAGACCAGCACGTTTGTTTAGGTCCTTAAAGGTTATGTTTGATCAACATTTTATAAAGAAATGCTATAACCGATTTTGATCATTTGGTTTTGCATTTCGTTGTCGTTGCTTAGGGTCAAACTAATTCCATTCCTTAGAGGTCTTAACTTACTTATTCTCCATAGACCAATAACCACTCCATGGAACCAGTTCTTAATGACTTAATTTCAATTAACTAATTTGAAGGATGCACTTAATTATAAAAGTAATTGCACACAATATCAAATTGAAATATGGATGAGCGAGGATGTTGCCTATTACTAATTCACCCGTATATATTTCCGCGGTGTGTCATATATTATTTCAGCCTTCCCGCATACGCAGGAACGCCATTTACCGAAACCTAGTCCGAAATAATAATTTAGAAAACTCATATAAACTAAATAAATTGAGGGGATTTCGTTAGCAGAGTCGAGGTATTCGTACTTCAGAGACTTCTCTCCAAAACCTATTCTTACATCATTGGCTTTTCTGTTCTGCAGCTGACCAGCTCTATATAATACTGCCAGTGATCCAAATTACAATTCAGATTGAAATCCGGATCGCAACCACAATACGAGGCCGAGTGACTGTTCGTCAGACATGTTATGGGTCGCGTGGCAACTACTTAACGTAACCAATGACTACATAAATACTATAAGACACGACATAGGATAGGGAAATAGTCTACGCTTTACGGGTGCTGTTCGTCACAAGTTTGACACACAGCTATCAGAAAGCGCTAGCAGCAGGTGCTTGACTGTACGCATCCCACTTGGTTGAGACTGAAGAACTGTTGACACAGCATAGTCAGTGTTGTCAGTTCGTGCGCTGAGATAAGCGATTCTCGACCTTCCCTCGCATCTCTGGTCCCATATGTGGCATCAGTGCGCAACTGAAACATTGTTTGACCGTAGAGCCACCTAGCGCCAGTCACATCAACTTCAGATTCTCTAGAAAAGAGCGACAGCTCCACACCCTAGCGGGTATTGGTCAACCCAAGAATAAGCGTAGAATATTTAACATGGCCATGTCGTGTCTTATAGTATTTATGTAGTCATTGACGTAACTTAACCAAACCCAGCCTAATCAGATTAAAGTCAACAAAAATGGTGGCCAACGTTTGGATTTCACTGGAAAGAAATTAGACAGGTATAAAAAATAAACCCACTAATTTGGGCTAAGCGTATATCCAAAACAGATATTTCGATAAAACTGCAACATAGATTTTATTTAGCGATCACCTAAGTTTTCCTGTAGTTCGTGTAATGTGAGGAGAAAGTGTAAAATAGAAGCAAAAAAAAAAAAAACTCATACCCACAAAATAAAGTAAGTATAATTGGAAATTGACAGAAAAACACAAAATAAAGTAAGTACAATTGGGACAGAAAAAACACATACACACAAAATACAGTAAGTATAATTGGAAATAGACAGAAAAAACACATACACACAAAATAAAGTGAGTATAATTGGAAATAGACAGAAAAAACACATACTGTACACACAAAATAAAGTAAGTATAATTGGAAATAGACAGAAAAACATATACACACAAAATAAAGTATGTATAATTGGAAATAGACAGAAAAAACACATACAGACAAAATAAAGTAAGTATAATTGGAAATAGACAGAAAAACATATACACACAAAATAAAGTATGTATAATTGGAAATAGACAGAAAAAACACATACAGACAAAATAAAGTAAGTATAATTGGAAATACACAGAAAAAACACATACTGTACACACAAAATAAAGTAAGTATAATTGGAAATAGACATAAAAAACACATACACACAAAATAAAGTGAGTATAATTGGAAATAGACAGAAAAAACACATACTGTACACACAAAATGTAGTAAGTATAATTGGAAATAGACAGAAAAAAACACACACACAAAATAAAGTAAGTATAATTGGAAATAGACAGAAAAAACACATACACACAAAATGTAGTAAGTTTAATTGGAAATAGACAGAAAAAACACATACACACAAAATGTAGTAAGTATAATTGGAAATAGACAGAAAAAACACACACACAAAATAAAGTAAGTATAATTGGAAATAGACAGAAAAAACACATACACAAAATAAAGTAAGTTTAATTAGAAATAGACAGATTAAAATTTAGTTTTGTCAAACTACTAAGAGTAAAATATTAACGCTTTTAAATTGAGGCATTAAATTTTTATTTAAAGACTTATTGATGAACAACTTAAAAACTTTAATGTTCTATGCCGTGAAATAGTTTATCTTTTAATACAATTTTCCTATAGCAATTTTCAAAATTTTGTTGCCGTTTCATTGCATGCAGAGATAGGCCGTTGTTCTTACACGCAATGGTTTCATGTTTCACCAATATATCTTTGGAACAAAGTTACAATAAAGACAGTCCTCTGCATGCAATGGAACATAACGTTAATTTGATATATAGGCTCCGTTCTACGATTCTGTTGTACAAAGTGTGAACAATTTCTAAATATGCCGTCGATTTTCAAATAAAAAATAAAATTTTAAGATTTTTGTTACGTTCCTACCAATTATAACTTTTCTTATACAGCTTTAAAATCGTCATTCAGTGAAATTCCAAACTGTTTTTAACAATCAATTGTTAAAATGTACCGTCAAAATTATATAAAAGTCGTGTAATAATAGTAGTCGGAATTTTAGTATAATGCTATTCAAATTTAGCAAAGTTAGGTTTCCCTATTCGTTGAGTATGATATATAATAAAGCTTTTCTCTTTCTTCTTTACCAAGTTGTGCATGGTCAATATTAGCTCATTCTTTGCGGTCTGGCGATCTTCATATTTTATGACTAAAGTCAAGGACAGTAAACTAGGGGATTATTGCATCTTGTTATTTCAGCGTACATACGTGAGATAATTTGTAATGATTACAAAAACAAACAAAAAGGGTCTTGTCCGAGGATGAAAGCGCCTTAAAAAAATAAAAATAATAACTGTTCCTCTATTCTTTCTCCTGTTGTTTGTTATATTAGTCTTACTGACATATTGTCTTCTTGAGTACAATATCCCAAAACAATATACATAAGTTGATCGGGAGTGCCAGTGACTAATTGAACGGCTCTCGCCTCGGAGTTAGTTGAGACTCGTTTGGGTCCCAGGACATGTGGGAATAAAAGGAAATCTCCTGTGAGCTCTGAGACATTTGTTATTATCTAGTGAAGATATGCGGAAGGAAAAAAAGGACGATGTTTGTTCTGAGCACTGTCACAGATGAACAAAGATGATGAGGGGTCAGAGACAGGGTACGTTATTTCATTGGCGACCTTGGCAGTGATCTCCAGTAAAGAACTGCTGGTCCTTCGTGGGCCAGAAATGAAGTTGTTGGTTGGTCTTCCGACTGGAAATAACTCATCAGAAGGCACTTTTATCTTAAAGTATTGTCAGATGATGGGCACTACCATAAGTGTAGGGAGGATTTGGAATCCCCTTTGGCATCGGTGAGACAGGAGAGTTAGGGTGAAGGATATCCGATCCCAGCTAAATACGAAGAGAAGGTATGCGACACATTCTTTTTTTTACAAAAAAGTCGGGTCTGTTGTAAACTGCTGCCGGGTCCATTAGCGTAGTGGACCTCTTGGTTAGAGTGCTGTGATCCTTATACAGCTTCACAGCCCGGAGTAGAGGTGCACAATTAGTTGATATTTAGAGAAACAAAATTCTATACTTTTTCTTTTTTTTAGGGTTTAATTTCACGGTCGTGTCTTTCCGTCATCCTATATACTGTATTTCAAACTTTGCATTTATATTCTTTGTATTGTCCCACACAAAACTAGAAATTATTCTGATTACGAATATGTATGTTTATTTAACGAAGAAATTAATATGTTTGTACTAGGCCACTTACAAGACTGACTTTATAAAAGAAACTAACCCTATATGTCTACAACCCTAAATCATGTAGTTTAGCACACGCTTGACTTTTTTATTGGCCGTTTTAATAAATTATAAAGCAAACTATTTTGTTACAAAACTACAATTATTGATAGTTGATGGTGGCTAGGAAAGTTTTTCACAGAACAAAAAAACTAGTAGAAATATATTTTTTTCAATAGTCCATTTTCTTCAGTTTCTCGCAAAGTTCAGTTTCAGTTGATCGTGCAAGTTCTAGATAAGAAGCAACTATCAAAAAACCTTTTAAAACAACCGCCATTTTGAAATCGTACTACTTTTTCCAACCAATCGTATTCAACGAATAGTAAAATTTATCTCCCGTGCCTAAAATTGACTAAAAATAAAATGTAATTCCTGAAACGAAATCAGTTTTTACAATTTTGAGTTTATCATTATAACAATTTTGTTCTTAATAATAACTTTTTAAATTTTTGTTACAAAAAAAAAGTTTGGGCATTATTGGGTGTAGGATTTAAAACGGCATAAAATGATCTACCCTACCTGAGTAGGGCCTACAAAGTTCGATGTTATTTTTTGAAAATGTTTTAAAATTTTCTGATAATAACTTGTTACACGTTTCATAAATGCGAGGTACAGAGTAAGATCAGAATTCCTTTATTTTAATTTATTTTTTAAAATTCGATAATGACGTTTGGTTATGGGTAACTATTTAACAACTGAGGAATGAAGTTACAATCGGCTTATAATATATTCTTTGAGAATATTCCTTGGCGTACTTTAAAATTATGTACGCCTTGAATGTTTCAAGAAAATCTACTGATAGACCGGAAATTAGTTCCGACAAGAGAATCAAAACGTGAGAAAACGCTCACGCAATCAAACCACATATCCACGGCAACAATGGTATAAAATTTGTTCGTTCCTAGGCTAAAAAAATTAGTGTATACTCATTGTTGATAATTAAATAGTTGGTGGCTTATTATGCTAGTTTTTTTTTTATTATAAGAAATGATTTTGTTTATAGAGTGTTCGGTTATTTTCCCTTGTTTAAAAAGGAAAAAAATCTCTCGCTCATTACTATTGCCTTATAAAAAAAAGTAGAAAAAAGTATAAAGACCTGGAATACTCTAATAATGTCTGGGACGGAAGAGAACAATAGTTGGTTTTCGTTCCTCTTCTTGATTCACTTTTTCGTTCCTCTCAATTCGATTTCACTGCAAAAATTGCCGTACCAGGCACAAAGAAGTATTCACTTTAAAAAAAAAGTTAACTTTTCGTTTCTGACATGTCTATAGCCTACACATGATTAAATCCAATCGTCAAATCGATTGTATCAAAGGCTTACAATCCAATAATGTAGGCTACTGTGTCACAGAAGAATGTATGTCCAATATTTGATTTGTTTGTACCTTTTGAATAGAACGCGTCCTGTTTTAACAGTTTACATTTAATGAATTTTATCATTTTTCATTACCCGTAAAATCGGTTTGCAACGATTTCAAACTAACTTACTAACAGTACGCAAAGAATTTATAATATTTTCCAATTTTTAATTTAATAATGTGTTTTTATGACCAATATTCGATATAATAATGTACGATTACTATATTGTATACAGTTATATAAAATATAAAATTTAGAAGACCGTGAATAAACAACAGAATGTCACAAACAGACATTGAGAATGCTTCACACTAATATGTAATACAATACAAAAATAATTTTTCGTCGTACTGCTTCAAAAACAGCTGTTTTCAATACATGCATTGAGATGCTAAAGTTGTTCTTTTTAGTGCTAGGACCTAAAAACATCAGCTGAGGTCGAGGTCATCAGCTGTTACTTCGTTTATACGAATTAATTAACGATTGTATAGCATCTATAAAAATAGCCGATACACTCGATTTTAAATAATCGTTAAAACAGTTGTTACAATCGAATTGAAGTTTTAACATTTTAGATTTGGTGAAATAGTTCTTATATTATTTGCAGTATAACGAAAAATATAGTTCATCACTTGGACCAAAAGAAGCTTTTCGATAATCGCTCATTTTCCGTCCTCGGCTCTGCCTAGGCCGTTAAAATTTAGCCTGTATTGAAAAGCTTCACTTTTGGTCCTAGTGATGAAATATACTATAATAATATTATTTTTAAATTTATTATTAGACCTAATATTAACTTGCCTATAGCTCAACGATTAAAAGATGGATTTAATTATAAGTCCGTTCATATTTTTAAATCTTTAATGATCGTAATCATCTCTATGATTTTACGTAGAGTTGTTATGATGGTTGTATTTGGTGGTGTGCCTGTTTTAAGACCAAATCTGTGGAAATTCGGATGTATCATATCTACAGTCCAAATAGTTATTGATTGCCTCATCTCTATTGTGCATCACAGAGCTTGAGTTTTAAATTAGTGTTTTTAATCTCCGCATCTTCTCTAAACATACTTTAAAAAAAATATCGTATAAATTTGGTTATTTATAAACATATAAAATAACTGAACTTTATCTATACTGTACTTTCCTTTGATATATTTTCCTTTTAAAACTTTACTTCAACACGGTATTTACTAATTCATAAATAAGCGCCACATTTGTTTAATTGTGTTCATCATAAAAATTATAAATTTGCATTTTTTATCCGAATTACCATTTACCTAGCTATCCTAGATATGCTAGCTCTGTCAATATAAATGTGAATCAATAAAGACTTTTGTATTATTGTGTAGAAATATTTATTTAGGGATGTCCTAATAGAGAAAATATATTAACATTTCTTTTTATATATATTTAATTTTAATTTTTTTATTAAACTAAAAAATAAGCGTCGAAGTGCATTTTACAGTGAGAAGTAAAAGAAATCTAATTGAAGTTGTAGCAATATTGGATAGAAACGACTGTTGCCAGTTGAATAAATGCCATGGCTCGAATGTTTTGATGTGCAATTGCGCTGTTGACAAAACAATCAAATGTTGATAAGCCTCAAGTCCATAGAACAATATATTACAACTCTATATAGAAAGCTTGGTAAATGTTCTTACTAACATTTTTAAAGTAAATACTTAAAGCTGTATGCATATAAAATTAGTTTACATAAAGTTATAGTATTTACTGAATTCTTTAGCAATTGCTTAAAACTGTGTGATTTCTTTAGTTATTAGTTGGCATTTCAGCCTATCCTACCAATTTGATAATTTAGCACTATTGTTGACTCATTGCATGTTTGCGCATGTGTTTAGTAAACGCTCAAGAAGTCATGATTTTTAACCGTTTTTATTCAAATTTTGTGTGAAAGATCAATTTTTCGAACCATCGGATAAGTTTGTTAATCATAAACGTCAGTTGTAAAAAAAAAAAAAAAAAAAAGGGTAATACATCATGTCGTCACAAAACTTTTCGCAAGCAGGAAAATCTTTTGAAATTGTCTACACATGTTCCGTTCTTTTATAATTTGAATGATTACGATTGAACTATTTTAATTTTATTTTTTATTATTTTTTTTTTTTATATTTTTTTTATGATTAACTTTTAAAAGTATAAACTATTTCCGTATTCTTGCTAAGTTTTTTAACCATCGCTGTTTTCCCTCTTCTTTTCCTCGTTAAAAGGGAACAATTAAAAATAGTTATATAATAATTGATTGAAATTAGCCTAAATTAAACAAGTCAAAACACAATTAGAATGTAAATTCTTTTGGTAATGATATGCCTATTAGTCAATGAAGTGTAACATATTAAAGTTATTGACCTAATAGTTATTATCTAGCCCAAGTTTTTGTGGATAAAATATGGATTATAATTTAGGGGTATAGGAAGTATCAAAAGTATCCCACTTTCTAGTATGAGTGCTATCTTATTATCGGGTGTAATTTCTTCCTCTAGGCGTATTGTCACCCCCTTCTCTCCAAGCTTTTCATGTCTCATAGAAGATTAAACTATGTAACACTCGTTTGCATCTTCGGCACTACAGCTACTGCTAAACTGTTTTTCGTCTTTTAAAGCTATGAAGATAATCTCTGAGAGATTCATGTTCGGCCAAGGCTTGGGTTAGGTAAATCTCTACGTCTTTATGATTTCTATCCAGCCATTTCTGCAGGTTTTTTATTATTTATCTGTCTGCTCTCCGTCCCAGCATTCCTTTCACCTCTGAATGGGCCTATCGTACGTTTTTCACATACACTCCAGTCTTCTCCTACTTTTTAGGACCAGCCTGTATTTCTTCGACATTATGATCTTTTCTTTACTTTCCTGTACCAGAAAGCATATAGGTAACGTATCGGGGAGGATCCGGGTACACTTTGCTACACCTTGTGATATGCCGTTATTATCCCCAGAGCTGAGAATCGTTGGTCAGATAACATTCTTCTTTTATTCAAGTCCTTTCCCATGGCTTCAGCCCAGGCTGGTGCTTCATACAGCAGCTTTGACTAAACGACATTCACCAACAATCTTCTTTTCTTTTCTCTGAGCTCTCCTACGTTTGACAAGACCTTCGTTTGGTGTTCGAGGCTTTAATGGCGATCTTTTCGACGCGTGGTCAAATGTCAGGTTCTTGGCTATTTTTCCCACTATATCAACTCCATCTGTAACGAGTCATGGACTCTGTTTTTGTCACAAGCACAGGTTATTACTTATAAATCGTCATGGTGTATAAACTCAAAGTCTTGTAAAATTTTCAGGACCTAATAACAGCCTAAATGGTTTCCAAATTCCAAGAAAAAAAACGAAAAAAACTTTGTTTCCATTTCCTCCCATTTAATTCAGCAAGTTTACCAAACCAATTAGATAAACACATTGACACACTTTATAGACATTTAAAACTTGCAATAATTCACTTACAGCAAGGGAAGGAACTAGCCCAATATGTGGACACTTGTCAGAGCTTCATCTGGGAAGTAACTATGGACTACGTAGTCAGCTGATGCTCTCATGGTCAAGGTCGAGTTGACTCTCTCTAACTCTTCCTCTCGCCCTCCCCCCCCTGCCGCATTCGCTTTAAATCTAGGAAAACAGAATTTGTATTAGAAAAAAAGACATAAATAAACGTTGATGCAATCTGTATGATACTATACATAACCTCCGTTATTCCCATACAGAACCGTGGAATAAAGGAAGAGAAGCTTAGATTTATTGTTTTATTGAAATATACTGAAACCTTCTAAGGAAGTTATTGATGAATATGTTTTAGTAATGTCAAAATTTGAATATCAAAAAGTAAAGTTGAATATAATCAATAATTTTGTCTTAGGTTTGAGCGAAATCTGACCAAACAATGTTTTTATATTTTAGCTTTTACAATGGGTTGGGTAATAGGAATAGCAATGTCTTTCTGTCTAATAGCCGCTATTTTGTAACAGGATATCCGCTTTTATTCACACCTGCAAGGTAAACAAAATAGATTAGATTATTAGACATGTATACATGCTTTGCTCTAAACAATCTAGGGTTGCTTAAATAGCAGGTTCAATAAATTTAGGAAAAGGGCTATTGTGAAACATCAATTCAGGCATAGCCTAATAAAGGTATATCACAAGGTTATACAGGATGTTCATGGAAATCGGTTCAGCGGATCGTGTAAACTGAGGGGTTATCTTGTGTACCATTTTATTTATATAAAACTTAAGTCAGTGGGGTTGGAGGAGTAATAGAGACAATTATAACTTCTTTTTCCATCTCACGTATTTAGATAGAATTTTGGAAATATGTTTGAGACGGTTAGTGAAATGATTTTGAATTGTTTATTTTATTATGAACTTATTTTGATGTAATTCAATTATGTATTTTTTTGGCATGGGTGGCCGATCACGATTTTGTCACTATTTAATGTCTAATAAAATGCGATAAATTAACAATTTTTAAATGACTACATTAGTAATTTTTAAAATATAAACTTGCCCTATGGACTTACTTTTGTTGAAGTAAATAATTGACTTGTTCACTTATTTTTATTGAAGAAATTGTTTTACCATGTAATTGCTCGAAGGTGGGGGTATTAGAGTTTCAAAAGAATATATTCCAGGATTTGAGATTATATTTTCTAAATATCTAAAGTAAAGATATAACAAACCTTGCATTGGACCAACTTTGTATATGGCAGGAAGTTTCCCTATTCTCTTATTTTTATTGAAGAAAATTGTTTTACCATGTCATTGCTCGATGGTGAAGGGGGGGGATGAGAGTTTCAAAAGAATATATTTCAGGATTTGAGATTATATTTTCTAAATATCTAAAGTAAAGATATAACAAACCTTGCATTGGACCAACTTTGTATATGGCAGGAAGTTGCCCTATTCTCTTCTTTTTATTGAAGAAAATTGTTTTACCATATCATTGATCGAAGGTGGGGGGGGATGAGAGTTTCAAAAGAATATATTTCAGGATTTGAGATTATATTTTCTAATTGTCTAAAGTAAAGATGTTGATTACAAACCTTGCATTGGACCAACTTTGTATATGACAGGAAGTTGCCTTATTCTCTTATTTTTATTGAAGAAAATTGTTTTACCATGTCATTGCTCGAAAGTGGGGGGGGGGGGATTATAGGTTCAAAAGAATATATTCCAGGATTTGAGATTATATTTTCTAAATATCTAAAGTAAAGATGTTAGATGTTACAAACCTTGCGTTGGACCAACTTTGTATATGCCAGGAAAGGGACTTAAACTTTGTCCATATTTCACACCTGCACTTCCTATGTTGTAGGATGGATTAATATCTACAGATTATAATCAGTAGTTTAGAACTTTATACTGGATAAGTTTTGTTGCTGGTGAGAATATCAGTTTAGAATTTAGTTGGATAGGAAATATGAAATAACCGATTCATAATCATGTTCTTATGTTTCTGTTTCCATTACTCAAAAACGGCTTAACCGATTGTAATAATAACTATAGAGTGAGGTGGTTAATAATGTATTAATTTTAAACAATTTGAAGAACAGATCTTACATTGGAAGTTTTGAAATGTCATTTGTTTTATTGATCGAGCGAAGGGTGAACCTGTTTTAAATTGACAATTTGTCCCATTGTTAATGTGTTTGTTACTCAGTTACTGCCAATCAATTAGCAAATTACGAAAAAAATTGTCTTGTTGAAAGCCAAAAATTTTTTGTCATATTCGCCTTATACAAAAAAAGAAATAAAGGAACTTAAAAATAACGCTCGAATACTCTATTAGCATCAGGATCGGAAGAGAACAAGAGTTGGACAATAAAGACCAGATAGGAAAGATGAAAGAGAGAGTTTAACACAAAAGTACTTGAAAAAAGATGTAGATCCAGCTATTTTACCTTGGGATTGTTTAGCCTGACAATTTATGACAATAGCTGTTATTTTCAACCAATGTATGTTCAAGGTTTTAAAACTTTACATTCCTTTTTAAAATGGTGGCCATTTATAACAGTCAAAAGAAGGATTCAAGGCATGGACATGAGTGATAAGATTAAAAATGAAATACGTACAGTATTTCATTGTATTATATGTAATGGTGTGAACTATACATAACAAGCAGTCCTATAAATAAAATGTAAAACTCAATTTGAACTGTTTTCTAAACCGGAGTAAAGTTTTTTAACAGACTAAAAAAATAAAAAAAATCGTCACTTTTTTTTAAATGATTTTATAACTAGACGGACCTATACTCGCTTTGTTCTCGGCAACTTGGCTGAGCGGACCTTATAAAACAATCATATTTATGTAGTGTCTTACTGGGTTTTATCGTTTCTGTAAAGTCTAAGCAGATCACGTAATATGTCTTACATTTTGTTTATTCTTTTTTAATGAGGCATCCCTAATTGAAATGATTCAGTAATAAATAATAGAGATCTGGTGGATTTTTATATTTTTCAATCTACATGTTAGTATTCTGTCAAAGTTTTGAGGTTGATTGGTATTTAGTTATGTGTATATGTGTAGTAAGAAATTTTGTAAAGTATTGCCGTGTTTGTAAACAGTTTTCTTCTTTATCGCGTGTTGGTAAAACGAGATGTTTTTTGGAGGAGACTAAAAATATTTGTGTTTGTTAATAGGAGTCTTTGTTTTGTGGACGAGTATATAAGAAAGTTAGTTCATTGTTTATTATGCTTGTTGTTTGTTCAAATATATTTGATGTAATGAATCAGGTTCGTTGTTTTCTATTGGAAGTGCTAAGTTGGTTTTGAAACCCGTGCCTTACTGAGGGAAATTTCCCTCCAGTTGGCAACACTGTTATGACGTACCTATCGCATGTTGGTAAACATCTACGCGGATAAATAGTTATATTTACCCAGCTGTTTAGTAAAACATGTATACCGGTATGATAACAATATACCTACGATGTTTTTGTAAAAGGTGATGCAGCGTGTGATAATAATAATTGCTAGGTTGTTATTACTAAGTCATAGGATGATTCATAAACTCGCGACACTGTCTTGTCGCATTCTAGTGACGTACTTCGTCATGACAGGTGCGTCTGTGTCATGAGTATTTTCTACATTGAAGATTTTTTGTTTCCTGAAGATTTAGGTGAGCTTGTTTGTTGTCCACGATGTAAGAACTGTATTGATGTTGATGATGAGGTAAGCTTTATGAATAACCTTGAAATTAAGTAAGGTCATTTGCGAAACGTTGTTCTTAGATTATCATGTGGTTTAACGAAATGTAGGCGTTAACCGTACTAGCGGTTGCATTTTTTCGGGGTTTCCCAGTTTGATTTACTGTTTTGTTAAGTAAGGTAGTATCGGAGGCAAGATAGTATAGAAGAGAACCCCTTATCAACTTGTTAGTATTTAAATAGATTTTGTTTTCTTGGGCCTTAAAATTCGTTCTAAAACATAAGTCGAATTTGTTTAAGGGGAGCAGTCCTCCCTATCTTCTTACATGTTAATATAGGTACACTTTTCTCAAAAACGAAATAAGATAGAGAGTTGATTTATTTAATACATATAATATAGACCTTTATACACATTTAAGCCAGGCCAAATTTTTTTTATATAGTACATTTTTGTAGTTGATATATATTTTTAATTAAATGCTTTTAAAACATAAAAAATTGTTTGTATAAAAATTAATAAAATAAAAGTTACAAAATATTTTTTTAAATCCCCTGGAGTAAATATTCAATCTATTGTTTTGCTCCAGTGTGCAAAGTTTCAAAATTATAGCTAAGACAGTTTCTGAGAAAAATGTACCTAAAGTTGAAAATATGGTCTTCGGATAAAACAGATTGAAAATTGTATTAAAAAAAACATAGTATCTGTTACACTTAGTAATATCCTGCAGAATATGAAGGGTTATTTTTATTTTCATTCTCCTCAAATTCATCTTCCAGTTTTCTCCTTTTTGCCGACACTTTTTTTCTATTTCCAATATGGCTTTTTTGGCTGTTGCTACACGGCGACCATCAAGACACTTCATGGCCTTTTGTCATGAAATTATTTGACATAGTCTTACAAAAACATTACTTTTTCAGCGAAAAAAGAAAGAAAAAGAAATCAAATTATATATCATTTTAAACAGCAAGAAACCTGCTATCAATATAATATGGTAAAATCTAAAAATTGATTTTTTTGTTTTTGTTTTTTGAGGTCTGCTTAAGTTTTTATAATACCGGCGGCATATTTAATTTTTTTTGGCCAATAATTCCGAACTGAAATTTTATATTATTTTGGATGTTGCAGACTACTTAATTAATCTTAAAATTTCACTAAAATGTAAATGAAATCCGTTAGAGCTAAAATTTAAAATGTTGATCTTTTATAATTACTTATAGTTCTCGAATCGGAATTTATAGGGAGATAATAACCAATACTTTTATTTGGGCCCTTAGATGTTTCCGCAAAATATGATCAACATAGTTACAGACAATTTTAAGAACATCAAATTTTGACTTTTGGTTGTGGAGTGGACACTCTCAGTTTTTGAGTCATTGATAAATGAAAAAAATCAGAGATATGGCTAAAATATATCCACTTACCAAATTTAACTCAACCGGTCAACTCATTTGGGACGTAGATCACTGCATACGGTAGAAAGACATAGGCCCTACATATAATTCCAAATCTTATTTTGTTGGTTTCAAGAGACCTCAAAATGGATATATATCTTAAAAAATCTCGCCAAAGGACTTATTTTACATTAAAATTATGTTTGCTAAATTTTGGAAATACTTGAATATAATTAATTTTTCGTCAGTGCAGATATTAATATAATAAAATACACTTTATAATTTGTTCTAATAGTTTTATTTATATCACTTTAAGACTTAATCGGTTTAATGAATAGTTGGGTATTGTCTGTAGGTTTTGTCTAAAGAAAAATCGGGTCTTTTCTATTATACGACCGCATGGCTCAAATTATTTTCTATACTAGTTGTGTGACTATTTTTCGCTATTTATTGGTTGGTTTCTTGATAGCGAACCTAACCTAACCTAACCTAACCTAGCCTAACCTAACCTACCCTAACCTAACCTAACCTAATCCAGACCTAACCAGAAGTGTAAAAGTCATAAAAACGTTCACATGTAATTAGTTTGTGTTAGTGTGTTTTTCTATTTTGTATATTTGTATGTTTTGTGAAAAACAATAAAACCATTTATTTTATAGATGATTTCATCAATTGAGGTTGAGGAAAACCTACTTTATTATCATTCTGTTAGTATAGAAAATAATTTGAGCCATGCGGTCGTATAATAGAAAAGAGCCTAAAAATCATTATTCCTTAATAAAGATTTCTTTCGTTAAAAAGTTTTTAAAATGCCTTTATCTAAGGTTTAAATGAAATTTTGGTTTCGCAGCTTCCAGAAAAAATAAAATAAAAATTGTGGTCCTATCTGTCCGTCTATTTGCATGTGTCTATGTTGTTAATTTTTCTCTGAAACTACTGATACTATTTCGATAAAATTGAATACATACATTCAGTGACTCAGACGCCTTCATGGTCCTTTTCAAGAGGATGTTTCTTAATAATTGTTTTAAATCCCTTAAGATATACGTAGAGAAGAATAGACCGAGTAATAGGCCCCTACCTTACAGAACTGTTTTATAATTTAAGAAAAGTATAGGTATAAATCAAATTTTTGGAAAAATATAAAGAATTTAATAATAAACCGATCTAAATAATCAAAGTTACGATTTCAAATCAGGTTTCTGAATGAAAGTACTGTGAATTTGAATTAGTTATTAGTTTTTATCAGATATTTCTCAGCCGAGCCTAGCGAGAATAAACAGTGGACAATGTCTAGTAGAGTGTTAAATGTGATGTCATTTTAAAATTTAAAAAAAAAATCACGTGGCTATCCTTTTACATATTTAGCATAATTACGCTAATTATATAACTGTGCATAGACTAGCGATGGTAAGTCACTGAAATGAAAACTTATAATTGGCAAATACCTATTGAGACGGAAAACTAATAATTTGAAAATGATTGAAATATCAGTCGAAACGGGCGATGTGTGTTTACGCAATAGATCGTTCAACGGACTACAATTACAGATACTGTTGTAGATAAGGGACTATTATATAGATCTTTTAACACTTTTGTACTGTCATTGGAAGTAATTTCGTCTAACCATATAGAAAGGTAAAATGACTGGGTTTTGGTTTAAAGATGGTTCTAAAGATGAATAGTGGAATTGGGGCTGTATGGATTTGGATATCGGATATCTAAAGTTCTTGTTATATTAGGTTCTTGCAAGGTAATTGTTGTAAAACTTTGAGGCAGATAGATCCTTACTGAAAGATAAGTGTACAAATATATACCTTCAGATAACCAATTTGCACTGAAATCATTAGCGTCATTCACCTTTTAATTGAATCAGACTTGGGAATGATTTATTCTGGTCAAGGAACTAACAAAAGACAATAAGATCATCCTGAAATGGGTGCCTGGTCTAGCAGGTATGGCAGAGGATGCTGATCGCCTTTCCATAATTGACTCAAAACTACTCTTTTATGGTCCAACACCTTCTGTGGGTAGTTCAACCAGAGAGATACACCTTTTTCGTAAAGTTTAAAACAATAATAATTTTCAAGAGGAAGTAGTAAGTTTTGTATCTATTGGAAATAATACTAAACTTGACTTTATCTTGGTTTTCTTATGGAAAGTCTGGGTGGAATTAAATTTATTCCATAATAAACCCATTTTGGGACGAAGAAAGACCATGAATGGCTTGAGACCATAAAGATAAAATACCTCTTTTATTTTATATTGTTTTATTAACAGCGTGAGTCAAGGTTAATGAAGTGCAATATCTAGTTTTATAATGACTCAGTTGGTTTTCCCAGCTTTTTAATTTTCTTTAACGATATATCATTTCCCTATTATTCAACAGTAATATGCTGTTATGTATTGGCGACAAACAGATTTATTGTTTGCCGACTTGAACAGATCAGCGGTTCGTTACTTAATTTAGTGATGTACGTTAAACAATAAAAAGAGAAAGAACAACATTGCTTCTCCTATCTAAATAAAGTTGAAATGAGTGTTTGTAAACTTTTCAAAAATAGTAGAACTATGTTATCCAGATATATAATACGGGGTGATTCAAAAAGAATGGTTTAAAACTAAACAGTTGGTACTTCTGTTTGCATGAATTAAAACAGCTGATTGTTGCAACAATGGAAAGGACACGTTTATAAGTTTGTTTTGTTAAGGTTATGTTTTGTCTTGTTAAACCGTTTATCAAATGGCTAACACAAAGCAAGGAAAAGCGTTCGTTCGAACTCATGCTGTTGTTACTGTTCAACGGAACTTTCGAACAAAATTCAGAAAGGATCCTCCTCATAGCTCGTTGGGTGAGGCAGTTTGAGACAACTTGGTGTTTGTGTGATAAGAAAAGTTCGGGACGTACACAGACCCCGGAGGTCGCTGTGGAGAGAATTGAAGCTAAGTATGCACGTAGTCCAAAAACATCAACTAGCAAAGCTAATACGGAACTTCAGATACCACAGTCTACAGTATGGCGTGTCTTGCGCAAGCGGATGAGACTTCAACCGTACAAACTGCAACTGTTACAAGCATTAAGGCTTACTGACAACCCAAAGCGCAGAGATTTTTGCCTTGCTATGATTTGATGGATTTGATGACAGATTACTGTTCAGCGATGAGGCTACCTTCCATCTCAGTAGACAAGTAAGAACAAGGGGATCAGAAAACCCAATGGAGTTTATTGAGTACGAAAGGGATTCATCCAAACTAAACTTTTTTGTGCTGTTAGCAACCGTAAAGTGTATGGATCCTTCTTCTTTATTGAACGCACTGTGTTTGGCATCGTTTATTTAGATACCATATCAGATGGCTCATTCCTTAGCCTATAGAAGATATCCCAAACGTAGTTTTTCAGCAAGATGATGCTCCTGTACACTACATATCTGATGTACGCGAGTTTTTGAATGTTACGTTGGCAGACCGCTGGATCGGTCGCTCTGGAAATGAAGACAGACCTCTGTTGCGCTGGTCTCCACGGTCGCTGGAGGGGGTTCATCTAAGACACAGTTTACTACTCTCCTATGCCTACAGCGCATAACAGAAGCAGTGCAATCCATAACACAGGAAATGTTGCAGAGTGTGTGGGCGGAGTTGGAATATCGTCTGGATATTTGCAGAGTAACTAACGGCGCTCATATTGAGCATTTGTAGTGCATATTAAAATTGTTGTAATGTACATTAAAACTGGTTGATATAAAAAATTGTTTTATGCAGTTTTCATAATTTTGTGACTCTTCGTCGGCAAATAAATTAACCTTGTTTTTCCACCATTCTTTTTGAATCACCCTATGTTTCTGATGGTTCAGAAAAGATTGTACAGTTAAATTTAGACTCCTCGACTGAGTGTGGGGTCGAGTAACAGTCAGGATTTTCAATGATTTCCTCAATTAAAAGTTATTACTGGACTAATAGGAATACAGGTCCAAACAAATAACAATGTTAGGTAATAATAATAATAGTACAGGTGATGGAAAAGAATGTAGGCCTATACATCTTTAGAATCACCAACACATCCAACAGTGAAGATTAATAAGGAGGCCAATCGATATCATTAGGCTAGTAGATGTTTGTTTTTTCCCAGTTAGATAATATTGGACTTCCATGTGCTAGTTATATGGATGTGTTATGTGTGTAGGTGTATTGTGATAATAGCAACGACTTTGTCTCTAATGCGGATCAACCACTCTGATAATTTTTCGCTTAAAACTATGATACTGATACCCTTCCTAACGTTACCTAACCTAACCTATTCTAATTTAACCTAAAACTATGACACTGACACCATTCGCTGTAAAAATGTCTTTAAAAAAGTACAAAGCGATAAAAAGTATGTACAAGATGAATGGAATTGTGGCTTAATCTACATATAAAATATTCAATGTTTGTTTGGTTTCTTGTAGATGTGGTGTTATAATTTTGTAAAGGTTTTGTTTTTTGTAATGTTGGACATATACTGAATAGTTGCTTAGGACTGAAAATTCATTATAAATGCGGAGGGTTTTTTTAATAAAACAAATAATTTTATAGGGTGTTTATTCCTTACTTGGTTTATTCTACATTATTACCTTAATTAGCTTATGCTAGATTCTGGCAAGTTTTTATTTCTTACACAATTATTTGTAGTCCTAAATTAATATTAATACTAATTAGTATTTACACATCCTATATACTATCACTACTTGTATATTTTTATATTGATTCAACAATGGAAAGTATAAAAATGGACAGTAGTTGTGGTTTGGTTGGTGTAGCTGGTGTATCACTGAAGAGGACGACCTTGTTGTTGAAACGCGTCTGATACTTAGGCGTATTTTTTATGAGAATTGTGTTCTGTGTGTTTGTTCAGAATCGGAAAACATCATATAAAATAGGGGTCTCCGTAAACAATTAAATAGTTGGGAATCATATTGAAAAATGGCGACCATTTTCAGAATTTGCAAAACAGATTTTTAAGTTATATGAAAAAATAATAATGGTCTCACATTTAAAGTTTTTCATTACATTAATAGTTTACGATATACCAATAGTGCTTACGTTAAAGGAATCACCCTGTATAAAAGAAATAGCTTCAATACAAATAAATAAATAAGACAGAAGTGTAATTCAAATTGCCACAGGGAAAAGCAAGTTTCAGCGTTATTTAAAAAAAAGTGAAAAACCTACTTTATGATTTTTAATGGCTATTGTGAAATATAGCCGAATCAGTAATTCTTGAATTGTACATTTGTCTTGTTAATGTTTGTAGTGGCTTTTTTGATGATTTATTGAGGGTGAAAGAGCGCGAAACATTGATCGGATTGGGTGTTATAGGGAATAGGAAGGACCATTGAGGGTGCTCATAAATCAAGAGAGGGAGAGTAGAGTAGGTACATAATATCGACGTATTGGTAGGTTTTAATGTGAATCCATCGTCAGTTTGATTGTATAATGAGGAGGAGGTATCGTAGATGATACAGCGGTAGAAAGGATTAGATTGTGTTGTCAAAAACAGGGAATTATGTGTATCTTTAGGCAAGTTTAGGGATATTTGAAGGTAATATATCTTTTGCTGAAACTATACATTGAGTATTCATTGATTTTTTTTTAGTTTTTCACAATATTAGTAGGGAAAACGTTTGTGATGGGGGAAAAACATCGATGAGACAAAATATCCATTTAAAGTCCCCAAATTAAAAAAAAATTGAACAAAATTATGTCTAGTTACAATCTTGTTGAGCACTGTGGTGAAATTCACAACAATGATTAGAATTTGCCCCTAACCACAATCACTAGAAACTTTAAAATAAAACACAATTATCTGATTAATTGTTCTTTAATTATTTCCACTAAATAATCATCAATAATCATCAGGGCATTTAGTGGAAATAATATAATAAAGAAGAATTAATCAGATAATTGTGTTTTATTTTAAAGTTTCTAGTGATTGTGGTTAGGGGCAAATTCGAATCATTGTTGAAATTATGTCTGTAATCTGCGTAGTCAGCCCAAAAGAATGGGTCGATTTCTATCAAATTTGGTATGTGGGCATATTTTTACAGTAAGTTATATCTATGATTAAAAAAAAAAAAAAAATAAAATAAAATGTGAGGGATCTGCCTAAGTGAAAAACATAAATTTTCAAATTTTTCAAAATCAGCTTTAGCAAATTTTGTTAAATTGTCTTTAAATGTGAGCCTCTAAGGACCTAAACAAAACTTATGGTTGCCATGTCCCAAAAAATGTCGTTTTAAAATTACCGGTAAAATACGGGTTTTGGTCTTTAAAAGGCTGGATATCTCAATATCGAGTAAATATAATTCTATCATATATCCTGTAATATGAAAGTTTTATGAGCAAAATGAATTTGCAATTCCACACTTTAAATGTAAATTACGGTTTTTGGTCTTAAAAAAGGCTGGATATCTCAAAATCAAGCAAAGGTAAATCTATCAAAATCCGGAAATTGTATAATCCAAAACTCTAACCACCTAGCTATACTTTGTTGAGGTAGATTTTGTTATCGATTACATGATTTTGCAATTACTTCTACGATTTGTTTTTTATGACTCAGACTTAAAAGGAATTTACCTTCATCGTTTGCCAAAAGTAAGTTTAGATTAGATAATAACGAAAAATGAGTGAGTTATTGCTGCTATTTCCCTAATAGATAATTCAGCCAACTACTTGATAGTGGCATTCGTAAATCTCCTAAGTGGTAATGATAGTTTGCTTAGCCTCAAGACGGGAGTGTAATTCTGAAATTACTGTTGCGTCTATACTTTCCAGTAGAAATGTAAAAATTCAGAAAGTTAGTGCATATTTGTTCAGGGTGTCAATAGTCAAGAAGTTTTGTCAATAGATTTATAAACAATAGACGGACGTACATTTTCCTTCTTTCTGAGATTTTATAATGTGTTTACTAAAGGATCTGTTCACCCGTTTTTACTCTATTTGTCAATTGCGGATAAAAAATTTTTAAACTTCAAAACAAAACTTCAATTTTTCTTTTTAGGGATCAAAATGTATAGGTGGTAAAAATTAATGTTTTTTTTCCCATTTCTGAGTTTTTTCTGCTTTTTTTATTTGAGGAAAAGTAGAATAGGACCCATTAAAAAAAAAAAAAAATAAATAAATAACCTTATACCAATTTTGTGGAAAATTTGTTTTTTAGTTTCTTAAAACTACACTTATTGTGTAAAGAAAATTATGTCATTCATTTTTTTTTTTTAACTGATAAATCTATTTTGACGACCCTTTTGGATCAAAAACATTATTTCGCTCAGATGTTGATGATTTGTGAAGATTAATGTTTTAAAAACATGTCAAATTCCAAAAAGAACATTGCGGTCTAAAAATAATTGTGAAAATACGAAAATTAATCTTGGTCGCAATCATTACTAACTTGATATCAATATTATTTACGCTTAGTACGAGTGTGTTATATATATATATATATATAAGTTATGTCGTTGCTCCTTAAAAATCTCTTTTTAAAAAAAACAACAAACTTTATTTTATTATAACTTTATTTAAATGAATTAAATGTGATTATAATAATACAGTACTCTTATCCACAGAGCGAACTGTCTTGAGTGAGTCTGTAAAGAACACTGACAATAGTGGCTTACAAAGGCTAGGAAATACAAAATGCTTACTCTATCTTATTCTAGGAAAACTACCACTATTGTGTTTACTAAAGCTAAATATTGTTCACATAACTCCTCCATCCCTAAACAAAACTTCCGGGGGTTGTTGAGAGTTAGGTCCAGGTTGGAGTTTTTTACAAAATATTTTATAAGTTAAGTATAGGATTCCAACTAGCAACATTACATAAATTATTATTGTCCATACACTAATTTCTGTCACAATTATTGTCTTTTGTGGAATTGATGAGATGGTGTCCAAATTTATTTTGTCAAATTCTATATTCTTTAGGTTAATTGAAAATTCTGGTTGTTGATTAACTGAAAGACGTAGTTCAGAAGCATCTAAGAGTTTTGGATGTCCACCTTCGGTTTTGGATGAGTGATAGAGCTGTTTATCTTTGTAGAAAATTGTATCACTGTTTGGGTTAATTAAATAAATACCCTGAAGTGTCTTAGTTAAAGTTTCTTTTTGATTTGTTATTTTAATGGTTTCCTTTTGAGGGAATATTGCTAAATATTGGTTCATCTCAGGTATCCATTTAATTAGATTGTCTATGATCTCCAAAGCGGTGTATTTGCAATTGTCTGTTGTGCCATGTTGAACAATAGATGTTTCACAGTTAAGTTCATTGTGGGATATTTGTTCCAATGAGCATAAGAATTTTGATTGGATTTTGTCGTTACATTTATTATCCAAACCTAATATTCTAAATTTACTTAATTTACCTTTTGATACTAACAAATATTTTACTGTAGGGATTATAGTTACGTAACCTGACTCATATTTAGTGGGTACAGAATACAATTTGTAAATATTGAAATCTGTTTCATCTACAATTGGTAAATCAAGAGAATATACAATTTCATTTTTGCCAATTTTACAACTTACTTCTAACAAATTTTCGAATTCCCAAATATTTTCTATTTTGGGTTCTAATGGCAATTTATTATTATAGTATTTGTGAATTTTCTCTATTTCATAAAATAATTCCTTTGTGGAAATTATACTTGGGTGTAGCGTTCCTAGTTTACAGAATGTTAGTGAGTTCTCTATATCTTGTACTAAACTTAACAACATATTACATAGAATATTTAATTGATTTAGTACATCTCTAAATTTTTCTAATTCTACATAATCATCTAACTTCTTATTTATAAATAACATTTTATTCCTTAATTCACTAAAGTTTTCTTCAATTATATTTACAGTTTTGTTAAATTCTACAATAATGTCTGTACTAACAGAATATTGAGATGCAATTTGGCTTTTTATGTTGAATTGATCGTTCTTAATATTTTCTATTAGTTTATCATATTTTTGGCCGTCATAAGCGTCCAAATTTCCAGTTAACAATTTCAATATTGAGCCTAAACCATCAGCAATACCTCTTTTTCTTTTCGTTTTATCGTTATTTCTTACAGAGATTATTTCTAATTTTTCTGTTATTGTTTCTCTAGTATGGTTAATAAACTTAAAGTAATTAACAACATCTCTTATCTTACTACCATTGTCTGTTACAAATTCAATATTTCCATCTAGACTTGCTAAGCAATTACCACAATTCTGATTAAAACAATTTGACACAATTCTATAACAAAACTCTAAATTATTTACTTGCTTAAATATTCCTTCTAAACTAAAATAATGAATAAAAGTATGATAGGTTGACTTTAGTTTTGCCTGCCCTTGATCAATTGGGATTACTCCTAAATTTTGGGTAATGTCTCTTATTTCAGTTGTTTCTAAGGCGGCTTCTTTGAGGAACAGGAGGGACCTGGAACAGGATTTACAGAAGAATTAGATTGTGGAATTACATTGATTTTTCTTGGTCTTTTTATTTTTGATAAATGAATTTTTTGTTTAGTGTTGTGGTGTCTTCTTTCAATTTTACCTGTTTTCCTTTCTGGGTTTACCGAGGTTATCTGTTCTTTATTATATTTATTTTTGGTTTTACTTTGTTTTTGTACAGTTTTAATATAAACATCAGTTGGAATTTCGGGAAGTGGTTCCTTGTTGATATTCCTTTTGGCTTGGACATTTTCTTTTGTTACTTGATTAATTTCCCTAATATGGTCATAGAGTTTTCGCGTTTTTTCTTTGTGGGTTGTAATATAATCACTTATAAATTGTCTTCCTATATCAATGTCTAAAATTGAATTTGAGTCAATGTGTCCGTACAATACTTCAAATGGAGTTAATTTTGTGACTGAATGTATACTATTGTTGTAAGCAATGATTGCATATTTTACTTTATTTCCAATTGATTCGTTCTTGAATTCGGGTTGATTGTTTAATAGCCGTATGTGTTCAATTAATGTAGAATGCAATCTTTCTCCCATTCCGTTGGACGCTGGGTGTTGCGTGCTTATAAAATGGATCTTTATTTTATGCAAGTCCATCAATTCTTTCACTAGCTTGTTATTAAATTCCGTCCCGTTGTCTGAAATGATAACTTCTGGTATGCCGTGGTGAGCAAAATAGTTTAACAGTTTATCAACTATCTCGGCTGCTTGTGCACCTGCAATACGATACACTTGGGCGTATCTGGAAAAGCTGTCAACTATACTCAGAAACTTTTGCTTGTCAAGAGATAAGCTATCTACATGGATTGTTTGAAGCGGTCTTGAAGCTGTGGGCGTTAAATTCATCTCTAATCTAAGAGGCGTTCTTTCATATTTTGTTTTTAAACATATCTCACAGTTGTTTATAAAATTTTGTACGTAATTTTTTATATTTGGCCAATAATATTTCCTTTTTATTTTTTCATATGTTTCTTGAACTCCTCGATGATTAGTTTTTCCTGTATGATAATTATTGATTATTTCTTGAATCTCATTCTCATTTTCGATATCTAATAATTTAGTTGTGCATTTAACCAACCATAGTTGTGAACTTTTAAAGGTCCTAGCTAAACAAGTTGCAAACTTCTCGTAAAAATCACTTTCAAAATATAGACTATATTTTATATTTGGTTCTAAATATTCCTTTACGAACTTTACTATATCGTTATCAAAATTATTTTCAGATATCTCTACAATTAATCTGGTTTTGTTATTTTTAAATAATTTCTGTATTCTAACTTTTTGGGGTTCATATTTTATTAGGGACAATACGACCTGGTTTTTTCCAAAATTTACGGGTTCGTCTAAAATAGGTATTTCGGTTACGGTGTTCCCTTCATAGTTCGAATGTACAGTTTGGTCACTATCTTCTATTGTTTCCGTGTCCGAAATTATGTCCTCGGTTTCGTCTAAGTTGGCAATCATTGATTGGTTTTCTTCTAATTCTGGGAAGTATCTGGAAATTATGTTCGCTGAGTCTGATATTGCATCAAGGCTGTCTTCGTTAATCGTTGTGTCAGTAATTTTTGGATTATTGTCAGTAATATTTAATTGTATCCTTGAGAGTGCGTCAGCATTCTGATTTAATTTACCCTTTTTATACACTATTTGATAGTCATATTCTTCTAATTTAAGTCTCCACCGAAGAAGTTTTGAGTTCGGCTCTTTTACGGAAAATAGCCATTGCAGCGGTTTGTGGTCAGAAAAGATTTTAAATTTTCTTCCGTACAAATATGGTCGAAAGTATTTCGTTGCCCAAACTATTGCAAGCAATTCTTTTTCTATAGCCGAATAATTAACTTCGTTGTCATTCAATGTTCGACTCGCATATGCGATAGGTAAATCAGCGCCGTTCTTTTTTTGGCTGAGTATTGCTCCGATTGCGAAATTACTGGCATCTGTAGTTAAATTAAATTCTTTGTCGAAGTCTGGATATTGTAGCAAGGGTTCATTTGATAATATATTTTTACAGGTTTCAAAACAATTAATATACTCTGGATTATTTATGTCAATTTTAGCGCCTTTCTTTAAACAGGTGGTAAATGGTTTTGTTATGTTAGCAAAGCTTTTAATAAATTTCCTATAATACCCTAGTAGTCCCAAAAATCCTTTAATTTCTTTAGGTGTTCTAGGAATCGGATAACATTTTATAGCCTTAACTTTATCTGGATTTGGTTTGACACCTTCTGCGGTTACTATATGCCCTAAATACGCTACTTCTTTTCTAAGGAATTCTGTTTTATCTAGTTGAATTTTAAAGTTTGCATTCCGTAATCTCTCAAAAACATCCCTAAGTCTTTCTGCGTGTTCTTGAAGACTGGTTGAATATATTATGATGTCATCTAAATATACTAGACATGTTTCGTTTTGAATTCCCCTTAGAATGTTGTTCATAATTCTTTGAAAAGTAGGAGGACTATTCTTAAGACCAAAAGCCATGCGTAAAAATTCGTAATGTCCGGTTTCCGTTGAGAATGCAGTTTTTTCTACGCTTGAAGGATCCATTTCTACCTGGTGAAATCCTGAAGTTAAATCTAATGTTGTAAAGTATTGAGATCGACCTAATTTGTCTAGGATATCGGTAATATTTGGCAATGGAAACCTGTCGTCTATGGTTTTAGAATTTAGGCCCCTAAAGTCTATTACAAGTCGAAATTTTTGTTTTCCAGATGCATCTTGCTTTTTTGGTACGATCCAAACTGGAGAATTCCATGGGGAATGAGAAGGTTGGATGATTTTTTGTTTTAACATATCTTCGATTTGATTGTTTACTTCGGTTTTGTAAATTTCCGGGTATCGATAATTTTTGGAATAAACGGGAATTTCATCAGTGGTCCTAATTACGTGTTTAATTTGATTCGTAAAAGTCAAATTATCTCCTTCAACATAAAATATATCAGAATATTCTTCTACTAGTTTAATTATTGCTTTTCTTTCTTCTAAATTCATGTGGTCCACCCTAATTTTTGACAGATCTAGTCTAGGTTTTTCTTTCTTGTGATCAAATATATTTAAATTTATTTTATTTTCTTGATTTTTTGTAAAAGTGTTTGTTTGAAAAATGTTGTAATTATTTAAAGTTTCTAGTTCAAGTGGTTTTAGCGACAATCTCTTGTTTTCAGTTGTGTTATTTATTATAGGACAATAGGCTTCACCTTCGCGCACTGTGACTATACATTGGGGAATTTCTAATCCGTCCATATTTTTATAAGATAACAATCCTTCATCGTTATTTTTACCTTTTATTTTAATTTTAACTATTTGGCTGGTACGAGCCTGGATATGATAGCTTGACATTTCTTTGACTGATACGTCCTTAGTTTTTGTGTTTAGAACATCCGTTTCTGTATTAAGATAAAGAATTGGGATCCTTTCATTGCAACATATTAGTTTATTATTTATGAAGTCTAAGTTTATTTTTAGATCTTTAATACTATCCAATCCTAATAGTAGATCAAAGCTATTGTGAAAGTCAAATAGGTAGAATTTAGTTAATTTTTTACCTAATAGGGGTATTTTACAACTGTAATTTTCTTTTGAAACTCCGTGTGCAGTAGCTACTTCAAATGGTTCTTTAATTAGGCTTGTTTTAAAACTTTTGAATCCTAATGATTTCTTTATGAAAGATCTTGTGCTACCGGTGTCTATTAAAATTTTTAGATTGGTGTTCGGGTCGTATATGTAGGGTAGTTCATTATTATCATTTTGAATATTCATAATTGAAAAATGGTTCTTAGGTTTTGTTATCCTAAAAAATGATTCTCTTCTGTCTGGTCTAAAAAATAATTCTGTTCTGTCTGAGTATTTGTCTCTTCTACACAGTAGTCTGATGGATCGTTGTCTGATGGATATTCGGGAAAAGTTTCGTCATAACTTGGATTTTCTTGGATCGGTGTTTGATACATAGTATAATCCTCGTTATTTTCGGTACTTCGTCCCGTCATCTGGTAGAGTTTAGGATTTTGCCTAGATATTCCATCCGATTGTCTGGTTGACGTACTCATAGGAGTGGGTTGGTACGTTTGTTTTTGATTTGATTGAGGTCTCGAATTGTGGTTATTATTAAACTGTCCACGTTGAAGTTGACCAGATGTAGTAGGAAAAGGTTTATAGTACGGGTTTGGTTGTTGGTACATTTGTCTGGGAATTTGGGGGTTTGATTGTTGGTACATTTGTCTCGGATTTTGGTTAAATGTGGCATTAAATGGTCTCTTAACAAAACTATTTTGATCTTTAGGAACAACATTTTGCTTATTAGAATATGTCATCATTTTATTATTTTTAAATTGAAAATCATTAGTTAACATGCTAAGGGCTTCCCCAAGAGTTGTGGGATTTTTGGTTCTCATGAGAGAGCCAAGTGGTTCGTGTAGACCTCTTAACAAAACTCTTAAAGCTAAATTTTGTGTATAACTGCACAATACAACTTGTGCCCCTGGTTCTTTGTTAACAAAATATGCTATCTGAAGATTTAACAATTTTTGTATTTTCTCATAAAATTTAAATGGTGTTTCACCGGCTTCCTGCTTTAGTTCCGACATTTCAAGATTTAATGTATAACAATCTCTTTTGTCTAAATAACTTGATAAAAGTGTTTTTCTAACATCTAACCAAGAGTAACTATTTGAGCTTACAACTAATTCCAAAGCTGTACCTTTTAATTTTGTCAAAATAGTAGAAAGCAAATATTCATTTTGAAAATCATCTGGGTTAGCAGATACATAAAATTTATTATATATTTTGTCACAAATCGATATGAATCTATTAAGCATTGTGGGTTCACCCGAAAATTCCGGGATCATGTCTAGGTACTCTTTCTTTAAGACTGGAGTCGTCATTTTGAATAATAAAAGCTTAAATAATCTAATAAAATTCTAATAACTAAATAACTAAGAGCTAAAGTTCTGCAAATTAAAATATTATTACACAATATATTCTTACAAATTATCTTATTTTAATTACTCACAAAATCCAAAATCTTATGCTCATTTCGCGTATCAATTAACACTTGGATACCACTAATTTCACACACTTTTCACTTTTGCTTTCACTTTTTCTTCACTTAATAATATACTTTTATTAAGTTTGAATTTATACTTAATAATATGCGTTTATTAAGTATTGTTCGCACTCCATTAACGGTTAAAACCGAAGATAATTATTTTCACTAATTTCTTGGAGTGTCCTACCGACTGCGCCAGTTATGTCGTTGCTCCTTAAAAATCTCTTTTTAAAAAAAACAACAAACTTTATTTTATTATAACTTTATTTAAATGAATTAAATGTGATTATAATAATACAGTACTCTTATCCACAGAGCGAACTGTCTTGAGTGAGTCTGTAAAGAACACTGACAATAGTGGCTTACAAAGGCTAGGAAATACAAAATGCTTACTCTATCTTATTCTAGGAAAACTACCACTATTGTGTTTACTAAAGCTAAATATTGTTCACATAACTTATATATATATATATATATTTATTTATGGCCGTAGACAAAAACAATTGCATAGCCATAGTCAATTTAAAATAAAATGCAAACAATACAACAAAAACTGTTCAATAATCAATCAATACTCACTAGACAAAATACAAAACAACAATTCATAATATAATTCCAACAATCAATTGAAGAAAAACTCCAAAAAATAGTGACTGACCAAGATAAATTAATATTAACTTACATACAGACACATTTAAGCATAATTGCAATAGTATAACAGTCCTATATATAAATTTAGATACAAAGGAGAGAAAGAGACCAAATCCATCATGTCAAGGGACCGGCATAGAGTGGACAAACTCCTCCACAGAGTAAAAGGATCTAGACAATAGTAGTTGTCTAAGGATCTTTTTAAATGGTAAAAAATCTTGATGGTTTTTAATGCTATGTCAGCTTATTTATCAGTCTAACACCAGCCTGGGAAGGAAGTTTGCTATATGAGTTCAATCTGAGCCGAATGTGAATTCAATACATATATTTATAAAATAATACAAAAATAATAATTGTAACATTGCGATACAAAACTAATAATTAAACTCATTGGAAAGACGTGAAATTCGCGTAGACAGTTTTGACATCTACCATAAATTATTAAATTTTTCTTTCTTCTAAATTTTAATTTTGTTTACCATTTTTAAACGAACGTGGACAATTTTGTTCTACAAATGCTCCTTCTTAAATTGTCAAGCTGAAATAATAGCTGTCAGACCTCCCCCCTCCCCCCTATATATAAACAGAGAGATACTGATAATTGGTCGCTTGTATTTCCTGTTTAATTTAACTTTCATGAGAAACATTTCCTAAGAATCTTTCATCCCCAACCCTAATAAAAAATTAATAATAATGTCAGAGTAGAGGGTTAGTGAAGCTCCCTTTATCAAGACTGAAAATGCTTCGTTTTAATGAGATAAACTTTTTAAGAAATCTAAAATAAAATATCATGGATAATTTCACTAACGAGACTTTTAAATAGACTTTCAAATAAAGGTATGCTATCTGATTTTAATAAGTGATTATCATTTGAAATGCTATTGTTATGTTGAAAAAAATGGTTTAGTCCTGGAGCATTTAAAGTACTGTACTATGAAACAAAAGCACTTTCATCCGTTATTTAAAAGAAATTAAGCCTATAGATATTAACCAGTAGATATTTTATTAATAATAAAATACGTCAGATCTTTGTTGGAAGTATTCAATTTTAAAATTCAAATTTCCTGGAAAGATTACTTTATAAAGAAGTTAAATAATTTATTTCTGAGGCAGCTAAATTTAGACAACTAACACTTTCCTATCAAATTAAAAAGTTACGACGTTACGATTTGTCATCAATAATAAAATTGGCAGGTATCTTTTCGTTTTGTAAACAATATCTAATCTGACAGTTAGGTTGTCTATCGTTTCCAATCATCTGTTTCAAAGTGTAATGTACGCTATAGATAGGAGACTGGCGCGTTAGTCTTGGTTTCGTTATACAAAGTCTTCTCGTCTTCGTTTCATAGGAGAGTCTCGTCTCATGAGTAACCTATTTCAAAAGTTGGTTTTAATATTGCTTTCTCGCACGTATCTATAGTCTACAAAATATTATTATGCCAAAAACGTCGTCTAGATTGTTTAGTTTTGTGTAAAATCGGATTTATGTAATTCAATTTTTATCTTGTATAGTAAAAAAAGGAATCAAAATAAATTTATAAACTTTAAAATGGCTCTTTAAAATTGCTCAAACGAGTTATGAACGACAATGTGTTATCCACCTGTTTGAAGTGGAGCCACGAATCAAATGCTTGGGAGTTTTAATGTATCTATTTGCACATGAGCAACACATTTCTGCCCAATAAAAGTAATTCCAGGTATTTTGATCATATTCATAATTAAAATTTAAAAACAGTGAAACTTCAGGACAAATTCACCAACACGAGTGTACTGTGCTGAAGCCACCTACAATTTTATTCTGTCTACGTTTTGAAAAATAAACGAATTTTTATCATGCAAATTTATAAGGCGGATTTGAACTTTACTCGAAGAAGAAAAAAAAACTTAAACACAATTTTTTAACCTGACCCAATATTATTGCATTGTCATTATACAGTTTTGAGCTATGTTCAAAATTTCAAGTCTCTAGACCATCAAGAAGTTAGTTTAAAATCGATTACAAAATTAGTGTGCGAACCCGCCAAAGCGAGTTAAATAAAACGTGTTAAAATAAACAATTTTGTTTGTAGGAGGAAAATATTTTGGCTCTTTTACATTTTGTGTAAAGTTAACGGTTTTAGAGATATTAAAATATTCAAACAGTCGCAATTATTCACAAAAAATATATTTATTTAATCAAACCCGTTTCAACGACAACGCGCCATCCTAAGTGATACATGAGCTACAATAACTAAACTATAATTTAAGTTATTTTTTGTGAGATCTTGTGTTCAAGTTTTATTCTATATAATATTATCTCACAAGTCCAGCTCAATATTTATTTATAGTCGCAATTTTGAAATTTTATAAGATAACTTTCGATTTGTAATTTTGATAATTTCTGAAGTTATTATTATTCAGAAAAACGCAAATTGGGCGATGATGGATAACGAAGCGTTTTCGGACATATGTAGGAACTTTTTTTCTCTATCTTGATGCCCTGAATCACTTTCCAAAGATAAGGACACATATTTAGGAAACACTCTTAATAAATAAATTTAAAACATTTTTGAAACAAGAGAAGTTAGGAATAGTAAGATTTTCGTTTTTCTTTTAAAGATTAAAATTGTAAACATAAACATTTTATTCCCAAGTTATTTACATCAAAGAACATAATATGATTTCAAACCTAAATGGTAAACAGTTCAAACTGCTTGACTGAACCTCCAAAGATTTACTCAAGAAACTAATTTAAATTCAGTGTCGTGTAATTTCGAATTAGTGTATAACTGTTCTTCGGAGTCCTATTAGACATCATCTTGCAAAGTCAACACTCTTCCCACTATTCCTCCGGGAGATTTTATAAAGAAATGTCAGAGATATAACATAAAGTGAACTTGTTAGCATAGAGCTTGTTCTCTGCTTTGCTTCTAAAGAATCTCCAATGAAAAAGATTAAAAAGATGAGCCGAGGCAGTGGTAAGAGTTTTTAATAGATGTTACCAAAATGTTTTATAATATAAGCAAAAACTCATAATGAGGTCGAAATGTAATAATTCAACAATTACTTAGAATAATAAATTTGGATGATTTCTACAGTTTTTAATAATGGCTGTCTATTCCCGAAATATGAGTGTTGTTCTTTTCACATATTCGTAATGTAGAGAAAGTTATGTATTAGGTTAAAAATTCTTGTCCAGTTATATCAGTTTTAAAGTCAAATTTATAAATAAATATTGAGCTTGAGTTTGAGATAATATTAGGTAAAATAAAACTCGAACACAAGATCTCACAAAAATTACGTTTATTTAATCAAACGCGTTTCAACGACAAAGTCTTCATCCTCAGTACGGTATCCGTTTTAAAGTCTCTTAAGTCAAAAAAGAACTTTGGGAATAACGCCTGTATGGGATCTGTCTGTCGTACATGCAGTTCTTTACAACCCAATTGTGTGAACCGATTTTAATCACATTTGGTATTTAGAAATATTTTAACCATATATCCATTTTGTCTATTTTTGATAACTCAAAATTTTGCTAATGGCATAAGACAAAAACACAAATAAACACAGAAAATTCGTGATCAGTCAATGGGTTTTGACTTATATATAGATTAGGTTTAGTTATATATATATATATATATATATATTAGGGGTAAAAACACCCTTGGAGGGGGACATTTTCAAAACCCTTTGTTATTACGCGTCTACAGATCCTCCCCAAATCATGTTAAAACATTCATAGCACTAGGCTTTTTGGATCCAGAGATATGCTTTAGGGGTAAAAATTACCCTTGGAGTGGAACATTTTCGAAACCCTTTCTTAGCAATATATAGATTTAATTTATATTTTCTCTAAATCGGCTACAACGATTTTGATCAAATTTGACTAAAATATAGCCCCTAAATACCCAAACCAAACGTTATGGTTACTATCTATCCAAAACTGTCTGTGAATTATAGGTAAAAACAAAAAAAACCGCGATTGGAGTTGTTATGAAAGATGTATTTTCTCAAAATCGTCTCAAACAATTTCGTTTAAATTTTCAATTATACGGAAATTAGCGTAGAAAATTGCAAATAATAAAAAAAATATTATCAAATTAATTAAAAATAACTTCTAAAACACGAAAACAAATTTTGATTTCATCTTATGTTCATGCTTAAAACGAGTTTACGACACGTATGAAGTGAATTTATACTATGTAAAGTATAAATATTGTTTATAATAATCTACCACATATTCAATGTCCATCGTTTGTTTTCACATTTTTGCTGACAACAATCAAATTGACATTTTTAGCGATGAATAGTTTTCTTTGATTAGTATTTCGATTGTGTCAGAAAGTTGGTGCAATGTTTTGGTACAGTATATTTTACTTGTAGTTTATTTTTACTTTTAACAAATGGATTTGGTAGATCTAATTTGGGAAAAATCAACATGTAGCGACAATCTCTTCTCTATTGATTTTTTCCGATTTTATTTTTTGTAAAAACAGGGAATTTATTTATTTTTACGGAGTTATTTTATGTAATTTTTCTATAGATGATACGCCCAAACTTTTTAAAGGCGAAAAAAACCCTTCGGTTGTCATCACCTTATAAAAAAAATAACGAAAAACCCCTGCCCTTTGAATACTCTAATGTCGTCAGGGTCGGAAAGAACAAAGGTTGGTCAAGAGAGACCTGATAGGAAAGATGAAAGAGAGGGATCTAACCCAAGACTACAGGAAAAAAGATGTGTATCCAGCTAGTGTCTTCGAATCTGTCAACAACCTAAAAACCTTACATTTGTATTCTTACATTGTTCCAGATAATTTCAATATTAAAAAAGTCTAGGGAATTATTTTGATCACTAATTTTAATGTTGCGTCGTCTAATTCTTCTTGTAAGCCTTATAGTGTTCAACGCAGTAGATTGGATATTACCGTAACTTATGTTTAATGCAACCCAAGTAGCCTAGACTGTAACAAATTTATCGTTATCAGCAGTTACCTCCTCAGTCAATGATTCTAACATTACACTCATTATGTAAGTCAAACAGTAAAACTTTATCATCAAGTCTGTAGTAAGTCTTTGATTAAATTTTATGAGGTCATAATCTCTAATCGAATAAACTTGTATAACGTGAACAAAAAACAAATTAGTAAATTTTATTGTGCAGATAGAATAAAGTTGCAATGTTTTGTTAGTAATGCTTAACTTAGTAAATACTATCCTTTCTCTAAAGAGAATAAGTTGTGAATGATAGATTTCAAGTTAAATTAAACGAACGGGATCTAGTTCTATATAAAAGATTAATTTTATCATGTGAAGGTAGTTTATACATTTTCTTAAAGGATAATACATGGCTTTTCATGATCATTCTGCCAGATTTTGGGTGGTGATTCTGGACGTGAATTTACCACATTTTGCAGAAGGTTTTATAATTTTTTCACTCAACCGTTTCGAAATCTTATTAATTAAACATTTTATTAAATGCTAAATATCTCGAAAACCAAATATCTTGTATCTTCGACATATGTTGTATTATTCGAAGATACACGATATTTAGTCCCTTCAATAGTTAACAGCAGGACCATTTGTTTATTTTGGATTGTATGTTAAAAATAGCCTAAATACTGGTATAAAAACTAATTCACAGTAATTTAATTGAAGAAACAAAAGCTCATGTTTAAAGTTATTTGATAATGATGCATTGTTCGTATTATTAATATGGTATAATCGGACGTATGACGTCATATGTGTAGGCTTATATAAAAACTATTGTGTTGTTTTTTATATACATAAATGATGATTAAATCATATTCATAATAAAATCAAAAGTTTCAAAAAATTTATTTATTATATAATATACCGGGTGTTCAAAAAGTCTGGAAACCCCTTAATATTCATTTTATTAATAAACGCAGAGCAATGAAACTCTAGGATTACGTCCTCACTGTATTTGCCTACTTTTTGCTCATTTTAACTGTATTTTTTCACTTTGGGGGGGGACGTCCTGTGGAGGAAGTCTAAAAAATCTTAAATGTAAGCATAGGTCGAATTATACCTCATTTTAAAGGTCTTTGTTAGAGGAACACATTGCCGCAATCCCGACTGAAAAAGGACCATTCGTTTGGAAATGGCAGCCTTTTACAATTTGTTAACTTTACGTTGTGAAGATTAAGAGGGAGAAGTGAATACTCAACCGTGTTGGTTATGTTATTGTTTTAGCTATGAGAATTTCACAGCTGGAGTGTGGAGGGATAGAAAATATCAGTAATGGTCGATTTAATTGTTTAAAAACGTTAGGAGTGCACAGATGTAATTGGGGACAATTATCATTATTAATAAAATTGAACAGACAGTATGCCAGTTGTTTATGTTTAAATTACTTACTTTGCAAGACAATAATTATAAAAAAATAAACAAACCTTGGAAGGTATTACAGAAGGTGCTCGAAGTGGTGTCCTTGTGTAGCTGATTGGTCGCTGATTTTGGCCGTCCGGATCTTGACCGATCTGTTACAGAACCGCGCTGTACGGTCTTCAACACTGTTTATTTTTGAATAGGTGGTCAGTTGGGGCTTTCATTGAACAAGCGGCTTACCTCCTCATATGAACGAGTTCTATCCCCATAACCCCTCATCATGAGAATGGTTATTTGCTCTGTCTCACTAAGTGACGTTGTAATCTAAACTAAAGCTTACTAAAAATTTGCCATTGAATTAGTATTAAAATCAAACAAACTTTAAGAGGCTGCCATTTCCTTTAAAATGAGGTATAATTCGACCTATGCTTACATTTAAGATTTTTTAGACTTCCTCCACAGGACGTCCCCTAAAACCGAAAAAAGTCAGTTAAAATGAGTAAAAAAAAGTCGGCGTTAAAATGAGTTTCATTGTTCTGCGTTTATTAATAAAATTAATATTAAGGGGTTTCCAGACTTTTTGAACACCCGGTATATATATATAACAAACTACCAAGAATTACTTTTTTATAGCTTTTTTATTTAGTATTTCGATTATCCTTCATCATACAACTACAATAAAGATACCATATTGTACAACATTAAAAGGATTAAATATTTTTAAAATCCAAGTTTTTTTAAGATATTTGATATCAGAAACTTTTAATGAACACAATTCTGAAACTGTATAATTAAAATTATTACATTTTGTAGTAAACTGGAAACTAAAAGTAGGCTATAAAACATTTGGAAAAATGTAGTATCAATATCTCAATTCGTTGTGATGTTAGTTCTTGTTTTTGAAAAAAGATAGACAGACTTAAAACGAAGTATTTTTAAACATATGTTTAAAGGAAAGTTTTCTTTATTTTCATGTCCAAAATCACCTGCCAAAACTTTTGCGGACTGTAAACAATGGGTAAAATATCATTGAAAAATTATATATATTTTTTTACTAAACTGTTTCAAAATTTCAGCTATTACAATTTTTTGATGTCAAATGTTTGATTTTTCGCCCTAAATAGCTCATTTTTGCGTCATTGAGATCTAGATTTATTACTTCCAAGGTAATAAACACAAAGGATATCCGCGTCTTTTGTCATGCCAGTTTATCATCTGGATGTCTCATGCATTTCTTTTGAATGAGTTAGTTGACTGATGTAATACCAATACAGAATGTTTTGTTGGCTATAGAATTTATAATCATTACAACACCACTATATTAGTCATGAACACATGCCTCTGTATTTGTGCAACAGCATATTTTTTGGAGGTACGAAAAAAAAAAAAAGCAATCAGTAGTTGTGGGTTGATTTTATACTCGAGTCGCTGCGAATAACGTGAATTTATCTTCCTTTTGTTTTTGTGGGTTTTTATTTTAAAAGGCTAAAATTGTAACCGTTCTAATTACCCAAATTTACATAGCTTTAAGCTATAAAAAAAGTTAAAAAAAAAAAATTGATATGGTTCCTAATATTTTAGGAGAACTGTAATTCCCGCAAACAGGCATCAATCACATTTCTGTTGGAATACTCTCTTAGAGATTGTCCCAAATAGATGGTTTTAAAAGAACTTTGTCTTTCGCTACACAATCTTTATAATCACCAACTCAACCAATATAATGAACTCAATATCTTACTCCGACACGCTCAGGGTTTCCAACCATAATGAACGATTCTTTCCGGTAAACACACGGCCTCGGACAGCCAGCGTGCCGGAAGCAGGGCGCTGGCGAACTATTCACAAGCACAGGGCATTTCCTCTCTCCGATGTGTTCCGACTGTCGGAATCTGGATATCTGCTTGCACTATACCCTTACTCTAAAAAGAATCGCTTTAGCTACGCGGGTCAGCGTTGAGTTCAACTTCCACACCAGCTTCGGAGTGTACGTGGGGAGAGATTTGAATGAGAGCAAGGATGGAGCAGAGTGCGTGGAAGACTTACCTCAGCAGTGTTGCCACTGTACCATGCTTCCGTTTCCACGGTATACTTCAGCCGTTCGTTCTTTGCACTTGTAATTGTCACAATCTGGCAACGTTGTTTCGTTGGCTACGTTCCAAGAAGTAGTCTAACAATAAAGTATCGGTTTTCGAGTTATCATTTGAGCAAAGTTACTTCTGTATATCACATAAGATAATTTTATACACACTTAAATAAACCATAGATTGTGCTACAGATTATTTCGTTTGAATTACATAAATATGTTTACAGTAAATAATTGTAGTATTTATATGTTGTCACCTAATGGAACGAAGCATAACACAAACTGAACAATACGTAACAGTTTTGTTGTTAGATTCGATAAAACGCGCGCAGTTTGGGTGTGATGCTAAGATATGCGGCCGTAGAGGGGCAGTGCGAGACGACGACGCGACGTTGCCATTTTCACTGCCTATCCTGTGTGTCACCAAAAATCCAAATGCAAAGAACCAGCGGCTGTAGTATAATCCTGATTCTATCCAAACTATTAGCATTTTTTCTTTAGCGGACCTAATCATTTGATGTGTTCATGTATTCCATAATTTACAGAGATTTATCAGTATCATGTAAATGATTATCTTTTTAAAATAAAGTTTCTTACCTTGTTTCCGTCAAATGACCTCTTTTTTGTGTTAGTGACGCGTTTCGGGACTTTTATCCCATCTTCAGACACAAGATAAATACATTTTACCGAGGTCGTCAAACACTAAAATTATTTACACAAAAGACACATATCACATTAAAAGTACGTTTAGGTGTCATTTTCTGGCTACCGGACGGCAAACTGCTAAGTAAGTTTGACGGAAACAAGGTAAGAAACTTTATTTTAACTAATAGTGACCTGGATACTGAAAAAGAATTCATTATTATCTTTTTGTTTAATATTGGCTTCATTGAGGACTAAGTGAAGACGTTATCGATCACTATGTTTTTGAAAAGGTGGAATCAACACTAGTAAACGAATCTAGAATAATGAAGTAGAATAATAATAATGAATTAATAGAGGAAGTCCATAATCATAGTGAATAGTCAACTATTTATTGTATAATATATATATATATATATATATATATATATATATATATATATTTATTTATGCGTGAAAATAAAACAGCTTTGTTTCCTAAATTGTTTATTGGACATTTATTAATAAGTTAGTTTATTGACGTTTTAATTACAGCTTGCTTTTAGTATTTTTTAAACGGGGTATGTAACACAGAATATGGAAAAAAAACGGCTAGCCAGGATACACAAGATAATGTACTATTTAGTTCAGCAGATACTGAATTGGTGGCTGAGATGGACGTTAACCTACTATCAGCAAATAACTCATTCCTGACGCCTCGCACTTAAAGTCCTCTCCCCACACTACAGAGAAGTCAACAAATCCACGTTACCCGGAAGTAACACCGAAAAATATTATTGTTCCTTTTCTTCTGGAATTTAGGACGAAATAGTGTAACATTCAGAAAATATCACCAACAATAAATAAGAAATATTTTATACACAATAAGATAAATCTGCTTATAACTTATAGCGATATAAAACTAAGGGTGTCTGTTTTTAGAGAGGGTAAAATCTTGGCCTGTTAGTAAAACTCTCTAGGAACAGAGGAAAGATACAGTCCTGTCATTCTCACAGCTGTAGATGATAATCTGTTGAATAGCAGTGTTTTCATATTTTTTCTGTGACTTTTGAATTTTTGGAATCCATCCCTATTTCTGGAGAACATTTGAGAAGCTTCTGTTTTATCCACTTAAAAACCGTGTTTGTTTATCAAAACTCTCCAAAGTTGGTTCAAACAAATTATGAAAGTAGTAATATCTGTCTTTTGACCTTATATTATATATAATGTCATCAAAACCTTTTGCGATTGAAGATGCGAATCTGTCCCACAAAAGTGCATCACTAAATGTCATTTCATGCACTTTACAGTGTGTAAATATGAAATTGCAGATTAAAATTTGCCAAATATAATTTCCATAAAGATAAATTAATGTTTAAAATTGAATACTTAGCCCATATTTAAAGAATTTAATACGAAAAAAGAAGAAAATAATTAATCTTTATTTAAAAAAATTATTTTACATCAATAGGTCTATATATTTTTTAGTTATAATTCTTTAAAAAACAAGGAATATAGGAAATTGCAAATTTGTTTATTCTTTTAATAATAGTCTTTGTCATTGAATTATAGACACTGCAAATTTGAAATTAAGAAATCATTATTAGTACTAACACCCTCCCCCCTTCCCAACGTGATAACAGACTTTGCTGTTAGATAACAGACATAACATACCTGTGTTGGTAATGTTTTTTGGAAAATGGGAGGGGCTTATTTTAATTTTGTTCATGTACTCTCAATCAATATTAGACCTATAAAATGATATAACACTTTCACTCTCTTTATATTCTGTTTTTTTAGGGACGCAGTATTATTTTTCCAACAAAGCTCAGAAAGTTTGTCTAATTACAGACCCAATTTTAATTTTAAATCAGGGACATGAGCCTAGAGACCCCATTATTCATTTACGAGGACTGTCATCACCAGCACTAATTGAATTTCAAGAGCGTAGATGACGTAGCCAACAACAGTACTTACTGTATAACATGATTTCCTGTATGCACTCATCTGTTGGTATTGATCTATACTCGGAGTTATATTGTGGGTTTTACCCCCTTTCACATCCTGAATTTGCTATATGCTTCCGTTAATTAAACTTGATGACAGGAGAGTGTTGAAATGCCTTTTCCTGGCCCTTGTAATTCCTATATGTTTTAGAATAACTTTTCGTGCAAAAATTAAATTACGTTTGTTTATTGTTCATATGGTATAATTTCTAACGTTGTCATAGATTTGTAACGTTGTATATGTTACGGATTTTCTACTTTTTCACAAATCCGTATTTTATATGATAGGTCGAAAAACGGTATCCAGAATTTGGAGGGTCTTTTGTCAGCTGAGGTCTACAGAGCTGAAAAAAGTGGCTTTTGGAATGATGTCTGTCTGTTGTCTATGCAGTTTATAGTACAAACGAGTTGACTGATTTTGATCAAATTTGGGGTATATTTGGACAATATTTCTAATCTTTTTTTGTAATTTTTTGATAACTAAAAATTTAGGCGTAGTTGCCTTAAGAACAAAATTCCGATTTTCTAATCTGCTAAAACGATGTTGATAAAATTTTACTAGAATGCATCCTCCAAGGACCTAAAGAAAACGTATTGGTTGCAATCTCATCCAAAAATTTGTTCGTTATTTTTATCGGTAAAAAAACAACAAAAATCAATCACGAAGCTGTAATAAAAGGCCTAATTTTTCAAAATCGTCTATATTGATTTCAACCAAATTTTTTTGCACTATTAAGATTGATGACCCAAATCAGTGTGTTTAATTTTTAATTAAAATAATATTATATTTCTTGAATAATAGGCAAAAAAGTAAAATGAATTTCTCTATTTCATTCGCAAACGATTTAAGCTCTAGATGAGTTATGAGGCAAGCAAAACCTTAAAAAAAAAAAAAAAAAAAAAAAAAAAAAAAAAATTATAAACATTTGATAAATAAGTACCCTCTATAAAAATACATAGGGATAACTTTAAAATA
The DNA here is from genome assembly GCA_963513935.1 of Aphrophora alni. NCBI lineage: Eukaryota > Metazoa > Arthropoda > Insecta > Hemiptera > Aphrophoridae > Aphrophora > Aphrophora alni. Next base: position 24,401,521 of record OY740771.1, read on the forward strand.
AAGTGGTTTCTTTTTTCTTACCGATCTAAAAGATGTATAGAGACATTTTTGTGAGATGCCAACGATTATCACTTTTAGATTTTAGATGGGTGTTCGAAAAAATTAGTGCAATATTTGTCTACAATTTATTATTTGTTTTAAACATAAATATTAAAGCCAAAAATGTTTGTGTACTTGTAACAGCTGTAGATGGAATTTCGTCATTCAATTGTGTTTCCTTTCCAGGCTTATCCTGCGCTTAAAAAAAACCCAATTAGTTTTAATTTATAAAGATAATAAATAACTGTTTAATTATCTTGCTATCCACTAGTGATTAAATTCACTAGAACGGTATGAGATATATTTTAGCGTCAATTTACAGATATTGCAAGTATTTTGTCCCTTACAAGAAATTGTCAAGAAAATATAAATATCACACAAAAATACAATACGCTAATAATTACGACTGTCATTTGCGGTAAACTGACAATAAAAATAATATTATAAATTTCTGTAAACATATATTACCAAGCAATGTAAAGAATATCAATTCTGTAGTTTTGTCAAAATGGACCTCGTGTTATCTTGTGGATTTCGAAAACCGTCTTCGTTGAATTGCTACTGCATAAGGTTAGTACTCAACATTTGATTTTAGAATGACTATTATACAGGGTGGCTGAAAAGAAACCTGCACCCCCCTCAACTTTTTTGTTATTTGAGATATTTGAAAGCGGTTTGCGCCATTCTATTTTGCAGCCATTTTACTTTTTGGACTCGCCATTTTGTTTAGGATAATCGGATTGATATTTCAATTACAGATTCTTTCTCGTCTTTTCATTACGAACAAAATGACGTATCACATGTCTATCCTATTTGGAATATTTTGCAGGGTTACCCCTCCCCATTTGGGCCCCGGGACCCAAATTTGAAAAATTATTTTGTCATGAAAAGTGTCCCCTACTTCCAAAATAGAATGGCGCAAACCGCTTTCAAATATCTCATATAACAAAAACGTTGAGGGGGGGGTGCAGGTTTCTTTTCAGCCACCCTGTATATGCTATTGAGGATGTGATTATCCTCAGTACAGATTGGAAGCGTGCCGGTGGTCAAGTCAATACATTATTTGGTAGCCCAGTCATACATTCTCGCATCGTTTAATAGTGTTTTATTACAGGTAAAGAGATTTACGATTATATAATAATAATTACACGATTATTCTTCATGTAGTCTTAGATTAGATCTCTCTGTTACCTTTCCATCAGGTTTCTTTTTAACAGCGTTTGTTCTTTTCCAACTCTGATGCTATTAGAATATTCAAGGGCTAGGGGTTTCTATTTGATAACTGCGATGATTTAAAGAACAACAGCAACAAAAGAAATAATAATAATTACTAAAATACAGGTAATAGGAATGTATTTGTAAATCTAATATTTATTAGTATGGTTGGAATAAGTAATAAAAAATATATTACTTACAAATTATAAATATATTTTTGTCTTGATTTGGAAAATGGCCTACTTCCTACTTAAGAATTGTTTTTATATTAGGAATTGTTAATTATTGTGAATAAGGAACTAACAAGATTGTATTTTTACAGCAGCCAACATGGAGACTGTGGGGCGAAGAGAAAGTGGATGGAGCTGTATACACAGTCTATCTCAAGAAAGTTCGTTACCATAGGCCTACCAAGAGTGTATCATCTGTAAGTTATTTTTATTTTAATGTATTTTATTTGTTTATATATATCAATTAACATATTGTGGAATTTCGTTATAACTTGTTCACGTTTTGAGTCTCTAGGAATGCAGTTATATATATAACGATCAACAATTTCAAAATGGAATTATTTAAAATTATGATTTCGTTTACGACTCTTACCTCACTACTTGCCAAGCTTCAAACCTTATAGAATTTTCACTCAATATATAAATCCGTGCCTTACAAATTATATTTGAAGAAGTTGACAGACAGGAAACATATTATTTTAAACTGTTTGTTTATAACCCCTACCATATTTATCTATTATTGCCACTTACCCCTGAATCGCCTACTATAGGTGCCAGCACAGCCAAGATGACTAAGGACTATCCCTTCGTATTTCTTACCAACTTTGCTGATATTTTATGTTTAAAGTTCGCATTTACGAATCTTTAGACAAATACGTTAACAACAACAAAATTAGAGGCCATTTTTAAATTTACAAAAATTATTTGTCAAGATTAATTGTTTATCTGTTGCATCAAGAACAACCTACAGCAGCTAATTTGTTCTCTGTTTGAAGTTATTTGTTAATGATGGATGTTCAATTTTATTATTATACATTTTTCGGACTTTTGCCATCATTTGTGTGTTAAAAATTCAGAAAAACTAGAAACTAAGCCTATGTGAGAAGTAAAATTAAATAAGAATACCACCAACCTTAATATCTAAGCATATATCTCAGAGCTGAAACTGAGAAGTTTCAGTTTCATGTTTCTTTAGTTTTTAGTCACTTGTTAACGGGAATTGATTCTTTTTCCTGAAACGTCGTGTTTTGAATTTTTAACACACAAATGTCCGAAAAATGTATAATAATAAAAAAGCTAATTTGTGCTACTTTAAAATCTCTATCCCGTGATGCATGCATTAGACTACTATGCTAAAAAATATAAGAAGAATTATTTTATAAATAAATTATTTAAAACATAACCTCAAATACAGATGTAGTAAGTAACAGCTGGAATTTTAACTGAATATTAGTCAAATTTAGAATTTCCGTTGAATGAGAATGTGATTGAATTTAAAGAAATTTTATTATATGTACTGCCGAAGCACAATGTGATTAAAAATATGGTCACTAATTTTCAAAATGGACCTTGTGTTAATTGATTTTTTTAGTTACTTCTTAGAGCTGTGTGCGCATATAAAGAATAGTTTCTTGCACATTGGGGATCTGCATTAAATATAATTATGGAGATCACCAATTAATATATACATATTACCAAAATTGATGTTGGCAAAATTGCAAGTTTTATTATAACAAAAATTTGTATCCAACATGAGGTTTTCATGTACATGCTGATTTGTATATTTAAATTATCAATCTTTGTTTTTTTTGTGTGCTAAAAGTGAGCATTTTAATCTTTTTATCATTAAGTTATAAAAAAAATGTAAATTATGAGTCACGTCTTTGTTCAATACATTTAAAAAATGATAAGACTTAATTATGGTTTACATCAGTCATTATAATTTATGACATAAGGAGAAAAAATTGATTAGACAGTTTTAATTAGATATTATAAGATAATTTATATAGTCAATTCAGAAGTTAAAGATATAAACAAATTAACAGTGTTGGTCATGAATAGGATAGGTAGAATTTTCTTTAATGCTTTTGTATTTGAATAGTGGGGAACAAATGTTGAATATTGTTCTTTCTGTTTGTAGAGTGTATTAGGGATCTACATATTGTTCAAACAATCTGATCTTAAATGAAGTATTTATCATTATCTTAAACTAAACTTTCATTTTTACAAAATAGTTGACATGTGTTGAGGATGACTAGGATTAATCTAGTTATTTTATTATTTTAATTTGTTTTGAGAGATTGTACATCAATGAATTAAAATAAAATATAAACAGTTTCGGATCTGCAAGATCTACTGTTCACAGAACCACTCACTAATGATAACCTGAACTTCCATAAAATACTGGATTAGTATTGAGGATGAATGGGCTCTAATAAGTCATTTCATTATTCGAATTTATTGTTTATTGTAGGCCATTGGATTCTGTTTTAAAGAAATTTGTTCCAGTGGGTGGGCCTAGTTTGTATTACTCATTTTAAAATTCCTTATGACTTGTATATCATATTATTACGCACCATCCAAGTTTTTGATTCTCATTTTCTGTAAAAGGAATAATTACAAGAATATCCTGTTAAAAAGTAAAGAAATGTAGACATAAAAAAATACCTCTTGTGCTAGTTATTTTAACTATAGTGGATGAAATGAATGTCTGTCTGGATTTATACTTCATCCTTCCTATCAGGTCTCTCTTGAATAATTTTTGTTATTTTCAAGATACTGATGTTATAAAAGTATTAATGGGCTAGGAGTCTTTATTTTATGTTCTTTTTTTATAAGATGATGATGAGGAAGAAGTTTTTTTGCATTTAAATAATAGGGGGAAAAATGAATACATAATTATAATGGAAGTGTAAGCAGTTTCAATTTTCCAGCTTCACCCATTATAAAAGCCAACAATTTGTATATTTTATTCGGTGTGTAGATTCTTAGGGGTTAATTATTGGACAAGTGGTTGTGTAAGGAGATCTTGATTGTAGTTACAAGCTTAAAAGATCTGACCATTTTATATTTTACTTTAATTCATTCATATGTATATACATGTTACCTAAAATTATACTAAATTTTTGAGGTTATCAGAGAGAACAAATTAATGGTTAAGTAAATAATAATTTATTTCCTATTTTTGTAACTGTATGAAGCTTCAAAAGATTTTAAATCAAATAAATGTACACATAAATATTGTAGTAAGCGAGACATTAAAAGTTTTAGAAAACTGTTCATATTTGATTTTTTATTAAAATTTTTATTTTATAGGGCTGCTAGTTAAAATTACCATTAGGTTTAACAATTCAGAGTATGTGCTAAATTCATAGTCAGAGCACCTGCGTCCGTGCCATGGAACTGTTTTAAATTGCCTCCATTTTACAGCAAAAGAGAAATAAAATTTTGAAATTTAGTTGTAAAAAATTATTTTCAAATTTCATAACGATTTGTAGAATAGTTTGAGTATAACTGTGTAAGAAACAGACAAATGCCAAATGATCGAGGTATAACAGGAATTTGCTTTCTTCAGTCAATTAAATACAAGCAAACTTTTGATGTTGAAGCAAAGTGCTTTGTGAGTGACCCTAATGTCTAAATGTCCTACAATGCTTAAAGCAAATTGTCTTTCAAGAAACCTTACTACCATTAACTAAGGTGGTTTAAATAATGAAATCTAAGTACCTTACAATTGCTTCTTATCCTCTACAACAGGGTGTTCCAAACTCTTCGTATTGAGTAACATGAAAACAATCTTTACCATATATATAATAAATGTAGAAGTAAATTATAAAAATTGAACAAAATAAAAATATAGATATCTTGAATAAAAATGAATTATTCTTTTTGATTTATTAGAATAAAAATCTTAATAATTTTTATAAAAATACAACAATAATATTTATATGTTCATTGTGCTTCTATGTTTATAAAATGCCCCAGCATAAATAAAAAAAATAAATAAACTTACATAATTATTAAATTTGATATATTTATGACAAAATTTAGTTATAAATGATTTACAAACATGTTCACAAATTAGCCTACTTTAAAAACACATTAACATATATAATAGGATTTAAATGAAAGTAAGATATAATATGAATAAAAACTATCACTCTTCACCATGCTCATTTATAGAGGCTTCTTCATGCAATTCTTTCTTTAAACCTGATCATTATTTCATTTCTAATGAATATAAATAAGAAATACTGGCTACAGTGAGCATTACTACATAAAAAAAATTAAATTCTATTTGTACAAAAAATTTAAAGGTTTATTTAACTGCAGTTTCTCCCAAAATATCATCTGAAGAGTCTTGCATACCATTGCTTAGGAACTGCTACTTTAGAGTAGTTTAAATCTACTGTACAAAATTGTTCTTAAAAAATATTCTGCTTTATACACTAAAGTTGTTAAAATCATTGGAGCAAAATGTCTAATAAGATAGCCTACCTTCTGCCTTGTGTTTTTCAGTGTTTTAAATTGTAAAAACAAAATACATTACAAGTGATCTCCTGCCTTTTGCCTTTTAGTCTCAAGTGAGAAACAAAGTATTTTATTACTGACCTTAATGTGTCCCTCTACAGTTGTTTAAATCGTGAACTTAAACTGTTTTATAAGTGATCCTATTACTGTACTTGTGTTTAGAAAGTTAGGTAAAACTGTTTTCCAATCTATTGTCTTATGTTCTACATTGGTTTAAATCTTTACTTTACTTCCATAATTTCTTGAAATCATTAAAGAAGGTTTCTTTTAAGTAATTCTTATGCTACGATGGATAAAGTTGGGAGAGAAAAATGTTTTACATATGCCTTGTGCAGTAAGGTAGTTTAAGTAGTGTATTACAAATTATTGTAGTGTGTATGATGAAAAAAAAGTATCTCATAAATGGTCCTGATGCTTTATATTTTGATGATGCTATATGTACAGTAGCCTCAGACTAGGAGTGTGTCTGATGTAATGGGCGTGTCCTCCCTTCTAATTGCTTCCCTAGCCTGACTTGACAGTACAATCCATTCCAAGAAAACTAGGTACACAAATTACTGCTTAGTTACATTTAATTTTTAAAGTTTAATTACAAGTTAATTCTTAAAAGTTAAATTTTGTAAACGTTTTATTCTTATTTACACCGATAATAGAAACGAAAGTAGGGTAGGCGTTTACACAGAAGCATTTGAGGTCTATATTTTTTATTGGGGTTGTACCGCTGGAAGTAAACGCAACAAACGAAGTGTGGGGGCCCCTCTTTTCCTCTCCACCCCAGACACATTACTACCTTGAGGATACTGTATTTTATAATCCAACTGGCGTTCAAATAGTGAAAGACGTGTGACCTATAATGATAGGTCATTTATAATTTAAGGTGGGGCAGATCATGAAAGAAAAGTGTCTCACTTCCCATACCATACAGTTGTTCAATTCCTGAAAGAAGTGCATCACAAAAACTCTATTACCTTGCAGTCAATAGTAATTGAAATTGTAAAAGTTTTAATTGCAGCTTTTAACATATTTATTCGAAAACTAAAGTGAATCATAAGTATAAGATTATCTTTAAGGTGGGAATTTATTTATATTACACGTAATAATTTATCTAGATTTATTACAGTATTTATAACATAAGATAAGCTTAAAACTTCCTACCTAGTTTTAGTTCCTAGTATAGGATGATTCATATTCTCTGTCATTAGGACTCAATCAGAAATAGTGTTTGTTATACAATTTAAAGATTATAGTTTTAATGTGGTTTTCCTAACCATTGTTGTTTTCAGCAATTAAAACATTTACAAAGGGTTTGTATAGAAATAAATAGCATTTGTCTTTAACTTATCATATGGTTAATAAGGAAAGCAAGAAAAATGGAGCATAACTTAATCAACAAGATTATTTTTAAGTACTGAAATATAATCGTGACCTAGATATAATTTTAGTATGAGGTGTAAAATAACAATTATTGTATAATCATTCAAAATATATTTTAATATTTAATAACATATTTTAATATATAAAATTTTTGTACATAGTTTCCTTTCTCAATTTTAATTCTTTTATTAAAATATTTTTTTATTTAAAGACCTATGAGGTTGATTTTTCAAAATTTAACCTTAAAACTATAATACGGTCAAAGACAGTGTTATAATATATGCAGCCTTCAGTTTAGTGGTAATCTTCCATGTGAACGGATATTCATTTTAATTAAGGACTCTAGATCTACACTCCAAGGAACATCCTCATACAATAAATAAATATTGAGCTTGACTTGTGAAATAGATAGAAAAAACTCGAACACAAGATGTCACAAAAATTACACTTACTTAATCAAACACGTTTCAACGACAAAGTCGCCATCCTCAGTGATACATGAGCTACAATAACTTTAGTTTAGATAGTTTAGTTATTGTAGCTCACGTATTACTGAGGATGACGACTTTGTCGTTGAAACGTGTTTGATTAAGCAGACGTAATATTTGTAAAATCTTTTGTTTGAATTTTTTTCTAACCTCATACAAACCAACCACATCTTTCTGTACATTTGAGGAATTCAGCAATGGGTTCAAAGAAATATTCTCTAGTTTATTTCAAGTTATTGCGATATAACAGATGAGATAGCAGATCAGCAAGCAAAAATACAGTGGCTTGCTTGGAACCAAATCCTCAAATGATTAAAATTTTAACATCACATATAAATCACATTTAACAGATATACACAATTTCATGTTGGTAGAAATCTCTGCGAGCTTCAGTTGACATTGTGTGATCTGGAATAACACATTAAGAGATTGTATACTATTTGCTTCAGTTCCGCTTCCCAGACTCTTCACAGTATAAAAGGTGTAATGTACAATATAAAGTCACTGGAAAATATATTACTGGAGTGCAATTACACCTGGAATTTTGTTAAGGTTAATCTGGCAGAGTACCTTCAGAGAACTAATCAAAATTAAAAATTACTGAAGAGCAAGAAATTGAGTGATCTTAACTGGACAAGTATATGAGATGCATTGCACTATCACCATTAAATGATATTTGATGCACACACTAAGAAGTAAGAAATGAGTAACCTTAAAGTTGTATGACACAACCTCACTTAGCTGGTCATTGGTGATGTCATAATATTAGTAATCATTCACTACATAATCATTTGTCCATTATCTATGAATCTAACATTACTCCTTTTTTTATTAGAGTTTATTAGAAACTCTAAATACTGTACATGCTCTACATTTTGTCCATACCACAAAGTTTTGGTTTCTTTATCAGCTGTTGCTTACCTGTGCAACGGGTCCAAAGTTAACTTAGTACATTTAGTTTGTTCCAATAAATACAAATATTTAATTGATCTTGCCTAAAGTGGATAAATAGCCAATATATAAAGATTAGTTTTCTTGATATGTAATTAAAAAAGAGCGTTCTTTACCATTATTAAAATGGTTATTCATTTGAATAATAACTTTTTTTTTCCAATTGATTTACGAATTATTATGTGTACCTAAGGTACACAATTTCTTTGTTTACAGATATAAAACTATTATAGCCATATCAATGGTTACATCTCCTTCATACTAATAATAGTACACATATTTAGAACACTGGCTTCAGCTATGGAGTAATGGTGAAAACAATTTCCAAATAAATGCGTAATATTAGTTGTATGATAATAATATATAACCATCAAAATGACTCTAACAGTTTTATACAACACAATTAAAAAAAAATATTATTGTTGAGGTGCACATATTACAATGTTATCTACTTTGAAATTGGATATTTTGTAACTTAGGAAAAAATTAAGCAGTTAAATGAAACTTAGTGACATGTATCAATGAAATTAAAAGACATGTAGTGTTTGGGACAGGTAGTGGATGAAGAAGGAGAGAACCGCCTGTTATTTGAAGACAGTCTAAAATTGTAAGGGTGGTGTGTTGTTAACTTACTACAGAATCTGTTAATCAGATGGCTAATGTTTTTAGTACTTATGTACCTTGTCCTTAAGAATGCCGATTGACAATGGAGAGCTATCAAGCTGCTGTCATCATGTACAAAGACATTTGTAATCTACACATGCATTGCATTATTTCATGTCTAAGAGTTTGTATTTCTATGACAAACTGTTTTTGAGAGTTCAAAAACACAAATTCATCTCACAACTTTTAAAATTGTCGAATCAAATTCAAAGTTTTCATATATGAAGTCTGTAAATGAGTATAACAACTGGCCAGTTAAATACATTTATCACATATCAACTGAGTTAAGCAAATAAACGCAGTGAGGTAAACTCCCTATTAAATTAATAGGGACAATACTTTTTAGAGAGTTTGTAGTTGCATGAGATCATTATATGATGTTAAAAATTGGATAATAATTCAAGCCATGGTGTTGCTGTGTGCATACGTTCTGCTTATAAATCAAACTGTTAACTATGAAAAGCTTTTAAAATGTATTTACTTCTTGTTTTCCTTGTTTCGTTTTAATCCATGTGTAGAGAAAGTTGTGAGTATGACAATATTTTCTTAAGTAATAAAAATGTGTGATACAATGTACAAGATTGTAAACAAAAAATATTAATTTTATTCTATCTGAATGTCGATTTAAGTTAAAACGAAAATCAGATTTATTATATATTTTTTATTCTATTAGCCAAGGTAAGACATAAATATCAAATTTAGCGTAACATTAAAAGCTAATAAATTTCCTCCTGAAACTGCTTAAAAATAATAAAAATAACTTTTGAAGATATATTGCTATGGAGTCGTGTACTTTACAACATTTGTAGACCTACAGTATGCATTATGTAATAATGCCGAAAGCTAAATTTATATTTTGTTGGGCTTCTTTAAACCTAACCCGTTTAATTACATTTCCCACCACAGCTATCAGCAACCTTCCTTCTCATGCTTTTGTATTTATAATACACTAATTAACTTAATGAATTTTTAATTGTTGCAAGTGCGTGTTTGCTACACAGGTATGGTAGCTTCTAAAGTAAATTGAGAAACATAATTAGTGTTGGGTGGAGTAAAGGGATGGGCTGCTTGAATTGTGCTAGTTATGTTTAACTTCTATGTTGGTAGTTTAATTCCATAATAATAGCAGTACTAAGTAAATTCCACTTGAACTTAAGATATGAAGATATTGAAATTTAAGTTGTATTAAACATATTTTATAAACTCCTTTTTCTTGTTAGACTTTGTCCCCCCCCCCCCAACTTTGTAAATAAGGTTGTAATGATTTTGAACCTGGTGCACTCTTAAGATTCTAAATCAAATTAATGTTGTTATTAGGAATTGCTTAAATAAAAAAATGTGCTCTGACAAGTGTGGAGTATCGCAACATATATTCATTGATGACTAACGTTAACTTTATTGTATCAGTATTATTCTATGATTAATGGTACTAATAATGAGGACTTACTTTATATAGGCAACAGGTTACCCATGCAGTTATTACTATTCTGTAAGTCAAAGGTAATAAATAATATTAACAGATTAAGAATAACTGTCATGAAATAAAATTTTTAAATAATAATTTGTTAGTGAACAGATTCACTCCTTAGAAAATTGGTTTGTTTTAGAACTCTGTTAATCCACAACCTGTTAATCCGAATTTCGGATAATCCAAAACAAAATTTATAATATTGTACAAACAAAATAATACAAAATTTGTCATTTTACATTAAGATTCAATGTGTTTTTAAATAGATAAAAATCAAATATAGTGTATTTTCATCAATACAGTAATACAAAAATATAACAATTAACATTAAATATAAACGAAACATACCTCTTGCGAAATTAACAAATCAAATCATATGCATACAAAATTAGAATTTTCAGTACAGTAAGCACAAGAGTTTGTAATATTTAAGAAACACATTGGTTGTGTTTAGTTTTAAAGACGATGAGAGTGTAATTTGGGAATAATAATTCAACGAGTATTTGTTGATACGAGTATATAAAAATTCATCAAAATACTCTTACTATTCTTAATTATAGTACAGTTAATTTCTTTCTTGAATTTACTATGGAAATTATTTATAATTTATCGTTTTGCCTAACAATATGCAAAAATAAGCTATCTAAACACTACAGGATACTTAGTAAAATGTTTGAACAATGTTTATAGACAATCCAAACATCTAGTAATCGGAACAGGTTCATATCTCATTAAGTTCAAGTTAGGAGTTCTACTCTATTTAAAATGTGGTAATATTTGTGGTAAATAAATCTCTCCCCCAAAAATAAAATAATAAGATTAGAAGTGCATAATTTTAAATACAATAAAATTATATGTATAAACAATCACACCAGGGCATATGTGAGATGACACCAAGGAGGGGCCTCTGCCCCTCAAGATCTATGCAGGATCTAATAAAATTTAAGGAAATTTATGAATCTACAAATTGAATGAAAAAAATAAGAAATTATGTAGAAAGAACAAATACAAGAAAAGAAAAAGAAAGAATAGAATATAGCACAATAATATACTAATACAGTACATATAAAAATGACAATTTAATAGAGAAAGTGGTGCACACTATTATGGAATGAATGGTATTCAAAACTCCCAGACCTTGTTAGGCTTTGCCACCCCAATTAAAAAGCTGAATTTATGCCCAAGTATATTAAAACTAATACAACATTTCAAGAGTATATCAACTCCTGTTTTTAAGTGATGAACTTAGAACAAGCAAAATGTGAAAAACACAGCACAGATAGCCCCATGTTGAAATCTAAAACTATAATCTTAAAGAAAGGAACCCAGGTCTTAAGCTAAGCCTCAGCAATTAAAACTAATACTAAATACAAAGGAGATCAGAAAAAAAACCACATGCCATAGGACTACACATTATCGACAGAAAACAAATAACTGACTCATAAAGGGTGTGTTGTCAGAGAATATTGACCTAACTCTTTATTGGGGTGAACAACCCTTTTTTTCATGTTCAAGATTCATCACTTTATAACAGGAGTTGATATATACTGTAAACACATTGTACATTAGATGTTGATATACACAAATGATGACAAATGTCCAATAAAACTATATTAATAATATGAAGAATCCTTCATTATCAAATAACTTCGAAACCAAAAAATAACAGCATAGTGGATAATTTTTTATAATCTACAAATAAAGACTTCTAGTTTTATATTCTTCTAAAATTTTTAAAAACTCTCTTTTCCAAATAGTACATGGTGAAGTTTATTTTTGAATATGTACAATTAAAACATTCTTGCTATTTTTCCTGCATAAAGGTCAAAACACTGTAAGCTGTTTAATGGTTTGGCTAATAACTTTTGCCAAATAGACAAACACTCTCATGAAAGTAATCTCCTAAACGTTATTTTTTGTAATCAAATTTTAGTGAACTGTGATTATTATTATTAAAAGGAATGGATCAAACTGAATTATTTTGGTTTGTTTAAATAGGTTATATAATATTTGCAATTTTCAATTAGGCTGATGTTTTGTAATTAATTCATAGTGCCATTTAAATATTTCAACTTCAATGATTCAAGGTTGTTGCTATATCAATCAAATATGTTTTAAGATGATTTATATTTCACGTTATTGTATTCATTTGGTATGTAATAATACAGAAGAAATTTAATAATTTACTAAGTCTATAGGTTAACCTTTCCTTATAAGATTATGCATGGATTATGTTAGGAACTCCCAAAGCTTGTTTTGCTTCACCAAGCACAGTAACGTATTATCAAACAATAGAGAAAGAGGGCGTTTTGATCTTTATATTCTTCTCATTTTAAAATAGGCTATTTTTATTTCTACTGGTTATTTTACTAGAGTTCTGTTCCTTTTTTAAACTGAATTTGTTAAGTTAATATTCTACTAATTATTGAATCCTTTTATTCTACAGTTTTAAACATCGCCTACTTGCAGTGTGTTGAGGGACACTTAGAAGCGATATTAGTGATGTTTTATAACTTACATATTTTAATAGATAGGTCTCTTGTTTTTTGTGTGTAGTGGTATGATTTTAAAATGAATCAGATTTATTGTGTGACTGTGCAATTTAATCCAAGGCTTATGATGCACATAAAAAAGCACTTGGGGTCCTATATTACTAGAGGGAATCTATAAACCCTAGAACTGGCAGTCAATTTATCTGTGGTGGCTGTCTTTTTGCAGTCTGCAGATATAACTTTAAAATTCAGACGCAAGAAATTGTAACATTCCCTTATATTATTATGTATAATTTTATCAGGAAAGTATTGAGAATATAAATTAAATATTGAAAAATATATAAGTTGAGTTTTTGTACGAAATTTGAAAAACAAAATGTTTTTACTTTTGTCCTCTTTCTTGAAACATATATATATATATATATATATATATATATATATATATATATATATCTAATTTTTTTTCATACTCTTAAAAATCAAAGATATGCAAAATATGCATATTTTAGTTCTGAAAAAAATAGTTCTGAAATTTTTTTAATATTTAAAAAATGTGTATTTTTGTACAAAATATTTAACAACAAAAGAATTATTCAACATGTAGGGAATTAAATAACATAAGTGAAAAAATGTAATTAAAGCACGAGTCTTTTCAACAATTCAAAGAAATTTATCATTGAAGTATAATCCTATTATATTATTTATCATTTTATTCAGAAAATATATAAAACATTTCTATTATACAAAATTCTCATATAAACTATGTACACAATAAAACAACAAATAGCTAGGCAGAATTACTCTATTACCACTAACCAAAACCACACAACTTTACCCCCTTTCACTGCAACTGCACACAATCAATTGTGCTGCAGTCAAAGTTTATACATTGCGATGCAATACAAATTAGATGCAGTTCTATCAATATTAGTTATCCATTATTTAATCATCAATATAAACCATAAACTAGTGTTTATACACCAACATGATGTAAGCCTATATAAAACATAGTTTTCAATCATTTGTACAATATTAAGTTTATGTAATAACAATACAAATTTTACTTTTAAAAATAAATTAGAGGGGTTTAATTATATTTATTATTATTTTTTTAAATAACTAGTTGTTTCTAGTTGAAAATTTTAACAGTTTTGAATATTTTTTTCAACGTCACCTCCAAATCAAGCGAGGGCCATTATGTTGTTGTAGCTTCTGATGTTTGACAGATAATGCCGTAAAAGTGGTGTATCACTTGTAATTAGATTTTGTAAATCATGATAGGCCTGGGGATAATATAGTGGTCTAGGTTCATCTTAGCATACTGTTGGATTACTTCACAATTAAGTGGGCTTCAATTTCTGTCATTGCCATTTTCTCATAAACCAGTAAGTGTCTGGCAGTTTCCAGCCGATCTTCCTGCAGCCGGCATTTAGAATATCTAAGCACCAACGCAATTGTCACATGTTAACAATAAGCCATATAAACCGTTAACTTTTATGAGATGTAAGCAATAAATCGTAAATAAAGTAAGCTCTATATAGTATGTATAAGGAAGTCATTAACTTTCATGAGATAAAAAATTCAGACCCAATTGTCACACATTAACAATAAGCCATATAAACTGTTAACTTTTATGAGATCTAAGCAATAAATCGTAAATAAAGTAAGCTCTATATAGTAGGTATAGTGAAGTCGTTAACTTTCATGAGATAAAAAATTCAGACCCAATTGTGACACGTTAACAATAAGCCATATGAACCATTAACTTTTATAAGATGTAAGCAATAAATCGTAAATAAAGTAAGCTCTATATAGTATGTATCGTGAAGTCGTTAACTTTCATGAGATAAAAAATTCAGACCCACTTTTCACACATTAACAATAAGCCGTTAACTTTTATGAGATGTAAGCAATAAATCGTAAATAAAGTAAGCTTTATTATAGTATGTATCGTGAAGTTGTTAACTTTCACGAGATAAAAAATTCAGACCCAATTGTCACACATTAACAATAAGCTGTTAACTTGTATGAGATGTAAGCAATAAATCGTAAATAAAGTAAGCTCTATATAGTATGTATCGTGAAGTCGTTAACTTTCATGAGATAAAAAATTCAGACCCAATTGTCACACATTAACAATAAGCCATATGAACCATTAACTTTTATGAGATGTAAGCAATAAATCGTAAATAAAGTAAGCTCGTATAATCGTAAATATAGTATGTATAGTGAAGTAGTTAACTTTCATGAGATAAAAAATTCAGACCCAATTGTCACACATTAACAATAAGCCATATAAACTCTTTAGTTTTTCGAAATGTAAGCAATCAATCAAAACACAATGTGAAGCCCCACAAATAAAGTAATTACTATATAAATTAACCTAAAAATAATTTAAAATACCTGTTATAATCTCAAACAAAACAACAAAATAAAAAAATATTGGAGAATTTATAACAAAGGTTTTAAATTATTTTTGTTGTGAAACATGTATTCTACCCATAACAAGCGTGTTTTAAATGATAAATTTATTACAAAATAAGTATTTCCAAGGAAAATGAATAATGTTTGACAAATCTGCAGGTAACACTGTTTAATTTAACACTTCAATCATTAAAATCGGCTGCATAGTAAAGAAATACTAGACTGGGGCAAAAATTCCTCAGCAAATTAAATATAAGGTAAAATGAAGGCTAATTAAAAATTTATTAAGCAGTTTATCCTATTATGTAAAAAGAGCAGAATTTAGTATTCATTTTTGTTTTGCTTGATAAAAAATTTATGTGAAATGATTTAAATATAGGTTATTTTATTATTAATTGGTTTATTTAAAACAAATTTTATCTTAAAATAGTTTGGTAAAATACCATTTTAAAATCTATTCTACTTTATTATATATGGGCTTATATATATTTAATAGACTTGATTTGTAAGTATAGGCCAAGTTGTAAGTGAAACAAATCTTTTGACAAAAAAAAAGTTATATTTCATCACTAGGACCAAAAGTGAAGCTTTTCGAAACAAGCTCAAGTTTAATGGCTGAGGCGAAGCCTAGCTAAGAAAAAGAGCGGGGATCGAAAAGCTTCTTTTGATCCAAGTGATAAACTATATTTTTCGTTATACTGCAAACAATATAAAAAACAATTTCAAAAAAACTAAAATATTATAACCTATTTACCTTCAAATTGATGGTAACAGCTGTTTTATCGGTTATTTACAATCGAGAATATCGGTTGTTTTTATAGATGCTTTCAATCGTTAATTAATTCGTATAAACAAAGTAAAAGCTGATGTTTTTAGGTCCTAGGACTAAAAAGAACAAATTTATCATCTCAATGCATGAATTGAAAACAGCTGTTTTTGAAGCAGTATGACGAAAAATACATTTTCATTTTGAAATTGACAGGATCCAATCTTATATTTAGTTTATTCTGAAAACATCATTCTGACAAAGCTGAACAAGAACAAACACTAACAATTCTTAGAACAGATACATATTACTTTACCTTATATCAAATACATTTGCTATAAATTTTATTCATAGTTTCAAAGGAAAATGAAATTAATTTTAAGAAATATTGCAGGATTCTGAGGATGAGATTTCACATCTGGAATGGGAAACTGTGAGAGTACGTTTTATTAAAGCAGGCACTTTACAACGTCTAGTCGAAAGTTTAGCCACTGACGATGGAGAACTTGAGTCTACTTACATAAACATCTTTCTTGCCACTTACAGGACATTTGCGACACCTAAACAAGTCCTTAGTCTTCTTCTGGATAGGTTAGTATTTATATCTTCTAAGATAATTAAGTAATTAACTAGTCAGATTATTTCAATTGTGATGAGAAACAGATTAAAAAATATAAACCAACTAAAAGGACTTTCCCAATTTTAATGTATAGTTTTTAATCATATGTTCACTTATTATATGCAGCCTTATAACAGTGGTATCGCTAGGTCCAATTGTTCCCCCTCCTGTGATACATGAACCCCCAATTAAATATTGAAGGGGGCCATAAAATAGTTTTATTATACATAGTTTTAAAACTTGTGTTATTCAACTGAAAGGTACATTTATCCAATAATATTTCAAGTGAAAAATATACGACCTAGACTGGGAATCGAACCCAGGACCTTTGGCTTTACGCGCCAATGCTCTACCAACTGAGCTATCCTAGTCGCTTCCCAGCACAGGGCGTAGACTTCTCACTTGACTTTAATTGCTGCAATTTTGAGTTTCCAAATTAATTACCTCTCATATGCGACATTGAAATAAATTTTTACTCATTTTTCAGCCCTTACGCATGATCTGGGTTCGATTCCCAGTCTAGGTCATATATTTTTCACTTGAAATATTATTGTATATTCAATACTTGCTAGTGAAAACGTATAAGCGGAAAAATCAAATAATTAAAAAATCACTACATTTATTGTTGAAAAGCTTAACTTCAAGTAATATTTTTATCATCATTATTGATTTATTCCACCCAACAGTGGAGAACTTATTTAGAGAATCAATATTTTGAACTAATTACAGAGACATTGATAGATGAGTTTCCAAGAGTTAACTTCTCGTTTCTCAAAAATGCGCTCTTCACATCCTTGTTTATCTGGTTTGGCCATTGTCTAGTTAGTTTAGTACTCTGCAGTTTCTCTTCTAAATGCCATAAATAGTAAGATATAAAATATTTCAATAGTGCAAAAAATAGTGTAATATACTAAGAAATATATAATCAATATCAAATTATTAAAAAAAAAAAAAGTTTAGTTAGCTAATGAAGGATTTAAAAATTTGTTTTTCTCATTTATTATTTCTCAAGAGCCAAGGTAGCTTTGTACTGTCAGATGTGCAGATAAAGGTTCTTATACCAAACTAAAAAAAAAATAGTAAAAAAATTTACTTGTTAGGTGCAACAGTTCGAGTTGGAATTTTTTCAAGAAAGAACATGTAAAAAGTAATTGGCATAAATAAAGGACAATTGTAATTGCCCAAAAATGCATATTAGTAGACATACACAATTTATATTGTTAAATGTACTTGAAACCTAAATCACTAGATACGTACATGATTATTGAAAGCAAGGCACCTGCTATTTGGATACACTCGGTTAAGAATGCCTACAGATTCATAAGAATGACTTTTTGAAATATGAATTCAAAATTTTTTTTTACATGTGAAAAATCTCTCAATCATCCATCGACTTTTATATGAAAAAAAGAAAAGAACAAAATAAAGACCCATAGCCCTTGACTAGTTAATAGTACCAGAGACAGAAGAGAACAAGAGTTGGTCAAGAGATACATGATAGTAAATAGAAAGAAATGGTCCATACTCACAATAAAACCTAGTAAGCCCCTGAGGATTTCTTCAGTAGAATGTATAGATTTGTTACACTCAAATAATTTATTCAAACCATCAATAAGATGAAATAGATGAAGATGTTGAAATAAGAGCAATCAATTTTTGTTACCGTCTAGGCTGCCTACTCTTATTGTTTTCTACGCCTACTGTAACATTCTTATTAACATGTGGGTATGTCACAGCCCATCTGATCTTTCCCACCGACTTATACTTCAAATCTCATACCAATTAACAATAATAAAAAAAAAAATTAAAAAATGGTGGATTTTGTTTTTATAATTAACATTTCTTCATTTTCAAATTCATCTCTTTTTAATTTTTATATCTTGAATTCTTTTGAAAATTTTAATTGATTAGCTTGAATATTTAATTTAGTTTAAATGATTGCCATAAATTTTGGATTAGACTACCTTTTATTCTATAATAGCTGCATTACACAAACACCAATATATAATAATAAATTGAATTAATTAATCAAAACTTGAACCTAATCTTAGTTCTGTACCTAAATCATGCTAGGAGATAGTACGATGTCCGGGCAATTAGACATTTCACGAAATACTTGTTCACAATAAATTAAACTAGAATCTCTTTGTTTTTGTAAAATTATTTTAATATATAAGTAAAACCACACTTTTTCACTCATCAATCACATAATAGACTACAAATTAAACTCATTAAAGGCCTTCCAGTTGGGGTTATTATCGATGGACAACTGTTTTATAACTGTTACATTGTCCATGAGCTTAAACTGTCAACTGCATTAATATTTCTAAATTAGAGTTGACTCTCTTGTAGACAATAAATATTGTTCTGGGGTCTGTATTTGACAGGATTTATGTATTTCAGCAGCTTTTATATTGTTCGGAATAAATAGGTTGTGCTGCCTTTAAAAGCTTAGTATTTGTATGTGCTTATATTATTAACTCTACTGTAATAGATTTCCTTGATTTGACTATCATGATAAATTAAAAAAATATATATGTCAGAAAATAGTGCAGTAAAATTTTGAATATCTGTCAGGGATTGGAACCGTGAATAGACTGCTAATAGAATAGTTACTTCTATAAACTTCCGAATACATATTTTGTTCATTTGAATATTGTTAGGCCTCTACACTTTGTGCTGCTTTTTTCCCTTTTGTTGTAGTATTTATTGTTACAATAAGAGTGCTCAATAAAACAAATATTAATTTAGGGAATAGTACAATAATATTAATCTATACTATTATATAAAAATCGAATGGTATGTGTGTTTGCGCGCGCGCTCGCGGTGCGTGCGTGCGTGCGTGTGTGTGTGTGTGTTACTCAATCACGTAAAAACTACAGGACCCATTGAGCTGAAATTGTACATGGACATTCTTAGTGTCCCTGGTTAACACATAGGCCTATTTTTATTTAGAAATTCCATCAGGGCACCGCCCCATAGGCCTTGAAAACTCCCTTAACACTCAACCCCATACGGGAAATATAGTCAACCCCATACGAAGGACGGGTACTCTGCCAGTTAAAGATAAATATAATAAAAATGACAAAGTGGTTTTACATTATCAATGGTTTATTTATTTATTTTTGTATTATGATAGTATAACCGTCATCCGAACTAAAATCATTGTGATTGTAAAATCCATATGTACAATTAAAATAGTTTAAATTCCGTTTAAAATAAACTATTAAACTATTAAAATAATAGTAAAACATTTCACCATTGACAAAAATAATGCTTTATTTAATTAAACTAGTTTTCTAGTTACATGAAGTTCGAGTTTGATTCTTTCAGTACACTATAATATCTATACTTAGTCCTAAAGCTATTACTTTTTTTTTTTTTTTTTTTAAAGTGATGTGACGGCAAACATAATCAGACATCAATGAATTAATTTAGTGAAATACATACTATTATTTGACTGTTATACAAAGTACAGATTATTTAATTTTGTATTTTGTACTCCAAGAGTTGTCACAATATTTTAAAGTAAAACTTAGTTATTGCATCTTTTTTATTTACAATAAATAACTGTAAATTTTTAATTTAAAAAATAATTCTGTTAGTGTAGAGTAGTGCTAATTTTAATTTTTAAAATACAGGAATCATCATCCACATATCTATTCATAAATGCAGTTATTTTGGACTAAAAGTTATATTTATAATATAAATAGGTAAATTACCTTCTTTATTTTGAGTCGAAAATTCTATGTATATCCCACTGGATTACCAGTTCGACGATTAAAACCAATATCTTAAGATATAAATTGTTCAAATTTTCTTTTCCCTGTGGAACATGTTATTAAAATTGCAGTTAAATATTATGTGAAATCTTATACAAGTAAGATGTGATGGAAAGCTTACTATGACAATTAAAAACACTTATAAACACAAATGTCATGTAACAAAAAAATGTTCAAAGATTTCTAATTTGTAGAGAGGATGCTCAAAACTACAGTCTTACAATATCTTTTATAAGTTTTAAAAAGAATGTTTAGTTATCATAAACTAGTCTATATTAAATGTTGAGCTTGACTTATGAGAAAAATTATACAGGATAACAAACAAACAGAACACAATTCTCACAAAAAATACGCCTAAGTATCAGACGCGTTTCAACGACAAGGTCGTCCTCTTCAGTGATACACGAGCTACACCAATCAAACTATAACTGAATCTAACGTTGCGCCGAACCCCATATTTATACAAACAACGTTAGATTCAGTTATAGTTTGATTGGTGTAGCTCGTGTATCCTGAAGAGGACGAACTTGTCGTTGAAACACGTCTGATACTTAAAGCGTATTTTTTGTGAGAATTGTGTTCTGTTTGTTTGTTATCCTGTATGAACTAGTCTACTTATGGTCACAATATGATGTTTGACAAAATTATATTTCTTTTCAATCAATGTAGCATATTTTAAGTTCCAAGTCACTTAAATTAAATATTAAATTACCTTAAGGTCCGTCTTGTGACTTCATTTTGGTTACTTCTTACTAGTTTCGAGGTCGTAACCGTATCATCATATAGTATCTTCGTTCACTTTGAAGAACTCGTCATATATTAAAAACACATTCAACACAAAAACATACACTGATACAAAAACACATCAATATGAGCTCGTCTGGCACTGTTGTGTGCTCTGGCACATCTATCGGAGTACTGCTGGTTAAAGTTATTAATCTTGCTGATAACGACTTATGTTAAGTTTTTGGTAGATGTTTTAAGGCTGTATCGCATAAATGATGTGATTTAAAGGAAAGTTTATCGTTCAAGATGTTATTTGGATCATTTATGAACGTTCTATAAATCTCAAATTCTTCCTTCGCGTTCAATAATCTGCCTTTAGTGCAAACGTGTATTGCCTCTACAGACGGACTTTAAGGTAATTTAATATTTTAATCAATGTAGGTCTAGTTAAATGTTCCTTAAAACTTGTAGCAAAGAAACATTGACTTGGGTTGATATAAAATTTAGGGCATGTAATTTTGTTATACATCTGAAATGTTCATTTTATTATTTTCATTATTATTTTTTGATTTCAAGAAATTATTAATTTGGCTTTGCATGACCAATTTAATGGCCTGGAAATTGTTTATTAAGGAATACCCGGATTTCTGTGGGAAGGTCGAGTGAAGCCCATCTTGCTGTTAATAAGGGAGTCTATTTTGAACATCTTCGTCTAATTATGGAATGAACAAATTTTTGACCACATTTAGATATATAATATCATTATGGTTTTCTCTATGAAAAAGAACAACCGGCTATACAGTTTAAATTTGCTGAGAGCACAACATACTCCAAAGATTGATTTGGATTTTCACAAATGACTTACATGTTGATATAAATTTGTAATCACACTGAATCTAAATGGATCTTAACTATATTTAATTAGTTATTTTTTGACAAACAAATAGTTTTGACTGTTACAAATAAACATCCTTATATTATATCAATGATGACTACTAATTTTTTCATTTACCTTACAGTTATGAATCATATATGAGTTTAATTTATTAATAGTTTAAATGTTACTAACAAGCAATAATAATAATTTTATGTTATTTTATTAAATATTTCAAATTCTAAGCAAAAATGATTTTAGGTATTATAGTAAAAACATTGAACAAATGGAAATTAAATGAAAGCTTATTTGAACAAATAATAGTAAAGTTACAAAAACCGATCAAGATGTCATCGGTTAATCACAATGATTTGGTACTCAATTGATGAAGTGAGGGAATGCCAAAATCGCTCCAGGGCGCTAATAACTTAGTTTACCAATAATTTTGATTGAATTAATTTTTTAATGTGATGTGTAATGACCCAAGCCAACATGTATATAATGGAAAATAACTCTATACAAAATTTGGATTTTACTAATGAATCTTTCTAACATTATTGAGTTATTTACCCATAATCTGCTATTTTAATTTTTTTTTTCAGATTGTTATATTGGTTTTGAACTATATTCTGCATTTTTACCAATTTTTGTAAAAATAGCTTGAATCAATTTAGACGTATTCATCTCTAAACTGGAGTCCATGGTTCAGTTTCATTTTTGACATATTGCTCCCAAATATGGAGTGACCAATAGTTTCTGTTTGCATAGGTTTTAGTTTTTTATGTGAATTATAAAAATTTACAGTGTACGCTTATTATTCATTAGGCCTATTATTAAAACTTGTGTGTGCTTTACAAATTAATTACAAATACTGTTTTGACGCCCTCCTGTAAAATCTAGTCTAAATTTGTAATTATATTAAAATAGTCTTTATTTGTAGACATAATGAATATAATGTTTAATTTTGTTGAAGGTCAAGGATTATTCTATATAAAAAATAAAACACAATGATATGTATTTAAACCTCGTAAACTTCATAACCTTAATCTACATGGTCATTATAGCATTGGTTGTCATGGTTATCTCTTCCATGGTAGTTTACATTTGATAATAACCGTGTAAGGTTAGTCTAGGTTTACATTGTTTTAGTGGGTTATAAACAAATATTTTCCCAACACTTTGACTTGAAAGTACATTACCTAATATTTCAAAGGTATATTACATGTAGATTATCTCAATTGATATATAATGTAGCACCTATGACTATTGTGAACTTATCTTTATAACTTCTGAAATAATTTTACAAAATTGTGAATATATTAATTTTCTCTATTATCTGGCATAATAAATAGTTTTATAGAATTCATGTTTTACTACCAGGAAAAGTTTTTGATGAAACTGTTCATGTACAACATGGATATTAAAATTAAAAAAAAACTTATTCTTATACATTGTTCAGTATTTTTTGCAATACCTAAAATTCTTAACAATTGGTAGATTGCTTTATCCAAAATACGTAACAAAAACACAAACAAATATATAGATGAAATGTCGAATGAACGAGTTAAAATAGGATCTTGCTTCACTCAGTAAATAAGAACAGATTGCCTAGAGTATGATGTGTTTAAAATGTCAAATTATTGAGTTAAAATATTATCTCGCTTCACTCACTCAATAAGAGCAGATTGCCTAGAGTATGATGAGTTTAAAATGTCGAATGGTTGATCGTGCTTCACTCAGTCAATAAGAGCATGTAAACATGTAAAATTGTTTGACTATGTTTCATGCTCTAAGGAATCGAAAAAAAAAATTTTGTTGACAGTTACAAATCAAAATAGTGGCTGCAAAAAATAAGTAATAGAGTCTTTTCATTTTTTATGGGTAACATTTGTATATTCATATAGAATCTTATTGACATTTTGAGAACAGTACAAATAAAATAAAAATGCCGGTCACTGTTTTTCATTCATATCTCTTGGATGCATAAATTTAAAACACATTGAATAGTTTTAATTGTGCATTTATTGGGTTCAACTGAACTCTCCATGAGGTGATGATGATAACTGCAATAGTTTCTCTTTTAACAACAAAAAGACACATGCACACTCTACGATGAATTATTATGAAGTTATTTTTGAAACTGTAATTAGGACTATAATCTACAAAAGAATAATAAATTTTACACATTTACAAGGTCCTTTTAAGATCCATGGTTGGCTCCAAGCAAATAACTAGACACTATAACTTCCACTATAGCCATGAAGTTAGAAGCATATTCTGTTGCTGTGAGGTTGCTTCGATTGAGAAATATAATTGCGGTTATAGCCTTATTTCCTCTCTATGTTAAAAAAATGGTTTCCAGATTTCATTAGTATAACAGGTATAAAATGTAGACATTAAAGAAGTCGACACCATATATTTGTGTTAACGTTTTCATAACTATACATTTATGACTATCTTTTATTAGATTATTTTTAGATTATCTTGTATTTTCTGGTACCACTGTAAATTATTTAAAGGTTGAAGAATATCTTTTATCTTGGTATATTATTGAAAATAAATTGATAATCCATAGATATCGATAGTATTGGTACTATATATTTGGAATTTGATTGGTAATAATTGAAGCATCTTTAAATTTTATTGATTCGAATTAAATTTGATAAGTTTATGGTTGTGGTGAAAAGTAAAAGTTAACATAATGTTTAAACTTGGGTCTGTTTAATAGTAAAAATGAGACTTCCAACTAGAAGTTCCTCCAATAACAATTAAATATACTTGACAAGTAATTGACACTCATTACTTCATTGTATCAATTAACCAAAAAATTCGGTTTTAGAGGTCATCTTGGATTGTAGTATTATCCCAGTTTCTTTCCATTACCTTTAATTCTTCCATAAACTAATTGGACCAATATCAAATAAAAATATATTCAGATTATTCCTTGTAAGAAATTACTACAAACATTGTCTTGGACAATTATTTGAGAGTTATTCTATTTACCTCTACATAAAATTTCTTACAATATTTTGTAAAGAGAAATTTTATAGATATTTCATTTTATTAACAAAAATAAATAGTGCAAAAAGTTGTATAAACTTTGTCATTTGTTCATCTCCTACACAAAATAAATTGTTTTCCCCCTCCCCTTGTTGTTTAAAAGCAGAAAACGTCTCAGTCATCATCACCTTACAAGAAAAATCATAAAATAAAGACTCCTAGCTCTCGATTACTCTAATAGCACCAGGGTCAGGAATGAACACGAATTGTTCAATAGAGACCTAGAGATGTAGAGATTAATTAGTAGGTTAATATTCGGATTCTTTGCAAGAGCTTCATATTTATTTTTTAAATATTGTTTTTATATACAGAATGTGACTATGCATGCAATGAGTTAATGTGTGATGGAGAGAGAGAAAGCTATGAGTAAAAAGTTAATTGCAGAATGGGTGTTTTGAATTGAATGTAGGATCTTGTTTTGTTTTCAAATGTATTTGTTTTATTGAATATACGAGTGTTGGCCTATATACAAAGTTTCATTGAAATTATTTCAGATATTAAAAAAAAAACAGCAGGAGAAACACCAGCTCTATTTTAAAATTTAAAGCAGTTGTTAAAAATCAAACCTAAAATGAAAATGAAATTTAATCTGTTTTCAAAAACTTTCTCAAAGAAGTTGTTATCTGATCAACAAAATAAGAAATTTCTTTGCTTAGTAATTTTTGATGTTTTCATTTATACAAATTTAAACCTTTAGAGTTGAATAACTTCAACAAGTATCAAATATATATTATTTAGATAAGAGATACATAGTATTGTTACTTATGATTTTTCTATAATTTGATATTACTTTCATGTAACTTTTGTATATGCATCAATGTTTTTGAGTAAAATATGAACATTAGTCGAATCATTGACACTTCCAATGAGGTCCACTCTTCACAGAATAATCACTAGTAAATAACTTTTGAATAACTAGTGTATTACTCACATACAAAAATGTTGTAAAAAAAAAATATATATATATATATATATATATATATATATATAGATATATATATATATATATCTAAGAGGGAACTTTTTAAAATATTTGATTGTTTCCATAAAAAAGTGCAATCATTGGAACTCTGCATAAACGATAATTTTTTAAATTGCATAAGAAACAAAAATACCATATATGTTAATTCTCACTAAAATTGTAAACTGCTGTTTCAAGCAGGACAAATGACATTTAGGAGGGAGTGATTATGTTATTGTTATCTTCTACAGATAATTGGTCAACATTTGTACCAACAACGTAATTGTACAATTATCGTTAAATTGCACAAGAAAATCCAAAACACATTCTTAGTAAAATACTTGTGTACTAACTTGGAATGTAATTGCTCCTAAACTATTGCTCCAAAATTTAAAAATGGGACATCAATTATAGGAGATTTTAATTAGTTTTAAATTATGCAGTGTTTAACCCAGTTACTATTTAAAGATTTTAAATGTTGAATATTTCATCACCGCTTTATAGGTTGAGGTGGTGGTGTTTAAACTAAGAAATACAATTGTTCCTATTTTGAAAATAAAATATTTTGGTCCATGTAATTTTTGGAAAATTGAAATTATTTGTAAGAAAACACAGGTGTTTTGTTTTCACAGAGCAATCCACTAACAAGGAGCGAGCAATTTTCAAGAGTAATTAAAAAAACTAAATTTTTGTAAATATGATTTAATATTTTAATATTTTTGTTAAATATGTTTTTCTAAAATTATATAGCATATTTATCATATTTGATTTTTGTTTTTGTGATATAGTGTACAATCGAACAGTGCTCATTATAAAAATTTGCAATATTTCCTGGTTTCGTTCATATTTAGTAAAGTTATTTTACATGTACTAAGGTGAAAATAACTACAGTAGTTTATATGAAATGTTGAAGGGAAGATTGTGGTTTAATTGTATTTGATTTATATTTAATTCAAACTTGACCTCTTGTAAATTTTAGTTTGTACAGAGAGGATTTTCATGTATAAAACTGGTGTAATGTAAGCTAAATAACATCTGAGACTTTTAAAATGTTTACATTGAAGATGTTTAGTTCATTTTAAGACTATTTTTTTTTTTTAAATCTGTGCATTTAGGCTGTATGGTGCAAATAAAAATTGACATATTTTGTATACATATATTTTATATTAAACTTTATTTCAGGTATGAACAGTTGGCCAATAATGAGTTAGATCTTCCAGAAATGGTGACTGATCAACATAGGAAGTAAGTATAACTTAAAATTGTTGGACAAAAAAATTTAAAGAAGAAGAAACAGAAATAAGAATGACGTAATATTAATTATTAAGTTAAGTTAAAGAGAGAAGGATTTTCAAGTTTAAAATGTATAAATTTTATAAAAATTTAAAACAATCTCTTTGTCTTTCTATTTGTCAGCTTATAACTTAATAACCGCTAATCCAATTTGCATACGCTTTTATTTTTTATGTAGGTATGATATCAGGTCAGGTTAGTCTTTGTTTGATTCCTATTGATAAATTGGTTTCTAAGTTATAACCAAAACCAGAATATTCAACATGTTTTGTAAAATGGTTCCTAAAATTTTTTAAACCAGAATTTTCAACATGTTTTATGAAATATTAAACAACAAAATATATATTGTCAGTATACAAGTTGGTATATGATTTGAATGCTAATTGAAACTGAAAATTTTTGTTAAAGATTCCCTTAGTAGTTTCTGACATAATTATTTTTTGCTTTTCAAAAGTATGAATTACATAATTTTGTGACATATTTTGCACTTTTTCTTAATATTTTCTGCTACACCTTATATGTGTCAGTAGCAGAGTTCGTATATGATTTAAACCCAATTAGAACTTCAAAGTTTTTTTTTTTTTTAATTTGTGTGCAGTTCCCAAGTTTTAGCAGTTCCCAAGTTTTACTAGCAATTAAGAGGAAATCCATTATCTCCAGTATATTTTTGTTGTTTCAGTGACAATGTACGTTTTATCAATAAGAAAGCTGGTAATTATTTTAATGGTTTATTATTGTCATTTTACAGTATTTAACTATTTGTTTTGTAAACAACGCACATAGTTTATTATATTTGATATTTTTGTAGCATGGGAAATAAAATTTTCAGTACTTCTCTGCTCGCCACAAAAATTCAATATCAGTCTGTTGTTTTACAACTCGAGAAATGCTTATCTGATTTGTACTCGATTTTCTTTCCAATATAGATACGTTACCTGATCAGGTTTTAATCTGTGTTTAGTTAAAATTGGTTCAAACAATATATATAGTTTATCAATTATTATCATTATTTTTTTAATTGAAAGAATTAAAATTGCTTCAGAGGTTTCAAAATTGCAAAAGGTTTTAGTGTCCTCAGTTTAAGCTGTAGGCCTATCCCTCTATGGATGATGACTATGTCATTGAAATGTACAACGGTAATGTAATAAATATAACTGGGTTATTAATATAGTCTTAGTTTTTATGGTTTTGGGATTTTTTGTTTCTCTTATCGTCAATATTACCCAGTTTTCCTTGATATTTGACCTTTATAGAGGATTATCTATTTTGTACATAGGTTAGAAAGGTAAAGGTTAAAGGCCTTCGTAAATGACATGCTTCTAGATATTATTTTATATGTTGAAATGATATTACCCCAACATCCAAGTGGGTGAAACAACAGCTATTTAATATTTAACATTAGTAGGCCTTCATAATTAAAACAAAATATTATATTTGAATTTATTACTTCTGTTTTCTGATTTTTATTTTTTTTTTTAATTTTGTTTGACAAAATAATCAACCTTGCTAGTAATTTATTTCAATAAAACAATTGCTATTACTGTAGTTTAATATTGATATTTTTGTAATTACCATTATGTGGATAATTTAATTTTTAAAAACTATCACAAATAAAACAATATATCTAGACAACAAAATAATTGTCTTTTATAAATGATTAAAAAAAAGAAAATGTATATTTTAAAGTAATCCTATTGGAAAGTATTAAATAAACATTTTTAACTAAACCCAGTTGTTGCAAAAGAGTGCGGGTAGTAATTTAAAAAACTTTGACCTAGTCAAAACATTTTATCGGATGTGAATGAAATTAAAACAGAAACTAGAAGTTAGTTCAGACTATCCTGTGGGAGTTAATGTCAGTTGTGAAAACCAACTGTTCAAACTCAATCAATGGAAATGTTAACAACAGGTAATAGCCAATCAGTTTGGTGTTAATAGTTATGTACTGGAGTTGGATGAGCTCATTCCATCTAGCGTGGGAATATTTCTTATTGCCTATCACAGCCATAAATTTCTCAACAAAGTTTTAGTTTGACTGAATGTTGTAATTGTGTCATTGTTTAGTCTGACATTAGTGAAATGCTCAAAATCCAAATAAGTGCACAGATTTTAATTAAATTTGATATGCAGGTATATTAGATATATTTTGGGAAGACTTTTAATTTTTTGATTTGGGAGTGTACCTACCATAAAATAAAAATACAAAATTATGATTTTATCCAAATCAATGCTAATGATTTTGATCAAATTTAACTAAAATGTAGCCCCTAAATACTTCAAAAACATCTGTTTGTGAATTGTTCGTATTTTTTTAAAAAATTTTCCAAGGAGCTGTTATACAAGATTGGTTCTACCAATTATAATTAAATTTTTTATGTAGAAGATTGACTCAAATCGGCGTGAAAAATTGGAAATAACGTAAAATGAATAATTTCCAGAAAATTAATCTTTCTTTATCATTTTGACCTTGATTTCATCTTAAAAAGTTTGTGTTTAAGACGAATTTGTAATACAAATGAAGAAAGTTTGGACCTTATTGTTTAAAATAATCTACAAATATAAGACAGTGTTCGTGGTTAATATTGTCTTTTTACTGACACTAACAATATTAGTGATTAACAGTTTGGTGTAGGTAGTGTTTCGATATTGAATTGGTGTATGAGAAAGTTTGTGGAATGTTTTTGCAAAGTTTATTTTGTCAAACTTTTATCATATTTGTTTTTTAAATATATACATTTGTGTTAGGAAAACTATCACAAATTTGAAGTAGTACTCTTTAGCTTATTTTGTCAAAATGCATAAAATTCAGTATGAAGTTATCACAAATTTGGTTTAAATATCTTGCATATTAATTAAATAATGATCACATTAAATAGTTAATGGAAAAATATTTTGAAGTAAATTTCTACAACTTTTCATTGATAAAAACTGGCATGATAAATGCATATTACTTGTAATTGTAGTTATTTAAGTGAAAATGAACAAAATGTAGCTTAGATGAACAATGAGCACTGTGGTGAATTTTACAATTGTCAACATTAAGTCCCTTATCACAAGTGTTTACAAAATGTAGCTTAGTATTTTTTTAAAAAACTATACATCCACGTTTTCATAACAGTTACACACTCGCTATTTTAATTAAATGGTTTTACTTTTGTATTATAAGTTTTAATTTATTGTTTTGTTATAGAACGCTAGTCCTTGCGCTACATGTTTGGCTGGATTCCTACCCTGAAGACTTCAGAGATCCTCCGTTACATGCTACACTTCATCAATTACTTTACTTTACCCAAACACATTTACCCGAGTCAGAGCTACAACTGAAAGTTCGACATCGATTAGAAAGGTTTACAAGAGATGATCAGATGCTGGGTTAGTCAATATTAAAAAAAAAAACCTTTTATTTTAGAATTGTCCGCTTCTTAATACAAGTTAATTTTATGTATATATTGATTATGACTGTAGTAAAGGCGTTTCAACATTGTTGACTTTGTGGAGCGATTATATATTATATTCTAAATTGTCTTAAATAGAGCGAATTTTTTTCTTTTGAATCTCTCAGAATCCAGAAGTAGTAACTAAATTTAATTGTATTCAGTGCTGATAATGTTTGGACAGTGTAATAAATTTGTTTCACTTTAACATTCCATTTACACATGAATTCTAAAATTTTATATATTTTATTTAGTCACCCTTTTACTCTTTCACATATACATGTTGTAGAGGAAGTTATGTATTGTTTTTCAATGTGTCACTGTTCATTTTCTCACTCTTAACCATTTTTATCAATTTTTGATAAAATTGAGGTTTATTTTGTTGCCTGTAAGGACCTAAGCAAAACCTATTGGTCGCCATTTCTTAAAATATGTCTATTCAGTAAAAAAAAATTGTCGATTGAGTTATGAGTCAATGCTCAAGAAGCTTAAGCTTTAATATATCAATAGATTTCAAAATATTGTACAAGGAATTCACAAAGTCTTGGTAAGTACCCTTGTATATATACCAGTTTATTTCTTACAAGAACTGGGGAAAAATTCAGTATTAAGAAACTTTAGTATAGAGACATTTTGTGGGGGGGGGGGAGTGATGGTGATATTATTTTGGATGTGTAAGACATTTAGTCCAATATTTGTACAGTTTAGTTTTTAATGTTCTTGTAGGTTTTTTTTTTCCTTTTTTTATTTTTTATATCTTATGTGTGTGTGATGAAATTTTATTTCATTTAACACTCTTAAGGAAACATCGGTCTGACGAGCACCCAGGGAATTTTTGTTTTATTGTAGTGGCAGAACTATTTCGGCCCGGCGGTTGACAAAAGCAGTACCTTCCCCCTACCCCCTCCTGAACCGGTTCACCTTGATTTTGGTTTCTCTCTGTGACCCACACAGTCGTGACGTATTGTTTTTTCAAAGTCTAGCGGTCTGTGAGACGGGCTGTTTCCCTGTGTGTTCTTGATAAGTGTTAAACAAATGATTTTTTTTAATAGTTTTATATCACCTAGCTATTATTCATATATATATACATATATATATATATATATATATATATAATATGTTATATATGTTATATTTTTTCTCGTCAATAATACACCTTAAGTAATTTTCTATATCAAACGTGTGGACTATTAATTTCATTAACATTTCTGACTTCACTATCCATAAATATTGTTCAATTATACAAAAATATGTGTTATATAATAAAAATAAACAGTTAAATAGATAAAATTGTTTTATTTTGCCATTTTTTTATGAACCAATACATTTCATCATAGTAGACAATTGAAAACTGTGATAAAATTACATAGAGGTCCCAGAGACCGGGCGTTTCCTTTAGCGTCACAGATTTCATGTTTCCCTAAGAGTGTTAAAGTAAACATATTACATCTTGTTCAGTTTTATGTGAAATTGTAATTTTACTTTGTGTGTGATCTAATATATACATGTGGTGATTATGAATGAAAAAGTTAGTGAAAATAACTTCTAGTCTGTGAAAACTAGTTTGGTTTAAAATATTGTATTTAAAAATTATATTTTAATTTTTTAGGAAATTAAGTTTAGAATAATGTTATGTAACAGGCATGCAAAGATAAACCATTAAAGTAAAAAGTGTATGCAACTCTGATCAATTGTATCAAAGTGAGGACCTTGAACTCTGCAAATACTTTATCCTAAAAACATTTAGGAGGAAATTAACATGTTAAATGCTGCAAGCAATATCCTGTTTCTCCCCTTGAATGGCAATTTGATTTAGTAATGTTATCTGTGCATTTATGCATGCTTCATATATTATTACAAGTCACATTTTAATATGAATTCTGTCTAAAATTTTGGTCCGATTTTTACAGTGTAAAAATAAACCCAAACAATTGCTCGAGACAAAATAAAGAAACTTTACATTGTTCAAATATTTATAAATAGTTTTACTTGATTTCTGTAATATTATTTGTTAAAACTTTATATTATTGAATTGTTTTTAAAGTTATTATGTTGAAGTAAATGGGGGGGGGGGAACACCTCAGTTGGATGTAAAAAGTTTAAATACACGATATATTGGTCTACATGACAACATTTATTTAAGCTGATAAATGTATACTGAATGGACCCTACATTACCAAGAATTGAAATAATATGTACGAATGTCCCTAGATTGTGTCAATTATCCTTCAGAATAGAAATACAGTTCAACCTGTCTTATTCGGATCCTCCCATATCCGGACGTTATTTGTAAGAATGATAGTGTGCTTAAGGAATGGAGAAGTTGTTTGCATGCCTAGTCTTTGTCGACTGCTATCCGGACATTATTTGTGAGCGAGATAATATGCTAGATGAAAGGAATGGACAAACAAGTAAAAGTTTAAAGTGGAACGGTGTTTGTGCATCTAGTCTTTGTTGGCTGCTGTCTGCTTGTCACTTGCAACCCACAGTCTGTATTTGCATTTTAAAGTGACAATGAGTTTCTAAACTGTATGTCAGAAGTGTTTGCTGTTGTTATCGTTATAGTTAACCGTTGTTATCGTTATCATTAACCGTTGTTACTGTATTTTATCTTTTAACCGCATTTTTTGTAAGGAATTTTACTTTTTCTGATTTAAAGAGCACAGTGTATTAATATATATGTATATATTTTAATTTTTATTAAAATTTTGTATTAAAAAAATTAAAATTTGGCCTAAATTACATTATAGTTTTTTAAATTATTATTTATTATAATTTTTTTTTACAAATGCTAAACCAATAGAAACTAAGAACCATACAACAACAAATAGGTTCATTATTTCTGGCCCTCTAGCTATTTATGACCATATCAGGATCGGCCGGTCGCCATATTAGTCCGGATGTGACAGTTTGTACTGTAGTTAGTTGCATTACTGCTAAATATGATTTCCCAGCATGATTGTATTGAAGTATTATATCCAGTAATAGTTACTGCATTCTTTTTCTTCTTCATTTGAGCAGTCTATCCCTTTCTCAAGGGCTCATTGCACTGTTAAATAGCAATAGATGGTTTGATATTCCTACACATCTCTGGAAAGATTCTTAAGTCACATAAACTTCAAAATCTTCCTGACAAAGGTGTCTTGAAAGATTGTGTCTATTTCCTTATTAAAGATCTAAAAGGTTATTTGCATTTGAAGATTAAGTGCCATGCGGTTTCCTCTTGCGGGCCACATTTCATGGACAGGAACTCTCCGTTGAATATGGATATCCCATGGATATGTTTTCACAGGTGGCAGTGTTCGGTAACGAATCTTATCACTGACCTCATATTAACTCTTATCTAATGAGAACAATCAGGTTCAATTTTGTTAGAAGGGACACAAAGTGAGATTTTGCATATCTTTAAACCTGAGCTATTCCTCCACATCTTCTCGTACCTGACATGCATATCCAGTCTCTTGTATATCCTACAGAACGGATCAGGCCTTTTCCTGCTGACACTTTGTTACTCAGAACATCTGCACATTTTACTTTCAGCATTTTTGAGCCCCTCCATCCCCAATAATCATATGATTTTAAAACAATTCTAGACTGACTTGACTCGAAATTGTTTAGAATTGAGGGCTTTCAAATCTGTGGGACTGTATTATCCTTATTGTTCTATCCAAATCTCAAGAGAAACATATACGGTCTATTAATGCCTTAACATCTGACTGAATCACTGTAAGGTACATTCCCATCTGCAGGACATCTTCTGCTGAAGTCTGCCTCTCCAGATTCCAGCTCATATATGTATTCCATATTTTTTTAGAGCCGTTTTGAATCACTCCAACTCATGCATGTAGCTTCCTTGTGTCTTGCTATTTGGGGTCAAGTATTAGGCAGTGTAATGGTGTTGAAAGGGAATGCTGCATCTTCATATGATCAGAGATCATTTCAAAAAGGCAAACATAAAAAAAGGCAATTAGAGGGTAATATATAATGGATGAAATAGAGTATATACTTGTGAATTATAATATTGTGTGCTTCTTTAAGTCAAAGAGTATTTTACGGCTTGACCTTGTGTAAAGCATGTCAGAAAGAAGGATTCTGTATTGGGTAATAGAGAATTCTGTATTGGGCGAGAAGAAGAGGAAAACCTATTGTTTTAGATGTAGAGGAATTTAAAAACCAGGGAGTTGGAGACTAGAAAATTTTGGTACAAACAATAGAAAATTTGTTGGGTATTGTGAAAGAGGCAAAAGGCCTAGGTCCACGTGTATCTGCAAAATTGTAACACTGGGACTACCAAAAACTAAACTACATTTTAAATATGTAATCGTAATTTTGTACTTTCTCTTTTTTAAATAAATATAAGTTGTCAAGAAATGAATTGAAATTTGAAAAATCCATTTTTTTCATGTTACTTCATAAATCTATTTAGCTAATTATCAGAAATTGATTTTTTTATAACAGCATCATTGTCGATTTTTTATATTTATACCGATAACTCACAAACGGACATTTTTGGTTAAGTAGTTTACAATAGAGAGAACTCTTAATATGTTATGTTTTCATTGTTTGTTTCAGATACATGTTCCTTGTTTCCTCCCGATAGTCTATGTGTACATATGAATGGATCTCATGCGCCACCCTATAGTTTCCCTGATGTTCCTGAACGCCATTTTGCTGAACAACTCACTAGAATGGATATGGTAAATTAAAATAAAAGCATCCTTTATAAAAAAAGTAGTTCTGTTAAAAAAAAGTAAATCTTTTTTTTTTTGGTAATATTTAAGACAGGGTTTTATTTTAACATTATTGAAAAGTTCTTATTTGTATAATTTTGTTTTAGGTAATTTCATGTTTCATCAGTAATCGACCCTGTTTCTTAACATTCCTTAATGGTGATTATTCTTATAAAAAGTAGGCCTATGCAAACCCATAACTATAGCTCGGTTAACCCATCATATGACCGTAATTTTTATACACTAGAAATCTAAAAATACAGGGTAGCAGGTATAGAAAAAGTTATATTCAAAGTATTTATGTCGAGTATTTTGGAAATATATTTTTTTGAGGTCCTCAGAGTAAATTTTTGGTCCAAAACCATCTCTACAGATTTCATTAAATTTTTTGATAAATATGAAGATTGTGTATTCAAATGAGTGTTCAAAATACAAGTAAAAAAGAATTTCACTTTAGTAGTAAGTGACAAAAATAAAAATGAACCTTGTTTACTTTCATTGAAAAGCTCGATTTCAATCAAATACAATTTACTGTTAGGTCTATTTAAATTTTTTCTATAAGTAGCCTATAAGACTGCATCCATGGTTTGTTTTAATTTTTTAACTAATAACTACCAAATTGACTTTTTTGTTGACAAATAGTTTTCTTTAGTTAGTACTTGGTTTTTGTGTACGATAATGTACGGGATTTTGGTTTATATCTCTATGTGAGAAAATAATGGAATTTTTCCGGAGGACCATTCAATGACAGTTCAAACATAAGTTCTGCATATAGAAAATGACAATATATGATTAACAATTGCAGGTTTGTACTTACGTGATTGTCTGATCGTCTGCTCTTAGACGTATCGGTAGATGGGCGCACTATAAAACACTTAAAAAATTGCTTTTAGTTTCATACCAAAACTGCACGTTCATTACATACAAACTACAATTTCACACATTGCACAATCCACATACAAAAATACTAGAACTGCACTGATAGAAAAATATGATGATAAATTGGAACTGGACCAATATAAAAAAACACTTGTTAGTTGGTGGTGAAATTCATCGTTGACGTTGACGACTTACGGAGTAGGAATTTGGAGCCAAACTGAGTGTAATGAAGCCGAGGCCTCGACAAGGGTAGGAACATGACGCCTTTCAAGAACCAATCAGAATTCAGTTTCTGAAGGACAATCTCGGATGATACATGGGGTGATGTGATGACGTAACATGGTGTACGTGACAGTTCACAGGTGTTATAGGATGCAGGCAAATTAGAGCGTTGTTGCCAAACTTTGGACAGCCAATATTTCATACCTTGATGAAAGAAAAAAGCGTTGTCAGACTGGAGGTCTGGCAACAATGTGCGTTATTGTTTTATATTATTACATTGAACGAAACAGACAGGAAGACCAATCGTCGCTATGCGAATTGAAGGTTTTTTTAGAAATATCATTTATACGTTTTGTTAGTTGGACTTGAATATATTATTTTCTTCTTGTTTTTAATCAAAATAAAAGGGTTAATAAAATGACGTAATATTTACGCAACATAGTCCCGGCCTTGAACGATTGGCGTTCAACAGGAATTATGAGAGAGTGAAAGAATAATGAGAGGAATAAAGATTAGAGACGGATAGAATGGGAGGGTTAATCCGAAGATAGGATTAAAAGGAGGGTACCCGTAAGGTTAGGAAACAGGTTGAGAGGAATTTCCTGTTAGAAGGTAACATGGCTACAACATGCAAGTTTGATGTGTAGGAGCTTTGTATAAAAATATTGTAGGAATATTTTAATATAAAATTGAGATAAAAGTCAGAAGCGTTGTGTAGTATTGTTTATTTAGAGGGGAACCGTGCTCAAAGCGGAAGGAAGTTAAACAATGGTCATTCATTAGTGGTTGAGTTGGGGTGAGATATTTCTGACCTTTTATTTCATTTTTGTTGTAAAGTGAGGTTTATAATTATTATTCTATAGTATACTTTTGTATTTTATATACAGGGTGTGTGAAAGTTACGTTGAATTAAGGTGAAGGGTTTTTTTTTTTTTTTTAATAGTTGTGGTTTAGTTTCGCATAGCAACGTTGATTTTGTTTTGTATATATTTTAAGATATGTTATTATCGATTGGGAGTTTGAAAACTTTAGTGACAGGACGTGAGTAAATCCCAGTTGCAGTTTTTAAGGTAACTACGCGTACTACTCCATCTTTACCAGGATGAGTGTGCATAATGCGACCTAATGGCCAAGAAAGTGAACGTGTATTGGGTTCAGAAACAAGAATAAGATCTCCAACTTGGAGATTGTCGCAGTGTTTCCACCATTTTGATTTTTGTTGTAGAGTGTGTAAGTATTCGACACTCCATTTTTTCCAAAGCAATTGCGCAAAGTGTTGGACTTGTTGCCAATGCTTCAAACGATTAGTTGGAATAGATGTAACGTCAGCTTCAGGTAATGATAATAAGGGTTGTCCAATTAAGAAATGTCCTGGTGTCAAAACTGACAGTTCTGTAGGGTCGGACGAAAGCGGAGTTAATGGGCGAGAGTTTAAAATTGCTTCGACTCTCGTTGTTAAAGTAATGAAATCCATAAGATTCAAACATTGATCTTTAAGGATCCTGGTTAAATGGTGTTTTGCACTTTTAACTGCGCTTTCCCATAAGCCACCCTGATGGGGTGCTGCTGGAGGCAGAAAATGAAATTTTATGTTTTGTTTAACAGTAAACTTAGTTATATCGTTTTCAAAATTTGGAAGTTTCTTAAAGGCGAGTAGAATATTATTTAATTTTGAAGCGGCTCCTACAAAATTTGTTCCACAATCGGAATAAAGATCTGAACACAAACCTCTACGAGAGATAAATCGAGTTAAAGCATCAATATAAGCTTCAGTAGACAAGTCCATAGCAACTTCCAGATGTACAGCTTTAGTTGCGAAGCAAACAAAAACACAAAGATAAACTTTAACCCTTTGTGCTCTTCGTAGTGTGTGAATCTTTACCAAAAAGGGTCCTGCAAAGTCAACACCCGTTTTTGAAAAAGGTCTAGCAGGCGTAATACGTTCTTTGGGAAGATTTCCCATGATGGGCAAATTTTGTGAAGGCCTAGTTTTGAAACAGACTATGCATTTAAATATGCAAGTCCTGATTACACTTCTGGCTGATAGTATCCAGAAATGTTGTGAAATAAGTGATTGTACTAATTGTGGGCCAGCGTGTAAATGTTTTAAATGATAAAAGTTTATTATTAACGTGGTTATGTAATGTTTTTTGGGCAAGATTGCAGGATGTATAGCGTTGATATTAAGAGAAGAATGCGTAAGTCTACCTCCTACTCGAAGAATTTGATTGTCGTCTAAGAAGGGTGACAAACGTAGTAATTTTGACGTACATGGTTTATTTTGATTTAGGAGTTGTATTTCATCCGAAAAATTAGAGTGTTGAATTAATTTTATTATTTTAGTCTCAGCATGTTGAAGTTCTGTGACGGTTAAAGAACCAAATCGTTTTTGTTTTTTAGAGCAATTATTAATAAATCTGAGCATTAATGCTAGGATACGTTTTAATGTTGTCCAATTAGAGTAACGAGAGAGCAGGTCCCACTCTGGTGTAGTCGAAACTATACCAATGTGGAGGGGGGAGTTACGAGTTTCAGGTAAAATGTCCATCACCTGATGCGGTGATTTTGGCCATTTATTGGGCGGATATTTTAACCAAATTGGTCCCGACCACCACAAAGGATGGTTTACAAAGGCAGACGGAGAGAGCGGACGCGTCGCGCAATCGCCTGGATTGTGCTGTGAAGGAACGTGGAACCAGTTCTCTGACGATACCCAATCTTGTATTTGACTTACTCGATTGGCAACATAAGTTTTAAGTCTGTAAGACGGTGTCTTGATCCAAGCTAAAGTGACTGACGAATCAGTCCAACAATGGATGAAATTTATATTATGAAATGGGGAAATTAAATTTGTACAGTAGTGCATTAATTTAG
This sequence comes from Aphrophora alni, assembly GCA_963513935.1. NCBI lineage: Eukaryota > Metazoa > Arthropoda > Insecta > Hemiptera > Aphrophoridae > Aphrophora > Aphrophora alni. Next base: position 24,441,396 of record OY740771.1, read on the forward strand.
CAAGTAGATGAGCGCCACATAATTCTAGTCGAGGTAAAGAGATACGTTTTAGTGGTGCTACTTTGGACTTAGCAATCAATATGTGTGTTTTTGGTGTGGAGTTGTGTTCAGTGATACGTAAATAAACAATCGCAGCGTAGCCTTGTTCAGAAGCATCACAAAAACCATGTAGCTGTATATCTTGGGCGTTATGTAAATTAAAATTGCGAGGTATTTTAATTTTTTCTAAAGCTGGCATGTCCTTAATTAGCGTAGTCCATGTGCGGACAATATGTTCGGGCAGTTTGTCGTCCCAATCGACTCCGATTGACCACAAGAGTTGAATAATGCATTTGGCATGAAAAGTGATAGGTGAAAGCCACCCACATGGGTCATACAAGTGTGCAATGACCGACAATATTGAGCGCTTTGTATAAACGTGGTTTGTTATGTTGATAGTGTAAGAAAAAGCATCATCACCTGGTGTCCATTTTAACCCTAATATTGAAAACAAAGGTTGGTCAGGTGACTTAAAATAGAGTGGTTTTTCCCTATGAGTTTCAGGGACTGTTGAAAGAAGCTCAGGGGCGTTAGAGGACCATTTTCTCAATTGAAAATGACCCTTTTCGAGAAAAGAAATCAATTCCTTTTGTAATGTTAAGGCACTTGGTACATCATGAGAGCCTGTAACAATGTCATCAACATAAATATTAGATTTGATAACCTGCGAAGCAAGTGGAAAATTGTGACCTTCATCCTGAACTAACTGTTGTAGGGTTCGGATGGCCAAATAAGGTGCTGTCTTGACACCATAAGTAACGGTGTTTAGTTTGTAAATTTCAAGTGGTTTAGTGGAGTCACTTCTCCAAAGAATCAATTGAAAACGTCGATCATCGGGGGCGATATTAATCTGTCTGTACATCTGACGGACATCGCAAGAAAAGACTGTATTAAAGCGTCGAAATTGAAAGATTATGTCAGGTATTTCAGATTGGAGTTTAGGACCACAGTATAGAGTGTCATTCAATGAAAAACCACTAGTTGTTTTTGACGATCCATCAAACACTACTCTTAATTTTGTGCTTGAACTATGTTCTTTAATTACGCAATGATGGGGTAAAAAGTAATTTGATTGATTTAAAATTGAATCATCAACTAAGGTCATGTGACCTTTGGAAATGTAGTCATCCATGAATTCAATATATGCGGGTTTTAACTGTGGTTTAGAATTTAGAGTTTTTTCCAAACTAAAAAACCTACGTTTAGCGACATCATAAGAGTTACCAAGCAAGGTTGGGTCACTCTTGAAAGGTAGTGCGGCGACATAACGACCACTGTCGTCGCGAGAAATGTGATTTATGTAATGTTGTTCACATTCCAAGTCATCATAGGAAGTTTTAGAAATGATAGGAGGTTCTTCGATTTCCCAAAATTTTTGTAAAACTTGATTTAAGTTTAACTCATTTGTAAGTAACAATGAGCGCGGGTTATAGGTTATTATTTTTGATTGAGTAGGACCAATTAACGAAAATCCAAAAATTGTCCCAATAGCAGTTGGCAAATTTGGGCCTAAGATTAAGTGTTGACCAGTTAATATCTGACCATACAGATCGGCACCTATTAAGAAATCAATTTTATTAGGATAATTAAATTCATAATCGGCTAATTTCAAATTTTTGAGTTTTGAACGTAACTCTGGCGTAACTTCCCAATTTGGTAAATTGGAGGCTATGTTATCTAAAACTATAACTGGATGATTTGTATTGATTAAGTTACCATCAAGAGTTGACAGGTTAACTTTTGTAAATCCTTTAATAGCTGTTCGTAAAGTAGAAATGCCATTTAATTGTATACATGAAGGTTGAATATATAAGCCTAGGTTAAATGCACAAGCTGAAGTTATAATTGAAGTTTGGCTTCCTGAATCTATTAAAGCAGTAGCAAGTTGAAATTTATTTTTATTAGAAGTTAGTTTTAGTTTAATTGTACTCAAAACTGTAACAGTATTAGACTTTTGTAAATACATAGAAGTGTTTGAAAGGGTTTTATTATGATGTGAAACTAGGTGACCTTTTGTAGAGGTATAACCTGTCCAGGAAGTACTAGCATTTTGTGGTATTAAAGGTTTAATTTTGTTTTCAGTGTATAGTCAGCTAGACGATTGCGGCTTTGGCTGGTTGTTTTTTGAATCTGTTTTTGTTACGTCGAAATGCAAAAGTGTGTGATGTGATTGGTTGCAAGTTTTACATCTAAGTTTATTTGGACAATTTGTAACGGTGTGTCCAGTAGACAAACAATTAATACAATGTCGTTGAGTTTTTATAAAATCCAATCTTTTAAATGGTGATAAAAGTTGAAAATCTTGACACTTATAAATTCTATGGCCGTTTCTTTTGCAAAAACTGCATTGATAGTCATTGACAGGGCTAGCAAAACAAACATTTCGGTTAGGTTGGGTTCCTGGTTTTTTGAAAGTCACAACTTGTTTTGAAGTAGTAGGTTTCGAAATAGTAAGGTTTTTAACACCTGATTCAGATGTGAGAGCGTCTTCGAAATGAACACACTCATGTTCTAAAAATGTGATCAATTCTTTAATGGTAGGCATTAGATGTTCGACAGATCTACGATCTTCGAACCGTTTGCGAGTAGTAGTGTCTAATTTCCGTAACAAAATAGATAAAAGGGTTAATTCTTGATTTATATCGAAATTTAAAATTTTCAAGGCTTGAGAATTCTCTTGAAAAACATCTAAGAATTGCCGAAATGATTTCAATGACGGATGGTCAATGTTTGGCATATCAATTATTTTGTAAATATGATGGCTAATGAGCCTTCTAGGATTTTGATAACGATTACATAATAGATCAAAGGCTATTCTATAATTTTCATGGCTTAGAGGAATATTTCTTATGAGTGCTAAAGGCTCATCGTGTAGACAGCTAAGTAAATAGTTAAATTTGTCAATTTGCGACAAACTTTCATTTTGATGAATGGTTGCATTAAATGTATTGTAAAAACTACTCCAAGTGGATATTACACCACTGAAACTAGGTAAGGTTAGTTTAGGCAATTTGACTAATGGTTTCACAGCATTAGCATGCTCTGAATGATGAGATAGTGCGCTAACATTTAGATCAGTAGAGTTTCCCAAATTAGGAATTAAAACGCGTATTTGTGTTTTTGAATCAATTGTTAATTGTGAAACTTCATCTTGAAGTGTGGAAACCTCCTCGATTTGTGCATCAGTGATATCTTCAACAGAAGTTGCACGATCGACATAACTTTCGAAATCTGCAGATAATTTGTTAATTACCTCAAGATATTCAAGAAGTTTTTTTTCGTGGATTAATGTTAGACTACTGCTTGCAACTTTAGTAGATAAGTCTTGTACACGATTGTTGAGGCTAGTAAGCCTAACTAGTATAAGCTTGGCTTGACGTTGAAAAGCGTTAAATCTCATTTTGAAAAAAATAAAAATTTTTGTTTAAATTATAAATGTAGAATTTTATAAAGTTGGACTATAATATTTCTTATTCTCAAAGAAAATATTATTTATTAATAAAAACTAACATGTGATTAAATTTCATTAATGTAACGTAGAAAAACAATCAACTTATTTGAGGTTAAGTTTTTTGTTGTTATTGACAACTGAAGTAAACATGAACAGTTCCTAATGTTGTAAGCATAGGTTCTGTGAAAACATTTAGCGCTAGAGGGTAATGCAATGACGCGAAAAGGACTGCTATGCAGTGGTTCAAGTATGGCAGCCTAATCAAAATGGCGACTATTGAAGCTTAACGCTTATGAAACTCCAATTTTTCACAAGAAATGAATAAACAAATAAAATAATGTATAACCATAGCGTAGTTCAATGATTTAAATAATTTTTTTAAACAATTCAAAAGCATATCGGGCCCGGAGGGACCAAAAAAATGTACGATAATGTACGGGATTTTGGTTTATATCTCTATGTGAGAAAATAATGGAATTTTTCCGGAGGACCATTCAATGACAGTTCAAACATAAGTTCTGCATATAGAAAATGACAATATATGATTAACAATTGCAGGTTTGTACTTACGTGATTGTCTGATCGTCTGCTCTTAGACGTATCGGTAGATGGGCGCACTATAAAACACTTAAAAAATTGCTTTTAGTTTCATACCAAAACTGCACGTTCATTACATACAAACTACAATTTCACACATTGCACAATCCACATACAAAAATACTAGAACTGCACTGATAGAAAAATATGATGATAAATTGGAACTGGACCAATATAAAAAAACACTTGTTAGTTGGTGGTGAAATTCATCGTTGACGTTGACGACTTACGGAGTAGGAATTTGGAGCCAAACTGAGTGTAATGAAGCCGAGGCCTCGACAAGGGTAGGAACATGACGCCTTTCAAGAACCAATCAGAATTCAGTTTCTGAAGGACAATCTCGGATGATACATGGGGTGATGTGATGACGTAACATGGTGTACGTGACAGTTCACAGGTGTTATAGGATGCAGGCAAATTAGAGCGTTGTTGCCAAACTTTGGACAGCCAATATTTCATACCTTGATGAAAGAAAAAAGCGTTGTCAGACTGGAGGTCTGGCAACAATGTGCGTTATTGTTTTATATTATTACATTGAACGAAACAGACAGGAAGACCAATCGTCGCTATGCGAATTGAAGGTTTTTTTAGAAATATCATTTATACGTTTTGTTAGTTGGACTTGAATATATTATTTTCTTCTTGTTTTTAATCAAAATAAAAGGGTTAATAAAATGACGTAATATTTACGCAACATTTTGTGTATGGGTGTGTGAGAAAGTTTGTGTTATACTTTTGCACCATTTATTATATGAAAGTTTGGGATAGTTTTTACATTTTCAAATAATTGTAACACATAGATTTTGAAGGAAAGCCATGTCGGTTTGACTCTATGCTGAGTTGAATACATCTTGGAGCCAAGTACAGTTGTCAAATATACCAGATTGAAATCTCAGTTGTATTTGTTCACTAGTAACTTTTGTTGATGGCTTTTAACAATACTGGCTATTTTAAGTCTTATCTTATTTATGATTATAGAAAAATTTAAATGTCTACTTCTAAAACAGCTTGAAAAGAGATTTACAAGTAAGATTAAAAAACAAATCATTTGTAGTTGTTGTCCGTCAAACAATTTTTTTTAAATTTATTTTTTAGTATTTTTTTTTAAGACTGTTATTTTAGTCCTTTCATTTTCATGTCAATAGTTATTTTTTGGTTTGAATAGAATTTCAACATCACCTCCATTTTTTATCTGATTTATGTAAATTATATGTTTAGCACATTATGTGTCTATTTTGTATTACATGTTATATTAATTTATTTTATACTGACAATTGTTTAGTGACAAAAAACCAAGACCTTGAGAATAAATGAGATAACTGTAAGAATGGCCATCCTTTAATATCAATGTCAAATAAAAATAAGGTCGTTAAATTGTATTACATATCCAGCTACATATTTAGGTAGCCTAATTGTATTAAATCCAAAATTTAATATGGTGTTAAAAATGTTTGTTGAAACATTGATATTGGACATTGTTAAAAAACAATTACTGATATTGAGAATAAATGAGTTACAAATGACAAAAAAAAGAAAAACTTATTTATTCTTAAAGTAGGACTTTTGTGGATGAGAAATAAAAATATAATTCTACATGGTTTTATAGTTAAAAAAAGTTGATAATAAAACACAATTTTTTAAAATTTTTGTAATATCCACTTTTTATTAGTCTAGCCGACCAATGGGTAAGCATTGACGAGGCTGTATTACAGACTGAAGAAAAAAGAAAAAACAGAAAACCTTAAAACTAGAGGGTGGGAGTTAGGATACAATGAATGGAAGATTGGGGAAATACCTGGCCTGGGCAATGACCATAGGAACAATACATAATGGGAAAACCAGTTGATTGTTCTAAGTACAAATAACTTTTAAAGGTTTTACTAATGGAGAGTTATACAAATCTAACTGGTGATTTAAAACTAAATTTGTATAACTCTCCATTAGTAAAACCTTTAAAAGTTATTTGTACTTAGAACAATCAACTGGTTTTCCCATTATGTATTGTTCCTATGGTCATTGCCCAGGCCGGGTATTTCCCCAACCTTCCATTCTTTGTATCCTAACTCCCACCCTCTAGTTTTAAGGTTTTTTTTCTTTTTTCTTCAGTCTGTAATACAGCATCGTCAATGCCTTAGCAGGCGAAACCATTGGTCGGCTAGACTAATAAAAAGTGGATATTACAAAATTAAAAAAAATGTGTTTTATTATCTCTAAATGTTCTTCTTTGATCAAATAGGAAATGACAACACTACAAACACTTTTCATAGTATTATATAAAACACAACACACGTTGAAAATATTATTTACACTTTTTACATTTTTAATATTTATTGTTTAGTTGTAGTCAATTTTTGTATGAGAGGCTTTGAAGCACTCCCCGACATGAAGAGGTCACTCTCAGAATCTTCTAAATAACTTTCACTTCACTCGAATTGTCAAGCCAAATACGTTGTGATCGCCTTGACCAAAGTCGTTCATTTTGGCGATTGCCCAACAGAGATATTTTCCAAGTCCAAGGTCTGAACGGTCACATGTCATGTGGGACAAATTACGTGCCGATCATTAAAACTAGTGCTCATTATTATGACATTTTCTGAATTCTGTAAAGTATACATTTTACTATAATCAATGAATATTTTCACTAAGCTTTACGCTGAAAATAGGCTTAATTTTAAATGTCAGTTGACTTTTATGTTGTAAACGGGTTAGCCAACATTGAAATATGTATTCAACAATAACACGAAATTCACATTATATTGAACTATCATTCTAAGACAAGAAAACTACACCATTTGATGTTTATACTATGACAGTTATAGCACGTGCGGTGCTTTGGTATCTTATATGTATTATAAATGCTATTAAAATATATAAATTATATGGTATAAAAATATAAATACATTATGAAAAGAATAGCGACTTCATCATTGTAGTTCAAACAGTGGAAAAACCCAAATAGTAGGTGGGAAAAACAGATTGGTCTTGTATACCCATTACAGATGAGATAGTCTTGTATACTCATTATTGGGCCTGGCGCTGTCTTATAACTTTGCACCAATGGCTTAAATAAAAACCTTACTGCTGTTATTAAGAATTTAGTGTTCTACAAAAACCCCATATTTCTTTTTTGTAGTTAGTATATTTCCTTGTGAGAATTGTTGTTTGAATAGTTTTATTTTTTTTAAAAAAAGGATAAATTTTTTGAAAGTATTATTTTTGAACATATTGTTAATTATTTTACAATATTTAATTGTAAGTTAGAACGAAGTAACCAAATACAAGCTTCAACAATATTTTATTATGACATTTACAAAAAATAAATATGTATAATAAATGTGGGTAATATTAAGAGTATGGTTAGAAATATACAGGTATTTTTAATACATTTTAAGTATTATGAATAAATAAAATGAATAAAGATAAAAGGTGGCTATTAACTCAAATTAAAAGAAGTAGGTGGCTTACATTGTAGTTTAAGTTAAGATATTCATAAAGCTTTATTGAGTACAAGCTGAGAACATAATAAAATGATCTTGTTATATTACTTCTTTTAAACAAAAAGTTTTAACAGAGGGATGGATAAGATGTGACATAAATCTCTCTCTTAAAAAGAGGGTGAAGTTAGTTCACTCAGAAATAGAAGATAAAAGTAACTGTACAAAATGTATTTATGAGTTGGAATGGATTCGTATGTGCTTGATTAAACTCAAATATCAGTGCAAACATTTTTTTAAAAGTTGTTATTAAAGCAAATATAAGGTATTATAGAGTATATATATATATATATATATATATATATATATATATATATATATAAAATATATACACTATAAGTTTATTAGGATTTACATTTCTCTGTAGTACGATTTTGAGGGTCTCATATTTTGGATAAAAAGGAAAGGGAAACTAATTTAGTTTTTGTGCTGGCCTAAGCAATTAAATATAAACTGGTCAAGCATATAATATGATTGTAAGTTGAGATGTTACTTGATATAAAAAGTTATTTCTGAAAACAAAAAAAAAAAGTTTTAAATTACCACCAATTTTGAACTTTACTTACAGTCGATTTTGAAAAACTTAACGTATTCAATCATTAGTAAACTGAAACTTACATCCCAGTTTTACATAAATAATAGCTTTACATAATAGTTTAGAATAAATTTTAGTGAATTAATAGTTTTACATATTAGTTTAGAATAAATTTTAGAGAAATATAACAAAAATTTCGGCTATTATAATGTTTCTTATTTGGTATTGGATAATTTTGAATATAAAGCTTGCTTGGAATTTTTATGTTATAAGAGTTATATAGCAAGGTCTATACATTCTAGCTTAATTCTATGTATAAGCTTGATTGTATATTCTATTAAGTTACAAAGTGAAAAGTTATTTTTTAATTAGTAAGAAAACATGGAATGTAAAGTTTTTGGAAATATATTGTTTCAATTATCTATAAACACATACATATAATGAAAAAAATTAAAACCTTCTAAAACAAAAAAATTACAGTCAGGAAACATGTTATTTAAAGTGAGTTAGAGAAGATAAAACTGAGGTGAAACATATTTTTTGTATACCATTTTAAATTTAACATTATAAGTGATAAATCCAGAGATAGAAAGAGCAGTTGTTAAGTGTTAAATTTCTAAATATCTTCTAAAAGAATGAAGCACCATTGGATGCAGATTTTAAGTTGGATGAGGTATTATGGATAGTTTTAGCAACAAGAAACACAATAGCTTTTGAAATACTAATTCTGTAAAATTATTATAATTGTATTTAATTAGCCTATTGCATTTTATGTTTTTATGTCTAATGATTTTGTAGGCATTGCCATATATAAGACAATGGACACACTCAATGCATATTATTCCAACGTGTAGTAACTTCATTGGACATTCCATAGTACTGGGTCCTAGAGTGTCCAATATGGAATATTACAATAGTTTGATTTGCTGTAATAGAATTTCCATGATATAAAGTTAATAAGTTTTTTATTTCTTCAGTAGTGTGTAGTAAATATAATAATTTGGTAAATTGTTTAGGCAAAACTTACTTACATTATTATGTAGGATCCTTTATGAAATTCTATTTTGATATTATTATATTTATTTATCTAATAAGTATAGATATTTGTTTTGTTTTAAATGGATCAGAGATAAACATAAATTGTTTAGGCAAGACTTGCTTACATATTATGTAGGATCCTTTATGAAATGTATATTTATTTATCTATAAGTGTAGATATTTGTTTTGTTTTGAATGGATTGGAGATAAACATAAATTGTATTATCATGTTACTTATAGATTGTATACAAAGGAAAATGCTTAAAAAAATACTGAAATATCTTCTGAGATATCTCAGTTTGAACTTGGATAGAAATATGTATGTTTTTGCTAGGTCGGATAATATATAAGTTCATCAAAAGATGAGAAATAAGAGACAATAAATAATAAATAAACTTAATTTGTATAACTATTTGTGCTAAGGACTGTAGGTACTTGGTGATATTCTATTTTAATAAATAAAACACTTTTATTTTTTAGTATAACCACTAAAACTGTATTTTAGTATTTTGTGCTTATACTAAAAAATGTGTTTTATTTATTTATTTGTATACTTTAGCTTCTACTTTTGTGAACCAAAAAGACACATAATCATATAACACACATATTAAGTGCCTAAATATCCACATTTTCTTTCACCACTCCTTGTTTTTCCCCATTCTCCTTTCTCCAATTACCTTTGCATTTTTCAGTAATAGCTTTCTTCTATGCAACTGGTCTTTCCCCACTTCTTAATTTTCTTTTTGGTATCATTTATAGAAGTATCAAATATAGATAGCCTGTTTTGATAGACTATCTGCTTCCATTATTTGACCATGTCCATAATAAATTAACTAACTATTATGGACATAATGAATGATAGTATTTTGATATAAACTGCTTTCAAATTTCTTCATTTCTTATTTTGTTCAACCTAGAAGACCACAATAGTTTTATAAAACAAAAAAACTATTATATTAGTGGTATGCAATATAATTAGTTAAACAACAGAAAATTTGTTTGATTATGTTTTCTAGAAGTTACTGCAGAAGTTAGTCCCTCATCAGTGCTTAGGTGGAATATGGTCTCGTCGAGATAAGAGTAGAAGTCAAGAAGCAGCTACTGTCCTTGCAACAGTTAATCAGTTTAATGCAGTATCTCTAAGGGTAATAAGTACTGTGCTTATGGACCCAAACCTAAAACCTAGTGACAGATCTAGGTATATTTCTACTTGGATTGATGTTGCACAGGTATGTACTGAAATATCCTAAATTAATTTATTATTAATTGTTTCCAGTGAAACGTCTTTATATCTCTAGTTTTTATACCCGAAATCACACGGTAGTAATTTTCCATAGTTTTTAATTTATCATATCAAATACACATTTCAATTTTTAAACAACATTCCTAAAAAGTATCAATAGTTCTAATATTTTAACTTATATCATAACAATCAAGAGAGATGGAAGAGGAAAGCTTTAGTGCAAGAAATGGTAATTAAGAAAATCACGGAGTCTATAAATAATACTATCAAATTGCTAATTTCTGCAGAAAAGAGTAGACAGTTTTCTAAATATTATATGAATATGATTAAGTGTAATAGTTCAAAAATGGAGATGAAGTTATTATTTAATGTTGTTAATTTGTTAATTTGCTCGACTATAGGGCGCCAGGTTTGCTTTAGCATACCAATTTTGAAAAAAGAATGAATTTAAATATTTAAAAGAAAGAAAAAATATCTGGGGTCGTAAGTTCTTTTCACAGTGTACTTACAGTGATATTTGGTATTTAATGAAAACACTTGTCTCTGAAATGTTAACATAAAGATTTATTAAACTATTAGACAGATATAAAGTTTGAATAGTCATATTCAACATCTTACACTAACACATCCTATCAAATTACTCCTATTAAAATGATATTGATAAGAAAAAGATCTGAATAAAGTTTATTTACTGACGTTATCTTACTTGTTGCAACATACAAAAAAATGAATTTAATTGAAATAAGAATTGCATCCTTTTAAATTAATGCAAGTTATATTGTTTTACTGAATATCAGAAAATTTATAATTTGTTTTCTTCATAAAGTTTTAAGTTTAAGGATTTACCTTTTTTATTAAAATTCTAATCATCTATATATTTTATATCTAATATTAAACAACACAAATTCTATCAAATTCATACATAGTTTAAAAATAAGAGTTTCTGAAACGTGGATACCAAACACGTTATTGTTTCGTTGAAAACACTTTGAATCCGTGGTTGACTTCTCCTATTGTCCAAGACACCATGATCCCGCCTCGTGGAAATGCTCTCTCCCTTATGATGACATCCTCGAATCGTTTCTCCCTTTGTTTTATGGAATTCATATTCATTTTCTGTTTATTAAAATGAAAATTAATATTCATTTAAATTAAAATTTCTTTTGATATTTCTCACAAATAACAGTCTTGTCTATAAATATTATCAACTCAGCATTAACACTGAAACACTGAACGTTCATGTCTCATTCTACAAGTTTATACATTGGTTTAAAAGTTCACTATTTATAACAATCACGTTCAATACTTTGAATATGGGTTTATAGTCCTATTGTCCAGAAAATATTCAAAACTCAAACCTTTGACTCATGGAAGCCATTGCAAAGAAAAACCGCATGGTAATTCATTCTACTAAATAACAAAGTCTCTCGTAAAGTCAGTCTCTAACAATTCTTTGTACACTGATTTTTCACTGTCTATACCTTATGTCAATATCAACTCTATTGTCCCTTCTAAATTATAAAATCTTACATTCTATCGGTTTTTTTATTGTTCTATTTGATAACGCACAAACGTCAAAATACGTCTGAACCCTTCAATCACTGAACTGAGACTCTTTTAGAAACAACCTGTCACTCCTAACGCTGGACTTAGACTGCCGTTACCATGAGGCAAATTCTCACTTCCGAAAAGCGTTCCTTCCGGTTACTGTTCAACATTTTACCGCACTGCCGTAAAATACAAATAAATTACATTTTATAACAAACAAACTAAATTACATTAAAATTAAACATAATAATTCATATTGTTGTCTTGAAAATCCATTTTTCTTTTATTAATGAAGTTACTACATTTAATTTATTATTTGAATCTCTTATCTCTTTGGCTTAACCGCGTCTTTTAAATGAGTCTATTTTAATATCTGACTTTTCACATTGTCACAAAACCCCACAAGGTTTGTATTTCAATACAGGTATTGGAATACAAAGCTTTTATATATATATATTTCAAATCGAGAAAGAAAAAAAATTTTTTAATGGATGTTCAAGACATTTCATTTCAGAAGTTAAGGACCTCATGAAAGATAAGCATCACTAGTATACTTAAAATTAAGAAAGATTCTCTTTTTACATAAAAATTAAAAAATCTATTTTATTAATAATCCTATTTTACTATCTCAATTTGTTTGCGTTATATTAACTCATTGGAAAAAAAAAATAATACGAATCAATTAGTGCTAAGTCTTATCTCTATTTATACAATAAAACCCATCATCAGTTTCCTTTCCAACCTCGTTGGCTGAAACTTTCCATCAACATTTTTTGTTGACAGGATCCCGTCACTCAAAGCTTATCTCCCAGACAGCCGTCTATATACTTTTTCTCGTCTCATCCTCTTTGCCAAGACGACATTTCTACATCCTTTGAAAATCTACCTTTGACTCTAGATATTCATCTGAATAATTCCTTCAACTTAATATAATTAAAATTTAAAACTTCTCATTATCATTACACCATTACAAAATTATTTACTTATTACTCAACATTACTTCAATTTACTTTAAACTTTTCAATTATCATCTTATATTATTATTCATTTTAGTTTAAATCCAATAACTATTTATTCTTACTTAAAATCTCAATTCTCCTTTGTCTTGCTGGGATAACATGTTAACTACTGATTTTATAATTACAAAAAAAAAACTCTTTTCTTCAACTAAAATTTAAAAATACAACATCATTATTATCAAAAAAAAATATAATTACTTACAAAACTCATCTATTTATTTAAAAATTACCTCTTTACAATTGTATTGTCTCTCAGTATCCTATCTTAAAATTATTTCCATCTTATCTTTCATATTTTAATAATCAAAGTTGCATTAATCCCCAAACAAATTCTTCATAATAAAAAACTCCTTATTATTTACCTATATTCTTTCATAAATAATCTCCTTATTTCAACGTAGCTTCCTTTAAAAATCATAATAATCGTCGTTTATCCGCAGAATTCCTTAAATCTCCCTTTATTTCATTAAAATCGTCGCATATTTCCTTTATTTCATTAAAATCGTCGTATATTTCCTTTATTTCATCGCAGTACTCAAAAAACCTCTTAAAAAACTAAAAATTTACCATTAATGCAACCTAACTACCTTTTTTATAAAAGTTTCTTAACAGAACAACTTCATTTTAAATACCACTTTACTCAACAATTCTGTAAAGTCATCATCTTCATATAAAACTCAAAAATTCTTTCATTTAAATTACTTCATATTAAAATCTCCTTAGTCATCTATTACTTGTATACAAAACTTCAAAAAATAAAAAAATTATCATTGCTTTCCCAGCTAACACCTTATTTCATCAAAATCTTTAGACACCTTTATCAAATAACTTCTCACAATCATCTATTGTTTTAAATTCAAACCTTATTTATTAAAAAATCGTTAATTATTTATTTCATTTATAAATCTCATCAAAATCTCTCTTATTATTTTTTAATTTATTACTCCTTCCTTTAAAAAACAAAAACTTAACCTCCCTCATTCATTATTTAACATCAAAAAAACTTAAAAACTTTATTATTATCTGTCTTGGCAAAACTCACATAAATTCTCAAACTTTTTTACCAATTAATTTTCTCAAACCATTAGTCACTTAAAACTAACAATCTTATAATATCAAATTACTATTAAATAATCCTTAATATTTATAAACATCAAACATACAACTTATCTTTTCTACCATTCAACATCTAATTACCTATTCTAATCACCTAATCAACATTTTTACAGTTTTATAAAATTTTTTGCTTCATTTCTTAAAAACTCTCCTTTTGTCACGTCCGGTTTATTCTCGTATATACAGATCGATCACTTCTATATATCCTACAATTTGTTTTCAATCAACATCTGTCTAAAATTTATTACATGAAGTTTTTTCATGTAATAATGTCACACTTATTTATGCATTTTTCTTCCTAACCTCTCCTACATAGGTTCTTCTAACCGTCTACTTTATACCGTGCATACTTCTAATTGCTCTTTAGACTCTTACATAGAGTAACATGTTGTGACGTTGAAATGTGCAATGGTTGAATGCAATATCCCTACTTGATTCAAGATAAAACCCAAAACACATCCCTATTTCACAACACGCCCTCTTATGCAGTCTCAGAATGCCTTATTCTTACGAATAAAACATTCTATTTTGACTACACAAACGCCTACCTTCCACCCAAAATGTTCATGTACTCCTTAAATGCATCTACACGAAGAAAATTTTAAAATTCAAAAAAAATTTCATTAAAATCGTTTCATCCGAAGTTGAAATAATGTTTATTTTTACCAAGTTTATTACTGGCATCGTCGATTTTCTGTTTATGTAATCCTTTCTAGATGTTATTATTCAAATTCAAAAAGAAAATTTTATTTTTAAAACTTATTCTAAGTTTTTTACTTAGAAACTTTACTTTTAATTCTATTAAAGTTATTTAAGTAATCTACTTTCGTTCTTATTTACTTTATTTAAAACCAATTTTCCTTTATTTAAGTAGTTTTTTATTCGAAAACGCAAGTTAAATTAGAATTATACGTCAAAGGTTTTTTATTTTCCTAGACAGCATTTTGGTAACACCCTATATTTCGTCTCAATGTCATGCATAGGAATTTATACCTGACTAAGGAATAAACAATCTCCCCTAGCTGTATGAAGCAATATATCTGTCTACTGATAAGAAGTGAACCTTTTAGCTCCAACTAGATTCTATTTCTCTCGTCATTATTGAATATTTTATTGAATCCACCTACTTAATATTGAATATTCTTTCTTCAACACTACACTAAATCCTTGCCTCGAACTAACTATCTTATCTATGTCACGTTTCATAATTATTTATATTGGAATAAACAACATTCAGAGTTATCTACTGATATAAACCTAGCGTCTTTCACTTAGCAAATACCTAAACGTTTTCTAAAACTAAACTCTTAATCATACTAGCTTGGCTTATATTATTATTTATTAATACTCATACTATTGTTATTTCAAACTATAGACTATACATTATTCAATTTTAAAACTACTTATTAACAGAATCTTAACTACTTTTTATTAATTATTCTTCAAAATCAAGTCCGTGTCATTATAAAAATGTCTTTACATTATTATTAGTCATTCCAAATATTCAATTGATTACAACAATTATAAATTATCCATTTTTTTCGATGGTTCCCCGATTGGTGAAACATTTTGTAAAATATAGCCTGCTCTCTTAACATAATTACAACGTTAAATACTTCTGTCCACACGGACAGTTTGCCTAGCCTAGTCATCATAACAGACCCTTTCCTAACAAAAGATCGCCCTTTGTTATTGTCTCGGAGTATTGACAAAATACCTTTCTCTTTCTCATTCTCAGGCATACCATCACCCCTCCTTCCCTCAAACATCTTAGAATCTAATGACCTAATTTCAACATCTGCTCGTTTAGGAATTCTAACCCCACCATTCTTATATACTAATACAAAGCCTTCTTTTACTATTTCTACATTTTTACTTTCAAGATTATATTTAAAGTTACTTTTTTCACAAAAACTTTTATTTTCTTGTTCTTGTATTCTAAAAATATTTCTAAATTCTAACATCGCATATTTTTCAAAATCTACAATCCTATGGTAAACTCGTTTTTTAAGATAAACAGCTGATTCCTTTATCATTAGATTATTTACTTTTACTTTGTTTTTCAAATTACTTATACCTATTCCAACCCCACTAGACATATTAATTTCAACATTATTTGCTGTTTCTGGATATACCTTGTTACCTAACCCATTATTCATCTTTTTAGCAATTTCTTGAACACAGTCATTTACACAATTATCCTCTATTATTATCAAATCATTTGACATGTTATTTATTTCATTAAAACTGTTAATTTCTACTTCAGCTACTGCTTGATCTAAATTGTTATCCAAATTATTGACATTTTCTATCAAAACACCTTCTACATTATTTATCCATTCAAATTCTACTTTTTTCTCACAATAGCTCACTTCAATTTCTACTTTATTATTAGTTTCCATTACATTACTTTCCATTTTAAGATTTTGTTCTAATTTTACATAATCTGATTTTATTTCAACCCTAATCTCTTCAAATTTTTTACACATTGCTTCTTTTAAGTTTAAATTATCTTGTCTTAGTTCTAATTTACTCTGTTTCAGGTCATTATTTATTTTATCAAGTTTAACATTATTCTGTTCAAGTTTAATATTGAAATCTTCTAGTTTAGCATTGATTTCCAGCTTATTCTGATCAAATTTATTACTTATTTCTTTTAATTCCAAATTGTTTTGATCAAACCTATTATTTATACATTCAAACTTCTTATCATTATCTTGCCTAAATTCTAGATTATTCTGTTCAATTTTATTATTTGTTTGTTTAATATCATTACTTATCTTCAAACTGCTTTGTTCAAATTTATTTATTAACAATTCATATATTTTCTCCATGCTCATACCTTGATCATTATTTGTTCTACCCCCATTTACTCTATTCTGCTCAATTACACTAACCTGCTCAATTACCCTAACCTTATTATTATTATTACCCTCCATTTTAATTATTATTATTATTAGTCTTTAGTTTTAAATTTAAATTTTAGTTACCAAAATCATCATCCTAACCTGTTCACTATTATTAACATTTATTATTTCTAAACCCATTTAAATTTATTTTACTTAACACAAAAAATTTTTTAAAAAGAATCTTTCTTATTATGATAGAGAGAGTCCTTACCTTGATTTTAAGAGTTCTCATTACCAAAATCACTGTTTATTTCGACTAAAAAGGCCCACAGTTGCGGCGACATTTGTAATAGTTCTAAAATGGAGATGAAGTTATTATTTAATGTTGTTAATTTGTTAATTTGCTCGACTATAGGGCGCCAGGTTTGCTTTAGCATACCAATTTTGAAAAAAGAATGAATTTAAATATTTAAAAGAAAGAAAAAATATCTGGGGTCGTAAGTTCTTTTCACAGTGTACTTACAGTGATATTTGGTATTTAATGAAAACACTTGTCTCTGAAATGTTAACATAAAGATTTATTAAACTATTAGACAGATATAAAGTTTGAATAGTCATATTCAACATCTTACACTAACACATCCTATCAAATTACTCCTATTAAAATGATATTGATAAGAAAAAGATCTGAATAAAGTTTATTTACTGACGTTATCTTACTTGTTGCAACATACAAAAAAATGAATTTAATTGAAATAAGAATTGCATCCTTTTAAATTAATGCAAGTTATATTGTTTTACTGAATATCAGAAAATTTATAATTTGTTTTCTTCATAAAGTTTTAAGTTTAAGGATTTACCTTTTTTATTAAAATTCTAATCATCTATATATTTTATATCTAATATTAAACAACACAAATTCTATCAAATTCATACATAGTTTAAAAATAAGAGTTTCTGAAACGTGGATACCAAACACGTTATTGTTTCGTTGAAAACACTTTGAATCCGTGGTTGACTTCTCCTATTGTCCAAGACACCATGATCCCGCCTCGTGGAAATGCTCTCTCCCTTATGATGACATCCTCGAATCGTTTCTCCCTTTGTTTTATGGAATTCATATTCATTTTCTGTTTATTAAAATGAAAATTAATATTCATTTAAATTAAAATTTCTTTTGATATTTCTCACAAATAACAGTCTTGTCTATAAATATTATCAACTCAGCATTAACACTGAAACACTGAACGTTCATGTCTCATTCTACAAGTTTATACATTGGTTTAAAAGTTCACTATTTATAACAATCACGTTCAATACTTTGAATATGGGTTTATAGTCCTATTGTCCAGAAAATATTCAAAACTCAAACCTTTGACTCATGGAAGCCATTGCAAAGAAAAACCGCATGGTAATTCATTCTACTAAATAACAAAGTCTCTCGTAAAGTCAGTCTCTAACAATTCTTTGTACACTGATTTTTCACTGTCTATACCTTATGTCAATATCAACTCTATTGTCCCTTCTAAATTATAAAATCTTACATTCTATCGGTTTTTTTATTGTTCTATTTGATAACGCACAAACGTCAAAATACGTCTGAACCCTTCAATCACTGAACTGAGACTCTTTTAGAAACAACCTGTCACTCCTAACGCTGGACTTAGACTGCCGTTACCATGAGGCAAATTCTCACTTCCGAAAAGCGTTCCTTCCGGTTACTGTTCAACATTTTACCGCACTGCCGTAAAATACAAATAAATTACATTTTATAACAAACAAACTAAATTACATTAAAATTAAACATAATAATTCATATTGTTGTCTTGAAAATCCATTTTTCTTTTATTAATGAAGTTACTACATTTAATTTATTATTTGAATCTCTTATCTCTTTGGCTTAACCGCGTCTTTTAAATGAGTCTATTTTAATATCTGACTTTTCACATTGTCACATAAGTTGTGAATAGAAAACTACAATATTAGGGCACATTCCTTACCCTAAACTCTGCCAGGATCTTTCTTTTTGTATGAATTCCTTCTGCAAGAATATTTTGTTTAAGGATGAAGAATTTTTCTGTAAATCTAAACCTTATACCTTTGATGGTAATTTTTTTTATCAGATTAAAAACAGTGGAAAACAACAATGATTGATGTGTCACAACAAAATTTTAGCCAATTAATTTCTAAAATTAAAAGAAGGCAAAAGGAAATTTTAAATTAAAACAAATAGAAGAGCACCGATTATTCATAATAATTAGGATTTAGCAGATACCGATAATCAAAAATATAGACAATTGGAAGTAACAGTATGCATACAATGTTAGAAAAGAATCATAAACAAATTTATATATGAAGTGTGTTCATAAAGTATTCAACCTGAAACAAATTAAGGATGGGAGGTAATCTTCTGTGGGAGCTGGAGGGGGTATCCTAATGAGTATGTATGATGTCATTCTCTGACAGTTGGAATGTGAGTGAGGGGTTGTCTTGGGACCTATTGGATTTTAATTTTCACAAAACAATGAAATCATTTGAGCAGCACCAAATATTCCATCACTTGGTAATATCAAAGTGGAAACCATTTAGAATATACAGCATGCTTTTGGCAACAACGCCATGGGAATCAGACAAATTAAGGAGTTGTTCAACCATTTCAAAGATGGTTCTATGTTCACTGTATTTTCACGTTCCTGTAGACATTCATTAAGCCGAAATGACAAAGTACGGATTTCGGTCATGGAGGACTGTTGTCACCGTCTGAGAATTTTAAAATGTAGTAGATATAAGCACTGGCTTAGATATTCCATTTTGTGTAGGGATTTGACCTTATAGTATCTGCAAAATTTGTGCTAACAAGAAGTCTATAAAATAGTGTAATTATTATCTATCTTAAAGTTCGGATTTTAATGAGGCCATTTTAATTATACTTAACTAATTAATTTTAGATGTTTTAACCAGTTACTTTTAGTCAAGACGAAGTTTATTGTATACTTTGTATGTTTAATAGTTAATTAATAAAATATCTAATATAATCACGCTTTGTTTGTCTATTAATATACAACTGTTTTTAATTATAGGAACTTAGAGTGCTCAAGAACTTTTCTTCTTTGAAAGCAATCATATCTGGTCTACAATCAAATCCTGTATATAGGCTGCAGAAGACATGGCAGGCTCTACCTAGAGAAAAAGTATGTCACAAGTTCTTATCTGACTATGATTTAATTTTGCAATATTACAGTATCACTAGGATAGATAGCATTGATCTAAGGAATGGTATTGGTGAAGTTTATAGGCTTAGAAATGAAAAACATATTTATAAATATCTAAATAAAGTAGGCCTTCAACTTAATAATTGATGAAGGTTATTTAGTCACAGAAAATGTATAAGGAGCTAGGTAACTTTCTAGAGTTTTCTTAAAATTTAATAAAACACCTTTTTATGGTAAACAATTTATATTGGTATAGAGTACAACTCGTTCAGATGTATATTGTATTGTGATATCTATTATCAATTTGTACAGGCAGAATTAGTCAAAGTTGACAGTTTAATACCATAGTCGGATCAAGGCTATCTGAATTATTTTTCTGACATACTTCTATGTTATACAGTCACAATGTTGTGATGTTATTACAATTTATATAATTTTTGTTTTGTGATATGTATTGTCTTTATAATAATTTTAATATATATATATATATATATATATACAGGCAAAATACGATAATCCGAATATTTGTTTACTCGAGGCGTTCGGACTATCAAAAAGTTCGGATTACTGAGGAAATGCAACAAAACGCCAGAAATAATCTAAAACAAAATTTATTAGTGTACAATAAATTAAAAAACTTCAGTACAGTACATAATAAAGTTTTATAATACGTGTCACACAATAAACTGTGTACTGTATGTTAAAACCATTTCTCCAAATAACTTTGTACTAACAGTGAAATGACCTGACTAGTGACTCATCTCAACTACATCCTTTACTTTGTTTACGTTTCCGTTGTTGTGACATGGGAATTCTAAGAAATGGCAACTGAAGGCCGTTCGGAGTAGCGCGGCGTTCGGAGTACCGTGCGTGCAGATTAACGAGGCCCGCCTGTATATATAAAATAGCAGATGAATATGTTAAAAGGTTGTTCATATAAACAAATGGTGTAGTTTTAACTTATAGAATAAACTACACTGAAAAACTAATTGGTAGTTAAATTGACCATTTTAAAATACATACTTAGTTGACAGTAAGTCCAATTTTCAGATGATGCTAAATACATAACACATTATTTTCCCTTATTAAATAAAATGAATAATGTTAATAAAATTGAACTCAATGAGCTTGGCTTGAATCCAGATACAAAACAATATGTTTTCAAAAGTATCTGAAGTAATTTATAGAACGTCTAAAAATTGGAAATGAATTCTTATTAAACATAAGTTTCCCTCTGATGATGAAATTTTAATGGTCACTTTTTTATATTTTTATTTAAAAAAAAAAAAAAATTATTAAGCAGTGTAATAAAACAAATCTATTCCATTATAGGATAATAATAATTTCATGAAAAAACTGCTAAAACTTTGTTGTTGCTGCAGTCATATATTATTTGAGTTTATATTCACAGATCATTGATTTGATACTGTTTAGCATAATAAGGAAAGATTAATTTCGGCCCATGAATTAAAACATAGTATATCTTAAACAAAATTGGGTTGTGAAATAAGTAACTATTAAGTTCATAATTAAATTGTGATTAACGGAATTAGCAGATCAGTTGCTACTATGAATAAAATTTCTGGATGAGTTAAATAATAAATCATTGCATTGAGTTTCAGTGTACACATTATTAAATTTGTGTTTTCTTATCTTTTAAAATTATTGATAAAAATTTTGGATTAAATTAAAATATTTAGTAACTATTCCTATAATATGTAATAGTAAATTTATATATGTTATATTATATAGGTAGAATTATTTGAAGAATTGGCTCGTATCTTTAGTGAAGATAATAACCAATGGGCACAGCGAGAGTTGCTCATGCGAGAAGGAACAGCAAAATTTGCAGACACAGTTGGAGAGAATGATAGACAACTACAGAAAGTGATTCAGCGACAAGCTAACAATAGTGGGGTTAGTAAGATATACTTTGTGAAATTAGTTTTATAAATAATAAATAGATATGAACTTGTAAAATTTGTTAGATTTTGTAATTTATATTGCTTTACTAATGTAAGCCTTATTACTCTTTTAATATCTGTAGAAGATATTTATTTCAAATTATTGTATATATATATATATATATATATATATATATATATATATATATATATATATATATATATATATATATATATACAGTACATAATGTTACAGTTATACAGCTAAGTTAGAGATCACATTTTATAACACAAAAGTGTGATGATTACAGGCATCACAATCCTGGTTTTGCTTAGGATACTTTGGGGAACCCTTTTGGCTTTACCTCACTGCACACTCCCTATTTCACTGATAGCAGGCAGCAAGGAACTAATAGTAGATAGTAGATACTAGTAGTAGCGCACCAGGGATGCGCAGGAGGAACCATGCAATGGCAAAGTACAACAAGTGAAAGTTCCCTTCTGTTTTATCTTTTATAAAAGTTAATACCTCCTCAAAATGATCAGCTAAGTACATTTTGGGATGGGTCAGAAGGCCCAGGGGGTCATAGCTCACAATCCGGGATTTTGGTTTCTTGTTATTTGGAACATGTTAATAAATTGCATTTGAGAGAAATATTACTTTGGTAATTTTAAGATAAGTTACTCTCTACTTGTACACCTTTTCCCATTAATTAATAAGTTTTTATTTACTGTAGACATTTAAGTTTTTATGTTGATATAAATTAGGCTCTTCTATTCTACATACTATTTATGAAACATGTAATGTTCTTAACATTTTAGTTGCCAAGTGCTAAATTACCTCTTATTTGTCTTAGTACCAAGATCTACAATTTAATTATAACCTTTTTTCTTTTTTTTTTATACCATTATAGTCAGGATGTTGTCTTATAACTATTTTCATAACATGTAGATGCATATGTATACAGGGTCTACACCCAAATTCATTTTTCCCCAGACCTAGTAAGAAATTATGTGTTTTATATTTGTGAAACAGTGCATATGTGCTGAAACTTTAGAATTATTATTTTTTTTGCACATATCAATGAATTAATATGAATGATTAAAACCAAAAGTGAATTTAGGTTAAATATCAATTACACGGTATTTGTTCTGTGTCCATATGATATATTGAAATTCCCCTCGGAGGCTCACTTTAGTGAGTACGGGTTTGGCAATCACAAGGGAACGTAACTGGATCTACAATTTTCTTATCACACTCTTTAATCATTCCAATAAAACCTTGCTTTACCCAACTCTAGTTTTTTCCCGACCCTAATGCTGTTATAATATTCTAGGACTAGGGGTCTTTATTTTATGCTTTGTTCTTCGTTTTTGATGGATGTCCGAGAGGTTTTTGCCTTTAAACAACATAGGGAATACTATATTGACATTGTAACTATAGTGGTAATTAGAGATAAGCTCTATGTAACTTACTACAGTTTAAATTTTCTGTTAAAAAATAGTCCTTAATGGCGTGAGGAGATTGGATAACTAGGGTGACAGTTTACTGACATTTTGTATTTTACACTTCATTCATTGTTGTATATGTTTATAATTTCGCTTATTAATTTGTGTAAAATAACAGATTAATATATTTTAAATTTATAAATTAATATTTCATTGCAAAAAAATTAAAAATTTGTAACGAATATTATATCTTGATGTGTATTGGAAAACTGATCATGATGGGCTTCTAGTTGTGTACATGTGTACTAAGGAATAATGGCCTACGGGTAATTAATATATGCATTTTTGAACTGACTTACTAAAATAGTTCCCCTGTTATAATATGTATTTTCATTTTATAGAAGTGTTTCCTTTGATATGGTAGAGGGATGTGTTATAGAGTGGCCTCTTCTTTGTTTCAGAATATTAGTCATGGGACAATTCCTTACTTAGGAACCTTCCTTACAGATCTAACTATGATTGACACTGCCATTCCAGATACTCTTTATGAAGGATTAATAAATTTCGATAAAAGACGGAAAGAATTTGAAGTTTTAGCTCAAGTAAGTAAAGATTAATTATGTTTGAAGAGTTGTGGAGGATACAGGAATTATCTTAATTTACCAAAAGACATAGATTAATTGATTTTCATTGATAAGTAAATTAATTTAAATGCTTATATCTAGTGAGATTTACATTAACAATGTATATAAATTTTGTCACATTTAGTTAGACCTGTAACTTCATATCAATGATATTTATTTATGATTTATGAAAAAGGATGGTACTTATTATGCATTCAAAAACAGTGACTGCATGAAATTGATTTTCGATAAATATTTTGGGATTTTGTTATAGATGTTGACTGTACTTAAAAATGAGTATTATCTCTTGCATAGTGCTGCCAATGTAAACATTTATAAGCATATATTTTTTATACCAATAAAAAAATAATCTACTTCTGGTAGATTGTATGGAATGATTTTTTTTTTCTTCATTTTATTTGTAGAAATTATATTTCATACAAATCATACAACGGTTAAATTTTTGTTTGTAAAAAGTTACTTTGCATGATCTTGAACTGAAAAATCAAATAATTTCTACAAATGAACTTGCTTATTTATTTTTTTAATAATGTTAACCTTCTATTCAAATCTGGTAGCGATGGGTAATGTTTGTAGAAGTTAGATAGGGACATAAAATTATCATAGAAATCGAGAAATCCTTTAGAATGGTGGCTTGATAGATTTTATTTTGGATATACATAAAAATCTCACTAGTGTTCACTTTTTTTCCCCCTTTAATGTTACATCTTTGATCTAAGCAAAAAAGTTCAGCAAAACTATTGAAGAACTAACTACTTGTATAAGAAATATTTCTGATAATATTTTGAATCATATAAATGATTTTACACATTATTGAGTTTGAACAATAAGTAATGTAGTTTAAGGGGAAAATTTATATTTACTGGTAGTTTCTGATTTTACAAAAAAGATATTATAATGGAAGTGATATAAGATGAACAGCTTAAAACAGACCCACTGATAAAACTGTGCTCCAGTAGCAACTCATATTGCAATTCATTGGTTTTCCAAATGATATAAAGAAATGAAAAGGTAAACACAATATTTAATACACACAAATTTTTGAATGTTTCTTTCTTTTAAGTTTACACATTTATTTTTACTAAAGATATTAGAACTGAGTGCCCTGTGCAGCCAAATCATTCAAAGTGAGGAGGGGGGGGGTTTGTTTCATAAACTGTATATAAAATCTAGGAAACATAGAGACTAGAGATTTGTGTTGATAATTGGTTCTTCTGTAAAGATATTGTAACCACTCTAGTAACATGTGAGTGAGACTTATAGTCTTCATTTATACAGTTTTACTTTATAACACAAGGTGCACTTCTGTTTGTTTATCTGGTGTAGTATTTGTAATCATAATGATTTCTGAATTGATGTACTTTGAAATCTGGTGACTACAGAATTAAAACTTGAACTGTAAATGTAGACTGTAAAATCGTATGAATATCTTGTTAATTGTCGAGATCACATTTATTAGGTTAGGTTTTGAAGTAAATTTGTTTTATTTTTAGTTTGTCTGTCATCTGTTTTTAGTCTTTATTTCCAGTTTTGTATGGTTAAAGTTTATGTTTCAGATAAAACTATTTCAAGGTGCCGCAAATGCTTATAACATTCATGAAGATTTTGCTTTTGATCGCTGGTTTGATTCCATACTTACATTGGATGATAGAGAAGCTTATCAACTGTCTTGTCATATAGAAGCCCCAGTAGCCCCATCTCTCACCATCACAACACAGAGACACAAGAAGAGATCTGGGTAAATACTATAATATTTACATATTATAATAAAAAGTACTAGGTGTCCTACCTTATAAATTTTGAATGAGTAATAAAAACACTTTTGAACAAGGAAATCACTCTTAAGAAACTAATTTTGACCAAATAGGAATTTTTTACCTACCTTCTAATGTTGGATTCTTAGGATTAATTTTCTGTGTAAAATTTTTAGTTCGGAACGTTAAATGTTTAGGAGGTGGTTTGAGGGTTAATCTCTAGTGATACACCATTTTAAAATTAACAATGAGCCTGGAAAAATTATGTAAACCAGAGGTCATAACTGATGGCAGTATATATAAATTGAAAAGCGAGTTATGTAATGTAATTTTTACTCAAGCTTGAAAAGAGTTTGCTATCAAAGGAGGCAGTTGCTATCACACCGTTGCTAAGTGATTACCTAGTAGTGTTACTTCCAAATGATAAGTTGCCAATTTGAATTAAGTCAACTAAACAATATCGGTTTTCTAAGTTAAATTAAGTGCTTAATGAAACGCTACTGTTATACCTTTAGTGATGAAGTTGATTATTAATAAGTATAATACTCATTTTATGTATTGCTTTATAGTTATACATGGTTTAGTTGTACAATCCAGTAATACAAAAAGAACATACAAGAAATATTTCTTAACGTATATCTCACCTTTTTAAATAAATGACAACTTTTAAAAGAAAATAAACTTAAACATTTTCCACAACAACTTTCATTCTAGTGTTGGCAAATTCATCGAACACAGTGGAAACTCAATTTTCCATCACCCTTTTAACTGTCAGTTTCTATTAACTGTCATGTTAGCAAAAAAAAAACTTTTTATGACAATATATTTCAATGACCACATTGGTAAATGAAATGAAAAATAGAATAACTATTAAATATACTCTTAAGTAATTGTTATAAAAACAACAAAAAATAGCTTCAAAACAATTTCTTGACTGTGTACT
This sequence comes from Aphrophora alni, assembly GCA_963513935.1. Lineage (NCBI taxonomy): Eukaryota > Metazoa > Arthropoda > Insecta > Hemiptera > Aphrophoridae > Aphrophora > Aphrophora alni. The sequence goes on from OY740771.1 coordinate 24,468,231, forward strand.
GAATGCATGACATGAGGTAGATGCAATACAGCTATTACTGTTACACAGAATACGAGACATGTCTGCAAGAATAGCCAGTGGTGTATTAAAACAAAGAATGATAACTGACTTTTTTTTTTTAATTAGACTGTAAGTTTAAACCAAGTGTTTTAATTTCTTTATTATTTACTGGTTTAAATGATAAGTTTTATTACATTGGTATTATAAAAAATATTGTATGTAAATTATTTATTTGCATGATAAATATTTGAGTTAATAAAATTTTCTTACATGCTTATTTCTCTTAAAACAATTTATCGAAAAAATATTTATACTACTGTATTAAATGTCTTTGAAAAAAAATAAAACAATACTTTTTTGTTACCTTACAAAATGGTTGATACTCTTTGAATTGAAATACTACAGTACATACTGTACAGTACATACTCTTTTTTTTAAATAATTAAATGACAAAAATGATTAAATTTTGAAAAGAAAATGTTATTAAAAACCTAAAAATGTAGAGAGAGCAAAAATTATGAAACTAAAACTGAGTTTATTTTTAGTACGTAAAATGCAAACAATACACGCTATGCTAAAAATAGGACGTTCTTATCACTCAACCTTACGTCACTGCACTGGAAAGCAAGTATTTCTGTTATCCATCTATTCTCTCAACCGTCATTGGTACGGTCCCAAGACTGACGGTTAATAGAGTTTCTACTATACCTTAAACACATTGTCATTTATTTTTTGGATCTTTTAAGTTGAATTTTTCAAAATGATATTACAGCTTCCACACCAAATATATTTATCAAAAGTGAAGCTTTCATATCATATTTTTTTTTAGAAATTCTTAGCAGACTTCATAAATTGTGAAGTTCTATTTAAACCTTCTTAAATTTTCTTTAAGTTACCTTCTAATAATAAAAGAGAAGGAACTTCCATAGCACCATATTATATCTGTAGAGAAAACATATTCACTGTATACATTGATCATATAGATTTATTATACCAAAAATAGGGTCATATTACATTAATGGAAAAAAATCAGAATGAACAGATGTTATAGGCAGATCGTACAGTGATGCAAATAAATTTTAAATACTTCTTAACATATTCTTTTAAAATTCCATTCAAGCCTCATTCCCAAAATCACAATTTCATTATGCTGGTAAAGATTACTGATTGTTATACAATTTAGCAGTCTCTTTTACTAAAGATTTTATTTAGCAAGCTTCATTAAAGATAAGTGGGGGGGGGGGAGGATAGCATTAAATAAAATTTCTATCAACTACCATTTTAGATAGAAGCACTTAATTGCATTCTGGTTTACATGGTTTTTATGTAGCCGTTATTCCCTTTAATATAATCTATCATTCTGTAGAGATTATCATTTAAAATTGTTTAGTCCCTATCCTCCCAAACAAAATCCCAATTTGGTGGGGCAAGATTACCATTTAAACAAAAGTTAGCTTCTTTAATCTAATAAAATTTTCCAAAAGTATATATTTTTCTCTCATTTAGAATTTTTCTCTTAGGGGCTCATTATAGTGAGTACAGGCTTGGCACTTCTGAGAGACCTGAACTGTATCTACACCTTGCTTAACATAGTCTTTTTAGATGTTTCTCTTTGATCTTTTCTGTTAGGTCTCTTGACCAACTCTTGTTCTTTTATGACCCTGATGCTATTAGAGTATTCAAGGGCTTGAGGGTCTTTATTTTATGTTCTTTTCTTCTTTTTTGTAATGATGACAGAGAGGTTTTTTGCTTTTGAAAAACAATAAAAAAAAAAATACAATTTGGAGAGAGAGCTTTTAGAACACCTGGTACATTTTTATTTAATTAATCTTTTCTACTATCACCTTGAATCTGCCTTATTAGGTATAAAGCATTTTAAATTGTAATTCAATTTTTCATTTGATACACTATATCACTTTTGTTTTAGTGTTTATAATAAACAATAAGAAGACTTGTATTCACCAAATGAAAGAAAACACAATTTTCCACAATAAACACTTTAATTTTTTCTCATTTTAGCGAAGACTTGTTTGTTTTTAATGATTGTTGTGTCTACTGATGGTTTTGGTTTATTGGAATGTATTTTGTATAACTGTGAATATGACTATGATGAGTATAGATACATAAAATTTGAATGAGATAGAATAAGTTGGGGTTCAATGACCAAAATGTTCATCGATAGTATAAAAGTGTGTTTTATTTGCTCAAGGTATGAAGTATTTTAACTGTAAATTCTCATTAACTAGTAATTTTCAATGTATATATTTTATTTTTAACAAGCGTAAGGTTCTTTTTTTTTTTAAATACAAAATTAGTATTGATATGATTTGTTTTACATTAGTATAAATATTCTGATTTTACATACACTATTTGTAAGGTTTAAAATTTAAATAACTTGCTCTTAAATAAAAACTGTTGCAGTATGGGCCACAGAAAGAATGATTCTATAGCAAGCACTTCAAGTAGTTCTAGTAGTCAGTTCTATTGTGATTTGGATAGTTTACCATCATCGCCTCATAATTCTTTGGACAGAAAGGTAAAATTTATTTTGTTATGAATACTTTGTTTTTGTAATAAATTTACAAGCATTGATATAGCTTAGAGCTTTAAATTAGAAGTGATATTGCATCGATTAAGGGATCAAATTCCAGTTACTCATAGATTTTTTCTCTGTATTGTGATGATTTTTCATTATCAGTAGTCTAGCTTTTGTATATGTTTTAATTGTAAAGTTTTAGTAAAATTCTACTTTGAAATGTTAAAGTTTAGATGTTAAGAAAAATACAACAAATTTTAGTCAGAATGAATTCATATAAAGCATTTTTAAATAATTTGTGGAATACAACTGAAATACAATTTTATAGTTTTATCTGATATATATAATTAAGATTTTTGTGTATCAATTTACAGGTGATATAGAAAATATTATGAGAAGGTGAAGAATACCTTCATGTGGACGGTGATTTTTTTCCATCTACAAAAAATAGCAGTCATTGACAGTTAGCATGTTAAAAAATAAACCTCATATTTTATTTATATTAAAAGTTTTACTCTGAGATTTTTGTGAGTCACTGATAAAAAAAAAAAAAAAAAAAAAAAAGATGTTTTTGTCTAGATGTATATTTGAGCCGTAGCCTGAAAGATAAATGATTGGATCAATTTTGTCACCTTTTGATGTATTATATCTGTAGTAGGTTTTTTCATTTTGTTTTTGCACGTAGCTACCGTAAGGCCTAAGTTTTTATTATTTCAAAATAAACCCTGATGTTCGAAATAATAGGGCATGTTGTTGTTGATTTTTTTTTTCCACATTACTAATTTCATTTTTTTCCCCTCTTAGGCCATTGTTTTGAATGTGTTATATTTAACTATAATAATTGTATCAATTCAAAACTGCTTCAATTTTAAAGTATTTTAATATTTTTAAAACAGTATATACAATTTATTATCCTTTTTTGACGATAATTCGTGAACAATCATTTGGGGGTGGGGGCGATTTTTTGGATACTTAGGAACTTTATTTTAGCAAATTTTAATTAAAATTGTTAAAGCTGATTGTAAGTTTTCTTCTTTTATATTAGTCATCCTAAAATGTTGACATATTTAGTTGGTACATTATTTATAATTGTGCAAGAAAGTTTTTTTTTATAATTTATCTTAGCCTAAAGTTATATATTTAAAGGAAGCCTTATTTACTAGTTTTAAATACTTTGTGTTTTATAAACTTGTTGAAGACCTCTTTATCATCAGCATTAATAATATGATTGTTGTAATGCTTTATAAACTTTAGATGACTTTTCAGATGAGCAAAATTTTCACCAAACAAATCAAATTAATCATTCCCATGTTGAAAACATCTTCGATAAAATTAAGTTCTCTTCTGAAACATCTGAATGTAATTTGTTCAGTATGTCACATTTTGTTAATTATGTTGTATTAAATGTTACTATTATATTTAAATTAATAAATTAGTGTATATGATTATTTTTATTGTAGGCATCTCCGTCACAGATGTCATCATCTTCAAGTACTTCATCACTTCCATCATTAGATGTGTCAGTGAGTAGTAACAACACAAATGCTTCAGCTGGAAATAATCTTAGTGTATCTAGTGGCAAGAACAGTGGCCATTCTATTAGCACAGTTAGTCGTAGTCCTGCTCAACAACGACAAATCACTCCTGACTTTTATATCATACGTGTCACATTAGAGACAGATTTGGTAGAAACTGACGGTGAGTTTGAATTTTTTTTATATATTTGTTATAACACATATATGGGGCATAAAACCCAGTTGTCATTTACCCTGATAACTAGTAACTAAGCTCTATATATGACATAGCTTTGTTTATTGGTTACACCACTGTTCACAAGCTATTTTCAAATTTTTGGTACACCAGTAGGCTATGTAAGTTTTTATATGAATTTGATATCTTGTTTGTATAGACCTACATAGTGGTGATGTATGCATGTAGTTTGCGAGGATTATTCCTACACGTTAAGAATTTCGATAATTTGTGTTGAAATATTTCTCGTTCAATTTTCAAAATAAAAAAGATCACTCTTCCACAACCCTACTAAACTTAAAAAATAAACTAAATTTGTACAATGGAAATATTGTAAAATTTTATATTCATTAAATTTAGAAACAATGGAAATATCAAATAGAAATAAGAATCAATGCTATTGCTTAGGAAAAGGTTCTCATATTATTGGAGAGGTTATTGAAATATGTCCTTTCTGAATCAATAAGGCCTAGTTATGTGTTAATTATAAAGTGACTTAAACATATGATATTAAGGATGTAGTTTTCTGAATTATATATTTTGTTGCTATTATTATTATTGACTAATGAGTAATTACTAGTAAATACTATTAATTACTAGTAAATGTATTATATACATTGTTAATGTATTTTAGTCTTGCTTATAATTTCTCTTTCGACTGTGGGCCACATTCAGCATATTTTAAAGTTATGAGATGCTACTATACCTGCATATACAATTAGCTAATAAACAACCTTGAATTTACATAAATAAAAATATATTTTATTTCTCTTTTGTAAATAATTTTAGCATACAACATATATTGAGGTGTTAGAATAATGATTGCGTGAGACAACTAAACAATATATTGTACATTTAACATCCCACCTTAAATCTTTTAAACAACTCAAAAATTTGTGTGCGTGATAAAACTTCACTTCTGAATGCTAGCGCAAGGACTTTGAATGGGCGATTGCTACAGTGAGACTAAGCGATGTACAACTGTTGTAAGAGTTATAGTTAATTTAAGAATTTAATGTTAAAACCTGCCGCAGCGTGCTCGCTGTTTGCCGGTAGAAGCACCTGGTAGGTTATTTTATTGCCACACTTCATGTATATGTATTAACAAAAAACAAAAATTAAAGAAAAAACAACTGTGCTTCTTTTGTTTTCATTCATTTGTTTATTGAAGTTTCCACAAGTGTTCATTACAATTGAGTAATCAGATTGTTCACATTTCCAGTGATTTAGGCTACTAGCCTCTGAGACTCATCAATGTTAGAAATAAAGTAGCAAACCATTCATGTAGTATTTAGCTTTTCTAATTTAACTCTATGAGTAATGTTTTGTTCAAGCGTATAGTCTATGTGATATTAGTTAAATTTACATCTTGGCCTACGAATAATTTTGTGTTTCACAATATTGCTAGGTGTTTACAAGAATGTTTTATTTAATGTATTAAAATATCCAAGAAGAGAGTGGTCTGCTGTTCACAGAAATATTAGTAAAGTAATGTTATTATTAGTTTTATAATATTATGAAGGTTATTAATAAAAATGAATTGATTTCAGGAATTGTATTATATAAAAGTATAATGCTAAGTAACAACGAACGCACACCTCAAGTTATACGTAATGCTATGTTAAAGCTGGGTATTGAAGGTAATCCTGACAATTACACGTTAGCTCAAGTTCTTCCTGATAAAGGTAACCAGATATTTGTTTATATAAAATTTGTAGTTGTACTTTCATAAAGTTTTGTACAGTACAAAATTATAATTATAGATTGAAAAAAAAAAAAAAAAAAAAAAAAACTACGTCACAATAATAGATTAATATTAAAATTACAAGCAGAGCTAATTTTCTTCACAGACACATGTAGAAAATTGTATTGTTCATTCATCATAGAAAAATAAAGTAAAAGGTAGAAAAGTAATGTCAGTGTTTAATAATTTTGAGAAAAATAAAAGAATTCAGATTGAACAATGTCCATGGCTTGTCAATGTGTTTTCCCACTTTGACAGTGGCCATATTTAATGTTTATCACAATAATAAAAATAAACAGTGCAAGAACATTGCACAAACTATTTCATTCATCCAAAACCAATTCAGACCCAAAAGTGAAAATGAATTATGAATGCTGTCTTTGAATAAATATTTATAAAAGTAAACTTACTCTACTTGCATGATAAACTTGTCCTCAATATATACCATATTTGATTAAAATCAAGCTTTTAATAACAGTGGTTAAGGTCCATTTTTTGTCATTTTATTCCGGAAAAATAATATTTTTTTACTTATAAAATAAGTTATTCTATACTACATAAAGTACTTTCTACATGAGAAAGTGAAAATCATATCTCTTTATTAAATTTAGTCTTTCTTACTACAAAATAGCCAATAAATTCAATATCAACTTTTGATAAATGAGAATTAATTTGTACCATTTTTGGTCGAACAATAAATTTTTTACTTAAATACAACTGATTTTACATGCTTCTTATGTGTATAAATAACTATCTATTTTTTATTAATCATTATTGGGTAAAGTATAAAACGTCCATTATTTTTATTCAACTGACTAAATACTTTGTAGCATATTTTGTATACATTTCGTTTGGAATTTTTGTTATAAAATTAATGTACTGTACTGGTACATATTTACTGCACCTTAACATTTAAATAGCGATTGTTCTAAATACCCACATTTTCAAGTGGGTAAGAACAAGTGCAAAAACAGATGCAGTTACATTTGGTGAATATAATGCTGTAACCTAGTATTCAATGTAAGAACTAACTAAAAATACTAGGATAGTGTTCTGCTTTCCATTTCATTAACCTAATGTTTAAATTAAGAACTAACTAATTAGTTGATTGTAGTTTAGTCTAGGAAGTTTGAATAATATTAACAAGACTAAAACTAGTTAACATTGGAAATAAAGAACAAAAACATGTTACAGGGCTGTAAAGAGGCCCTCTAACAATGAAAAACTATTATCAATACAATTAAAAACAGATATACAGGGCTGCAAAAGAGCCCTGCAACAAGTTAACAAGAATACAATTTAAATAGTCAACTAACATTATATTACAGAGCTGTAAGAGGGCCCTGCAATAAGCAAATTGAAAGTTTTTAAAATGCCATAACACACTGTATGACTGGCATTTGCTTTGTAGCTTCCTTTGTCTGGTTTTGTGTTTCCCGTAATTCCCCAATGCCCAGGTACTCAGCAAATGATATACAATTCAGAATATCCTTTACCAAGGAATACATATCCGGAATAGCCTGTAAAACACTTTTGGAATCGGGACAGAAAAGATAATGATGAAAACCAGATGGAACAGTTGGATAAATTAACATTCTAAAATATCTGTTACTGCTGTATAAATTCAAGTATTTTTTCAATAAAACTCTATGATTTTAAAGTCTTCATAATTCCTCTTCTCCAAGCCACACCCTATGGTTGGCTTTTACCAGGTAAAAAACACTGCAAATAGTGTCTTTGCATATAGAAAAATGCATTTCGTATGGTAGACTTAAGAGAAACCAGCTGATCAGTAGATAATCGATGCTGTCTAAAACCACATTGATCTTTAGAAAGCAGCCGGTTACTTTCGAGGTACCAAACAAGGTGTCGATTGACTATTCTCTCTGCTAGCTTGCAAAGTACACTAGTGAGAGAAATAGAACAGGAACTTCCTGCTCTTAGAAGCGAAATTACTGTAGTCTCCTACCAAGTATCAGGAAAATATTGCTCCTCGAATATACAATTGTATTTGTAAGGAGAACCAGCTTCCTCGAAGTTGTTTAATCATAACTAAACTATGTTGTCAGGGCCTGGAGCAAAATCCCGTCCCGACAACATAACAGATTTCATTTCCCGTAAAGAAAATGGGGCATTTAATGGTGATTATTCTCATAGACCGTGTGAAAGGTATTGCTCTTGAGATCTTTTATACAAATGAAAAGCATTGCTGTAAGTAAGAATGAAAAAAAGTCAGCAAATGATAAACCCAAAACATTAGCAATGTCATAATTGTTTGTAGTCAAAACTCCATCCCACTGCTTAAGTTTCAGTAAGGGAGCAAAAGAAAGAAGATTTACCGTTCGACTTGAAAAAAAAGTAAACTCTCTATATTTTATCGATAGCTTTGTGTTTGGTATTGACTGTCATTAAAAAAAAATCCATCGTTATGTTATATTGAAATGGAAGATTTTATATTTTGATTTAGTCAAGAGTTGTTTACTACTCTAGTAGTAAGGGTAAAATGGCAAGATGGCTTCTATTTGACAACAACATTCATATTTGAGAAAGGAGTGTAACCAAGTGATTAGCTTTTTCATTCACAATCTAGGCTATAGACTGAAAACAATTTTTTCTACCAAATATATATCTATTTTTTAATTTGAAAACAATTTTGGAACTGAATATTAGTTGCAAAATTAGTGGTAGAAGTCTCTTTTGCCGTAAAGTACATTGAATATAAAAAGAAACTTTACCTCCTATGCCTTGTTCTTCAAATAACAATGTAATTATGTTTCTGATGCATTGAAACTCGAAATGTTTTTATATAAATATTTATCTTGAACAAAATATTAGAAAACTAGTAACGCAGGTGATTTATATCTGTTACTTGAGTGAATCGGTGCTTGAATTAACCTTGGCTGGCCGGAACAATTGTATCATATATAGGAATGGTACCAAAACTCAGTTTCTGATCTCACACACATTGTTTAATCCTCAAAATCGGCTCTAGCGACTCCAATTGAATAATTTTGCTTAATTGTAGCCTCCAAGAACCCAAACAAAAAGCTTTGGTTGGCATCTTTCCAAAAATGTTGGTTCATAAGTTTTACAACAAAATCAGCTAAGGGGTTGTTATAAAATATGGCCCAGAACCTACCTGTGGAATATCCTGTACCTTCATAATACTATTGCAATCCTGCACGACATGATCATAATCTGCTACTTGCTTGATTAATCCCTTCTTAACTTTCACACTCATGTACTATTGTTCTAGTTGGAAGACATTTACAAAATAATCCTGATTATTTAGCGTTGTACATTTTTTTGTTAGGGAGCTCATGAGTCGAAACAAACTCTTCAAACTCATTCTGAAAATTATCAGGTGCTTGTTGATTCCCCACATCGCAAATTATTCGCTCACAGATAATTGTGAGTCTACTATAACTTTCTCTTTACTACATAGGATATATTCAAAAATGAAAATGACCACAAATGAAGAATTACATCCCTAATGTTCAGTTTTTTGGTAGATTTGTTTTTAATTTTGCTATATTTATGTATTGCTTTCTTTTTCAGAAATGGTATTACCGATAAATGCAAACGTCTACTATGCAGTAAATACAGCTTTCAATTTAAATTTTATTCTAAGAGTGAAAAAATCGGAAGAGGACAGTCCTGTGCAGCCAGCGAAGCCTAATCGAACAAAAGTTAGCAAAAAGTTGCCTTTGACAACATCATGAGACTTGATCCTTCGGCAGACTTGCAAATACTCAAAAATAGATCATTTAATCTTTTAATCTCAATATTTCCACTCTACAGACATTGATATTTAAAGAACTGTGATGAATTTATAGTAGAATCTGTGTTTTTTTTAAATGTATCAATTATTTATTATAATCAGTTGTTCCTCTTAATATTTTGAATTACTCTTAATTTTATATTTACTTGGTATAATTGAAGGAGTGGTTTGAATTTATTCTCTAATTTGTTTTGGAACAGGAAAAACTGTTTACTATGCATGTTTTCTTCTACATGCTTTAAACATGTTCTTGCTATCATTTTTATTTCAATGAAGTTTCAACTCAAAATACTTCATGCCCTATACAAATTTTGAATGAATTTTGATTGTTTAAGAATTGTATTATAAATTTATTTTTTAAGTTTACAGCCATTATTTTCATATTGGAGTTGATATTCTATTTAATCGTATTTATGGTTTGGTGTTCTATATTTTGTGATAATAATTAAATGTGGTATACAATTTTTTTATTTTACACAATTTCAAAATTGAAGGTTAATCATTGATTTAAAACATTCAATTTCTTTTACCAATATGTATGACATTTTGTATGACATAAATTTTAATTTTACTGTTAAACATCATTCATGCGTTTATTGTTATAGGGCTCAAAATTTAAAAATTATGAGTAAAGAATATTTTAATATATCTCAAATTAAACATAATAATTTGGAAATTCAAGATGCTTTTCAAGAAGTTGGACAATTCTAAAATATATGTTTAGATTTATCAATTAGGATTCCATTTGTTGTTATTGTACTCTTCAAATCGAAAGTAGCAATTCGTAACTGAAATAAATTGCAATATATAGGAGTTTGTTTCTTGAATTGTAATTAACTGTATTCTGAGAACTATCTATACATTTAAAATTTATGTTTTAATTTAGACACAATAAAATAAATTTATGAATTTAACCATTAAAAAAAAAAAAAAAAAAAAAAAAAAAAAAAATCAATGCTCACAAACACATTTAGATAACAAATGAAAAAATCTGAACAGATTGTAGTTTTAAATCTAAACTTCAGGTTCTCAAACAGGATGTGAACATGGTTCTGGTGTAATAATTCAATATGTCAGTTGTTGATTATTTCCCTTGTCATAGAATCAATATTTAGTTGAAAGTCTTTCCTTGGGGTGAGAAAAAGTATTAAACTATTTTAAAACAAAATAATGTAATTCACAATTGTTAACTGCAATTAGTTCAATAAGCTTTCTTTAATATCAGTGTTTAAGCTAAAGTAACCTAAAACACAAGTGAATAACTCTTATCCTGATTAGTATCAGATGTGGTAACACAGTAGAAGCCTGTGTCCAATGACTTGACAACATCGCAATCTTTCCCTTTCAGTATTACATTAGTTTTATGGGAGAAACAGTATTTATCAGCTTTACATTATGTTTATGGTGAAACAAATTGTTTTTATAATATACAGAGTGCTTATAATAATGTGTGAAATAACAGTATGACAGTTTACTTCAAACTTTTATTTTATTTCTTAACAAATTAATATAGAATATAATATAATTCATATTTTACATAAATGTTAACGCAGTAATTAAAATTAACATTCCTAGAACCTACATTAAAGATAAAGTTAAAAATAAACATTTCTCTTCTTAGTGTAATTGTTAAAATTAATATTTGACATTCTAGAAATAATATTTGTTGAAATATTTTGGTATTCCACTCCACAATGATAACTTTGCACAATGAACAAATTGTTGAGTACTTGAATTATTGTTGTATTTTTTTTTTTAAAGTAGAAAGAATGTGTTTTTCAAAATTATTCGATGAAAACTTTGATTTGTTGAAGCAGCTCTGAAATTAGCATTTGTATTTTGTTTACAACACATTTTGCTGCAGCTAAATAATTTGAGAGAACCTATATTGATGGTTTGGAAATACAAATTGTTGTGTCCATTTTTATTAATTTATGAGAGCTTAAAAAACTAATGTTTCCACATACATTCACAAACTCAGACTGATAAAACCGCATATTGTGCGAATTGAGTCAATTATAACATTTGCTATATTGTTTAATAATTCAATATCTAATTTTAATATTTTAGTTTGCTAGGGGTCCAGTATGAAAGGTGAGTAGAATCTTCAGAAAATTTGAAATATATATCTATATTTTCAATGAATTTTAATAATTGCCCTTATATCACAGCACCATACATGTGTCAGGCATATTATGATCTTAGTTCTAAATCATATTTCCCTAAGTATTTTAAAATAACAAGCAGAAATTAATAGTTGCAACACTATGCTGCTATAAAGAATATTAGACGGATATACGAGGTTATCATACTTCACTATCCGTGGACTTGTACTAGAATCAACTATGTTAATAGGCAAAGTACCAGCCGGAGATCTAAGTTTAAATTCCAATCATGTCAGAATTTGTTCACTTGTTATTTAAATAATTTGTTTCGCTTTGGAAGTATCCTGAAGCAATAGAATATTTTCAAACAATATAAATAAACATATATAGCATATGATTGACCACTTCCTTGAAGTATAAAATGTTGTAAACCTTTAGAATTTAAAATCATCAGAAAATACTATAATTATACATATACAATGTTTTTTTTATTTTATAGTAGGATATGTTTTTAATTTTGTCATAAAATCTTTTCTAGTCAAAAATGTGTAAAAGATGTGTTTAAAAAGTTAGTAGCAAAAATATTAATTTTTTCAAATTTCGTCCATTTGTTGAAAGATTGTAGAAAACTGTAATGTAATATGGTAGACATTTTGTCCAACAAACATACTTGGTTAATGTAACCATGTATGTATATATTTCTTATCAATATTGATTGAGTTGTATAGTCTATTTATGGATGAAATAAATGTTATTAACAAGTCACAACCAATCTGTCAAAATCATCCGTCTTCCAATAAGCAAATAATGTATATTTTAGAAACATTTTTAACATAAATTTTTCTAGATTTTCATAATGATAAGCATATTGTAATTTATGGTAATACATATAATATAAGAAATTATCATATCAAACAGAGAAATTATCTGTATTAAAGTTATAAGTGTACAAATTTTCTGAGTAATGTCAAGTGTTTTCGGTTTACTGTACAATGTCATACCTTATTTTGTAATGCGTAAGATAACTAACAATGTGCAGATTTCCTGAAACAAATGTGCAAACAGATAGAAATTAATTCATCATGTATGATTTTGATAGCATTTTTGTTTGATTGCCTGGAATGTTGTTTATCTGAATTTTACCAGGGTTTCATTTAATTTTATTTAATCGAAGTTGCATTTAAAAAATAATAAAATGCAAATATGAACAGAATTAATGCAATTAAAACAGAAATATGAACATATATCCCCACTTTAAATCACAGCTGCGGTTGTGGTCAACCTCTAAAATGTGAATTTGTATTTAAAAGTAGTGAAATGTAACCAATATGAGTAGAAAGAAATGTAGACTTTAAATACTCATAATATCTTTTGATTTGTAAGGTGAGCCTGATGGTTTTTTGAAGTATCTACATTTCCAGTTTCATTAAACTGATTATACCAATGAATCTGTTTTGTCTGCAGATGGACACCAATGAATCTGTTTTGTCTACAGATGGATCTTATCCGTAAGTAGGCCGAAAATGTTGTACTTTCACCATTAATGCAAACCATAAAATACATTGAGGTTTTTGTTGCACAGTCACCATTAATATAATGACTATTAATGGATTATGAGTGATGAACGAAGTGCAGCACAATAGAGTTTGAGTTTGTGAATGCTTGCAGCTCATAAGTCATCAAAATGACAATGTAAGAAATCTCCCAATGTTTGTAAATAGTTTGTCATTAAAATTAAAATCAAGAAGACTAGTTGATTATTGTTCATGCTATTTACAATTTATTTATGGATACAATTTTCTATAACTATGGAATGGCCTATTTAATATAAAACTATAACCTTACATTGTATTGGTTTTACATACTAAATAGATTGTCCATCTCCATGGAATGGAATGAAGGTAAGACATTAGAAGTACTATTGCTGCCATTTACCGGCCTACTTCTGGTAACTTGAAGGACAGCTTACCATATTGTATGATCAGAGTTCTCCAACACTAGAACATTCTCTACCTAAACCCAGCAAACTACAACAGCTTAATCCACTTACTGAGCATCACATCATATGGTATGGAACTTATTCTTTGATATAAATTCAATGCGTAATTTATAATATATACTTCTAAAACCAGTGTTCTGATCATAAAAGTGTAATAAATAAATATTGAGCTTGACTTGAGGGATAATATTTTGTTGATCAAAAACTCGAACACCTGTTCTCACAAAAATTATGTTTATTTAATCAAACGCATTTCAACGACAAAGTCGCCATCCTCAGTGATACATGAGCTACAATAAAAAAACTATAACTCGACTGTAGTGAGGATGGCGACTTTGTCGTTGAAACACATTTGATTAAATAACGTAATTTTTGTGAGATCTTGTGTTTAAGTTTTTGTTCTACATAAAAATCAGTGGCGGCGGTAGCGGGCCCGCAGTACCCGCGAGCTGGAGGGGCCCGCGAGCCTTGACCAGGATTTTTCGGGAAATTTTACCAGGACCCGGACCCGCAACGGGCCCTGCCACACGGGCCCCCTTATCATAACAATATTTTATGAGTATTGTCAAGAAATTACTAAAATAAGGTAAAATGTCTTCAGACAAGATTGTGCATCCAAAACGGCAATAACCATTATTTCTTAGAGAGCAGTATTTTTTATTTAATGACATGATACGAAGTATGTGTATTGTTTACCGTTGGCCGATAAGTAATGCAGCTATCGCTACGTCGAGCATCGCGGTGACTCACCGGCGCCGGCCGGCGAAAAGATAAACATCCGGGAAAAGATTATTGGGAGAGGGGGGCCCGATGAACAAATTTGCGGGGGGGGGGCCCGCGGGTTCTTATCGCCGCCACTGATAAAAATATAAGTTTTTAATATATTTTGTAAGTGTTTTGGCTGTAAATTATCAGTTATATTATAAGTGTATCAAAAATACACTGAACATGTATAATTCACAGCCTAAATTTTGGAGTGTAAAATATAAGCCTGTTGGTGTTTTAAATTATTTTATTAGTATTGTTTAATTATGCTGGTCAAACACTTCTTTTCACTGTTTTAGTTTACCAAAAATTGAAATTTTGTATTTTGGTCTTATCATGTGGCCTAATCTCAAACTTTGAAAGTTATATTACAAAAAAAAAAGTATTACCAAATATACCCACAATCATATTTGATTCAAATTGGTCCATCGTTTTGAAGTACATTACATGAACAGCAGATATAAAACTGACATCATCCCAAAAAATCCACTATTTTGTACAAAACTATCACAAAACAGATATTTCCATTATAACTCGACAACAACTTTCTTAACCCATTACACTTCATTTATAGATCATGTAATTTCATAGATTTAGCTGATTCAGGTGGTATTAAAAATGTAGAAAATCTAAGCCTTATTATGACCATACTTTTATTCTTATTTCTTTGGTGATTGTTTGGTGAATGTGTAAAACAATTGAGTTTTCATTTCTATTCTCCTTAAGCAATTTAAGTTGTTAGTGCTCTTCTTTGTTAGTCTTTTGAGATTTTGTAACAACAACCATATACATTTGTGGAAATAAACGAAAAATACCTTAATTGAGTGAATCACATATTACAGTAATATCAGTTGACATATAACTTATAATATTGGTATTACCATTTTATAAATAGATGATTTTCCTTAATGAAACAGAATTTCCTGCGTTTATATATATATATATATATATATATATATATATATATAAAAAACCCAATTATTGTCATAGATAGATCACTGATTAATTTATGTTCAGTATTTTTCCTCTTACAAAATAATTTTCTAAATTAATCTGTATATTAAATGTATAAATATATAAACACAGTCTAATATATTCATATTCTAAATACAATAAAAAATGTATGTAACAAAATTTTAAATTTGTGAGTAAATATTTGAAAGAAATTATGTTGTGCATTTCACCTTTTTCATGTAGAAAATAATTGGTTAAAAGAAAACATTTAAATAAAAACATTTTATATTCACAAGTTTATTAAAAATCTCGTTAAGTTAGGAATACAAGAAAACAGTTTACATATTGCAAGCTTTTAAAATAAAAATGACTACTTATGTTAGATTCTGAAAAAAAAATCAGTTTTTGTTTTTTATATGTGTATGGCTTCCGCTAACAGTTGACAATCCTTTTGTGTAAATCTGTTTTAATATAACCTCAATGTCTAGAATTTCAAAATGGAAGATTGTACTTAACTGAACTGTGATAGACCACTACTCAAATAATTAGGAGACAAAATGATTCTTCAAATATTCTAAGAATTTTATAGCAATATGTATTTTGTGACGTTAGTTAATTGTATATGTATATTTTGTATGTTTTCCTAAAATGTGTATATTGGAATATCTTGTGCAATAGTTATTGTATTTATAATTTATTACATAATTTTGTATTTGTTCAAAGTAAAATAAATCATACTTATGTGTGGTGTAGGTCCAATATTAGAAAATGTAAGACTTTAAATTAAATATTTCACTGTTCTGTTATTTGTGTTTGCATTTTTTATAAATAAAAATTCAAAGAACCACAATAATGCATTGTTTTCATTGATGCATGTCAATTAGTTTTATAGTGTATAAAATTGTAGATATAGTTGTATATTTATATTTTATATGAAAATCTGTATTTTCTATTTTAAAACAAACAAAAATTTTGAATTGTAACTAAAAGTATGGATATAATATATAGTATTATTTGTGTTTAAAAGAATTGTTATTATAATTTTATACCTTATAAATATAATGTGAATAGTAAGTAATAACTGTTCAGTGTTCAATTATTGATCAATCTCTCACCTGTTCCTTCCCCCCCTTTTTTTTGATATAATGATGCTTAGTATTTTGACAAATTTACTAGAAGATTTACACCATATTTGTAGAGGTATAAAATAACATGACTCAGAAATTTGAAAAATTCATTAATACACACAGTCTTGTAGATCAAACTTTTCATTGTATACTCCTACACTTGACTAATTTTTGTTTCTCAAACAAGTCTTATTTCATAAAAGTAAGAGCGAACCAGCCAAAAGAATTCTGTATATCTGCTTCTGCCCAAACCAGCTCTCAACTTCAGGTACCTTGTCAATCTAATTTTTATCAATACATTTGTGGTAGGAAATTTTATTTGTACAATAATATTATACAGATGATAATTGACGTGGTAAACAACTCCCCAGGAATATATTAGGTTTATTATCTTGGAATTTTACAAGACTATAATTTTTTTAATTAAAACTGAAATGTATTGTTTACATTAAGTCATACAGACGAAACTAACCTGTTAATGAACCACTTTAATCTAGCAGGAGTAATATAATCCTAAAGTTCAGTTTTAATTTATAAAGTAATGATAGATTCATTTTTCAGTGACACCCATATTTGTGTGATCATTTTGTGTATTGTGTTCTAGACTGATACTGATCTAGTCTCTTAACACGTTAGCTGCCGAGGCCTAATACGATAATCTTGCCTGGAGTGCCACGATTACCAAATTATTTTCCCATTATTATTTTTGCATCTACCTATGTTATATAAGGCAATAGTATTTACTAATTTTATTTACATTTATGCATATATAGTTTCGAGACCGATCGGACCGAAATGCAACTTTTCGGCTTTAATTTTAATCGTAGTATAACGTTTAGGTCCGATCGGACCGAGGTAATTTTCGTGTAAAAAAAAAAAATCTAAACAGGCTATTTCATTTCTTTATGTTGGCAATGCTCACTATTTTATTTGTCTTAATATTTATTTTATAAATACATATATTCATTTTACAACTGTATTCTTTGTGAATTATTCATTACTAAACCAAAATGTTTTTGTAAAACTTTTAATCGGTCCGATTGTGCCGACAAAATTGTGAAAATATCCAGTGATTTTATTATTATATTGAGTAACCATGGCAACGATTATTAAAGCATACAATATACTACATCTAACACACGTCTTTACCCAATCCAGAGAATACCAAAATTGGCCGATAGGTTGCTGCACTATCGAACTGTGAGCCACAAAACAAAACATTACGTCAGTGACTTTATTGGTCCAATCGTGCCGAAACGCTGCATGTACATTCACCTTAGTTTCGGTCCGATCGGACCGATATGGCAGCTAACGTGTTAACTATTATTTCATCTTGAGTTTTTGTGTGCTATAATTTTGTTGGCATTCATTGCTTTCTGTTATGTAGGTTATGATGACTAGCCATCTGGGATAGTATTTTCATACTGTATATGCTGTTTGTGATAAACAAAGATAATAATACGAACGGCGTTCAATATATAAAGAGACAAATAGGCGTAGTGTTAAAGTGTTTTATTATATATAGGTAAAACTTTTCTATTTTTCAACATAATTCCCCCTCCCTACATTTATACACTTTTCCCATCATCGTTCTAGCTTTTTTAGGCTTTCAGCTAAAAATTCTTTACTTTGGCGCCGAAACCAGACATGCATAGCTGTCTTCACATCTTCATTGTTTTCAAATCTCTTATCTTGCAAAAATTCTTCCATGGGTCCAAACAAGTTAAAATCTGATGGAGCCAAATCAGAACTATAAAGGAGGGTGGGGTAGGACTTCCTAGTTCAACCTTTAAATAGTTTGCAGTATTTCATAAGCTTTGTGTGGGGGAGCATTGTCTTGGAGAAAAAGCACTCCCTTACTCTGCAAACCCCGTCTCTTACTCAGAATTTCTGGCTTCACTTATCGCTTTCAGTTCTTCCCTGTAGTACTCTCCATTAACAGTGCACTGAGTTTCAAGGTAGTCAGAGAAAATTGGACATTTAAATTCCAACAATTGGTAAGCATAACTTTTCAAGCTTTTGAATTTTTTCCGTACAGGAGAAGACGCATGTTTCCACTCCATGCTTTGGCGCTTGGACTCGGGCTCAATGTGATGTATCCAAGTTTCATCAAAAGTGACAATTCTTTCCAAAATAGCTTCTCCTTCTTCCTGATAATGTCTTTTCAGTTCCTGGCAGATTTGACGCCTGACATTTTTGTGGTTGTCTGTCAACAGTTTTGGAACCCAATGTGCGCATGTCTTGCAGTATTTCAACTTGTCATGAATGATTGAGTGGATGGTGCCTACACTTGTATGACAAGTTTCAGCTTTTTAAGCCACTTTAATTCTTCGGTCTTTCTGAATAAGAGTTTCAATTCGATTTTCCATCATAGCATTTGAAACCTCAATCGGTCAGCCTGAACATTGCACATCACTCACATTTGTACAAGTTTCTACTGATCTATCCACTTATAAAAGTTTGCTTGGTTTATACAACTTTTCACATATCGTCTTTTCATTCTTGAATAAATTTCAGATGATTTTGTTCTTTCAGAAAATAAAAATCTAATAACAGCTTGTTGCTCTTCCAAAGTGTAATCTTCAAGAGAACTTGTCATTTTCAAAATGTTGCAAAAATAAACAAACGTTCAACAATGACAAAACAGCTGTATTAGAATTTTAGCAGTGTGCCAACTCACAATATTGATAGTTATAAAATTTCCCAGGTGATTTTGTATCTTTAAAGGTTTGTCTCTTTACTTATTGAACACCCCTCATAATAATAAAAAATGAAAATTTAGTGGCACCCTAGTAAACCACTGGCTTCATCAAAATTAAACTCATCATCTAGTTACTTATCCTACTTTTCTTGGTAGGGTATTTCAATGATTACTACTATTCTTGAGGATCTATCACCTGTAGCTGTTAAGTAAACCACATTGAGAGAGGCTCAATGTTAAAGTAAACCACATTTTATATAATTTGGCTCAAGTTCTACTTTATTAGAGCTCTTAACCCAATCAGCTGTTTCGAAGATGGTTGAGTTATAATTTTGAAGTCCAAGCCTTACCATTGTAAGGGGAGTTAATTTAATTTGTATGTTTTTATTACTTTTAATTTAAGTCAAGTTAAATTATTTTGTAAGTCTGCGTTCTTACAAAACTATTAGTTAATTTACTATATTAATTTAGCTAGGGTAGGGTTGCATTCTGGTCGTACTTAACAATTGTTTCCATGCACGTGGTAATGGTTCACACAATGAATTTAGCCAGTCATTTCTAAATCAACGAAATCTCTTTTTATTATTATAAAAAACAAGCAAAACAACATTAAATACCATCAAGTTACTAACTTAAGGTCTAAATTTCATTTATGAGTAAATGCAATTATTTTAACATGTAAAACAGTCCAAATGAAAGTTTTTATATCTTTTATTCATCTCAACACTAACAATTACTTTTCTGTTCTTTACACTCTACTCATGTGAAGCCAGTCCAATTCACTTTACATTCTATAAACCCTCTCGCCACATCGCAACTGACATCACAATTACTAAAAGTCCTCAATTTTGTTGCTGAGCTTAGTCTCTCCAGCCGTCAGGTCAACACGACTGTCCATCAAGGTGGCTCTAAAAAGACAGGCAAGCAACGCTTCCTTGAGAAGACGCTCCCGCTAAGGCTCATGGGAAATATTGTACAGGGTTCAACTTTCTACCAGCACGGACTTGCAATGTCCACAAGATTCATTTTGCAACGTCTGTATTCTTTGAAGGTTACAGTCTATGTCACCTAACGCGCACATTTTAAATTTAGGCTTTCATTTGTCAAGTTTTTAATTGTTTATAAGTAATCATTAGGTTTCATTAAGTTCATTTGATTGTTTAAATACATTTTATAATTTTATATAACTTATTATTTCTAGCTTCTTATTATTAATTCTTATTTATTATTAATGTTTATTTATGTTTTATTAATTACTGGTTGGAGAGTGTCCCATGCTTACACCATGAAGCTTGCTCATTGCAAAATAAAGGTTTTTACTGAAGAATTTGGAACACACATTACTAATACTTTTCCTATTAACAATATAATAAATATGTTCACAACAGCAATTCTTATAGCAACCACCAACATTCCAAAAATAACAATGAGAGGACTATGTCTAACAATTCCATAGTGGAATAACGAATATAGAATACTTACCAATGTTGACAAAAGCTCTAAACAAGTTCAACTTAATGAAAATATTGAAAGGTATAAAATGATAAGAGCCTAAATTTGTAAATAGAGTAGGAGCCAAGGTCATGAAGTCTCGGGCCAAATAAATAATTAACACAATATCAAAAACTACACTCACATAATATGTGGTGAAGAGGATACATTCTTTTTATGATTCTTCCCTCATTTCTTAGTGGGATTTAAACAGCCGAATGGAGTTTACCTATATATAATCATGATACTGAAAATGTTTTGGGGAAACTTTTCCTCAAATGTTGCCTTTCATGTATAAAAACATGCATGAAGTAATAATCCCTATTAATGTAGATCCATTCAATAATTTATCATTTTATATCTCATTTACCACACAAATGTTGAAAAATGAGAGTAATTTCTCTTCTAAAACCAGCTAAAGAAGGTTTTTTTTGTGTTTTTTTTACTAATGGAGGCCTCAAAACAAATATATCCTCAAATCTGGAAATATTTTTTTTAATAGTTGGATACCTTTCCCAATGCTAAATAAATATGAGAAATAAAAACAATTGGAAATAATTCGATACACCCAGGTTTATCTTGGAATGATGCTACTTAAATTTTTTCCCTCTCATTATCTCAGTAACTATGAAGCTACACATTTCTTAGTTTTAAAATAGCTTTACTTATCCATACTGTTTATAATTTAAAGCCAAAACAGAATGGTTTTTGATTCATACAGTTAAACTCAAATTTATTATATATTATTTTTTTTATTCGATTTTGCATACATTAAAATGTAAAAATTAAAATGTCAATCAAAATATTGTGAAATAGCTGAATAACTGTGTTTGGTAGATTCAACAATTGTAAAAATATCAACTCCTCATTTTCTGGTTAATGAACTTGTTCAATCATATAAAAATTAATTGCTTTATTAAGTTTAGTAAAATTAAACTTTTAGAAACAAGCAATGATCCAAAGGTAGGACAACAAATTAAAGAAAACAATCACAGGAGTTTGATTTAATTGCTTTCACACAAGTAATAGTCTAATGAACTGCATTCTGCAGTGGGAGTTGACAATAAGAACTGATTGGGGAGTTTCTAGTCAGCAGAAACTAAGTGAAACCATGGTGGTGGTACATAGCTTCAGTAATTGAGAAAACACCTGATAAATGTTTGGTCTACTTCAAAAAGTCTAAATAATGGTAGAGGACAATCCAATGCCTAATTGCATTTCACTCATTACTGTCTGACAGGGTTTACTGGAGGAAATCATTCAAATTTGTGTGATGATGTAATACAGTAAGAAAACCAGTTTATTATTGTATGACAGTAGAAAGCCTCTTATATCATTAGTAGAATAATAATAGATTTTTTTCTTCTAATAATTAAAATTTAACTGGTTATAATAAAAACTGTTAAGAATATTGATTAATATATATATATATATATATATATATATATATATATATATATATATATACCAGCTGATGACCTGAGTTTCACCTGGGGATAGTTGAGATAAGTTTTATAAAGACATTTTTTTTTTTAGCACAACCCTAATGGTAGTGCTATAGAAATAAATTATGTCCAAATATAGCAACACACCAATTTTGATCAAAATCGACCCATAAATAACAAAGATATGATACTTGTTTTAGGAGTAAAAAAATCCTTGGAGTGGAACATTTACAAAACCCTTTCTTAGTATGTATGCTTCTACAGACCTACCCCAAGCCATCGTAAAAGTTCATAGCTCTAGGCTGCTTGGATCCAGAAATTTCGTGATCATTTAGTGGGTTTTGACTTATATATAGATAGATATATAAAAGAAAACAATATATATTTCCTATACAAATATTAAAAATTGATCCTCACTTTTGTCGGACTTATAAGGGTAATGGCAGAAATGTCTACATTGACTGTGGAAACAGTGGTAGTAGAAACAGTGTTACTCTGTTCTTCGTAATATAACTGTCTTCGTTGTTAACATTACTTTTGATAAGTAACTCTCAACTGATTATATACTTTTTCAAGAGTTTACTAAAAATTTAACTGGATTGTGTAGATCAGCACACAGTTTTCCAATTACTTAAAAAAAAAAAAAAAATTAAATTCAACTCGGCACCTTACAAATTTTATTACGGTACCTTGTTCAATTTTTATTCTTAAAAATTATGAGTTTATTATAGGTTATCATCACCTTACTGAAAATGCTGCTCCTGGTATTAAAAAAAAGAACCATTTAGTCTGTGTTAGAAAGTCGAATATCTTAAATTATGCAGATATTTTGATCAGATTTTAGTGAAACGTTAAGGTTCCAATAACCTAAATCAATGTTCCAAGTAATGTAAAAGAACATTACAGTTGGTATATATGAGAATGTAAGAAAGTTGATGTACACACATTTATTCTGTTTATATATATATAAAAAAAAATTATAATAATAATAATAAAGTAGCATATAGTTGTAGTTGCTTACATTAAAAATTAATTAATTTTATAGTGTTACGAACGAAGTTATTTTCATAAATGTAGTTTCGAACCCAAATCTCCCAAGGAAATGTGATATTCGTATAGTTACAAGATCCGGCAATACAAGTTACTGACATGAGCAAAGCGAGTGGAGACTGTTATATACATGTACGAGGCCCAATAGGGCTTAGATGTCAAGAAAGTAGAATATTTGGAGATTCAGAAAACCTGTCTAACTACGGTTTTAAATAAACTTACCGTATACTACAAAACTCAGCAAAACTCCTTGATCTACCAATACAATTTTAATGTTTGAATATTTCCTATCCTACAAGTCCTAACAAGCTGACTTTTGTGGTTTATATTTAGAGGATCTGTTTGCATTATATTATTGGGCTCAGTAAGTACCAGGATGGCTCCGCAGGGGGGGTGCAGACTAGCTGCACCTAATAAGAGGGGGTTGGCGTCCCTCGCGGTCCCCAGTCAAACACTCACAACACATAGACTATCATCCAAATAAACATAGACCCAGTTCACATATATTCAGTAACTTACATCCACATTTACTTGGTGTTTAATCACAGGGGGCGGGGGTGCAAACTATCTGCACTGTTTGAGAGGGAGGGGTTTAGCATCCCTCATGGGATCCGAGCTTATACAGAGGTGGTACAATAAAAAATCTTCTCTGAATATACACACACATACACATATTTATATATTTGTAGAGGCTGTTACACTACACGATTCACAGGGATGCATAAACACTCTACATTCACATATAGGGATTAGTTTTAGTGGCAGTTTAAGAATTTTGTAATTTCATCTGTTATGGAAATTGTTATTATTAAGTTGTGTACAAAGTAAAGAAAAATACATACACTCACAAATTATTTTATAAGAAGTACTAAATCATTGCCATATCAAACATTTGTAAGAATATGAAATTGTTATGAATAAGAGTATAATATGAATTTATAGAATCAAATTACAAATACATTACTCTAAAAGTACAATTTAAATAACATAATACACACTTTTACATGATGTAAATATGTTATACTATGTATAAAGCTCACTTAAGTAGAAAGTTAACAAAATGTAAACAAATATAATATATACATAAATATGAGTGTTGTAAAAATATAAAGTTCTATAACTATACAACATAAATCCAAAAGAACATAAAAAGAACGTTTATATACAGTGTGAGTTTCAATTAGAAAATATATTATATTATGCATGTTGGTGTGTAATATACATGTTTATATTATGATGGTGTGGATTCATTCCGGGTGGCTAAAGTATCTCTTTTTACTCTTAAAATAATTTTCATCATTTTTATTTGGGACCAAAGAATATCTATCTGATTCTTTATACTTCTGTTTTATGATGTATTTTTAAAAATTTTACTACATTTTTGGATTCGAGTTAAATTTTTGATTATGATTCGATTATGATTCATAATTAAACATTGTTTTCAATTGACTTAGGATATTGGGTTTTTATATCTGTTTTCTACTACTAGTTTTTCAATAAAATAAGGGTTGATATTATTTGTGAAATTTTACTTCTTATAATACTACAAATTTAACAGTTTTAACACTTACTCTGAAATAAGTCAGTTCATTGTACTAAATTACCTATAATTATTATTTAATAAAAAATATTTTCATTTCTAATCCTCAGAACAGCTTTAAACTATTTTAAAATTATTAGTTATAAGATTTAAAAAAATTAGGTAATGTATTTAAAAAAAAATCTTATCAGCTTAAATGGTGTAAATAAATAAAACTAGATAATAAAAACAGATTCCACCATTGAGATGAACATCAAAGTATTCTCTGCAGTACCATGTTCGCAAATAGTTTAAAACGTTTAAGGTGTCTTTAGCATGTTAAAAAAAGTAAAATTTCATATTATTTGAAGTCCTAGATAGCTCTGGTTTCTCTGTTAAAAAAAAAAAAAAAGTTTGTAGAAAAGTTGGAAAAACTCTAAAAAAACAAATCGAGGGATCTGATCTTCCCAATAGTGTGAGATTTTTACTAACTAAAAAACACATTCCTTCCTGTTAGTACCCCTAGGACAAGGAAACAGAAAAGGTTTTCCATGTACCAAGCTATAAAGTTTTTTCCATGGACATGTCGAGACTGTAAATGTGGAAAAAATCTGAACGTTATGTATCTGCACGAAGGGCATGGTAAAAAGCTGACTGGGACAGAGTCCAGTCAAATAAAACCTTGCGACAGATTATAGAGGAGTCCAGGTTTGGTAGATGTGGTGTGTAAGGTGAAGGATGGTTATTTACCTTACAAATACCTTGTAATTTCCCTGGCAGTAAGGACTGAAAGGGTCTAAATAATTCAGTGTTTCAGGCAGATTTTTAAATTATGTAAAAATAGTGAAAATCCCATGTAAGAAGAAGCTAGATGTAAGAATTAAGGGCAAATCAAGCTTACTCGTATGTTCCAATAAAGGCTAGCAACATGCAAAAATCCTTGTTCTTTTCCCACTCTGATGCTATTAGAGTATTCAAGGGTCTCTATTTTATGTTATTTTTTTTCTTTTTTGTTATAAGGTGAAGATGATGGATATGTTTTTTGTCTTTTAAACAACAAGAACAATTATTTGACAGTACTTTATCCACAGCATTCAAGAACAAAACATCCACAGAATATGTACTCCCCAACAACAACAAATGTTTCAATTTATTTTTAAATTTTGTTAAACTTTCTATATTATTTATAATAGAGTAATTTCAGCCTGAACAGAGAATATTTTATAGATCTTAAACCTTGAAGCCTAGATTCTAGATTTCACTAATGAAGCCCATATTTTGAGAAAAACATTATAGTTTTTAAATGTTTGTACAATTTGTACTTTACTCTAAATTTTGTAAAACGTGGTTTTCTTATTCTCTAAAAATACTTGTAAAGAACAATTTTGTTATTTCAGGGATGAGATGAATGGTACATTTCAGTTCCAAAACTAACTGAGGTAATTGTCAAAGTGAGAGTTAGACGAAATGCAACTTCCTGAGAGAAGTAGTCCTATTGAGAATCAGAGGAGTGTTAAAGTAGATTATCACAGCTGATTGAGTTCTCTCTCTCATCTTGACAATCATCCACTTGAATGAGCCAACTTTCTTTAACGTTTGATTGCTTATACTGTACTAACGTTTTGATAATGGTTAAGTTAAAAAGATGTATAGATGTACAGAAAGGCAGAATAGTACCATTTTCTTGAATGAAATTTCAAGTAATTTCTTGCCGATACTTTGCTTCCAATAATAAAATTTGCTAGTTAAAATGTAATTAATTGAAATAAAAAAATACAAAAGCAGTGTTTTCCTTTGTGTACATTGTACATGAACACGTTGGTGCGATAGGTTTTTAACATTTTGCCATATTTTTTGTACTGCACAACTAATACTAAATCAGAAGAAGTATTGGAAAAAAATATTCAAATTGGTGTTGCTGTTTGCAGGGTGTAATTTGTACATCTAAAATCTGAAAGTCCACTGTAGCGACACGTTTCTCCTTTGTCATCGTTAACAATAAATTAAATTGTTGTACAGATATAGATGTAGTTATATTTAATTGTCAATTGTTTTGTAGTCTATACTCTGTGTAAATAAATAATGCATGGAGAGAGAGAAACAACAGAGAATGGGGTACATATGCACACTGCTCCAAATATCCTATAAATAACAGCTGTTTTCAGAGTCACCTGCAACACCTCTCTCTCTCTCTCTCTCTCTCTCTCTCTCTCTCTCTCTCTCTCTCTCTCTCTCTCTCTCTCTCTCTCTCTCTCTCTCTCTCTCTCTCTTTCACTGCCTATGTTACCAAAATTATCTATTTTCTTTATTGCTCCTTCCTGTCTATCCTTCCATTCTGTTGGCTGATCCCGGCAGCATGGACACCCCGTTTGTTATCTGAGGGCTGATCCCCTCGGAACGAGCATTGCCTCCGTGGTCTATCGGCTGATTCCGACAGCACGGGCCTCCCCGTTTGTTGTCTGAGGACTGATCCCCCCCGGGACAAACCATTTAAATTTCAACTAAACATATCGTCGAAACCCTTCTGATACCTGAAAGATTGTACCTCTATCCTCTTTCACAAACTATCAAGCTCCGATATCCACCATTTAAATTTTTATGAAATAATTTTTTGGGTATTGTAAAGTTATTTAGTTTTTTGTGTGACATCTACAAATTAATTTAAAAGTGGGAACAAAGCGGCCTACTGGAACTTATCTATGTAAAACTATATCTAAAAATAGGCTCTAATTCCAAAATTGTCAAGGGAAGGTGGGCTGTAGAGAAAATAGTAATTAAATGAAATTAGTTCATGAAGTGTAAAATTAATATGCTGTGGTGATAGTGAAGTACAGAAGTAAGACTAGCCCTACTATACTACCATAGGAAGCTTGAAGGGAAGAAGTAGTTCTAAGGTAATAAAAGCTACATTAATAAAAGTTGTGCTCTTATTGGATCACTAGGCTGAGTAGATATGCCATAGTCTAAAGTTAATTGACAGGATTATGCTTTAAATAGCTTATAACCACTAAATGAAACAGTACACAATCTTAACTATTGAATTGTTTAAAGAAATTGTATTTGCATTTGAATGTCATAAAGAAATAATAGCTTCTGCAAATATAAAATTACTTTATGATCTTTTACTGGTAGATAGTCAAAAGATGTTTCAATGTTGATAACAAAACATTTGAATAGTTTGCTTAAGCACTTTACTTATATTGTTTGGTTATCTTAAAAATTATATTTTTATTATAAATATTCACATTGGAGTAAAGTAAAAACGTGTAGAAAATGTATAAACTGCTTACAAAGTTTTAAAAATCTATTTAAACTACAGCAACTTAAATCTTTATACAAAATTAAGACTTCTTTTAGTGGATATACAAATTTGTTTAAATCTTTTCAATAAATATTACATTGTTTAACTTTAAGAATAAACCTTGTTTTATGTAGTTCATATCTTTTCTAAAAAAAAAAAAAAAAATTATGAAAGAATCTTTTTCCTAAAAAATGTTTCATTTAAGTTACACATGTATAAATTAAAATGGTTTAGATCACCGAACTCGAATAACATTAATGAAACTCCTAATAGGCATACATCAACATTAATTTTAAGTTCTTTTTTAATATCATCAGTCACCATTGAAACTTAAAAATTGGATGTCTCCAAGATGAATTGATAATAAAGATAATAAGTTAAGACACAATTTCTAAAGAAATACAAGTTCTTACAACCTTTCAAATTAATAAGTTAAGTGAATAAATCGTCAACTCAGAAAATATTACAAGATTTTACAATTCACAACTTTAGACTCATTTAACAAATTTCATACTGGGTGGTTGTTATTTTACAAAATTGCATTGAGTAATTATATAGCTTATTTAAAATAAAAATTACATTTACATTACTTTATTTTCCTAATTTAATTAAGAATTTATAAATGCCTAATTAAATTGTAGACAGCGTCTTAATGCACTAATTGATCATTTAATTCTAAAGGGCACATTGAAATGTTATTTTGTTCAGATACTAAACTTTCATTTTAATGAACTGCTGTTTATTAAATTATTAATCAATTCATTTTACAATAAAGTATTTATCATCATTGCATACTTGTTTTACGTTACACATAAAAGACCATATGTTTTCAATTTAAACAATTTTACATATAAGAATCCCCATGTGATAATAAAGTGTGGAGCAAGAAATAATGTCAAAATAAACACAGTTAGTTACATTATGAGGAATGTTCTTTTTTTGGGAAAGGAAAAAAGTATATTGATTATAATGAATTTCATTTATAAGACAGGATTGCAGATGTTTCTGTAAAAGAGGGGCATAATCTCGAGTTATGAACTGGTCTAATTTTGATCTTGTTTAACCTAAATTCCATAAAGATGAATTTTGTTGAAAGGATTCATTTTGAAAATAAATGATAATTTGTTTCAATCATGACAATGAAAGTCATATTTCACAATGAAAATATTGGAGATTTTAGTTACCGGTACTGTTTGTTAGTAAACATTTTATATGTTTTAAGTACGTGTAGTTTGATTTACTTATTTGGCTTTGTCATTTAACTGCTTCACTGTTTTACACATATAGATTTCTGAAATGTGTCAAACAATTATAATGGAAGGTTAATAAATATACTAACAAACACACGATAGCACGAAGAAAAGAGAAGTTTTGTAACAATTATAACATTTCTTTTAACAACACAATTTTCTCATTTTTGTCTCATACAATATTTGTATGTTTCTAAACTTTGTGTAGCACATAAACTGAGGAAAAGTTTGAAATATATTTTCCCAGGATATTGTCACTCTAAGGTGAGTTTAATCACAGCCACAACATGAAAGAGAGAGAACAATGAAACATTTTACAGCCTGGAAGCTATTTTGATTAGTCTGGACACAAGACTCAGACCCAAACTGTTTCAGGACGGTTTTGTAAGAGAAATATTTATAAAGCAAAAATGTGAAATATTTAGAAAATCAAAATAGAAAGGGATTTTTATGGATGAAACTTTTTAAATAATAATTGTTTCTTAGGATAGATTTATGTAACAACTACTCTCTCTTTCTTTTATTTATTTATTTACATTAAATCCTAAACAATGACATTTCTAGACTTCAAGTGTAGATCCTTTAACTTTGTCTTTGAGAAATTCTTTTGGTATCAAAACAACTTGTGGTATCTGGACAAGACCACTAATAAAAGATGATCTACATGTTTTTATAAATGTTGCACATTACTAGTTGATAAAACAGTAGGCGATCTTTGCTACAGTGTCTATAAAATTGCTTGCAAAATCTGAAGATCTTACTTCTAATTTCAGACGCATGTTTTTGTATGGAATGAGAGATTTTAAACTAAAATTTATAATAGTAGTAAATCATTTCAGCTATTGACATATTCAAGTAAGTCAGCTAAAGTAGTGTTTTCCCTCCTAATCATATAATACAACATGTAATTATAAAAAAAAAAAAAAAATTTGTGTTTTCTACAAATGGTAATTTGGATGTTTATAAACAAATTCCTACCTATTCAATAAGTTTATTTTTACAGTTTGATAAAAAAATGACAACATTGTACAAGGCTGTATGTCATTTTTGTCTTGGTATTGTGTACTCATAAGCGATAAATGGAAACTCTGTTGAAAGTGCTGATTTTCTGAATGAATCCAGAACTAGTTAGAATTTTGCTTTATGGAAAAATTCCATTATTTCATATTTATAGTTTTATAATTTTGTTAATGGTAGTAAGTTTTCAATCAAATATACAGAGTGAACCAAACAACATTTATTCACTTTGTGGAATTAAGTTGACTTCAGGGTACATATACAATTATTTTCATTTTTTATATAGACTAATAAAAATAAATACAAAATTACCTTATATTAGTATTACTTGAAAGTGGTGTAAATTTTAGCCATGTTCATCACAATTTACATTGGTTTGAAGCCTTTAACATTTTGATGTTTTTTCCCTAGTTTCTTTGTGTATTAATTTCTTGAATTACATCTCAGATGTAATAATTAAAATCACCAACACTTGGTTGTTTTCGGCTATATACTTTGCCCTTGAGTATACTACAGTCAACAAAATATGTTAGGGTAAAGTCAAGTGATGGTTCTTGTTGAGAAGTTGCTTTGTTGTAGGAAATATAGGTCATGGAATTAAGCTTTTGTTATACTGTACAACAATTTCATTTATTAAAATTTCGAGGTATTTCTTAACCGTGTAGTTTCATCAAATATAGTTGGTTCTAAAATAGTAAAACTTCATATATACTCCAAATAGTGCCACGAGGTATTTTTTTGGTTACTGTAATATTAAATGCATGTTCTCCCTTTATCAGTAAACACAATTATATGAGGTAACATGACCTGAGATTTTGCAAGAAATCGCAGTGGTCTAAACAATGTTTTCAAAAACATTGCAGCTAATTGCAGCTTCCTATTGGGATCATTCAACTTATAACAAATTAAATTAGATAACAATTTGTGAGACTTAAATTCTGCATGTAATGATACCTCACCTCTCTACAATAATAAAATGACGAAGTTAATTTAAAAAATTTAATTTCGAAGCCTGACCTCCCAAGGACATGAGATATTCGTATGGTTATGAGATCCGGTAGTACAAGTTACTGACATGAGCAAAGCGAGTGTAGACTGTTATATACATATATGAGGCCCAATAGGGCTTAAATGTCAAGAAAGTAGTATATTTGGAGATTCAGAAAACCTGTGTAACTACGGTTTTAAATAAACTTACCATATACTACAGAACTCAGCAAAACTCCTTGATCTACCAATACAATTTAATATTTGAATATTTCTTATCCTACAAGTCCTAACAAGCTGACTTTTGTGGATTATATTTAGAGGATCTGCTTGAATTATATTACTGGGCTCAGTAAGTACCAGGATGGCTCCGCAGGGGGGGGGGGTGCAGACTAGCTGCACCTAATAAGAGGGGGTTGGCATCCCTCGCGGTCCCCAGTCAAACACTCACAACTCATAGACTTTCATCCAAATAAACATACACCCATTTCACATTTATTCAGTATCTTACATTCACCTTTACTTCGTGTTTTATTGCGGGGGGGGGCGTTGCAGACTATCTGCACCGATTGAGAGGGGTTTAGCGTCCCTCGCGGAACCCGAGCTATACAGGGGTGTTACAATAAAACATCTCCACTTTCATAGTCGTGGAGAGGAAATGTTGGTTACCCGTGTTCATATCGGTCATTCCATGATCACTCATGGATTTCTGATGGAATAGGGGTATCCGCTACAATACCCATTTTGTCAATAAAGCACATTTTTATTGAATATGTTATATAAGAGGTGTGCGACAAACTTTTGCCTTACCTAATTCCTTTCAGGCGATGTTGGGGGATAATGCTCAGATCCTTGATCAGGTATTGTCCTTTTTGTGCCGTCTGGTAATGTTTGATAAAATTTAATTAAAATTTGATTATTGCAGAGCCTCTTTACAGCTGTGTAATAATTTTTGTTTTATAATTAAATTATTTTGTTATTGTTAAAATTCTATCTTTCATAACTTCCTTTTACAGCCCTGTAATATTTGTTTTATTTGTTATTAAATATAATTTATCGTAGTTTGTAAATGTAATTGTTAATTTGTAATGGACTATTTTACAGCTTTGCAATCTATTTATTATGTTGTTTATTTTCGTTCATTATCTAGTTTCGGTTTTGTTATTGTTTTTAATGTTATTTCTAAGTTTTACTGTAAAGCATCTTCTTGTCAAATGTTTGAAGGCGATAATGACTGAAATGTTTTTCATCTTAAAAACCAAAAAAAGTACTAGGATGGCTGTCATCAACTTGTTTTATTTATCAACTAAAGGTTTAAAGTAAAATATACATAGTTAATAATTTGGTACACAAGGTTTATATAATGATAACTACATTGTTTTGTGCTAAGATTTTAAATCAACAATCATTAATTTATTTATTGATGGTACAAGTGAGAATTCAATTGCCACTTTTAACCATTACATTGAAGTAAAGCACTTTGCCTGTTCCTTCTCCTTTCCACCGATATTGAGAAACAAGGATTCTATAATGGGTTTAGGGGAGAAATCTGTTTTCACTCCCACGAGTAAAGTAGCTTAGGTATCTTGAATGTGTGTTAAAATGTGATGAAATAAATTGTTTATTCATATTAACTATTCTTAAATTTATGTAAGAATATTTTATTTACCTATTAATAGGACTTTATAAGTCAATGTTTCCCTCATCTTTTTAAGAATTAAGAACATCAAATCTCGGAAGTGATGAATTAAAATGGTTGTTTGGGTTTTCGTTCAATATGACTTATAAAACGTAGTGGTGGCTATATTAAGATCATTATTCATTTTCAAAATTAAATTTACGATCTGAAAAATCAATAAAAATGTGTACTTCCTTTGAAAACAAAATTTACATTAATAAAAGTGACATTCAAAATGATAGGCAATTTAAATAGGTAATAAATTCATTATCAGAGACAAAATTATTACTTAGCTCTTTTATATATAATATATATTAATTATGTATAGTAGAAATTTTTGAGGTTAGGAAGTACTACTATTAATGTTACTATATCCTACCATTTCGATAGTCCCTCCATTCCGAGTAATGTATTTTAATTTTTTTCTACGACCCATAGAGCCGGTGATACAAAAAAAAAAAAAAAATGGAGCGATGCACTTAAAATGCATAAAAAAATGCACTTTTCTAGCGAAGCTACAGGCAGATTTTGCTTATTTTCGGTTTCTCACTCAGTTTCATGTATATATATATATATATATATATATATATATATATATATATATATATATATATATATATAAATTCAATTCCCCAGTTACATCACTTTTATATTCTAATTTCCCTCTACTAAAGACAATCATCTTGCCATTACAGTAATAGGACATAGTGAACAGCACAAATTTCTCCGACTGACAATGTTTTTGCAGGATTAATTGAGTCATTAAAAGACGAAAAAATACATATATTATGTACACAAAAGAGGAAGATATAATATGCACAAAATAATATTATTCAAATACAGATAGTGTATTATACTCAATTAGTATACGGTAGCATAGAATTTATATCTAAGAGAAGAAGCCTTTTGTATACGATAATGTGAGGTTCAATATACGGTTCGAACACTAGTTTTTTGGGTTCAATTCAGAATGCGCTAGTTTGGAGATATTGGATAATTCCAGAAGTCGGCCGTTAGATGGCACAGCACTAGAGCCTGTAATTTCTGAACTTCAAACCATATTGTGGCCTATTTATTTTGAATGTAAAGTCATTAACGGTACTCAAATTGTAACACCGAACGCTGGATTTTCATTGCCACCTTTTTGTGATTGGTAGTTTGTTTTTTAAATTATTTGTTTTAGCAAGGCAAAAGAAGAAACATTAGCAGCTGTACATTCAAAAGTTGGCATTCGACAAAAGTTAACAAAAATGGTTTTATTTAGTAATAGTTAAGAATGTTTGTTTTTGTAAGGCATTTCCCCTGAATTAAGTTAATTTGTTGTACAAATTAAAGGCAAAAATTTCATTGGATACAATTGTTATTTAATTTCCCTGAGTGCTACCATAGATTAAAGAAAATGTATAATTGTCTTTGGTGCTGCAAGAGCGCGATCCATAGTTAGTTGTTTATATCGATGGGTGAGTCATGTATAAAAGCTAAACTTATTCATTTGTATCTTGATCTAATGTTTCTTTTATTTTTTATCAACTATTCCAAACTGGACATGTCGTTTGGAAGAATGATAATTCTCACTAAAAACCTTGAAATGTATTTGTAAAGCCTAAACGTCAAGGAAAGTTGCCGCGGGACAATGTTAGAGTATTGCGCTGCGAGACGGTTTTGCACTTTCAGCCTTCAAAGTCCAGAACGCAACCACCAACGACAGCCTCGGGTTGTGGAGCGGCAGCGCGTAATTCAGTACTACTGTATTTATATCGATGGTATACAGCCCAAATGCGTGGACTACTTTTAATCAAATCTGTATGTGGGGCCATTTTGGCCAATCTCAGGACATTCTTTTTAATTTTTTTTATAATTAAAAATTTGGGATATTAGTTGCTATAAAAACACACATAATTAAGATTTTCTCAAAATCAGCTCAAACGATTTTGTTCAAATTTTGCTTAAGTGTTGCTTTTAAGGACACAAGTAAAAGGTATTGGTCGCCATCTCTCCAAAAACCCCCGTTCGTGAATTATTGGTAAAAAAAAAAAAAAAAAAAATCGGACACAAGACTGTTATAATATAGTCTACTTAATTACTCAAAATCGACTCAATCGATTTCGTTGAAATTGTATTAAAATGTGCCGATTAATGACCCTAATTCGCGTACAAAACTGCAAGACAAAATATTATGGTTCAGGAATAATTATATGGTAAGAAGCAAAAATAACCTTGTCAGTCGTCCTTAAAAACTGGTTTTTATTAAATACGACTTTCTCTAAAGACTTGTTTACGGCACAAGCGAAGGAAGTTCAAGATCTTCTTTAAATATTTTCAAAGACGGCGTACATGTTTAATTAAAAGGTTTTGATTTACAATTACCACCAAACTGATATTTTTGGTGACTATTAGTTTTTATTTTAGACATTGGTAATTGAGAAAGTTTGTGCAACATATTTGAAGCATTCATTTGATTATGGAACTTGTTAAAATTGTTTGTAAAGTCTGGCTACGTTGAAAACCCCGGACAAAAATTAACATTTCTAGACTAAACGCTACGGTGAGTCAAATTTATTCCAATAGGTCGATGAGTATGTTCTGGTGTCGGTCTCTCCATGTGGGAGGTCGGAATGTCAGAAAATGTTAATTATAAAAGAAACCAAAGAGATCAGCTGTTGTAAAAAATCGAACGTTTATTAATAATTCTGGCGTCTCTCCTATTCATTTTTTATAATATTGATTATCGGTTAAATTGAATCTTTTGTAAAAAGTTACACGCAGGTTGAAACTTGTAACTGTAGCATTAGATAAAAAATACCGTGTGAAGAATCAAGTGAAAACTGATCCCTTGAAAAACATAGATATGTCCACATATTTGTAACAAATGTTTATACGTCTGAGCAGTCATTAAGGTTTTTTCTTGTCAGTACAAAGAAGGGCAGAAAATAAATGTATTAGGGTTTATTGGATTTCTGCCGATAGATTTAGTAAGATGTAATTTATTAGAAAGGAAAAAGACTAAGGTTATAAATCTCTATGGACACTTCTTTAACCCTAATTAATTTTGTCCTTTTCTTTCTCAGTTTAAATTATGACCAATTGTTTTACGAATCCCAAATTGTAAAATGTTCTGTGTCGTGAAATAAAGTTTATAAGTTAATGTCATCAGATTAGATTTAATATTTAGTATTTCTCCAACTACTAAGTGAATAATATTTTTTTATATAATAAAAATACATAAGTATATTTCTCAATTTTTTTTTTTCATAAGTATGCAGGAAAGTAATTGATTAATAGAAGACGAGTATTTTGCGGAATATCCATTTTGAGGGCCACGAGTCCAAATACGTGATGGTGGCCTGTCCTATGTGTAGTGCTCTACAGCCCAACCGCGTGGGAGATTTTAATGAAATTTGGTATGTGGGTATATTTTGACCACATCTCGGCCAATAAATCAAAATAAATATTACATAAAAGAAAAATACGATTTCTAAAATTAACAATGACGATTGTGATTAATAAATAAATATATACTTGTTGTGTGATATATTATATAGAATAAAATTCGAACACAAGGTCTCACAAAAATTACGTTTACTTAATCAAACGCTTTTCAACGACAAAGTCGTCAAAGTTGTAGTTTAGTTATTGTAGCTTATGTATCACTGAGGATGGCACCTTTGTCTTTGAAACGCGTTTGATTAAGCAAACGTAATGATTGTGATTAAATTTTGCTTATATATAGCCTCAAAGGATGCAAACAAAACGTATTTGTCTCTGCAAAAAAGGTTTGTCAATTAGTGGTGAAAAACAAACAAAAAATCGTCCATGAGGCCGAAATAAAATAATTAATTGATCAAAATTGACTAAATGATTTTTGTGAAATGTGCAGATTAATGACTCAAGGAAAGTCGTAACCAAAACCAATGTGTAAAGTCGTAAGACGAGAGCAAATACGGCTTAAAGTAACGACGTGTTTGAAACAGAAGAGAAGCAAGTTCAGGCCTTATTTAAATATATTTTCAAAGACGGCTTCTACCCTTCATTTTCACATTTTGAATAACATCTACCACAATGACATTGTTGGTGGATTAATTTTGGTTCATGTCTATTTAGTTTTGAGGACAAGCGAGTGGTAAAGTTTGTGCTTTGTAAAGTAAAACGACCGTCTAAGAAGGGATTTTTGAAATTCGATCTCTATGAGCGTTAAAAGGGTGAATAATT
This sequence comes from Aphrophora alni, assembly GCA_963513935.1. Classification (NCBI taxonomy): domain Eukaryota; kingdom Metazoa; phylum Arthropoda; class Insecta; order Hemiptera; family Aphrophoridae; genus Aphrophora; species Aphrophora alni. Next base: position 24,505,639 of record OY740771.1, read on the forward strand.
GTGAGGTTACTAATTCCTCCAAATATTTTAGGCACAGTGAGATATAGACTTGGTTTTCCTTACGTAGGTGATCCAAATACGTAAAAACATAATCCCTAACTTTAGTTACATGTTCATACTTACTCATTAACGTCCAGCCTAACCTAGAAATTTGAAATACGTAGAGTATACTAATTCCATATTGTAGGGACACACTAAAAAGGGTTTTTCCGAAATAACACCCCTAAGTGGGTTAAGGGGGAGGGGGAATATGTTTTTACGTATTCCTCTATGTACCTTAAGCTTAACGAGATATCGACTAGATTTTTCTTTAATAGGTACTTGTATACAAATGCCTAAAAACTTAATTATTAAAATAAGTATACATCTTCAAAACGTAAAGACCCTCTAAGAAGCAATTTTTCAAAATTTACCTGAAATTTTACACATATAGTAAGTCATATCATCTATAATTTTGACACGTGCAACGTATGTTTTAATTATTTTTATATTTAATCATAACTAATTCCCTATGTTTTTTTAGTTTAATGTTTTGGCGTCTTTGTATGACTTCATAATATTCCACCTATTCACAGTAAATTGAAAAAAAAATGTACTTTTTAAATTTTTTTCTATTACCAGATTCCTTTTGTCATAAAACTTGAAGATCAGTAAAACTAACAAGATAAAGCTTTTTTCGATGACATTACATTATCTACGCAACTAGTTAAAAAAGAAAAAAAGTAATAGTTTAGAAGTGTTAATGAACTGTTTAACTAGCCAAGAATCTCTTTTCACTTCAGTTTCGTGATATAAATCAAGGATGTATATATTAAGAAACACAATATCTGTAGACAGGATGAAATGTGACTCACCTACCTCAGGATATATCTGTATGGAACACTCGTCTGGTCAAATTACTTGCGAATCGCTTCCTCTATTCCCTGCCTTACAGAATGGACAACCCATTTATTCCGGACGTTTTATTCACTGCAAACAAGTTCAGGCACATATTATAAACTTACATGCATGGATGTCTTTCTGTTTAAAATCATTCTCGGAATTACCTGTCTTTTACTATCAATAGTATGGTAAAATATACTGGGTTATTCAAAAAGAAATAGACATTTTAAAATTAACATAGTAAAATGGTTTTAATCAACCGAAAAAATCAATAGTAGCATTACAAAGAGGACATTTCAAAGTTTTTTGTACAGTGTTATAGATGTTCTATATGTTCGATAGTCAAGTTCAGATCAGACTCTGTTAAGGGTATCGACATCAACACTCTTTGTAATGCTGCTATTTTTTTTTTCGATTGATTAAAACCATTTTACTATGTTAATTAAAAAGTGTCTATTTCTTTTTGAATAAACCTGTATATACTAATTATGTTATGGACTTTAGACAATACGAAATAAGCAATGTATATGAGTACAAATTCGGATTTATTATTTGTTTAAAAATCAATTCTTTCAAATTCACAATATATGTATTCAGTTAATAAAAATAGTTCTTAGATACAATTAAAGAAAAACAAAAATTAAATATTTATTAGACTTACTGACTAGATTATCTTGTGAAAATATGGAATGATTGATTAATGTTTAATTAAGTCTTTGTCTTTACTATATACAATCTTATGAGTTCATTGAAAGTTCACTAAAAGTTTATAAGGAGTTCTAATTTAGAAGAATATCTTAACGTTCCATAGAAGAAGTTCCCATAACGTTCTGATGATAAATTTGTGATTGAGTAGCTCAAGCACCATTAGTTTCTTCTATTTTAAAATTACGATGAATGAAGTTTACTTTTTCTGTCTCTTAATATCGAGTTATTGGTTTAATACTTATAATAATCTTGAATTGGTTTGAGCACAAATTTTATAAAACTGTTTTAAATAGAGTCCTGAGTCCAAGTGATCATTCTTATTATTGTCTCCTCTGCCTGCTTAATTCCTCTTCTTCTTTTAATTTTAACTGATTTTCATTTCACTTTTATTTATTTATTTACAAAATGATTGAAATGTCAGATGCTTTGTGAAATGGGCTATGTAATTGATTTCTTTTGACTATGACTATATTTAGTGAAGTCAGGGTTTAAAATTTATGATATGAGCCCTAAGGTGATTTTCAAATGTCTATTTCCATAGCAGAAATGTTATATTGTTATAATGGGATAATTCAAAAAAGCACTTCCTAAGGATTACAGTGGTTTCAGAAAAAAAATTAAGTTTTTATTTTTGAAATATTAGTTTCATGTTTTATTTTATATTTTTTAAATTTATTTATTTTTTTACAGACGTAATTAAAATTTATACAAACATTGTCATGTAGGAATGTCTTGGAAGAAAACTTCTCCTTAGAAACACTAAATTAATAAGAAAGTAGTAGATATTAAACAATAATGTAATGCAATTATTTTTGTGCTCCTTTCAATTTTATGTGGTAATTAAAATAAAACTTATTTCCTAGGAATAAGATAATATTTTCATGAAGTATGATGTAAGCCTCTGAGATTTCATAATGCACACTAAGTAAGTACTTACCAATTTAATTTCATCGGATTAAGAAGTGTTTTTGCATTAAACAAAAAATCTTGCATTTTGCACACTCAAATTCAAAATTGATAGACAACAGTCAAAATTTTAATAAATTACATGCAACATTGTAGAATCTTAACAAAAGATTTCAACTAACTGTCTGTAATATTACATTTCAGCTGATTTTAGTAGCACGAATATCAATTTTTTTATTTTGCATCAATGTTTTGGAATTTACGCAATTCATAGAAGTATTTATTTTTTGAAAGCTAAACATCTGGGACAGAATATTTGAAACATTTGTAAATGCTTAGCCACGTATTTTAGATACCTTCATGACATTATAACGTTGCTTTTAACATTTAGGTGATAAAAACTATTTTATAGTTGAAGAAAACGATACCAAGACAAAACAATTTGTCTTTCTTTTACTTTATTGTTATGGGGAAAGTTTCCAACTTAACGGAAGACATTACTTATTTTAAAATGGAAGCGGTCGAGAGAACACACCTTAATGTAAAATTAGAGTACTTTCTAAAACCTTTTAAAGAATCAATTTTGTATGTTAAAAGTATAATTATAAGTTTTTAGATTGTACCCAAAATTAAAGTGAATATTTCAAAGTATAATTTATATAAAAAATACAGCTACAGGTAGGGTAGTAAGTTATACAGGTACGAATGTTACTTCTGTCATTTTGTTTGTATGAGTTAATTGTTTTTCATGAAATTTAAACAACAGACTTGAATGGGGCGAGGCTAATAAACGGGTCTTCAGTCAATTAAGGTATGGTCAGGACTACTAGTTTTGTCGTAATAATTCTAGTTATTGCAACTGGAATTCGCTACCTGTCATATCAAGCTAGCCTCCAACCACTAGACTACTCGGAGTTTCATGCATTCATATAGTTTTGAAATCGTAATATTTAGGTTGTGGGCATATGCGGTGGAATATTTACTGGTGGAAGCTTTGACACTCAGGTTTTGTGTCCACGAACTAGTCACACAAGTTCAAACTACTATGCAATAGCTGCAAGTAAATACGGACCTTTTTCGGTATCCTGGTATTACTATTGTTTAAAAAAACCCTATGTTTTTACTTTACGTTAATCAATAATCCACAGAAAAAATATTTTTATAAATAATCATTAACCCCTAATTTTTAAAATAAAAACATTTTTCGTACGTATCAGAAAGTTGATGTTGTTCTGTAACTCATCCTTAATCATCCAGATAATATTCTTCGATGTGTTACAGTAATGCCAGATTTATTTCTGATTTTTACTTATAATATCTAACCCGAAAATTTAAGGTTTTAAACAACTGAAAAAAAAGGCTTGAGATGAGGTAAAAATGTACTCACAAATCAAATTTGATTAAAATGGTTCCACTTCGTTTGGTAGGTAGAACATCGCATAGACGACAGGACCCTCCTCCTCTTATTTTCTCCACACATTTTAATTTACACAACTCTAGCGGTAGCAGCTTTAGTTCGATTATCTTCAAATGGCACAAATGTATTCTTTTACAATAGTTTTGACAAGTTTGTTGAACAAAAATATATCGGTAAGTTTTTTGTTGGAGAGTTAATATTACCTTTGGATTTGATGATATTCCACTGAAAATCTAAGCCTAATGTTATTCTTATGTATAAAAAAAAAGGCCAAAAGAAGAAAATTAGAAGAGTTATTCCTAAAAACATAAATTTCTACAGCATAACCTAAAACTTTAAAAACATTATTACCCATATTATTTCTGGAGTTTTAGTTAAATTTCAGTAAGTTTAGTTTTATTAGTAAATAAACGATGCAAAAGAATTCCACAAACTTCATTCACGCATCCCTCAAACAAAATAAAACAAAACAAAACTCATTATCACAAAAAAAAAGTCAGTTCGGTAGTTGTCCAATTGTCAATGAAAATGAACCATAGACGTGTCTTTGTAAAAATATTAATATATGTGATTAAGGTCTTTGCTTGTGCTTTAAAAGCGTCCACAGCATAAGTCTTATTTTATGAAAATCGAGTTTTTAATGATAAGGGTGGAGATTCATTTTTTTTGCCCATTTTAAACTGTAAAATTGTTTAACTTGCAATTTGCACACGCGTTTGGATCACTAATCTTCACACACAAAACTGAACGAAATTGGTAATCATTGGGAAATTACATATTTTTTAACAGACTCACGGTCTTTTTTTTTTAAACGCAACTCATGAACTGGAATTTTTGAAGAGAATACGACCAATACGCAATGTTTGGGTCCTTCAGGGCTATATTTGTGTAAAAATTGATGAAAATAGTTAAAGCCGTAGTTTGGTGTTTTATTACTTTATGGCAGCTATTCCCATTTTTGAGTTATACAAAAATAATAATAATAATAAAAAAAATCATGAGATACTGCAAAAATATGCCCACATACTAAAATTGATTTAGCATTTGGGCTGTACACCACTACTCATGTGGCACAACAGATGCCACACAGAAAGACATAATTAAAAACAATTTTTTGAACCTAAGAACAGATATATCTGAAAAGAATTCGGCATATATTGTTTGACCTATTACCCTAAATAATTTCCTCTATACTACCTGTAAGTCAAAAAGTAAAATGGAGGTTTATAAATTTCAAAATCGCTACGGGTTGAAACTATTTTATGCACATCGATAATCATCCACAAATATTATTAAAATAAATAGTTTGTCTTATTAACCCACCAAACTACTTCCTCTAATCTACCTATATTCTTATCTACATAAATAAAAATAAAGATAGTCAATATAAGTAAACAGTAGACTTACCACAACTTAGTGTTTCTCTGCTTATCAGTAGAATTAAATTGGTCCCTCCACTCTTACCCCTCCAATCATTGTCTTTAGTTTGTAGCAAGATTGAAACGCAACGTAGTTCGTAGGTAACTGAATAATGGATACTTAGTCGAAGTTTATTCAGTTTCGTATGTGCATATTGTTGTGTGTTGGATTTGAAATGTATGATATTGAGTGTTTAATGAGTATAGTGAGTTTAAAAAGTGTATTTTTTTTTTGTGTTTTATATTATTATTTTTTGTAAATAGTGTAGTCATTAGTTTTTGAAGATTGAGGTTAGGTCTACCATCGTTTACAGTTACGACAAAAGGTAAGCTTTTACCAAGAATAAAAAAAATTCTTGTTTTATCTTTACGTATTTACTGTAATTGAGAATTACTGCGGTTTAAAAATTCTTTGGTCCTTTTACAAAACAACTTAGCCTACGATATTTCCCCTCAAATCTTTGATATTTTCGACTTAAATTATTTATCGGGCTTACGTTTTAATGAAGCTTTACAAATTAAGAGTAATATATTTTGTTTTGAAAATATAAAAAATTAGTCCTAACCTAAAAAATTCAAAAGTTATACCTAACACATTTATTTTCATATATACAGATCGTTGAATGACTAAAGCAAATCTAAAAATGACTAATAGTTTAATAAAAGGAATTTAAAATTATTTTATAAATTTTGAAGTAGAAAAATTCAATAGGATAGTATTCTGGGTACCTCAGACTCTTCAAATATCATACAGATGCTGAAATCCTGATTCTGAATAATGAAAAATCAACGATGTCTGCTGGCAGTGTATTCTTTTGTATAAGTTGTTATTTTGATGGTTAAATATGTATTTGACTCCTTCTTTTTGATAAAAGAGTTTTACCTTTTGCAAAATAAGGGTCTCTTATTCTGGAATTTTGCATACTAGCCTTGTATTGAAACATATGCTTGGTTTGCCCTTAGCAAAAATTCTTACATCTAGTTTCTTACATGGGATTTTCATTATTTTTGTATCATTTAAAAATCTGCCTGAAACACTGAATTTTTTCAGACCGGTTCAGTCTTACTGTCAGGGAAACTACAAGGTATTTGTAAGGTAAATAACCATCCTCACTTTGCTCACTATATCTACCAAACCTGGGCTCCTCTATGATCTGTCGCAAGGTTTTACTTGACTGGACCCTGTCTCAGTCAGCTCTTTACTTTGCCCTTCGTGGGGTAAATAATATTCAGATTTTTTCCCCCGCATTTACAGTCTCGACATGTCCATGGAAAGAGCTTCTTAGCTTGGTTCGTGGAAAACCCTCTCCTGTTTCCTTGTCCTAGGGATACTAAGAGGAAGGATTTTGGTTTTTAGTGAGTACAAATCTCACACTATTGGGAAGATCAGATGCCTTCCCTTTGTCTTTTGAAGATTTTCCACCTATCCTACAGAAAAATAACATAATCTAGAGAAAATAGTAGTTTGGAAGAATAAATTGTATACGTTATAAAAAATATTCTGAAGTCTAATGTTTTTTATTTTATAAAGAAAAATGATTTGAAATTAATTTCCATTCATAGTCCAACAAAGCCATGTAGTTGTTTCGTGAATCTCGACTCTAAAATAATATTCCAGTATTTTTCTGTTTAAGCCAACTGGAACTAATGTTGAAAATTAGAGATAGTTATTTAATCGTTAAAGCAAACTAAACCTAACCTAATATTTAGAATTATTTGAGTTTTTGAATATTATTCAACGGATTTAGCAAATTATTGGTTATATATACATGGGATAAACACTAAAACATTTGTAATTATTTCTTATGGTAATTATTAATACCAGCATGACCACGGTAACGCCGATTTTTTTTATATAGTTTTAAAGTGAACAATACATTGAATAAGAAAACATTAAAATACAATAGGCGCGCACTCGTCCATAAATAGGAAATGCGATAGCTCAAAATCGAGACAGTGAGGTTATTTACAGCAATTCACCGCTTCACGGTTTGTTAGGCTATAACAAACAGGTGATTGACTATTTGAATACATAACCTAGCCTAGAAAATTGATTCTTTAAAAAGGTTTTAGAAATCATTCTAATATTGAAGTTAAGGTGTTCTCTCAACTGCTTCCATTTTAATATAAGTAATATCTTAATATTTATCAATAATTTGTAAACTTTCCCCATTTGTAATAAAATAGAATAAAAACAAATAGCTTTTATATTATTTCTTCGTATTATTCAGCTGTAAAATAGTTTATGTCATCGAAATATAATTAATTTTGAAATAATGTGATTGATAATAAAAGGCGTCTAAAATATTTGGTGAAACATTTACAAATTTCATATTTGAAAAATAAGTATTTCTGCGAGTGCCATAAATTACAATACCTTAGAAAACGTTCGTACTTAATAAGATGTGTAATTTAAGCTAAATTGAAGCGACTATATTTTTGATGTGACTCCAATCAAAAACGTCTAAGATTTGACAAGTGTCTTTTTATAAAAAGAGGAAAACAACATTGTGAATGTTTTATCTTTTTTTATAGGTATTACAGTTATAAGGTGGGTCCCTATGAACTTTTTTAGGAAATGTTTAATGATTTTTTGATTTTTAGGATTTAAAACCAGTCCTCATAGCGTATAACTTTATAAGATAATTAATGAATGAACATAGCTTGAAATTTAATGCAGTTTCAAACAATATCCTCCGATTTTTGTATGAGGAATCAAAGACTTTTTCTTAGATAAGTTAAATTTTTTAAAAATTGATTCTCGTCCACAAATTTTTACAAACTATACAAATATTTTCCGTTTAAAACCACTTAAAAAATGTATTTAGAATCAAATTATAATATGGTGGTATTTTCCTGGTATTTATTTTAAGAATATCAGTAAACAATGTGTAACTATTAATCCAGTAACAGTCCTGTTTCCATTCTATGTAACTCTTTCACCGCTTACTGAAGTCATCTTCGAAGAAATTTCAAGAAAGTTTTTAGCAGCCACATATGTTTTCTAGTAACATAGTTTGTTTATATTTTAAACGCTAATCGAAATTGGGAACGATTTCTTAAATTGGCGCAGTAGTTCCGAAATATTATAAAATTTTGTCTATAGATTAAGAGGAAATCCACATTTTCCAGTATATATTTGAAATTTCAGTAACAACATATTTTTGATCAATAACAAAATTAATGCATAATTATATTGGTACTTAGAATTGAAATCATAATTAAAAAAGCTTCACAGGTTTTAAAGTTGTAGGTGGATTTAGTTTAAATGACGCTGTGGAAGCAACCCACGAGACTAAACTATGTGAGATGTAGTCTGAAGTACTGAGTCTACTGATGGGTGGTGAGGAAAAATGGTCCAGTTTGATAGGTTGCTTCGACCAAGCATATCGTTCTGTTTGTGAAACTCATTTACAGAAAGTAAAACAAGGTATTGTCAGATCAGGTAGATCTATATTGTTCATTCAAAAGAAAAAAGAAAATGGATAAAGATAACAGAGAGCCATGATTTTGATCCATCCCTAGTAAATCGAATGCCCAATTTACTTACTCATGAGTACTTACATAAATTGTTGAAGGAAATTAATTTAATATCTGGGCGTAATAAAAATTAGGATTTCGATGGAAAAATGAATTGAGAATATAAAATTGATTGTTATTGAAAATAAATAAATTGATTGTTATAGTCCAAAAAGGAAGGCATCCTATTTATGTGGACGAGACGTCATTGAATATCAGCTAAAATAGATTAAATCGATCCTCAATACAATAATACTCTGTCCTCAGCTGAAAAACTAAATAATACAAATTGTTTAGTCTACACGAGTGCAATTAGCAAGAATTAAAGACATACATATAAATCATGATGATTCTTAATAAAAATAAAAAAGTTTGTTCACGATTTATTGATTTAATTGCTATTGATAATTTCCTCGGAATTTATTTGAATAGTATGCATGACTAACTAAATCTAATCTATATGAGTTGAAATGTATAATCACAGGAGAGATCCTGTTATTCCTGGAGGAAGGTAAGACATATTTTAAATAGCCAATATCTTGTAATCTAAATACCAACAAGGAGGTAGGTATTGATTCCATCAACATTAAATACCATGATACGTTTTCAGTAATGAATATGTCACAAATAAATTGCATGGCTATTCGTGCAGGGATGAATAAGGGAAATAAGTCCCAGAATTAATTTGGCCAGTCATGTGTCCAGTGCAGATCTTCCCCGAGGCAGAGTTACATTCAGAGAAGCATTTTTAGGCTACCCTAGACATAGAGGGTTGATGTTAGATAAAAACAAGACCACGAAAAGACGAGATTTAAAGGAAAACAATCTTTGATAATATTTTACTGGAGTATTATTTAATTAACTAAGAAGAATATTTTTGTTTTCATATTACCCTAATGTTTTTCTTCGAATAATTCTTTGTTTACAATTATACGTAGCTAAGTTACTAAACAAAAACAAAGGAACTATCTACGAGTTTATTTTTGTTTAATATATATATATAATTTGAAATGATTAAAATTGTTTTATTTGATTATTATTCCACGTGTTTAAAATGGATTTTACTCAACATAGTTTTATATTTTTCATATTGCTTAGAGAAAATAAAAAGTACCTTTAATTTTAGTCTTATAAATATTTAAAAAATTTTGTTTTTTTATTAGTAATAATAAATTGGGCCATATTAATAACTCTTCCAATTAAACTACACTCTCATTTTCGTTTACGCTTTTCGATATATTCTTGAATCTTTGATAAAACTGTCTTCTATTTAGTAAAGAGTAAACCAACATTTTTAAAAGAACGTAATAGTTACTTAAAACAGCTGTTTGTCTATCTCACATAATATACATTGTACAGAGAAAATTGGCATTGTTCAGAAATTCTTTGTTGAATAGATATAATAAAACTCGAACACAAGATCTCACTGAAATTACTTTCACTTAATCAAACGAGTTTCAACGACAAAGTCGCCATCCTCAGTGATACATCAGCTATAATAACTAAACTATAACTACTATATAGTTATTATGTATTGTTGAATGTTTCTGATTTAACCTGATACTTCAAAATGGTTTTTAACGTGTAATCGTCTGTGCAGTGACATACATCCCAAACCATTCGACCGATATTGATGAAAATATGTGGTTGTATAGTGACCATATATCTCGAGGATTTTGTTATATATAGCTGCCAAAAGTTTATAATTAAAAATATCAATTTGTCTTAAATCTGTTCTATTTTTTTAGGAAGATCAAAATAAAACATATTGGTCGACAATACGCCTCTAAATGTCAGTTTTATTGTTCTAAGTTAAAAGGAGGAATTCAACTGTGAGCTCTATCGTAAAATTAAAACATTTTGTTGAAGATTAATAATCCAAACCACTTTGCTTGACAGCAAGTAAAAAGAAATTACCGTTCGTAAGTACTGTAATGTGAAAAAAGAAAAAAAGAATAAATCCTGACGGCCGTCGAGTTAGTCCCCCCGCCAAATTATTAACGTACGATTATTGTCTTTTACCGCAGAATGGAGTATTGTTTTGTGTAATTCTTCACACAAAATTAGTTTTTTTAATCACTTAAATTTAAAAGCTATAAGGTATTATTGTAGAATTTGTCTAAACCGTTAGACAAGTTTGGAAAAAAATCGATATTTTGAATTTTGGTCTTAGGGTAACTATACTTAAATTTTTAATTATCAAAACGATTGCCTTGAAATTTGTACATTTATAAACTTCGATAAAAAAAATCGGTTCATTGCTTTGAAATCTAGGTCATTGCATTGTATGGGTGATATCCATCAATACCTTTCGTACTATATTTTAGCAAAACGTTGTAGAAATTATTAAGTAAGTTTTGAGAAAATCGAAATATATTGAGTTTTGATATTGGCTTGATTTTCGATTTTGATAGGTATTTTTTTTTTGCCAGAATGTGTTTGAGAAAGTGTTCGCATCGTTTATTTATTTCATATTTATTTTGTTTACGGATGTTAGAAGCGGGGAGAGATATTTATTGTTGGATTTATAATAAAAAAACATATATTTCTGCAGGCAGATTTCTTTAATACTGTCGTTAGATATTATACATTAAATTTACCCGTGAGAGACTAAACAGGTTTCCCTTCAGAAGCCATTAGGGACATATTGTTTTCCGATATTGGAGGGAGGAGTTGTGGTACATGTAATGCTATAGGGTCTAATTTAGTGTTTTAATATTTCTGACATGGCAATGACGTACCTTCTGCAAAGTGAAAATTGAATTAATTAGTACATAAACAATACATATTCAAAAAATACTCCATTACTCCCCACATAAACACTAAAATGTGCTAATGATTTTATAATTATTTTGATTCATTTGATACATAATTATTATTAAACATATAGTGAGTTTCTTTGAGTTTACTATTAAAGTCCAATTTCTTATTTTAAATCACCTCCGAAATGCATATTACTTTTACAAGCGATTTAGTTTAAGCGGTTATCAATTTTCAAAATTTTTAAAGTCTTATTGACATTAAAGTCAGTTTTGAAAAGTACACCCTACAAAAAGAGAATCTGGCGTCAGAATATGCATTTATAACTTTATTTACTGAATGGACCAAATTAGAACTCATATATATTGCAAATATTGAACGTATGACATTATTTTAAGTTTAAATACATAAAATCATTTTAAATACCCGAAATAGCAAAACCCCTAGTTACTAATAAATAATAACAAATACGGAGAAAAATATAAAGTTTTACTAAAATGAAAAATATTTGATATGAAGAAATCGTGAATATTAGTGCCAAATATTTGTTCAGGGTGTCAATAATCATGGGAAATAAAGTACAAACAAAAAGGTAAGTATTTTTTTTTTCATATTTGTGTATTTCCTTTTGCAATTATTGTTAAACAAGAAATGAAGTTATAAAGAGTATAAGCAACGGATTGTAAAATTAGTTGGTACTTTTCCAATTTTAATTTGAGTAAACAAATAAATATTAAGAATTGAGCTCCGTAGTGTACAATTTCTGGTAGAGATTTGAGAAACGAAATGAATTACGGTTCCAGAGTTTCCATCCGTCTCGATTCAGTCAGAACCTTTCAGGTTTGAAGTATCGTCCAGCGTCCCACTGCTAATTTGTGTAAATTGATTTTTTTACACTGATTGTCCCGATTATAAGCTCTCAGGTTGGCAGAAATAACATACTATGGTGGGTTTTTTGTTGTATTTTGTTGTATAACCTTAATGTCTAGTTCAACAACTTTATTGACATTGATATTAGTGATTATATTTTCTAAATACTCAATTTATATTTATACCAAAACTTTGTCACTAATTTTTATATTTACAGAAATATTATAAGAGTAAAACTATGTTTAAAGTATATTTTTTCAATCATAAGCGAAAATTCCTACTTTTATTCGAGCTATTGTTGTATTTATAAGTACGACCTGTTCAGTAACATATATTTTCCATTTATTTAAAACATGTAAAACCCATCCCACTATTTTTATACAAAATTAATGACACTCACAGGCCTTTGGCGTTTATGTTTTATTTTTTTATGACAACTCGTTCCACATTATTTCTATTACTATTCTATTTTATATTTTAAATTGTCCAGATATTTTTTCGTCTAGGTTACAATATATCCGGTAATGGCCTGATAAGTTTGAAATAAAATGTTCAATTTTTTGAATTTGGTTATTGGTTTTATTGCATTTGGTCTATACCATTGTGAATAGTCAAAACATGTTATAACACTTTGTTTTGCAATTAAGGCATCAGACTTGCTGAACCATTAACAGTACCCTACAGGAATGTAATTCAAGAATTATTGGTGTTCTTATTCTAAAATCAATAAAAAGCGAAAAATTTAGTGATAAATATTTACCTCAATCGTTAAGTAGCTAAAGTAAAAGTAATCTTATTTGTTTAGATTTAACTTCTGGCCTTTAATTTCTTATGAGAGAAAACTAGATATAGAGTATACACATATCATCATTTTACAAAATATAATAGTAACACATGTTTTCAAACTCTACAACAAAATTACACCAGCATAGAAAACATATAAATAACTCAGAGGACTTTAAAACCTCGATAAAGTCAAGATTATGCTACGGGGAGAAACTGCAGAATGTTGTAGTGCTCACTAAATGTTTCTGTTAAAACATATGTATACTCGTATATACTTCTGAAGATGGTATCTACTAAAATGCGTCAAGCAATAATTATTTGACGAAGCTTAGAAAAGTGCTCACAAGTGAAAGATGAATCGATGCAGGAAGAAAGGAGAAGTTTAACAAATTATAACATTTGTTTAAAAACTGTGAAATTTGTTAATTAGTTTTCAGCATGACTTAAAGTGATAGTGTCAAACATTATTTTTGTGCAGGTTACAAACAAAGCAAAGGAAAAGTTTGAAATTCACTTTCTCAGAGTATTGTCATTCTATGGTGGGTTCTAATCACAGCCGCAACATGAAAGAGAGAGAACAATAGAGCATTTACAGCCCGGAAGCTATTTTCATTAGTGTGGAGACAAGGTTTGGAGCTAAACTGCTTCTAGGCTAGGAAAGTTTTGTCAAAAGAGAAAATATGAATAAAGGAAAATGTGAAATAACGTGGAAAATCAAAATATGATGGGATTTTTATAGATGAAAATTATCGATTAAATAATAAATGATTCTCTACTTCATATCTATTTATTTTATTAACTCATAAATTTCCATTAACTTTATTAATAGACGTGATATGTTCTATATTTGAGGTATATGCGCAATTCTTTTTTGTAGAAACCCGACTCGCGGATAAAAACTCGTGGTGGTTTGGCCAGTGGGTTAGTGATGGTTGAATTACATGTTTTTAGAAATTAAATTAAGGTTACTCACTACCACTTACTGAACAGCAAAACGATGTAGGAGCTTCAAGTGTTACGATGCCTAGAAAATCGTTAATAAGCACATAAGATCTTGTTCTTTTTAACCTTATTTTAATTGAAGACAACGGCTAATTTTGAAGAAAACTTCATTTTGTACAAGATTAAAATGATAAAATATTAAAACGATTGACCGATTTCACTTCAGGTTGAAGTTGTTTTTCTTGACTATATTCACTTATAGTTTAGATGTTTATGAACAAATTCCCTTCCTTTATATATATATATATATATATATATATATATATATATATATATATATATATATATATATTATAAGAAAGTGCTAACATTGCACACAGCTGCATAGATCAGTTTTTTCTTCGTACTGAACCACCTAAACACTACTCTCTTATATAATTTTATTATAATTGGGGTAATAAAAATAGATTGGTTTGTAGGAGAACGTAGTTAGACATACACTTAAAATCTGAGACGACGAAAGTATAGTCCAAGAATTTACCTAATTTTATTGTAATAATTGTACTACTGAAGATGACATTAATACAAGGCATTTGAAGCAATATTTTAGCACGTCAAGAAAAATTATATTAATTAATATTACAATTTAGTATAAAACAAATTCAACACCTCAAATTTACAAACAAATTATAACACACACATTTTAATATTAAAAATTGTTTAGGAAAAAACAACTATTTGACAACTTATAATTGGAATAGACTGCAATAATAAACAACTGTAATTATGCAGGATTACTACTAAATTGTTAATGAAATCAGGTGCTCTGATAATCCACATATCTCTCTACATTTAATTGGATTCTAAAATTAATTTGTTGCCTTAATATATTTTACTTTACCTTTTCATCATGAGAGTTTTCATAAATGTTTGTTATTACTAATTACACCAAACCATCAGAATTAAGTTTTTGTCACGTTAACAGGCACTCGTTTTATACGACGTTTAGCTTCTCATGTTTGTGATTAGTAGCAGTATAAACTTCCGAAGAAGATTGAATGGACTTCCGGTTTATGACATCATTGCTTCATGACGTAACCTTTATGATAAGTAATCTAACTTTGATTATAAACAGTTTATCGACAGCTGTAAGGGTAGTATCTTGGAATATGTTTAGTTTTTTACTATCTTACATATACTATGTCATCGTCTGTCGTCTGTGCAGTGTTTTATGTCATAAACGAGAGGACTGATTTTGATAAATTTTGTTTTTGAACAAATTTTGGCCATATCTCAAAGCGTGATCAAATATATCATTTTATCGATAACTCAAAATGTGGTGCTTTAAGTTGCACCACAAGTGATTAAAACTCACTCGAAATAAGATAGAATATCTCAAAATCTGCTATAACGACTTCTATGGAAATATGCTAAATTTTATACTCTAAAAATTAAATTAAAGTATTTTATAATTTAATGCATTGTATTGTTTAGTACACAATGAAATATACCTTGCTACCTTTATAAAAAATCCAG
The DNA here is from genome assembly GCA_963513935.1 of Aphrophora alni. NCBI lineage: Eukaryota > Metazoa > Arthropoda > Insecta > Hemiptera > Aphrophoridae > Aphrophora > Aphrophora alni. The sequence continues at coordinate 24,521,383 of OY740771.1, forward strand.
TTTAAATGTTATTGATAAAAACCAAAAAAATGTCCATGATGTTGTTGTAAAAGTCCTCTTTTTTTCACAATGAGCTCTACCTATTTCGTTCAATTTCTGTGAAAGGTCAAATTATTATTTCCGTCAGACAAGAATTCGGACAAGAACTCGGAAGATTCGGTTACTGAAGAAACCTGAACAGTACTTTCGGTCAGAGAAGACGATTCATTGTAAAGCGTGTTGATGGTGCTTGGATTTGAAGGGGCATATTATTTATACGAGTATGTTTAATTGCCAGAATCGCATGGTCTCGCCCTAAAAAGCTTTTGTTCAAGGGATACAGTTTTGATAAAACCTAACCTAACCAAACCTAAATGAACTAAAAGTTAAATCAATTGTGTTTCGATTAATTTGCCAAAAGTTGTCTAAACAAAAAAACATGTAATAATGGGAATTACAAATACGTTATCCATTGACTATTAATTAAATAACACGCGCCTTCATTCCCATATTCCGGGTTTACTCAGAGCATTTCTTTCGGTCAGAGAAGAAAGCTGTGACGAAATTTTGGTCAGAAAGAAATTTTCGGCCAGAGAAGATTTCGGTCATAGAATATTCTGTCAGAGAAGATCAACTCCAAATTTTCTTCTTATTACAGCAGTTTAATAATAATTTTATAAAATATTGTTGTATATTTATTATAATACATGATGTAAGTTTAGTAGTTATATTGTATCTGTAAAAGATGATAACATAACATTGGATCCTTAGTTGTATTGAACACACTTTTAACTTGTTAGTCTCTTCGGATTAAAACAGCTGATTCGATTCCTCTAGAGCCTTTATAATGAGACTCCAAACTTTATATTAATATAATTTTTAATTGATTTCAAAATAATTTTATCACGCTTGCTTGATAGAGAAGTTTGTATGAATTCATTAAAATTTCTTAAATCTTTTTGTTTCTCTTAGAACTTATTTCATCTTTAAAAAAACATTTATGATTTTATCCTTGGATAATGATGAGGATAATGATTCTTTACAGCTGACATCTTCTGATTAGGACATTTGCCTCAGTTTGCATTTTTGTAACTTTGTTTTTCACTGCGGTTTTGGGTGGGTTTTTTGTTGCGTCTGTTGGGGAAGATAAGCGTTTTGGCGAGATTGACCAACATACCTCCAGTTTTTGGGTTTTAAAATAATTAATATATGGTTATAGTTTTTGACTTGACTATTGGGAATGATATGTGTTGGATTGTAAGATTTTCTAATGAGTCCAGTATATTTTTGGTTTGCGTTGTAATTGAGTATCAAGGTGGAGTAACATAGGTTTTGATTAAGCGGATGTATATTTTATACGTGGAAGGAGGTTAGATATTGCAACTTATGAGAGAGAAGAGGTCTGGTGAGTTCCTTTCGTCTTTTTTATGGATGTGTGAATTGAGATAAGAGAAAAAGGTGAGACGCTTCTCAAGGTTGATCACTAAACGGTTTGTCTTTGAATTGTTCATACAGTGGGTTAGAGCGTGCCTCATATTTGAGACTGTGGAACATGTAGGAGACGCTGAGAGACATGAATATTGTGCAGTAGGAGACCAAGGACTGAGCCTCTGTTGTGTAATGATTATATTTTCAACGGAACCTTGAACCATCGTTCATTTTTTGAGGTATGAACGGTTTGTACACAAATATCTGGCGATGGGCTTAGGTCACTCGTGTACAAACACTGAAAGAAATCGGTATTTCTGAAGCATACTAGACTTTTAATGACTAACGAGTTGGAGTTTTATAGAGTGTTGGTTAAAAATATGAATTGTTCATGACTTACAGTGACTTCAAGGTGTTTTTAATGTTTTGAGTGCTTTTGAAAGGCTAGAAAGAAAAAAAATCCGATAAACTTAAAAATAAAAAAATCTTATTTGCTTGGGTTATAGAAAACCGGTTTATAAGTATAATATTTTCATATTTATTTGTTATTTAAAATAAGGTTCCACTTTATTTATGTGTCATTTTTTTTTGTAATGGAACGAGCTTTATTTCATATAATTTCATATTTTACGAGTTTTATAATCCACATTAAATGGTGTTATATAAATACATACGTTTTTAATATATTTTGTTGGTGTGTTTTCACACATAAATAATTACACGAATAGAATCTCAGCAATTCATTAAACAAAAGTTTTGGCTAGATTTATAATTACATTAATATAAGTTTACAATAAACGATCTTTATTTACAACACAGTTTTAATACAGAGAAACACTAAATTTGTAATTTAATTTATATGTTGAAAAGAAAATGGAAATTCTTTTTCATTCTGTCACATTGTATGTTTGCACAATTTACACCTTAATAATACCTCGACTGTTTTAACTTTTTTCAAAAATTCAATTACATGTAGGCTATCTAATTTATGTTGAGAAAGGAAAATACTTAAAATTATTAAATTAGGTTTATGTAATTACCGCTTACATAACAGACTTAAGGAAAGGTGCTGAGAAATTAAACGCTTGGAGAAAGAATTATTGTAAACGGTTCATATTAGTCAAACGGAACGTGTTAGTAAGGGTGGAGATATATTATATTTATATTTTAAACTAGAGTAAAAAATGAAACTTCATTATTGCTTAGCGTAAAATTACTTTAGAGTAAAGTTAACGAAACTTTATGGTTAATTATTTGTTTCAATGTACAGAAAATATATTGGAATAATAATGACTAATTAAACTATTTTAATAACGACTCTTGAACCGTCTAATTATCAATTAATTGTAAAAATATGTGACTGGACTAATTAGATATTAAATGGAATTCCATTTGGATAAAGAAGACGTTTCAGAAATTGAAAGACTGACGTGAACTCTTAGTTATACAAGGAAGCCAACACACGATTAAAACTGAATTTTGTATGATGAAGCTTGTTAATTAAATAAATTTTATTTATTAGTTTAATCTATGAAGTATGTTTTATAAACAAACTTGATTTGACCATGTATTTTGAAGAAGTTGAACAGCAGTTTAGGCGATCTTTCGATTTTAGATGAAGCCTATAATTTTGTGAACAAAAATACATAGAAAATATGTCCCGGAAACACATTGTAGGGACCATAAATAGGAATCTGCTGTTAAATGCTTGAGAAATACATTGAATGCCAGTAGATTAAGATGACTGTCAAGAGTGATATTATGGTAGTAAATTTTCAAAATGGTGGCCATTTAAATAGTTTTTCATTATTTACTACCTACCTGGGACTTATATGTAATAGTATCTAATAATTCATTTATTCATTCATAATAATTCATTCTAATAATTCATTTATTATTATAATCTTTAACTGATCATTAGACAATTATTTGGCTGTTATTTTTCAAGTTGGAAAAATTAATTAATTTTGTCAAAAGTAACGGATGGTATATACAATCAAAAGCTGTAGAAAATCAAATAAAATTAGGAAGGTACTTTTCATTTGATCCATAGAGTAAAGAAGGACCGAATTCGTGATATAGGCCTAAGTTCTCAAGAAAATCAGATTGAAAATTATAGATTATTCATTGTAAAGTAATCATGAATTTGGTGGCGTACAATTTTTCCGAGGCATTTAGAAGTAAATTATTAATAGGCCTATGATAAGAAACAATTGCAGGATAAGTAATTTTATTAAAGAAAATTATGATATTATATTATTTTCTATTTAGCAAGAAAGGTTGCTGAAATTAGATATTTCATAGAAATAGCTTTAAATATTATATAAATTGTTTCTTTAATTTATTCCAATCAGTTCACTTTGCTCAGATAGCTTTTGATAGACATTAGTATTTTCAATACCTGCAGTTCATTAACAGCTCTAAACGAAGTAGGTACATCAAGTTGTAAAGAATTTGATTTATAAATATTATTACGTGATGCCGTAAGATTACCTGGTATGTTGGAAAAATAACTATTTAACGCTTTGAGATGGAGGTAAACACGAGAATCAGTTTTGCTTTTACCAACACCTAACTACTTAAAACACGTTATATTTATTGTGCTATTTCGTTGGCACATAAAGCGTTTTATGTGTGTCTTAGTTTTGAATTTCTCAACTCCTGTTTGACCTTGTTTCTTAGTGACGATAATTATTTAAATCTAGGAATTTTTTATTAGAATCTCTCTGACTCATAAAACCATGAATAAAATAGTTCACCCACGAAACAGGAGTCTTAGAAATTCGTCTTTTAACAATAGGGGTATGTTTATTATACAGTTCAAATAAATAACTATTAAATCTAGAAATCATAAATTTATTTTCATTTCTGTTTATTATATCACGAGAAGAAAATTATTCAGATCAGCCTTGAAGGCTGAAGTTTTGTTGTTTTTATAATTTTTGCACTAAGCTTTGTTTATAATTTGACTTAGTTTATTGTTTCGTACTGAATAGACAAAAAAAATCAGATCATGTATGGATTAAGCGCCCACTGATATAGTTCATTTGTTATGTGGTGGCGCTTGGAGGGAGGTCGGTCTGGTTTGGATTGGGGAGGTTGTTCGTAATACACTGTCTAGAAACGCACTGACGAAAGTACGGCGGAATACAAACTCACTCGCTTCCCCCACCACTAGAAATTGACGGGAACTTGTTTGCCCGATGAAAGTCAAGCGCCACTACATACCAAAAAACCTCTCCCTACCACGGTGGGTTACACGGATTTTATTACCAACAGCGATGACCTCAAACAGAGCGGGAGGCAAGGGAGAAAAGGGACAACATTTATATTCCACTTGACAATCTCACACACACACACACACACACTCGTACATAACCGTACTCACTCAGATTCGGACGCTCATCTCACGTGTATACAAGTGAGATACTCACATATAAAGTCATGTAAAACTCCCGGTCTTGTGGATCCACAATCAATCAATCACTCATACGAATTGGCAACCTACTTATTCATACTCCTACACATCCCCAAAACACAAAAAGTGTACATGCACACACATACACATGCACAAACGAATACACGCACACCAACTCATACGATGACTCTGACAAATAAATATATTCACACACTGTATCCTCAACTAATAATTAAATTAAATGCAGTATATAATAAAAGAGTTGATAAATTCATGTGTTACAAAAAACATCAATAATGTCTGATTTGGAAGTAGGAGATACACTTTTCCTGGAGTTGTCAATCCAGAAAACACGTCTAATCAATGTCCACACATTCTGAACCTGAATTTGTATACAGCTTTCTGGTACCAGTTATTCTATTTCGTGTATTTCAACAAATTTGCATAATAATAAGATAAAATAATTTAAAAACTAAAATAAACGGTAAGACATTTAAAATCTACTAGGCACAAAATTCTTAGTACAAGGAAATGAATTATGGAGAAATCAAATAATTGACTGATGAGTGAAGGTAACCCTAAATACCCAAACATTTTCACATGTTACTTTACAGAACTAGACTGGCTTTGTACTTTTAACTTAATTTGCTTCCAAATTGTCAAAGGACTATATTATTAACGGTGGTTAATTTGAAGGACATCCAAATTTAGTTATAGACTGCAAAATATCGTCAAGATAAATTACAGGTGCCCTGTGCACGAGGAAAGATATTTTAAGTACAGTCATTAAGTTTTACTTTTAGAGGTTTGTTTATTAGTTAGGCTAGTTGGGAAATCGATTGCTTTAATTTTAATACAGATGTCAAATATGGATATAGTGTTTCTTAAAATATCAATCACACCATCAGTTTGGAATTATATAACTTTCTTATTGAAATGTAAAAATAAGCTGATATAGCATGTGAGAATTTGTATATAAACATATAAAAAGAAAAACAATTTAAATTGTTAGTATTACCTAATGATATTTGTGTCTAGACAGGATGGGAAACACTATTTTAAGATTGAAACTAACCTAAGATTTATTACATATAATCTTCTTAATGATGTCTACGAAGTATAGAGCGTGGCCCACTGAAAGCTGTCGAATTTTAAAATTAAATACACAATTTACGTAAACGAATTAAATTATTATTTTTATTTCAAACATTCTATTCATCTTTATATTTTATTTGAACACCTTTCATTTTGTTTAAAAAGATATGCTATTCAATGACGTAAATATATGGCAATGTGAAGCAAATACGCTTAACGAATTTGTCCATATCTTTTTTAACAAAACTGGTGTTATTGCTCTTACAAGCCAGATCATGGCTTTCAGATCTTTTGTTTTCAATACTGCTAGGGAAAAATCAAACAATTGGGGAATTTATACTCAACTCGGCAATATGAGCAGTAATATCATCTTGCTGAAAATAAACATGGTCCAGTTGTATTAATTGAGGGTGAGAACGAGAAATTCCATTTACGTTGCAGAATAGAGTTGTGCGTTAACGTTAACACTACGTCCTCCACGAAATGAGGTCCAATTACGATATCTAAGCATACATGACTGCACATGAAAAAACAACGTTTTCAGAATGAAGAAGGCGTTCGTGAAGACGCTTGGGATTTGAATTAGACCAATATTTAAAGTTTCGGGTATTTATAAAGTCGTTAAATGAAAATTTACTTCGTACGACATAAGATAGTACACAGTTTGATTTTACGCAGACGAAGTTTTAATTTTTTTTACTAAATTTAACTCGATTTTTATAATGTTGTGGTTTCTGTTCTTGAAAAATCTGTATTTTACATTCAGGTATTTATGTAAAATTCTCGACATGCTTGCGCGAGAAAGATTTAAAGTTCGAGCGTATTTTCTTGCAGACCGAAGGCAGTTTCAACACACTACTTTTTCCTGGGTGCGAACTGTTTTTGGTGGTCTCAATTTTTTTTTCACTTCAATAACGGCATCTGTTTCTCACCCTTAACTTACCCATGACGAATTGCATGCGTTGAGCAATTATTACAGTTATTTTTAATATAACCTTCCACAAAACACGATGTTGTATCGTGCACTTATCTATTGTTGACTAAATCCAAACACAAATAGTTTTGTCAGATGATTTGTTTATTTTTAACATTTAACAAAGTGTTGCCAGTATGAAAACAGTCAGCTTACTGTGGGACTCCTTGTATATTTCAGTTTTCTTACGAAACTGTCTAAAATAAGTCATTTCAAACTATATTATCACGGTATCATGGAGCATCACTTCGTTCCGCTAGTTATTGTGGTTTGATAGCTTTTAAAATAAATCTGATTCTTTACTAACAACAAATAGATATCGATAAATTTCCATTACTTTAAACTTTCAGTATCTTAGATTGTAAAAACTGACCATGTTATTTAGGTCTAATTTTAATTACAAAACTTATAACACAACACTGTTCTGTAGCGTTATGGGAACTCTGGTAGTAAGAATTATTGCTATTGCATAGCCATTCTGACCGCATATGTCTTTAGCTACTAAATAGGTTTATGGAGGCTTCCCATTGGGGAGTAACTCTTACTCTAGTACTACACTAATTAAACCATTATTACTGACAGTTTACTACATGTGTTTTACTTGACAAATCAAGTAGGAACTGAATTGTGTATAATAAGGTTATTGAAAATAACATCAAAAATAGAAATCTGCATTTGAAATGTTTTCCTGTGAACTAGTTGACATTTCAAAAAACTTATCAATAGAATTTAACGAAAGAAACATTTCAGGGTTGGAATTATTGGATTATTTTTGAAAAGTCTGTATTATTAATCGCATTTTAGAATTCAGGACATTATCCAACGTGTAGTATTCCAGCAGTCAACCCATTTTTTAAATTATTATTTTGATGTATTTTTAAGTAACAGGTTTCATGAAATTTTATAAACAAAAGTTTGAATTTCATCTTCATTAAATACTAATGTAAACTAATATAGCCTGTTGTTATTTCTAAGACGTCGTGAGTTACATTCCATACCGAATTTGTTGCACATAAAATCATTAAAGTGTATTAACAACGTCAGTATTAATATTACAATGGAATTATTTTGTACCTCGAATGTTTGCACAAATACACTTAAATCAATTTTCTCATAATATTTACATTTTCTAGATTGTGCTTAAGGTGAAATTTTTATTTTATATATTAAAACGTATAGTTTAATATATAAGTGTTTGTTTCCAATTTAATTAAATTTAAACACGACCATCGCGTATCCTTCAAAGTCTAATGGAGGCAGTAAATGATTTACTTTGACATAATTTTAGTTGTTTTATTATTTATACATGTATTCTATTATTGACATTCGTTGTGTACGATGCTGTTTACGAATAGATAAATATGTATTTGGATCTAATCTAAACTTATCACGTCCAAGACATAATCGCCAGAGTTAGAGTCCAGTGGGGACAGTAAATTGCAGGCTTCAGCCTAACTTAAGTTGTTAAAACCTCCAGGCATAATACAGGTTTTGAATTAGTGACCATTTACGTGGTGATGCAAAACCCAATACTACCCTTGTTGCCTAATTAATTGGCATAATTTAATGCAGCAATCTACAGTTAGTTTTTGGTTAAGATTGACGTCAAAATAATACTCGCTAAATAATATTTTAATGTTTATTAAAAATGATTTTCAACTTAAGTTTAGTAGGTTTAGTAGAAATATTACATCTAAATTTTCTTTTTAAAAGGAAGAGAATAAGTTCTTTAAACTTTAAATGGTAATATTTATTATTGCTATATTGGTTTGAAATAAATATAGTTAATTATAGTGAAAGAAGGCACTGTGTAGGAGTATTGAGAACAAAATAAATGAGTGACAACCCTTGTGAGAATTATATCCCTTATAATTATAAGTAATATCAAAATAACCATCCGTTCTCCTTATACCAGATACAGATATTTATTGCACTCAATCAATGCTGTGTTGTGGAAGATGGTCCATAAACACCACTTTTACCTCATCATTTATAGGATTATGTCCATAGTCTATAATTCTAAATTACGAATGTCGAAATAATATGCAACATGTTATGAAATGGCAATCCTGAGTAGTATTAACATATTTCAACCCTGTCAGTATGCATTTTATTAAAAAAGTAAACTTGGGATCATGTACTCTTCTAATTAAAATAAGATAATTATTTCAAAAACTAGAAGAAATAGATTTAATGAAAGGAGAGGGTTTAAGATTGACACTTTTAGATTACATTTCAAAAGTATGTTCCACATACCAGATATAGCAGCTGTCAGTGGCCTGGTACTCAGAGTGAAGTCAAGAGGATTATGGTCCCCAACACTCACGTTTCGTTTCTTTATGGGTTATCATGGTTTCACATCTTATTACCTACAGATACCGACCCTTGTAACTTTTCCACTAACCCCAAAACAACATTCCTATTATCTAATAAATATTGTTGATTAAATAACATTCCAAAAAATGCAATCACTACAACTTGCTCTACAATCAAGTAAGGTAAAGTATAGTTTTGAATAATTGTACAAATATCGAATATTACGAATACACTCAATCTCGTTAAAATCAGAGAAATTGCTGTTAGATGTAGATAATTAGGCCAATGAGGAAAGGGAGTGAAATTATCTTATCTTCACCTTCTGGAGAAAGTATTATTTTAAACACTCAAAGTTAGCGACAACAATAATTATTGTAGAATTATCATTAAATAGCACAAGGAAATACAAAATACATTCTTAACAAAATAAACTGTCAATGTTTGTCTAAACGTAAGAAGTATGACACTGTTAGTCGGAGCTGGTTGTTTTGCGACTCAGGATAGAGGTACTATTGTTTAAGTATCAAAAGGGCTTCGACAATATGCTTATTCAGTAGGAAATGACGTGGTAGGAGTTAGAAAGGAGTTCGTCCTGAGGAAATCAGCCCTCAGACAACGAAGATGTAGAGTGCCGTCGGGATCACCCGACAGACTATTCAAAGGTAGGAACGTTCGTCCTGGAGGGATTAGCCTTCAGACAACGAACGGGGAAGTTCGTGTTGCAGGGATCAGCCGACTAACCACGGAAGGAAAGACAGTTAAGGAACAATCAAGAAAATAAGAGAATTTAGGTAACAAGAAAAGCGAGAGAGAGAGGGAGAGAGAGAGAGAGATAGAGGGAGAGAGAGGGAGAGAGAGAGGGAGAGAGAGAGAGAAGTGTTGTAAGTGAAACTCCCATTCTGCACAGCCTTTTTTAGTCCAATGTCTCTCTCTCTCTCTCTCTCTCTCTCTCTCTCTCTCTCTCTCTCTCTCTCTCTCTCTCTCTCTCTCTCTCTCTCTCTCTCTCTCTCTCTCTCTCTCCTCCAACATGATCAAATATTTTAAGGGTTGATTAAACCATCTCTTAAGTGATTGACCTGGCTGTATTCAAAGTAAGAAATAAAATCTCCCCCCATTGAAAATATAATCTGGGAATTGGTACAATATTAAAAAAATTAAGTTAAGAGAATGTACGAGTGGTCTGTATTCAGTAGACAACTTGGAATTTTTGTCGTGTATAAAATTGAAAAAGAATGTCATTTAATACAAAACTTTAAATTTAATACTGGGATTTAAATTTTTGACGTAATACTGTGTGATTGTGTTGGAAATTTAGTTCATACAAGGTGTTATGACCCAATTCATAAAGAAAGAGAAACTTATTGAATTTAATCGCAGTCGTTAAATCATACATTCACAAAGCAAAACACTGTATTGGCGTTATACTGTAATTATTATCGGAATTGTATCACTGCCCTTCAAATAAAGCAGTAAATAACATAATAACGTATGTATTATCCAAGTAGCAAATTAACATTAATAACAGTCAGGAAACTTGAGATACTGTCCCTGAGAGACTAATTAGTGTGAACTTTGATTATATGTTAGTGGCTTTCCTAACTTGGGCACTTGATTGCAATGTTTAATAAATGGTGCTTTCAGGTCTGAAATTGCTACTCGATATTTGTTCTTGAAATCACCTTTACTTTAAATCATATATAATTAATTAGGAGAACACATTTTCTGTCGTTTTTAGAGCTATGGTTTTATAATAATCACTTATAAAAGAAAACAGAAACAAATAGTGAATACAAATTAAGATATTTTTGTTTCTTTTTATATGTAGGCCTACATACAATCTATTACTACGCTACAAACATCTTTTTTATGTGAAAGCTGTGTTTTTGGTCCATTACAATTTCAAGGCCATCATAAATAGTTTTACGAATATAAATGTTAAAACTTCCAACGTTAACAATTATTGTTAGAGTTTGACTAAATTTGGTTTAGGGTGGTTTTTCCATAATCTTACAACAATAAAGATACAGTATTTCTAATACTCTTTTCTCCAAAACAGTTTTTTTTCAGGATAATTACTGAGTGTATTTGTGTTAAAAAACAAATAAATGATAAAAAATAAAATAAATAAAAATAGGTTTTCTGTAGGAACAGTATCTGGTGTACAATAATTGTCTGTAATTATATGTTTACATAGAATCGAAATTTTTGTGATTATGCGAGAGTTTTTAACATAGATTTTTAGATGGTTCTTGACGATTGCAACATTAGATAATTGTTGAAAAAATGTCTGTCTTAATTAAGTACTGTTAGCAAGCACCTTTACCAAGGGACCGAGTTTAGCTCTAACGGAGTGCCTGTTCAGGCTTGGCAGGAGGACAACTCAAACAGGTTTTCATGATCGGACGTTGCCATTTCAAAGAATACATATTATTATAAGTGGTCTCTACTACGGAAACCAAAACTGTTGATTTTGTTGTCCGGGAAATGAGTGACACTAAGCACGTCCTCATGTACTGTGAGTCACTAAAGTACAGGAACTCGACACTTTGGACTCTTGCAGTTGGGGGATGAAAAAGATACTAATATATGGGATTAAATTTTCAAACTAGTCAGAGGATTTTGTCGGGCTGGATTGGCCGAATGGAAACGCTATAAACCTATGGTTGATGTGTATTAGGGCTTCAGATTCCAGATACCCAAGTATCTATCTATATAAATCTATTTATTCTTAGGATGCAATGTCTTAGATAGATTCACATGCAGATTCAATTTTTAATGCAGATTTGGAATGGCAAGGAATTATTATATTTTTGATTAATATTGGTGGATTAATATTGATTAATATTTTTGATTATGTTGAAGTGGATGGCCAAAATAACTAAAAATCTGGAAGATTGTTTCGAAGAAGGTGTCCCATAGAATGATTATATTTTGAATAATGTAAGGATTTGGGGTGAAAATATGAGTAGATCTAAAGATGGTTAAAACTCATTTTATTTATGTATTTTGTGTGAAGAGTTTGAATTTTAAACAACTTTATTAGCCTACATACATGATCATTGGAACTTTAAAAACTATGTTCTAATTATCTGACTGATTTTGATGAGACTTTTTTATGATTATGTTTTCATTTCCTCTCTGGTATTTGGAAAATCACGTGGCGAGTGCAATAACTATGATTTTGATGCACCTGTTATATACAAGACGTAAGCTCAACACCAGAGAAAACAACTCATTATCACATAATTAACTGAACTCCTAGCCTTCAACTATTGTGGTCCTGTAATTGGATTGACTTGATTATATAGCAGTTACATATAGGGTTAGGTTTGTTTAGCAACAAAGTAAGTAGCGTTATTGATTAAGTTAAACAATGTATGAAATAATTAATATTATATGAAAGGTCATTGTAAGCAGGTGAATTTTAACTATAATTAACGAACGAAATAAAATTACTTGTTATTGTAATTGTCCCTTAATTATCTTATTTAGTATTTAAATGTATATTTTGTTAATAATTTATTTTTGTGTATACGTTGATATTTATTTTACTCTGAGATATGTGGTTTAACAAGCTAAAGGCGCTTGTCTCACTGTATGAATTGGATTTTGATTTACATAAAAGTTCCGGTCAATTTACACGAGTTTTATGAATTTGAGAATTGCGGAAAAAGATATACGATTTATCAAACGACTATAGCACAAAATGATAATTAGGTAAAGAAACAAGAGTTGTGGATTCACAATTATCATTCATAAAAGCACGTGACGTGGCTTATGGATCCTGTCTTAAGATGTCTAAATACTGTGTATACAAACATTGACGTGTTTCCTTTCTAGTCGTATGGACCTGGATCACAGTATAAGAACAAGATATTTAATCCTTCATCAACTCCCTAACATTTTGCCGAAAATTAAGAAACGGACTTGGAATTTTTCGATTTCTGATCAGGAAAAGGTCCCATGGACGGTTTAGGAGGCACTATCAAAAATACAGCAGATACAGTGGTTCTTCTCGGACAAGATAGAGCTTGTACCAAAGATTTAATTGATAAAGTTATATTAATATGTTCCAATATATGTTTGCTGGAAGTTACTACGTATGATGTCGATAAATGGAAATAATACTTACCAATACCAAAAGCGATTAAAAAAGTCTATCAAATTGTTCGGGTAAAAATTTACCATTTAAGAATCGAGATCAGAAGTTTGTTATATACCAAATGCCTCTTTAATGCCTGCAAATACTTTAATATTTTTTGAAGGTTTAATAACTTTTAAAGGTTTATTATCTTTTAAACATTTTAATAAAAATTACTAACATAGGAGAGTCAAAGTAGCGTCTGAGGTTGTCGAAGTAGCATTGGTTACGATCAAAGTAGTGGTGGTCGCGGCCAAAGTAGAGTTGGTTACAATAAAAGTAGCATCGGTCGTTATTAAAGTGCTTTATCCGTGGTCCAAATAGCGTCTGTAGCTGTCAAAGTAGCATTGGTTATGATCAAAGTAGAAGCGGTCGCGGCCAAAGAAGCGTCGGTTACAATAAAAGTAGCGTAGGTCGCGGTCAAAATAGCGTCTGTGGCTGCCAAAGTAACATTGGTTATGATCAAAGTAGAAGCGGTCGCGGCCAAAGTAGCGTCGGTTACAATAAAAGTAGCGTAGGTCGCGGTCAAAGTAGCGTCTGTGGCTGCCAAAGTAACATTGGTTATGATCAAAGTAGCGGTGTTCGCGGTTAACACCTTTAACTGTTTTTTCAAGGCGATATAATAAAAAATAGTAATAGTTAGTAATGTTTAATCGTGCATGAGAATATACATCTGAAACTAATTGGTTATAAAATACATTCTTATCCGCAATCCGCAATCCGCAATGAAGAAATTAGTCTAAAGGAATCTTTAACCAAGTTTATAAAGCGACGTAACTTCTGTTAATATGTAAAAAATAAATTGAACAATCATTGTAATGAAGTGATATAATAGTGCATTAAATATGTCTTAAAAGACAACTTTGTTAATTTTATAGGTATACACATGTTTAAGTTGAAGCATTAAAAAAAAAAATAGGAAATTTTTGCTTCTCAAAAGGCGTTCATCGTTGTTTTCCCAAGGATTCTGGAAAAGAAATCTCATTTACTCTGTAAAGATCCCCAAACTTTATTACGGCAAGTTCTTTTATTCAATTACATATTGGCAAGTCTATTCAAGCACTGCAGTTTTGTTTTATTCAAGTAATAAAAGTATAGAAATGATTTGAATTGAATTACGTCTGCTTGAGAAACTCGAAGCTGATAAAGAGAAAAAATAAAAATGTTTCATTATCGTTTATGTAAATTCAACAATAATTATTCAGTTTAATATTGTTTTAACATCAAATACGTAGTAGTTATGTTCAATTTTATGACGAATCCAGTTTAGGTACGAAAACAAATTTAAAATATTTAACTAATATCCCAAAAAGTTCGACTTACTTCATTTCATTAATTGTCCACTGGTTATCTTAAATTCTTAAATTGATAATGAGAAAGAAATACGTACACATGCAATAAAAACGGTCCAGACAGACAAACGTAAAAATTGAAACAACATACCTTAATGCGTTCATTATATAAATTTACTGCAATAACGTATTATAAATTGTAACCCAATATTTCGCATGTTGAACTCATTGTACATTTGTTGATTTTTATTTACTAAAAAATATATTGTAGAAATATAAACATTGTCTTCATCAACTCATAATAAGATGCTCTTCCCCTTAACAATAGTACCTCATCTAAAAACATGTTGTTCTAGGTGAGGTCAATAAAACTAGTCGGTTGCCAATTTATGTATTACATTAAAATGTAATCAGGAGCTCAAGCGGAATAATATTGGTTACATTAAATGCATAACATAATATTGTATTTATTCTTTACATGTTATGAATGGATTGAAATATTCACACATTTCAGCAACTTTTGTTTTACTGTGCACATAAATTTCAGTAAAATAGAATGTCTCATTTCCCAAAACACAATTCATGTGCTATACATGAAACAAGGTGTCACCACAACAACAATAGTTTGAGTTTTTTGCTCAATTTTTTTTAAAATTCTTCCATACATAGTTGTTGTTAAATTATAGAAAATAAATATTGTAATGAAAATTCATTTTTAATTTATTAGTATTATTCAAAAAATTATTTTCAAGTGTAAATATTTACGCTCTATCTATGCAGAAGTTCCGTTGCTAATTTATTCATACAATTATGCAAGAGCTCTACGGGTTGATCTATTTTATTTAAGTTTGATATTAAAGCCTCAAGCTCTACAAGTTGTAGCATGAGTTTAAACAGTATTTTTGTAATAACGTCTACTTGTAAGCCCTACTTGTAATGCCCATTGTACAGATACTTAAAAAAATGTCAACAAAAGTATGCATATAAAAAGTAGGTTTTTCACTATAGTAATTAAAACAATGTTTACTTAAATTTTGTTTACCCACGCAACGTCAACGATGTATAATCCTTAGAATTTTAACTGTATTTCAGTAAACAATGGTACGTAACAATGTTATTTTCTTATCAAATATTTTTATCTCTGAAGTATAAAGGTCTCCAAAGTAAAAATTGACAATAGTTTTAGATGTTATTTCTTACATGTAGGAACTTATTGCGTTGTGCAGTTTGGAGTATAATACAATTAACGATTAAAAAAAGCAGTTTGGAACGATTCAAAAAAATAATACTCGAACACTGCGATCATTCATTTTCCTAAGCTTCTTGAATGTTTGTAGAATAGTTTCATTGGTTAGTATTTCTCAGAAAAAACTGACAAAATATTTTATGAGATTTCTTTTATCATGGATACTGATAAATTTCAGGATCTAACACGTGGTAACAATATCAACATGTCAATATAGCCAACATAACATTTTTATATCCGTTCGCAAGCAAATTTACTTTATGTATCCGACCGTCAAATATATGTCATCCATATAACGTAACATTGCTAAGTGACAGAACATTTCAGTCTTCTTTACAACAAAACCTTCACAGAGAACATTTTTGTATACACCTTAAAATATACATATCTTTAAAGTTTATTAAAATATCATAAAACTTTTGTTTAAATATTAAATGTAGTTAAAACTAGTTTTGCAAATCCTATATATTAGAGTCAGAGCATATATATATTATAATGCACACAAATGTGAGTATAATAGTATGTCATTTTAATACAGAATGATTTATAGTTCAAAATAACTTGCTGAAGATGTTTATATACTACGTTTATTGCTAATGCTATTTTTTTAAAAAATTAATGAGGTAATATTTACTGTGTTTTTTATCATTATAAGAAACCCCTACATTTAAAATGTTTTTGCTGTAAGTGATATGGCAATCAAGTTAATTCAAGTATTGAGTCAAGACAAACAACTTGGTTCATGTTGTAATTACTGTACAAAGATAAGAAACGTAGTAAGAAAGTGAAATTTAATAATACTAAATGTGAACATTCGAAGGGTGTTTGAGTTGTTTTAATAGTACAAAATACTTGTATATGTTATAGGAAGATATGTATTTATACTTGGTTTACGTCCCTTAATGTAAAGTATTTTTTGTTGTTGTTCATATAAATATTTAAAGCCTAATTACACTAACTTGTTCTAACATATTCGTAATCTTGTATTTATTTTTTGAGAAATAAAATAATGATATTACAACTGAATTTCAAAATCATATCTTGTTTTTGGAGGGGGTAAAACATTTATAAACATAATTATATTTTCAGTTGTGTAATATTTGGTCTTATATGGAATTTATAAATAAGCAACTTTAAAATTTGTCAGGTTTTTGAAATAAATTAACACACACACACACACGTTGGTAATTTATGGTATATTGGAAAGTTTTTTATTTATTTCTAGGTATTATTTAAAATGAGACCGTGTTTTCTGTGAACTCGGATTCTAATTTCTCCGTTAACTTCCACTCCTGTCTTCTGTCTAAGATCAACTATTTGCCACCCGCTGCATCTAAAATAAACATCAAAGCTATGTAAACTTACTTCATTAGTCAATTACGTCTTATTTATATTCATCAAAGTAACATTTAATTACCCTTATGAATGTTATAACTTAAATAATTGTCATCAATGACTATTTGATATACTTCATACTTCAGTTTACATTCAAAAATATAAGTAGTTTACTGTTCCCTAAAAGCTTGAATTAATTAATAAATTATAGGAGACAAATCTTCTCTTCGGTGATTTGATTTAAACACAATAAAGACATTTTTCAAAATGTCGCTAATCTGTATAAGTTTTTTTTAGACTCAAAAAAAAAATAATAAAAGAACTAAACCATAAACAAACTACTTTCACTTGAAATTACTTCACCACCAAGAAAATATTTTGATTATTAACTCGTCATCAGTATGTGGAATTTAACCTTGTTTTGCTGATGAAATGATTTGTTTTAAATATTTTAGTTAGTTATTTTTAGTTATCCCTGTTTTTCCGTAATATTACTTAAAGTATAAGTGGTTACATTTGATTGATAGACTGTATATGAATATGTTTCAGTAAAACATTAATGTTTTGTATGTTTTATTTTATTGTGGTAGATTTATTTTTAGTTGTTTTGTTTAAATAAAAGGCTTAGAATTTTCACGGGTCTTAATGAAAATATTATTGGAGTGAACAAAATATTTATTTTTCATGTTCACTCCAATTTTGAATATTACACCATATTTAAGAGGGAATAAAGGAGGAAGGACAGCATTTTGTTAATGATAACAATAGCTTGAAACATTCTATCCTAACATTTTAGTTCGTAAGTTATTGCTATTATAAAAAGTAGATACAATATAGAGTCTCAAGAAACTCGATATTTAAGAGTAGAAACGGATTTCGGACGTATATAGAAATAATGAAATTAATGTAAGAATAAAATTAACTTGTTACAATTAAATTAAATTTAGGGCTTAGTAAAATAAATGTTGTATTGATAAATTATAATTATTTTAACAATAAATGTACATTATGATTAACTTTAATAGAGTTCAAAAGAACTGTTATAACATTAGAAATTATTTGTACTTGCTTTATGTATGGTTGTATTTAGTAAATTATTATGGTATAAAATATACTATGCTGATATTGTTATTTTCAATAATTTTCAAAATAGGGTTTTTCCTTTCTTTTTTTTTTCTTCTTCATTTTATCAGACATTTTTGAGCTCTCATTATTTCACAGTAAAGTTGGAGAATCAGTTGTAAAATGTCTTATCGCATATTTACAAATCTTAATTTTGATGCTTCTAATTTAAATAAAGGCAATGGTAACCTTGAAATAATTTATTGTTGATGTGTTAAGCTAATATGATGAAGCTAATATGATTAGACAAAATTTGAAAACCCAAATAGGTAATAACAAAATTATTTTTGGAAAATATTGATATTATTAAAATACTTATAGGTTGTTAGAAATTAATTAGTTCCTAGATACAACCTTCTTGAGCACTGTGGTGAAATTCACAATAATGATTCGAATTTGCCCCTAACCACAATCACTAGAAACTTTAAAATAAAACACAATTATCTGATAAAATGTTCTCTATTTATTATTTCTACTAAATGTCCTGATGTACATTTCGATAACATGGTTATCATCATCGGAGGGTCTTGCTTATAAACTAAATCTAAACTAACATATCTACTATTTTATTTCATTATTTTATTTATTTCACAAATGAAATGTACATCAGGGCATTTAGTAGAAATAATAAATAAAGAACAATTAATCAGATAATTGTGTTTTATTTTAAAGTTTCTGATGATTATGGTTAGGGGCAAATACGAATCATTATTGTAATTAGTTCCTAGTTCAGATTATAGTACCTAATTTTGTGAATCTTCAAGACCTCCATGTGTCGATACCAAGGTCAAGGTCAAGAAATAAGCGGAGAGAATTAACAACTCACTATCTCTAACAAAACATTGATCCACAAACAATGAACAATATAATTTGCACTTTGTCACATGTGTTACACGATGCATTGTGCCATGTCGTAACGAGTGTAAATGGATTGAGAAAACTTTTCCAAAATGTTATGTAAGTAGATATTTAACTATTTTTTCTTAAGTAAAAACGAAGAGATTCTCAGTAAAGTTGTTTTATACTCCTAATTTTATCAGAGAAACTCTATTTTTATTAAATTGCAAAATCCAACCCTTCAGCACTTCACGTACTTTTTCAATGTTGCCAACATAAAATTTCAATATCCTGTCGTAAGCAAATCTACTTTATGGCCCAGACACCGTTAAATATGTGTCATCGATTGGATAAAACATTATTAAACGTCAGCACTTTTCAAATATTTATCCAACGTTAAAATAACATTTACGTACTTACTCTTAATAAACTATTGAATTTGTATGCATATTAAATCAATTTAAAATTATAATTATACATGTCAAGATTCATTTTCATCATCCTTTTAATATTTTTTAGTAATATAGTATTATAATTTTACTTTTAACCTAAATGTTAGAGGTTTAGAATAATGTCATAGATAATAAAAATCTGCCTAAATTTATGACTAAGTCTTTTCAAGACTTAATGTGACATTTATGACATTAAGAGGAATATATTGATACTATGAACTCTAAGTGACTTCATACGATTGCTGTATTTATTAAATAAATTGCTCATTTAAGTTCATATAGGTAGGATAATAAAAATATCAAAACAAGTTGTAGAACTTACATATTTGTCTAGTGCAGATTTATCTCGAGGCAGAGTTTGTTGATGGGTAACTTTGTTTTTGTTTAGTACGTCATACTTAATATACTGTAGACATTTGTATTTGTCAGGATCACACTGAAAAATAATTACAAAATAAAAAAAGTTACTTCTATGTTAAAGGTAGAATATATACTTTTAACAAATAACCAAGGGGAATAATGTTAGGTTTAAAAAGATCTGTTTAAAGTTTCTTACTAATGTTTCGCTGGAATATTTTGAAATAAAAAGTTATTTTATTCACGTGTTTCGTCGTTCATATTTGTTTTCGATATCTTTTGTTCAGTAAAAGTAACAGTGATATAAAACTGTTTTTACAAAACAATATAAAAAATAAATTTCGTCTGACCAATAAATAAATAAAACTGACCATGCTTTAAGATCTGCAGTGATAGAAATGGTTAAATTGTTATTATTAATTTTGATTATCAATCTAACGGCTTAACTCCAAATTATTTGAAATATAATTTACACAATAGATTTCGACTTTTTGTGTTCATTTTTTGTGTATGATTTAAAGTCAAAAATACGTCTCTGTATTCGTCGCCGAAACAAAAACAGAACATAAAATAGAGATCTCTAGTCTTGGAATACTCTAATAGCGCAAGGGTTGAAAGGGAACAACAGTTGGTCAAGAGAGACTTGATAGTAAATATGAAAGAGAGGGATCAAATCTACGACTAGATGAAGATAGTGTACATCCAGTAAGACTATATTGGGATTGCTACACCTACTCAGAATAAGTGAAATCCTGTTCTGTTCATTAAGTTTAGAAAATAAAAAAAAAAACTTATATTTAACCTTTTAAAAAATTTAATTTCTTTTGTTTTTTTAATAACTAACTATATTCATAATAATATTTCTCATTAATATGTTTCTGCATCCCACCACTTCCACAATGTATCACATTAAGCACAGCATCTATACATTAAAAGCATATACTGGTAAGATTATGTTCTTTGGTATCATTTATCCCGACATTTGCCATCTTTTTTGCTTATACAAATTATTACCCGACGTTTCGAGAATGGGATCAACTCTTTGTATTAATGTTATCATTTATTACTATGAAATTTCTGCCTAACGTTCAACTAATTTTATATCTGGAAACAATACTTTAGTTGACGTCAAAAGTGGGACTTCTTCTGTGTTTATTGTTGCACAACAGCTGTTTCATGATAAAATACCATCATTAAGTGGTTGTCAAATGTTTAAATTAAAGCACAATAGGAAAAAACTAATACACATTCAAGTTTTAGGTGCGGCTGTATTTGTTCTGTCTAAAATCAGTTATGGGCACACATTTAGGGGTTAAAATTAGGTATTAAATAACAGCTCAATAGTCTTTAATTTTTCTAACTCCAGAATTAGAATTTTAGGAGAGATTCAATTTGCATACGTTTGGTAATTGGGGGCTATTTTCTACTAAAATTTAATCAAAATTAGATGAAATCAGATATAATTCTAAAACCACTTTTGAAATACATAAAAATGATATTTTTATACAAAACTTAACACAACTTTTCCTTCTTTACATAAATGTCTTTATGCACACGTTAGAAAGTAAATACGCACTAATAATATTACTGCACAATACATCTACACTCTTCTACATAAAATCAGTCTATACGTATGTACAAGACGGCAGCACTGTACATGCATATGTACTAGGGTGGTATATTTAGTATGTATTTCATAATAATAAATGTTGAGGCTCATCGTCTTACAATATTCTATTATGTCGGATAAGGTCAAGTAATCTCCAATAATTCAAATAAAGGATGCAAGCATTTTATTGACGTGCGAAGGAAGACGGACAGAACTTTAATTTTAAAAAATGTAATCCTGTTTACTTGAATTTCAAAATAAATGTAACTGTGAATCAGTAATTTATGTTAATCTAGAATATACATGTATTTTTAGTTTGTTTTTAATTTGGATGGGATTGCTAGCATTTTGAGGCATTTACTTACAAATCATCCATATGATATTAATTTTAAATATTATGAATATAAAAATTATATTTTTCATCTGGCAAACAACTTCAATACATTCGTAGTTCATAATATTTATTTATTTAATAATTTCAATAAATATCTACAATATCAATAATTTTCAATATTAAAAAAAAAAAAAAAAATCCTACTCCATTCAAGTATCGATGGAAATGAGAGAGCAGATCAATTAGCCAGGGTAGGTTCAGAATCCCCTTTTGAGGGCCCGGAGTCGGTGTTCGGGATCTCCTATGGACATGCCAGAGCAGCGGTTGATACATGGATACGGGAGGGGATGAATAAGGCCTGAACAAATTCAACTACAAGTAGACTTGCAAAGGAGGCTACTTAGACCAAGCAAGAAACATGCTGAAAAACTTATCTCTATTAGAAGGGATAACATGAGTTGGGTGGTTGGGCTTTTAACGAGCCACTGTCACCTCAGAAAACACATACATAGGATAGGGATTGCTGCAGAAAATATTAGCAGGAAATGTGGTTTGGCTGAAGAGTCCGCACATTCTCAGAACACATTCTCTTAGAGTGTGAGGCGTTAGGACGAGCCAGGCTATACTCTCTAGGCCCTCCGGGGAAGGAGATGGAAACCATCCTAGAGAATCCGATAGGATCATAAGGATGACAGGTATTACTGAGTTGGTGTAAGATGGAACTTGGGGCGGCAAAAGACCTTCAGGTCGACGTCGGCGAGGCCTATGGCAGAGGTTATCAAAGCCCCAAAAAAAGACAGAAATTCAACATCCTAAAATTGTTTCTCATTTCTTCACATTTGCAAAACAAATTTCTCTTTATGGTAAATTCAAAATAAAATATGTTGGATTTCAAGTGTCAAATTAAATTAACAACTTTATAAAACTATATTTGTTGTTCTATTGTTAACTTTGAATAGATGATAATCAGAAGACAGGAGTTTTTCATAATATGGAGTAAAATATATACATGTTTTGGGATTTGTGAATCCAAGATCCCTGCTGCGAGCGGACTGTTAAGTTCTTTCGGGATTAATTAGTTCTTGTCAACACTTTAGGTTGGCAAAATATATTGTTACACCGAGATCCACGGGGTGTAACAATATAACATACCACCAAATAATACTTAATTGTATGCTTAAGGAAAAAACAAGAATCATTAAAGAAAAATAAAGTTAATTTCCGCACCAAATCACTTCACAGACTGAAAGTACTCTTATAGGAAAATAATAGAAAGGAAATAGATCAAGAATATATAATTTCTTAACTAATTTTTCATCTAGCTTATGGTGGAGACTAAGCCTCTGAATCATCACCTTAATAGTGTAATTATTTCTTATATTGTTAAGTAGAAATTTAGTTATTGTCCTTCTTTAGATAAACATAACATTTTCTTTTGTGCTTGTTAAAATTGAAATATGCTTTAAACCTATTGTTCTAAATTAATTAGTTAAAATATATATTTAACAATTTTTATGTTGTATTAATAATTTAGGAAAGAATAATTTATCATCTTATAGTGGTGTAATAGATGTCATAGTTTAACATATTTCTGTTTATTGGTTTTAAACTTTTAATGTCTTGTTCAACAAAATAATTATATATTTTAAAATTTAATGAAACAAGTGTCTTATTGTAGGATTGAAATCGAATAAATATCATGTCTATATATCATAAATAGATAAACAATTTTGTTATTGTTATTCTGTTATTCGGATTTTAAACTATTCTGACATAAATTTAAAGCTCAAGGAAGGAGAAACATTGCTCCAATACCAGAACAAAAATAGCTTGTTAAGGCACGCTTTTTAATTCTGATGTCAATGACCTACGTAGGTTTATAATGTTTTTCTTTGTAAAATTAAATAATATGTGTTACGATAGTTATTATTGATCTGTATATGCATTAAAGAGACTATTTATAGAAATAATTGTATTGTTCAGTACCAGAAACTATAAAAACAAGTACATAAATACAAACTTAAGTTTATTTTTCGCTAATTAGGCTACGTTACATTTTAAAAAATGTGTTAAAAACTCACTTTATACTTGCATCACAGATTAGCCATGAATAGCGTTAATAATTTTAGTCATTCAAAAATCGCCAAGATGTCAAACTTCGTTTTCAAGTTAATGTTTAATTTTATAAAAGCTTATTGATTGTTCAGACTTGGAAATAATTTGGTCTGCGATATTGAGTTTGATAACTATTTATAATTATTTTAATTCCTAATATTAAGAAAAAAAATCCATATTAATGTATAAAAATGATGACGATTTTAAAGTCAATTTATCTTAAAGCCATTACCAAGTGGTTTATAACAAGTTATATAATAAACTTCAATATTTGTTTAAGTTTTTAATAGAAGTAAAGGATGAACTAAAAGTAAAGGATTAATTAAATATGTTTTGCAAAACATTTATTATATAAACAGTTAGGGTTCAGTTATTAAAATCCCTTCCTATTTTTATTTTCTAAATTATTTTATATTTGTTTGAGTTATAAATATTTTTCTTTTGATATAACCGTCCCAACCTAGAGCTCCAAACCTTGTCTCCAGACAAATGAAAATAGCTTCCGGGTTGTAAATGCATTGTTCTTTCTCTTTCATGTTGCGCCTGTGATTAGAACCCGCCATAGAAACAATATTCTGGGGAAGTGTATTAAAACTTTTCCTTTGTATTGTTTGTACACTACACAAGCACAAAGTTTTAAACACAAGAATAATGTACGAGACTACTTTAGCAATTCAAGTTTTAATTATTGAACAAATTTCACACTGTTATAAGACGTTTTATAATTGTCACAAAATTCTCAATATCTCCCGTAAGGATTTATCGGATATTTGGAAGTATATTTATCTGAATTCATTTAGCTTTGTTAAATAATAGCTTGATGCGTATCGAGTAGATCCTAATTTCAAAAGATTATATACTGTTCCAAAAGTCGGTTTACTCATGAAAAAATCAAATAAATGTTTTATATGAAAAATAATATGAACTAGTAATGTGATACTTATTTTTGTTAAGGTTCACAACGCTGTTTTCAACATTGCAGAATTTCAACATGCACATTTAGAATTTTATGTGTTTATGATATATTAATTCACAAGTGGTGAGCCTCCTTTATTCTAGTCCAAATTGACTTTGTATGTTTTTCAACTGATTGTAGTGGTTTTTTGTCCTCATGAGTTTTACGGATATAAAGAATAAATCGCTAACATAAAAAACTCTATTTACAAAAATCTGATTATAAGTTTCATTGCGATTAATATACATGTTTGATAGTCAACAATGTAACAAACATAGATGAAAATTTCATATACTCAAGTTAAACATTTAATTGTACACATTATTTAGTCTGGAATTTACGAGGCGTATACACGGTTGCTGAAGCACTGCGATTGGCGCTATCGTCTAGTCTCCCTTGTTCATTGGCGTTTAACAGATATCAACAGTCTAGACCAAAGTGTATTGTCAGTTTGTTTTGATCATATAAAATGTTTAACTCTATTCAAGAATCTGCCGATTGTGAAATAATATCTGCTATTCTTTTTTTAAACGCAATAAATGTTAGACCCTCGGACATTCATCGGCGGATTTGTTAACGTATTGTGAAAGTGCAATGAGTGATACAATGGTGAGAAAGTTGATGAAGAACGGACGAATGTGGATGGCGAGGCAAGGATTGAACGGCGTTCTCTCCAGTAGCGGCCGATGGTTAAGGGCAATGTGAGGGCTCTGTTTTATTTTATACACGTAAGGGAAGGCATGTTATCATTCACTTAACATTCACAATCACAAAGGGTTTAACTTAAAAACACAAACAAACAACTCGTGTGAGTGGCGAGACACTATTTAGAACAGTTGCGCCAACTTATTTTGCCCATCGAAAACAAGGTTTTTAGTAATGCGGAACATCTAATTTATGGTGGCTTCACTGACTGATGTCTGCGCGCGCAGCTTCGGACTCTGCCCTAGAAGCCCATTACACGCTGTGTAAATGACGTCACGGCACCCTCAGCTCTGTCTGCTGCTTGCCCCATATGACTAAATGCAATGAAACTGGGACGCTCTGGCCACCGTCCGAACTCCAGAATACATTCGTCAAATATTTTATATTGTAAAACTTCCGCTACAAATGATGGTGAAATCCATAGCGGCAATTCATAATTCATTTATCTCCACAGAATTAAATACATATAGGTATTTACATTATTAAAATAATATTATCATTGGGGGGGGGCGGCGTCCGAGAGTCCTTATGAGTAAGCCGCCTCTCATCTGCCAAGATTTGCTAAGGAAAGTGGAAGTGAAAATTTGCTAGTATCGACAGTATAAGATTTCTTTACTATCTAATGAGTTTCCTTGAATATTACGAAGTGATTTTGAAATATTACTTACGATATACGTAAAAATATTTTTATTTTTCTCTTTGTTATACTGTAGGGAAATGTTAAGTTACACGGAAAAGCATGATAATAAAAGATTTAAACGTTGGTTTATTTATCACATCAGTTTTGTTAGTTTTTTTTCGTGATTGAATTGTTGTTAATCCTGTTCAAGAGACCATACTATGTAAATCAATTCATATATGCAATATTACGTTAAAATAATATTCGATAAAAGGTTGACAGTAGAAAACGTCTGAATTCTCTTCGAATATCAATTTCTATCAATTTTCTAATGAACTTTCTTATATCATCTTGAATTTAATATGTGTATGTAGCATCCTCCATTAAAAACTATATCTATCATCTAGTGCAGTATTTCCACCTCCAAAACACTAAATGAAATTAATCTAGTAGGTTATAGGTTTGAAAAGACTTTGATATTTGTTTTATATATAATTCCTTAAAAAAATCCAGTTGTGATGTAAGTTTAATATTCGTTTGGTTAAACATTATATTAAAGGCGAAAAAATGATTACATTGTAGCCTTCTTTCGGTTTTCATTAAATTACTTCAGCTTATTAATCTGTGAAGAACTGTTTTTTTTTTTGTGATAAAAGCAGTGCCATACAAATAGTTGTAGGTGTTAATAGCTAATTTATAAATTAGATATTATGCCCATTAACGAGAAGTGACTATTATTGCAGTGGTTTGCCACCAAATTAAGAACATTTTTACCATATAGTTTAAACTAGTTTAGTTAAAAATAAAAATATACTATTGTAACGGAAATTATTTAGAAAATTCTTGAGTACTACTATTTTGGTTGCTGTCTGATACAAACTGCAATAATAGTATAGTGGTAGATACAAAGAAAGTTAAAATATTTTCATATTTTACAAATACTTTTTCTTTTAAGTAAAGTATATAAATTGTATGGAATAATTTCTTTAAATGTACAATAAATTAAGGAAAATAATTACACTGTAAAATTATATCAAATATGTGGTATTAATAAATTTTAAGAAATTATTAATGATATATAGTTTATGATTAAATAGATTCATTTTTCAGTTTTTAATACAATTGATAAATGTAATTTTTAAAAGTGATATTTTTTTTTATATATCGTCATACAATTTTTATATCACATTCTGAACTTCATTTCTCCTTGCAAAGACGTTTTCATTAGTCTCCATATTTTGTCCTCTCTTGACAATAGAGTGACTTATGGACTATAACGGTTCTTCATGCTATTGTTGTCTTTCTTTACCTTAGCAACGAAATACTTCCCGTTTTACTTTTCCCTTCTTAATATAGTAAACTGTTTATAATTTACAAAATTGTTATCCACCCGAAAATATTTGGTTCGCTGAACCTATTTAACTATTATCTAGAGTGATAACATTTAACTTGTTATTCTACACACCGATTTCATAATACTTAAATAAGTGTAAAGAAATTTATTTAATTGTACTCAGTAAGAATTGAATGTACTTATATTTTTAAAATTTATTGCTATTCTACAGTTCAGGGGTGTTTTTTTAAAAGTAACTCGTTAGGTTACTGCTAAATCACAAAAGATATAGTATGCAGTTTGCGGGAAACTTATAGCAGTATAGCGGGAAGGTGTTGTTTCTCATTTCTGTTGCGAGAAAACTCCCCCCCGTCCTCCCAGCACCCCATCCTTACAATCTTAAATGGGATGATACCTCCTGTGACGTTTCAAATGAAAGGGGATACAAATGAAACATTTTAGGAAAAATGAAGAATATAAATCGGATCTTTAGTAATGGCAAGAAAATGAAAATTTATATACACAACTTGTTTTCTACGTTGTATTTCTCATTATTTACTCTTAACTACTTAGTAGTATAATCATCAACTACTTAAGTAAAATTAGGCAAATGTTAGTAGTAATGAAGCGAAAAGGACTACCATAGACAAAAATATGGTCAATATACTGTGATATGAGGAAAGTCGTCTAGTGTAGTAAACAACTAAATGCTGCCTAGTTTACTGGTACTAAAGTGTGTTCTGTCGTATCGTATTAGGTTTTATTTAACGTCATATTTATTGCACTATTATTGACGTAAAGAAAACTATGTTAAATTTAGATAAAGGTGCTTAAGTAGTTAAGCTTAAAAAAAAAAACTAAGAAAATTATTGCTGCCCTAAAGGCTTCCATCGTTGTCTCCCCAGTGGTTTTTTTACTTGACATTAGAAATGAAATCCCATACACTTTGTAAAGATTTCCCAAGCTTTCTTACGACAAGTCCTTTGATAACATTTATTCAATTACGTATTGGAAATTCTATTCATGCACTGATGTTTGATTGCCTCAGTTAATAGAAGATAGCAGTGGTATTAAAGGTTGTTACAAAAATACATATACTTTTCGATACTTAGATCTAGGGATTGTCTCCCGGTTATCGCATGTTTACACCACGGTCTCACTGAACAGTTGTGTAAACAATAATTGTTATATTTCATTAAAAACTCACATTTCAATATTAATATTTATAACGTAAAGTATTTACTGTTTTAAGTGTACAAAAATATTAGCTTCAATATTTACTCAATAGCTTCAATGGTTATTTATTATTTTCAAGTTTTCCTTTTTGTACGGTATTAATATTGTGGGTTCGAATCATAGCCAAGAGACAAGGTGTTTTCTGTGATAAAATTTTAACCAATCCTGCTGCCCACTGTTTATTCAATGTGGACCCTCCTTTCCCTTACCACAAGAAGGAAAGAATTACATTACACTGAAAAAAAAAACCTTGTGTTCTGAGCGGGTAAAAAGTCTTATTACAGATTTTTTTTTCAAATGCGATGAAGTAAATCATTTGGCTACCAGAACACAATGGAATAACCACTTTTGTAACACCATTCGAGTTGATAGTCAGATTGTTTAGTCCACTTAATAATATTTTCCTAGAGGTACCAGATTTGTTCTTAAAACATTCATTGTATTATATGAAACGTATTGCAGTAGGGAAACCCAGTATTATTTTTTCTATTAAAAGTAACATGATATTAGGAATATAATTTTTGAACATCCCTGTATATATCCACAGTTATCTAGCTAGAGCAAGGAAAAACTAGTTTTATTATTGATTAAGATGTTTTATCACCGAAATTTAAACGTTAGCAAGAAAAAAATGGTAGTAGTTAAAAATGATTTTTATTACTTACACATATGTAATAGGAAAGCTCAACATATTTCTATAAATGTTATCGAGTAGAATGATTTAAGAACACATATTTTTGAAAATTAATAAATATTGTACAATTGTTTAGTGTTTGGCAACTGAAAACGACAAAATATCAAATAAGATAATTTTTATAATGTAAAATAATTTTGATAAAATGTAATATTTTGCACAGGTTAACGATATTACCCATTCAGTGAAGCCAACTTAAAATTTCAATATTTTGACATAAGCAAAAATATTTCATGTCACTGATCTACAAATAGATGTCATCGAAAATACGTAAAATTATTAAAAGAAAGAATTTTTGAAATTTTTGTTTACTAAATTTATATCAAACTAATTTCATATTTTGTAATCATTAATTTTATTTCATTACCTATTTTCAAAATTTATTTAATAGTAGGCCTATACATATAAAAACAAAGAAAATAAATATGTGGCAGGGGTAATGAAATATGTGGTAAATATGGAGTTATAGTTTAGTTACTGTAGCTCATGTATCACTGAGGATGGCGACTTTGTCGTTGAAACGGGTTTGTTTAAGTAAACGTAATTTTTGTGAGCTTTTGTGTTCGAATTTTATTCTATTAATATTATCTCACAAGTCACGCTCAATATTTATTTAGAAATATGTGGCATTTTATTTAAAATGGTGTATATTATAAAATAACTTTAGAAGAAGTTTCAATTTTGCGTTTAGTTAATGATACAAAATCATATCTGAAATTAGGTGCACATTTTATTGTTCTACTTTTTCTATAATATACACGAAATTAAACATAGCTTGTGTTGTGAGAAATGAGTTTATTTAACCTCTCACCGAAGGCAAACAACTTGCTGGTAAGTCACTTTTGAAACTGCGGAGGTTAGATATTTAGATAGAAAGAGAATCCTAGATATAGTAAATGTATAAATGTAAAAAGATGCCTTAAACATGTTATACACCATAGTTTTAGATGTTATAAGGAGATTTATTTTCTCGTCTTTTGAAGTAAATTATTTATTTTGCTGTTGTAAAATACTACTTATAAATTCTTGTTTCATTATTTTCAGAGAACTTAACGTAATATGTAAAATATTAATTATACGGAACGTTGTTTGAGATTGACATCAAAATAGTATTGTTATTGTATAAAACAAAGACTTGTTTAAAATAGGTTATAATATTTTTTAAAGTTTTGTAAATAAAATTTTAGTTATGGATTATGTGTAAAATAGTGATTTTAGTTTTTAACTTCATTATGTGTGAAATGCAGGTAATTTGTTTACAGGAAATCGTAATAATAATTAATGAATTGAACAAAACAATTGTGTTGCAATTGATACTAAGTATTGTGTTAATGTTGATACATATTGTAGTTTACTATGTTTAACACAACATCTACAGAGATTCAACTTCTACATACAACAGCTTCAACATCATTAAGAAACTAGGACAGATGACTGTTGGGAATCCCCCCCCCCCGGTTGTAACGTACGTTTACACAATCCTTTTGCTGAGCATTGAATTGTGTTTAAATAATAATTATTAAATTTTAATAAATAATAGTTATATTTCAACGATTTATAATGCCGATTACATAACGTATTTCGTGTGCTAAATGTAGAAAACAGATACCAGCCATCGATTGTATATTAACCTCATATTATTCAATTCATTGAATTGCTTCAACATATATTTTCCGTAGTTTATTTGGTACTAAGACTATCAGTTCGAGTAACACTGCGTCACAAGGTGTTTTCTATGGATTTAATTCTAATTAACCATTTTAACTTGCACTCTTTCTATTAAAACAAATGATTTCCAGCCACCACATCTAAAATAAATTTCAAATGCTACATACAAAATTTGTATGTAATAACGGAATTATCCATAGATTACTTTAATAGTTGTTATCAAAGACTATCAGATATACTTTTGTTTACTCGAAATATAAAAGTAATAAACTGTTCCATTAAAGGTTTCATTGACATTAATCAACAAAGTATAGGTGAAACACAATACCGATAAGTCTCAAAATACAGTATAACAAACACACAGAACACAATTCTCAAAAAAAAAAAAAAAAAATACGCCGAAGTATCAGACGCGTTTCAACGACAAGGTCGTCCTCCTCTTCAGTGATACACGAGCTACACCAATCAAACTATAACTGTTATAGTTCAACCTTGTCGTTGAAACGCGTCTGATACTTAGGCGAATTTTTTATGAGAATTGTGTTCTGTGTGTTTGTTATACGGTATAATTTTTCTCATAAGTCAATCTCAACATTTAATAAGTTCTCAAAATGTCGAAAACCTCTATAGAAAATAAAAATAACAAGAAATCGACGAACAAAATCATATTCATAAGAAATTACTTCAACACCAAGACGACATTTGGATTATCTATTTTGCCATGAGTTTTTTTTTTTTTTTGTATAAAAGAAAAACATTTTGTACCACATCAGTCAATCTACGAACAAGAAGAATTATGAGTTAAAAAATGATGGTAAATGCTTATCTCAGATTAACTTCCCTTCCTTCAACTTTACCTGTTCATAACTTCCGTAAATATTTTTCAATAAAACAGTAGTGTTTCATCATATATTATGTAATGCTAAAACATACAAATAAATAACGATTTATTTCGGTCGTTTTGGTTATTTTGGATAAATAAAAGCTTTAACGTTTTCACGTGGTTTCAAGAAAGTCGCATTGTAGCGTGGGGAATAATTTTCTTTCAGGTTTACTACAATTTTGAAAATTACATCATCGTTAATATGAAATAAAGGAGGAAGGACCGGATTTTTTACTGAGATAAAGTATAATATCAATAGCTTGAAGAATTTCACCCTAACGTTTTAGTATAAGTTATTAATATTGTAAAAATTGGATATGATATAGAGTTTAATAAAACTTCATCTTTAAGAGGTGAAATTGATATCTGACTTATATAGAGAAGATAATAAAATAAAATAAATTGAAGTAAAATGAATCAGTTAGAATTCAATTCACAGGGCTAGTAAAATAAATTTTGTACTGAAAAATTATAATTGCTTTAACAAAACATATACATTTACCGTAACTTAATGGACGCAAATAAATAAACTGTTTCAAAATGATAAATTAATACTTGTACTAGCTTTACGTATAATTGTATTTTGTAATTTTTTGTGGTATAGGCTATAATATACTGCTCCTGTATTGTGATTTTCAATAATTTTCAAAATAGTTTACCTTTTTGGAGCTATGATTATGTTATTAAACAATAAAAGTTTGGAGAAAAGTTGTAAAGTCAGTTGTAAAACGCCTAATGCAGACTTAAAAATCTTAAAGGCAATGAAAATGTTTAACTCAATTTTTATTGATAATTTGTATGTTGTAATTGCCGCAATGGTCAAGAAAACATATCAAGGACTATACAGGACCTGTAAAAGGAAAATGACACTACATACACTAATTGTTTGTTTGATGCCAGCCAAGAAAGTGGGAACAAGTAACTTCTTTTTTTTCTTTTTTTTTTTTCAAAAAAATAATCAGATCATGTATCATTCAAATTTTCAGTTATAATAATGACTTGGGTATATAGTGAGTTTGTTGTTCAATAGTAATTATTTTTTAATAGTGACTTCATAATGAATAATTAATATATTCGGGTTATCAGGTCTGTAAAACTAATTTAACTTTATGTAAAATATAAATATATTTCCAAAGTGACATAAAAACGAATTTGAGATAACAAAATGGAATTAAGTAATCTTCGAGTACTTTTATGTCATTCTGTCTAACATAGTAATGGATTTCAACCTTTACGTTCTCAATAATAAATAGACAGGAGTAATTATTTAAACATCAACAACACTGTTTGCGCCCGTTACACCAAGTTTACCTTTTTATCTATTTCTTAAAAAAATTGCTATTGTGTATTAGTAAACATACCTGTAGAAATACGTGTTTGTACATATTTTAACATTTAATTTAATAATTTTATGTTGTAAAAATTAATTAGATGTAAGTAAATTTCTGTAGCAAACAAATTAAAAATATAAATTTTTAGAATATTATATACAATTTAAAGAGATTAAATTGGATAGGGTTGTCGTACCTAACTTTATTATCAAAATATTTGTGGCTTAAGGACAAAACAAAGATAAGTCACAAGCCCTATGTTTACATTTAAAAATTGAAGTTGCCCCCACAGGGCCCCCCGGGGGAAGGGGGTGTTGAAAATTTGTAAAAGTAGTTACTAATTATCCAAAGACATTCCCAAAGTTTCATCTTCTACTCTCCGTTGTCTACACTGAAAGGGTCCCATACTTTTGGAACATCTGGTATAGTTGACATTAAGTTTTTAAATGTTTCAGAAATTTTGTAAATTAGACACATTCAATATATTATTCCTTTCAAACAATGCTTTTCCAATACATGTCGAGATTAAAGTTATGAGCAATTAAAAATTTAGCATCTACTACTCACTAAAGTTACTTAATTGACATAGTTTAATTTACTCAAGAGCGATGATGTTTTCCATTTAAAATATGCAACAAATTTCAATATGTTGATTGGAAGTTAAACCAAATAAGTTATTATCAAACTTTCCGTCACAAAACAAATTATTTCTAAGCCTGAGCAACCAATAAGCAATTATAAACTTTGTGGAATAACATTGGCTTCAGTGCTACCAAGCTGTGTTTGACTTTGTAGAAATTCTTGTTTGACTAAAGTTATATAGGTATCAAAGTGTCTTTATAAACAATTTTCAACGCTTAAATATTAAAAATTACATGTAATAAAAAGAATTGTCATTGTCTTAAAGTTATCTGCTAATGAACATAAAAAAACTGTTTATTTAAACGGTCACTTTTGAACTTTTTTTAAACGGAAACGTCATAGATTAAAAAACAAAAACAAAAAGAGATACATCGTTACTACCGAGTATTATGTTTTTAACATAGCCGAAGCTCTGTTTACTCTATAAACATAATCATCTGTAAATAACTTTAGTAGGGAGGAAACATTTACAACAAAAAAAAAACTATGTTACTTTTGTAAGCCTCATTTTAGTCCACTAAATAAGTGAAATGTGAACTAATTATAAACAACTGTTGTTACTACTGTATGAAGATATACAAATCATACTAATAATAAAATTTAATTTAGATGGATATACATTGGGGAAGGAAACAATTGCTTAACTACGTACGTTCCTCAACAAGCCATAATTGTTCTGTTATTTGTTCAATTTTATTTTGAAGATATTGCTGAGCTTTAAAATAAAAGCTGAGCACTCTTCGTCTCTTCCAGTATAAACAGAATTCCTGTAAACAACATGGTTTGTACTGAATGGAATTAGGTAATTTATAAAATTTAAAAAAATTTCGTCTTTTATTATTTCAATTAGAATGATTTAATTTGTTAAGAATAGTCCACTGGCTTTACATACTGGATATGAAATATAGTCAGTCTTGAAAAGAGAAGATAATATTTCCTCTAGTTTTATATAATGCTGAGTACTCAATTGTTAATACTTAAATCTTCAAATTATTTGAATTAAAATTCATTTAGTTAAAACTGAAGTATATGAAATTTAATATTGGCGTAGATAGATAATAATTTTCTCTGTTTAACAAAACAATATTTTATTATAACTAATACGTTTACAAGATTTTCGAAACATATAACATTTTTTACCATTATTTTGTACCACATTTTTTAAAGGAGTGATGCAATTTTCGTGATAGGCTTGCTTTGTAAAATAAAGTTAATAATTTATTAAAATAAATATAAAATCTTGACGAAAATATGTTTTCAATTTCAAAGTCTTATCATGTTATACAAATTTGTTGCTCTTCTAATAATTTGCACGACTTTTATTACTAATATGATTTTTCCACTTAACATTAGGTAAAATTTGATAACAAAAATTATAAAAATCATGTAAGTACATTTAAAAAAATAAATCATGAAAAATGTTGTTTTTATCGAAATACTCATAGGTGTTGAGAGATTAATTAGTTCCTACTTCTTCTAATATTAGCCTATGTTTTGTACCTTCAAGACCTCCTTATGTTGATAACAAGGTCAAACCCAACAAATAAGCGGAGCGAATAAATAAACTCGGTATCTCTAACGAATCATTGACCTACAAATATTGAACAATTGAATTCGTACCCTGTCACATGAGTTATATTGATGTACTTGCTATTGCAAATGGATTAAGTACACTTTACAAAAAATATATTTAAGAAAAGAGTTAACTATTTTTCTGTTATGTAATAACTTAGAGACTTTCATTAAAGTTGTTTTTAATGTCTAATTTTATCGTAGAAACAAATTTATTCTTTTATTAAATTGCAAAATTCAACTCTTCAGTACTGCTCGTGCATTTTCAATATCTAGTTGTAAGCAAATCTACAAGCCCCTGACAGTTACATATATGTCATCGATTGAGATTATTTAACATCAGCAATTTTCAAATATTTATACTGACATAAAGATAACATTGATACAATTTAAAAAATATTGAATTTGTTAATGTTAAGTGAATTTTAAAATATGTTTATAAATGATTTTTTTTAATGATAATAAGTTTTATTATTTTTATAACTAGCCTATGAGATATTAAAAAAAAATCATTTATTTAATACAGCATTTTTATTAAGGTAATTGAAGTGTATATGATCTGCCCCTTTAATGACATGTATTACTATTAAAAATAATGTCACAACTCCACAACAAGTACTTATGTCCAAGAATGGTGTTTTGTTCTCTATTTTTCTCTTTCAACTCCTTACGTGTATGGTGAACTGCTGACTAACTCGTAGCGAATTTTTTTAAAGGAACTTTGTGATGAAATAATTGAAACATTTGTAAAGACTTGGGAATGAACTTAAGCAGCCTTTTATTACCCGTGATACTATTCTTAAACTTCTAACATTTAGGTAAAGCAAAGTACTTAATAGTTGATAGAAAGATAAAAGCTACTTGCCTCAATTCTGCTGCAATATTGTTATGGTAAAAGTTTCCAACTTAACTGAAGAAATTACTTATTTTAAAATGGAAGTGGTCGTAGGAACACTTTAATGTCATATTTAGAGTACTTTCTGAAACCTTTAAAAAGCGAAGCTTTCTAGCTTAAAAGACAATTATAAGTTTAGTGATTGTATCCACAACTGAAATAATTATTTGAAGTTAAAGTTTATAACAGCTACGACTACAGATAGAATGTTGGTTCTAATTATTTGTTGTGTGAAATAAAAAAATTATAATGTGTTATTTTTTGTTTATACATTTTAAAATGTAATTACAATGATCAATATAAAGTTTCTATACACTTTCAAATGCTTACAATATATTATTACTTTTATTAAACAAAATACCACCAAATGAAAGAAACACCACCATTGGCAAACATTGTATTTTCAATGTTTCACGTAGATAGCAGAAGTAAGACTAAGCGTAGATACTAACATACAGATTTAACTAATACATTACAATACATAGAAAATCTTAACCAGATAATACAATAACAAAACAATATTTATTAAACAAATTAAGACGTAAAACTTTTGAAACTAAATTTTAGAAAAAAATATGTACTGAATTATATATAACAAATTAAGTTTAAATCTAATTCAATTTAAGGAAAAATTTGAAAAAAAAGGATTACAACCTTTTTATTATATACCATAAATATAATACAAACAAATATAAATATAAAATATGTTCAAATATTTAAAATTGTAAACTGTTTCTACATTTAAGTTAATTGTTTAAGTATATGTAATGACTTTTAAACGTAGGAATAAATAAAGAACAAAGACAAGGATGAGAAGTATGTAATAATGAGGTAGGTTAATTGACGGTTGACAATAATTGGAGTTTACATTTCGCTTTGTAAAATCTACGTATATATTTTAAAATGATACGTTTTTCTATATTAGTGTCATTAAATTCATATACACCACAATAAAAACTACTTTTCCTTTTTACCCAGATATTGTTATTAGACTTGTACTCTTTTCTGGAAATAGTAATGACTTCTGTTAGGGTGGATTCTTCCAGCTATTGTTGTTATTTTGTAACTTTATAACAAAATACTATCGGTCTCATTTGTTTTCTTAATAATGTAAAGTGATTTTGATTTATGTGTGTTTACCAGAGGAAAATATTCGTTTAGCTTTACTAGTAGCCCTACTATGATGGTTATTTTTATTATATTATTATTTTAATTTCAATATGTTTAACGCATCTAAAGATACCTTGTCAAAGTATACCTTTTACTCATACAAAATATAGCGTAACTGTAAAATTAACTACATATGAAAATATTGTTATTAATTTTGTTCAAATTATATCATTTTTCAAAATGATATTACTGAAGCGCTTATAAAGTATTCCGTTTTAAAACATTTTCAATCGATGATATAAACAACTTCTGACAAAATTTAATTTTGTACAGCAGAGATCAAATTAACTCTACGTGTTTTACTTACGGTAGACTTGTCGAAATCCACCTATGAAGAAGTACTTGTTAACACTAAAACATCTAATAAAAAAATCATGTTTCTAAGTTAACTCAATACTCACCCGAATTGTTCTTAGGGTGAGATTAACCATGATACGAATATAAATGATTTTGCTTTAAAAGTTTTGAATCAAATTAATAAGTATTGCAAACAGTTTTTGTGGAGGAGCATCATAAAGAACGGTCTTTTTCTTTGTATAGCCTAGCGGAAGAAACAATTATATACAACTGAATAATACTTTATTGTACTCTTAAGAAAAAAACTTAAATAATTAAGGAAAACTATAACTTAATTTTCATACCAAATTACATCACAGCCAGAAAGTAATTTTTAGAAATATAATAGAAGGAGTAGTAACAAAAACTATACAATATCTTAACTTATATTTCATGGATCTAACGGTGGCGTCCTAAGCCTTCGAATTATTGTCTTGGTAATGGAATAATTTCTTTTATTTAAAAATACAAATTTAATTTTTGCCTTTTTTAGAGAAGTAACCTTTACTTTTGTGTAGTATATATATTTAACCTATTTTCTATTTATTAATTTAGGAAACAGTAATTTATTTTTACTAACTTTCATTAAAGTCATAGTTTTACATATTTCTGTTTATTGGTTTTTAAAATGTTAAAGTCTTGTTAAACAAAATTTTACAAAATTTTAACAAAATTTCTCTTTATTTAAAAAAAAATAGTATCTTTTTATAGGATTTACTTAGAACACCTATCACGAAGTGGTTTGCTTTAAAATTAAATTTAAATGTTTTTCTTTCTGTCCAGACTCAAAAGTATTTTGACATTTAAATCTAAAGCACATATGCAATGAAAAACCAAGAATAGGTTGTACGCCTTTTTATTGTGATGTCAATGGCCAATGCAGGTTTATAATGTTTTCCTTCGTCAATTAAAAATAATGTTTGTTAGAAGAGTTTTATTGGAGACTATTTTATACAATTGTAATGTTCAGTGCCAGAAGTTGAAATTTTAAACATAAGTACATATACATGGTCTTACGGTTGTTATTGGCGAATCATATAATAGGTTATTGGTTATTAATTTGGTATGCAGTAAAATGAGTTTTATAAATACTTTAATTATTAACGTGTAGAGGTTTGTTCCATATTAAGAATAGAAAATATCTTAAGTATACAAATATTAAAATGTTGATGATCTAAAAGGCACCAATTTATCAAAGAGGTTTATCACAAGAAGTAAAGAATGAACAATTATTAATTAAATATATTTTATGAAACACTTACGTTAAGTATAAATAGTTATGTTTTAGTTTTTAAAACCACTTCTTATTTTTATTTTATAAATTATTTTACATGTTTTTTTGTTTTATTTCTCTTTTGATAAAACCGTCCCAGCCTCGAAGCAGTTTAGTTCTGAATTTTCTCTTCAGAGTAATGAAAATAGCTTCTGGCTGTAAATGCACCATTGTTCTCTTTCATGTTGGGGCTATGATTAGAACCCACCATAGAATGACAATACTGTACTCTGCAAAGTGTATTACAAACTTTTTCTTTGCTTTGTTTGTAAGCTACACAGCATTTTAAACACAACAATGACGTATGAGACTACACTTTCGTAAATCATGCTTTAATTATTTAACGAAATTCACATTGTCATAAGAAATGTTTTAATTGTTACAAACTTCCCATTCTCTCCTGTAAGTAAGGATATCAGATATTTGTGAGTATATTTATTTGTCTTTCTTTTTTAAATTTTGTTAAATAATTGCTTGATGCGTATTGAATAGATTCCAATTTCAGAAAAATATACACTGTTCGAAAAGCCGATTTACCGATAGTAAAATTTAACAATTTTTTTTTGTATAAAAAATAATATTAACACTCTTTTGAGCATTAAAAATATCTGTTTAAGATAAATTATAATCACAAGTTGTGACCCAGTTTAACCTCGTATCATTTTCAACTATTTGTGGTTGTTTCAAGTTTCATTAGATTTATTTACATAAAGAGTAAACTGCTAACATAAAAAACCTCATTTCTAAGTTTCATAGCAATTGGTAAACACGTTTGGTAGTCAACTGCGTAGGTAGATGAAATGGAGAGGATACGGGGTTTGGATCGTTTCAGGTACCGCGACCATT
Source organism: Aphrophora alni (assembly GCA_963513935.1). Classification (NCBI taxonomy): domain Eukaryota; kingdom Metazoa; phylum Arthropoda; class Insecta; order Hemiptera; family Aphrophoridae; genus Aphrophora; species Aphrophora alni. The sequence continues at coordinate 24,561,590 of OY740771.1, forward strand.
GGTCCATTGTGTAATTAAGCCTCCTAATTATAACCCAACAGTTTAGTACCCTTTACGTGAATCAGTAGTCCAATGAGAGCTCACAAGGAGATTGTAAGCCAAAAACCCTATTCCTCTTATTGTCAGGAGCCACACAATTGAAGATTATGTGGCCTGCGGTCTATTCTTTTTTCGCATAGTCAACACAGAGTTTCGCCATGGGATGCTCCTTTCCTGTGTAAGTGCGCTCTAGACTACAATGTCTCGTGATATAGTCCCTTGATTTGTCTAAGTTGTCGGGAGGAGGGGGGGGGGTGAGTTGTCAGTACTGATGCTACACGTCTGCCCTTGATATGGGAGTGCCCCTTAACGCCATCCCATCATTACTGGTATTTTCTCTGAACCAACCTATTTATGACCATCTTGGCCAGATACACAGATATTTCTACTGCCGGCTTAGGACGCGCTGAGCTCCGTTTAGCCAATGTATCTGCCTCCTCGTTTCCCTCAATTCTCTTGTGACCCGGTATCGAATGAAAAGTCATTCGGTTTTCCAGAGACAGAGCGTTGAGGATATCTTTGGATTTGAAGACAAAACTCTATTATGTATTGGTCCCTGCAAGTGTTTTAATATTAGCCTGACTGTGAGTGTAGATGTGAATAAGGGGCTCACTTGAAATATACCATTTATTTAAAAATTGTATATACATTGTCTCCGAATGTAAGATCCAAAATCTCACTTCTAGCCTTAGTAACAAATGTAGGTGTATTACTTTTATTGAAAATATAAAGATTAGATGCTACAATATAAGAAAGTAATGGCTCACCTCTATCATTTGTCATAAAAATCCCCATACACCACACACTGTGTGATATTCATTGACGTCTACTCCCACCAAGACTTCCCCACCAAGTGATCCACCACCTTCTTGAAGACGGTGGATTTTCTGCATAATCGGCTAAGAAGTAAGCGGAAGTGAGTATAACCTTCTAGCTACTTTACTCCACACGTAAGTGAGAATTAATTACTAATGTGTGCTTGGAACATACAGAAGAGAAACGAGTACTTCAATATAATATGCCAGTTCCGGGGTTTTTAGTAATTCTATTATACACTAACTTAGCTCTGCTTATGGATAGAATTTCAATTCTTCCGTAGGTCACTCATGGGTCTTGTATAAGAGCTATGTCAGGTTGTCCCTGCTCTAGCAGCCTTAATAAGACAGCGGTTGCCGCCTTGCTGTCACGAGGGTTTACTTGAGCCACTCTCATCATTCCTTGAAATAGAGACTATTCTGAAGTCCACTTTAGAGAGGCACAGATGCATTCCGTAGCCTACTGCCTGAAGTGACTGCAGTGAAACACCACAATCATCAGAGTCTGACCACGCTCATCCAGTTTCTTATCGACGACCTTCCAACTCTGCGTCGTGAGTCCTTTATTCTGAATTTAATCATCCGTAGAACTTGATCTGATGGAAAATTACCTAGTGGTTTTAATACCCAGACCAATATCTTCGTTGTCCTGAGTATTACCCTAGTCAGATCCACCTTTAACTCTAGTTCCTCTTCCATACACATCTTACGGACCTTGTCATCCAGTCACTTCTTGGCCGTCTTATCCACTCATGTGATAAGGAGAGCTACTTTCTCCAAATGGGAGTTGTGGAATTTGGGTGTTGTATTTTCCTCATCGAAGGACAATACTTCCTTACAATAATCTCCATCGTTCGCATCCACTTGATTTTTTCTGAAAGTTTTCTTTGGAAAGTTTTTTGGCACTACAGCCACATTAAACGCTTTCAACACATCAATGGTTTACAAGTTTTCGATGTTTCGTGTCTACCTAACAAATCCTTTTGCTTTCCTCTGCCCTAAGCGAACTAATATAACATCTCATATTCTTGGGGTTAGGTTGTCTTGCATGGAGAAACATTGTTTTGTCAATAGCAGGAACGACAATCGGCTGTTAAGGAACACTTTTTCATTGTGATGTCAATAACCCACGTGAAATTTTCATATTCATTGCCAGAAACTATAAACACAAGTACATAAATAAAAACTTACGATTGTTTCACGAATCACATATTTAAAATTGTGTTTAAAACTCACTTTATTCTTGTATCAGATATTAGTCATGAATAGCGGTGGCACTGACGCCTAATAACTTTAGTCATTCAAAAATCGCAAAGACGTCAAATTTCACTATTACTTTATGTTTTATTTTATATTAAATTATTGATTGTTGAGACTTGGATATAATTTATTGTGGGATATTGAGTTTGATCATTATTTGTAATTATTTTAATTCTTAATGTTTAGAGGTTCCATGTAAAGAACAGAAAATATCTCAAGTTTAAAAAATAAGGAGGATTTTTAAGTCAATCTTGAAGGCATTACCATTACCAAGAGGTTTATCACAAGTTATATAATAAAATTCAATATTTGTTTAAGTTTTAATAGAAATAAATAATGATAGAAGTAAACAGTTATTAATTAAAAAAACATTTTAAGAAATATTTATTATTTAAACTGTTAGGTTTCAGTTTTTAAAATCCCTTCGTATTTTTATTTTCTAAATTATTTTATGTTTGTTTGACTTATAAATATTTTTCTTTTGATATAACGGTCCCAACCTAGAGCTCCAAACCTTGTCTCCAGACAAATGAAAATAGCTTCCGGGTTGTAAATGCATTGTTCTTTCTCTTTCATGTTGCGGCTGTGATTAGAACCCACCATAGAAACAATATTCTGGGAAGTGTATTAAAACTTTTCCTTTGTATTGTTTGTACACTATACAAGCACAAAGTTTTAAACACAAGAATAATGTGTGAGACTATAGTAAACAATTTTCTCATGTACGAGACTACTTTAGCAAGTCAAGTTTTAATTAATGAACAAATATCTCATTGTTAAAAATAATGTTATAATTGTTTTATACACATACTTTTCATTCTCTTCTGTAAGAATTTTTCAGATATTTATCTGCCTTTTTTTTAGTTTCGTTAAATAATTGAGTCGATTATTGAGTAGATCCTAATTTCAGAAGAATATATAAAGTTTTCACTAAACAGTTTCCGTAGTTCTTTGACGATTTAAAGATATGGTTTTTTTTATTATAAAATTTACAATTTATATTTTATTATTATTTAAACAATTGGTAACACTGCTTAATAGAAACCGCCTCGCAGGTTACTTACGGACACAACAATGAGAAATTCCCAAGAGTACTATTATTGCCAGCTGCTCTATTCCCTTAATGGTGCAGAAAGTGTTGTAAGTTGTCTAGTTGAATAGAGAATATGTTTCTGTGTAAAATAACGAACTGTTTTACCAGATAAACATTTATAACAATATAAGTAATTTTGTTAAACTTCTACTCAGGCTTATCCTTGCTGTTGCGTCATTTCTATTTTATTGCTGTACATACAGTATACGTATATGGTAGTTTAATAATATATCTGATATTATAATTTAAGGAATATTATATATATATATATAAAGTGTATTGTATAAAGTATCTATATTTTAAGCTCTCTTTTAAGTAGTTTGGCTATGGAATACGTATTAATATGTGAATGTGTGTTTGTATGTATGTATATTTATATACAGGGTGGAGTAAAAGTCACTTGACAGTCGTTAAAAAAAATCTATAAAAGCAAATTCACAGCAAGGCGTAGTACAATAGTTTTAGCCCGTGATATTGGTACAGTATTAAAAAATATTGATAATTATGGATTGTCAAGTTGACAACAATCGGTTTAGTCAGATGGTGAAAGAGTGATGTGCAGACGTGTTTAAAGCTGTGGTTTCAAAATTTTGTTTTTGTTTTAAACAATTAATTGTGACCATGTTAACGAAAGAATAAAGGATTTTAGCTTTAAAATCTTTTTATAAAATCGGTGCTACTGCAGTTAATAACGAATGGGGTAGACATTTTAATTCAAACCCACCCTTTAGACAAACAGTGTACGCCATACGAAATAAATTTGAAAAAAAACATGGTTCTGTTATGGAGGCCCCAAGATCTGGTCGCCCAATAACAGGCGCAACAAAGGAAAATAAATTGCGTGTATGTTTAGCTGTGACTCAAAGTCCACGAAAATCAACCAGATGATTACCTCGTCAACATTGTTATAAACTCATTTAAAACATTAGTACGTATTAGACAAACATTTATTATACCAACACATTTACACACATTTAATTTCTTTTAAAAACACTTGTTTATACGGAAATAACTTTACATAATCGATCGTATCCGGCTGTGATTAAAACTGTAGTCCGGCAGACGTAACTAGAACAAATATATTATTATTTAAAAGCTAAGGTGAAGAATATTAAAATTAAAAAAAACAAACAATAATATTGTTTAAGGAGTAAAGTTCTGGTTTATTCTGAGATGATGGGAAGAATTTTTAGATATTAACTATAGATATGGACGACTTCAATATAGTATAGTTTAATAATTTAAACCATACTAATATAAACAAACTAATAATATAAACAAACTAAAAATTAGATAAAAATTGAAATATTTAGTTACAATTTGTAATATGTTATTTACATTAAACTGTTGAAATGAACAACCTGACGCATCTGTTAGTATTATTATCCACATTTAACGGTAAGTTTCAACTAATTTTGACAAAAGTATTTTTAACGGACTTTTAAGGGACATTATTTACCAAATTTAAATTAGTTTTTGTACTTACCTGACTTCTTTGTTTTTATTAAAAAACTACACCTTCAATTTGATGTAAAGTTAAGTTTCACTGAACATACTTATGGAAAGTTAAGGTATTTAGGCAAGTGTACTTGACCTTCTGACAATGTTATCTCACCACATCTTTATTGGGCTATTATTATTTATGAGGGGCACTTATTGGTATTTAAGATTGAGCTTAAACCTTTTTAGAATTTCTTTTAACCTGGCAAATTATTAGAAGAAAGCAGCCTTTTCATAAAATTCTTTTATGATTTCATGAGTTTTTAAGAAGAACCAATACTCTCTTTGTATTTAAAATTACTCTTTTACATATTTTGACTTTTTAACATAGCTTTACATTTTGGAGCTAGAAACAAATAAAACTCTAAAGATAATGTCAAATTATTGATTACCTCTCATTCACGTAAATTTTGCATAATACACTTGTTCACCTTAAAAAATGTTATTAGAAGATAAACTAAAAGAAATGCAGCAAAATCTGAGACATGTATAAAAAAAATTATTACATTGTTGATTTTTGTGTAACTTAACATCGAAATTGTGTGGATCAGTGTACAAACTTTTTAGCTGAAAAGGTCAATTGATACTTGTTGTGATGTGGCCCCTCTGTTTCATGTACTATGTTAAAGAGCTTGGATTATGTATGACGAAAAGTATACTCTTTATTGAGCTGGGATCGATTTGTGTAGAAATATAAAATGTCCTGAATTGTGTGAATTTCCTGTCTATCAGATGAAAAGTCAAAGTGTAATAATTTTGTATTTAATTGATACAATTACTTCACCTGATTGCATGTAACTCCAGCAAGTAAACACTTAATATATCTGGTCAAATACAATATACAAGATTGAATCTTATGTTTTTACATAAGATAAGAAATAAATTCCGTTTATTCTCAGACGAGTGAATAGTGTTTAGATTTTAACAATGTAAGACGGGTTTCATTATTATTGTATTTTTTCAGTGATTGATTTCTGAAAAATAATTCAAGTATTAGGATTATCTGTCCTTTCGTTTAAAAGAGTTTATTTACCTTTATATGTTTACCAAATTTTGTTTTATACTAATGAGGTATGTTTTCTACCCACGCTTTCTTGTCATTCTGTCTGACTTAGTAATGAGCTTCATGTTCTGTTTTCTTCATAACAATTAAATAACAGCTATGCGTAACATGCGTAACACCAGTAAAAACTAGGTTATCAAGATTTTATTTTTACCGAAAGGACTAAACTCTCCGTTTTATTTATTTCGTTTACAAAAAGTTAGCTAAAACATAAAGGTAAAAAAATATTGCTGTATGTATTTTAATATATAAGTTATACATTTCATATCTTATTTTTTTAAAAATTGACCTAAAGGTAGATTTGCGCAGTAGATAAAATCTAAATTAATTTCCAGACTACGAGTATATAACTATCTTTAGAAAGGTCACAGCTTTCTACATAATGAACATTGGTCTTTATATGTTGAAAACAAATTGTAAATTAAATAGATAAAATCCTCTACACATGAAAAAGTTTTAAAATGTATTCCCTAGATTTTTGTTCAAAATAGGGGCGTTGTTAAAAAAAAAACTTCGACAACTATCTTAAGTGGTTTAATAACACAGATAGTTTTATTTACTCCAGAATAATGACATTTTACAGTTAAAACATGGAGCACATTCTTATACCTTGTATGAAAATTAATCCAAGTTATTATCAAACTTTACTTCACAAAACAAATTATTTCTAAGCCTCATAAACCATAAGCAATTATAAACTTTGAGGAATCTCATGGCTTCAGTGGTACCACTTTGCGTTTGACTTTGTAGAAACTTTTTATCATATATAATAATTATTAAAAAAATACATAAATAAAATATAAAAAGAATAAACTTAATTTTATTTAAAATAGTTTCTAATTTCTGTTATTGAACATAAAATACTTTCTTATTTAACAGACTTTTTAATAAAATATTAAACCTTTTTTCAATCTAAAACTAGTAAGATTAGAAAAAAAGAGATTTCACATAATGCGTGAACATTTCATTTGAAAATAAACTTAAAATTTTTAATTTTAATTTTATTGTTTTTAACGTTTGCAAGACGTTTTCTCTATAAAAATCATCATCTCTACACAATTTTGCGTGGGAAGAAAAACAGTTATGTTACCTTTACAAGCCTCATTTTAATCGACTAAATTTGAAATAATTATACTCAACTGTAATTATTACTGCATGAAGATCATAACAAGGCATTCCAATAAAATGTATATTATATGTGGTTGAAAGATTTACATTGATGAAGGAAATAATATTATTGCTATATGAACTACTGTCTCAATTTAGTCAATTAGCAAGCCATTGTTGTTCTGGTATGGATAAAACAAAGTGTCTTATTATTTGTGTTTTAGATTTAAAAGTGAGAGCTTTCTTTTGTCTATACGAAACTGTATATCCAATGAATAGGGGTTTTAAACAGAGCGTTTTAAAAGGAAATGTAACAGAAAATTGTAATTACATTTTTCTAACTTCATAATTACGTTTTATAACACGTTAGGAACAGCTGTTTTAAAGGAAATAAAATTTAAAAAAAATATAAACCTACTTTAAAAAAATAAATAAAGAAAAAAAACACACTTAGTACAAAGTGTTAATTCAAATGAATACTATTTATAGTATTTATATTTCAATACTAAACTTAAAACAAGTTCCGACCCATTAAAATAACTATTTTCATCTACAAGTGTTAAAAATACATTTTAAAACTAACGTTTTTTAGAAAACAAATTAATATGGTGTATGGATTTAAGAAACATGTAAAGTGTAAAAATAATTTGAAAGATTTCAGGTCTGTGTTTACTAAGGTACCATAACAGAATTACTGAGATTTTAATGACTTTTTGTATTATGAATAATTGTTGACTTTGTTCACTAGGGCAGAAGCTGACAGGGTCTATTTGCTTTGGAGAATACAATACTTTAAGTTTAGTATTCAGTTAAACAGAGAGGATAGACTAGAGTGTTTTAAAGAGTTAAAATTAATTTAATTTGTTCACAGTGTGTATTTTATTTTAAGGTACTCGAATAAACTTAAATATATATATATATATATATATATATATATATATATATATATATATATATATATATTAAATGTTGAGCTTGACTTATGAGAAAAACTATACAGTATAACAAACACACAGAACACAATTCTCATAAAAAATACGCCTAAGTATCAGCCGCGTTTCAACGACAAGGTCGCCCTCTTCAGTGATACACCAGCTACACCAACCAAACCACAACTTAGTGTATATGTTGAATGTCATATTTTTGAAAAATGGAGGTAGGATTATCTGAATATCTTAATATGTTTCTAAAACCCTGAGAAGTAAAATTAGTTAAACATAATAAATTAGTAAATTACAATTTATAATTCATTGTAAATTATATTCATAATTCTTGTATTGTATAGAAAACCAAAATATTCTAGAAAACATATATAGATGTTTTAAACAAATAAAAATCCACCGTGAAATAAAATGAAAGCTTTCATTGCGAATTTTTTACGATATTTTTCAATCTATACATCATTAAAAATTAATATTTTAAACTAAAGTTTACCAAATTGTTAAAGGAGCTTAAAACAGGGAAGTAAAGCCTTTATTATAATTATTTCAACTCTGTACGGAAGCCATAAAGAACAACTAAAATCATTACTTGTATTTTTAAACTTCTATTTCCAGTTATTTTCTGCTATAGTAGACCGTAGACATAAAGCCTTCCTTTCGAAAATATTTAGTTTTTAGTTTATGGTTTACTGAAGTGTGCAAGCCTTAACAGAATAATTATATATGGTTAGTTTAGGATTTGGTTTGGTTAGGTTAGTTTAATTTAGGTTAGATTGAGAAATCGGATATTTGTCTGATGTCAGATTTAGATAAGTCTATTTCAGATGTATACTAAAAGTGAGGGTAAAATTCACTTATCTTTATAATTGGATCTGTTTCTGTACTTACTATTAATATGTGAGATGCGTTATGTAAAAGACTTTGTAAATATTTAATGCGTCCGTTTATTTTTAACATATGATATATAATAAATGTTCGTTGAAACAATTTGTACACTATTTAAAACACTGAAACCTCTACCACAAGTTATTTTAGATCCCTCCGAAGATAAGATGGTAACTAAGTTACCGAAATGTACATCAGGGAACTATAATAACATAGGGCAAATAAATATTTTATTTTTGTGTGTGTTATGATACTAAACTTGTGGTAGGGGTTTCAGTGTTTTAATTTGTTTACGTTCACCACAGTGCTCATTGAGCATCTAATTGGTTAGACTGTTTAATAGACATCGTCCACAGGATATGTAAACGTATGATACTACAGGGAGAAATTCCCAAGAGTACTCTTCTAGCCAGCTGTTCTGTTCCCCCACTAGTGTGGAAGCTGTTATATGCTAGCTAGTTTAATCAAGAACGTGTTGAGTTAAAAGTGCTAATTGTTGTACCAGATAAGCATTTATTACAACATAAGGCATAGTAACATAACACAAACTTCATCTTATAGACTAATCTATTACAATACATTTCACATAAATTACATTTTGTTTTACTGTATAGTACAATTACATAGTTTTCACACATTATTATTTAACCTGTATATTCACAAGAAGGAATGTATAGTGTAATAAGTAAAAAAAAATTATGTATTTTAATTAAAACAACATTAGTAATTAAAAACTTTAATATATCAGAAATTAGGCTTAACTTTATAATATGTGTTAAGTTATAAACAATTTTACTTTTTAAAAGGTTAAACGGATGAAGGGGTCTTTTCTAAATATTATCTGTTAATAAGACAACATTGTTTTTTTTCCCCCTTTTTTTCCAGAAATAAAAATACTCTTATTCATAACGTACTTCATGAATGTTTTGTCTATAATTTAGCTAATAAAAATATTGTTTAATGATATTTATAAGATAATTAATGTAATTTCTATAACGTTATTATTTTAGTCTAAAATTGAATAAATGAATTGAGGAAATAGAAACAGATATTTACAAAATTTACTTACAAATTTACTGGTAAATTATAAAGGAAATTAACTAAAAAATTATATACACAAGTTTTCTTTTTTAAACTATAAAGAAATAAGAATTTCCATTTTTCTGTAACTTAGCAACCAAATTGTGTGAATTATTGTAGACATTTTGGGTCTCAAAATATAAAACGATCGTGATTGTGGTACCTCTCTTGCTCCACCCATGTACCATTGTTGAGAGTGTGAATTACGTATGAAGAAATAGTTGCTTTCTACTGAACTAGAATTGATGTTGCCTACAGAAACACAAATGTTGATGAAGTGTGTGGATATGCATCATATGAAAAGACTAAATTTTATATTTTGTATTTAATGCAACGAATTCAGTTACTTCACTAATTACTATTATAATGTTATGTAAAGTGTAGTGGATTAAATTTAACAGACTTGATGCATTGTTATTAATAAGTGGAAGATGTTTTTACATTAGATAATATAGTTCATGTTTCTATTTAATATTAACCGTATTGTTTAAGGAGTATAGTTATCGTTCATTCTGAGATAATGGAAAGAATATATAGATATTAACTATAGATATGGGCTTCTTCAATATAATATGCTTTCGTAATATAAATATAAACAAACGGAAATTAGATAAATATGAAATATTTAGTTATAATTTTTAATGTGTTATTCCCTTTAAAGTATTGAAATGTACACCATAATATATCTGATGTGTCTGTCTCTATACCATCTGTACTTATTTCTACCAGAATTTAACGATAATTATCAAACTAATTGTAAGAAAGTTATTTAAGACCGATCTTTAGAGGAATTAGGGGATGTCTACTCATTTCAAATTTGTGTTTGGACATAAATATTTTTTGTTTGTTTTTATCTTACATTTGATATAAAATAAATATTCAACTGGACAAACTTATCAAATTTACAATAAAAACAATTGTGCAACTTTAAAGATATCCACATCAGTCCAAAGTATCGCTAGGGAGATATCATTCACCAACGACCCACAATTCAAATCACTGGTGTACGTAACTTCTAATACTTGAAGGAAAATCCTCCAACGCTAGAATTGATTTGTCAATACAAAATGGGATAAACACATTCAAAGAACTTGCAGTAACAAAGCTTTGGGGATCTTTACAAAGAGGCTAGTATATCATGTCCATCCAATGTCACGTACACAACCCCCTGGAGAAACAACAATGGAAGTAATAATTTACTAATCACGAAAAAACCGTGTATTCATAAAATTCGCTTAAACTAAACATTACTCCTTTACAAACATTGAATGTCGTCTAACACCGAATTCCTGAATGTGGGTCTAGGTACAAATAATGTATTATTGTTTGTCATGCTTGTCAATTTAGTTTCTTAAACCATGTGAAAATATTGAGGAAGATAAGAATTCTACTATTATAACTTATAAATGCAAGACTTACAAGTAACACTGATTTTATAACATCAATTAAGATAGCAGTTGTTATCACAAGTCATTAGACACTGAAAACGATTTTTACTTCGATTTTTGTAATGTAAATTAATTAAAATTTTAAGAAATAACTTAATTTCACTTGCACTGATAATATTAATAATCACAAATGGAGATAGAAAACAGAAGGAAACTTCATGTAGTTGTAGGTATTGAAATATTTTCACAAAATCAAGTAATAAGTATATTATTTTTTAAAGGCGAAAACCTCTCGGTAATCATAGTATGTTTTTAAAAGGACACGAAGTGATATTCCCTAGCCTTTGATTATAACAAAAGACTCTGAATTTATATTTAGAGCGAAATGTAACAAAAGTTGGTGGAGTATAAAAGATGAAATAAATAGATCTAATCCAAGACTAACTGACAAAAAGTGTAGTTCCAGCTAGGATAATTTGGGATTGCTGCCATGTACGTAATCTTTATAGTCGTAAGTGAACCCCTGAGAGAATTAAGTAAATATGTTACGTATTGAAGAATTGAATCTTTCAAGTGAGCTCTTGATTCTATTCCAGGTATGAAATTACAAACGAAACACGTCTGTTTGTAGACCTCTAATTTAATACATATCGTGTTTACCGTAATCGACAATACAACGTACATTGTTGCTAAACAAACTTACCCTATTGTGTAACTGCTATATAATTATGGCAAACCAATTACAGGTCAACAATAGATGAAGACTAGGCATTTAGTTACTATGTATTAATAATAGATCATTTGTTGATTTCTCTTGCTACACAATTCGAACAAAATTAAAAAGTAACATGAAAGTCATGGGTATAATAAAAATAAATATTAGGAGTTTATTATTTCATTTCTCTGTTTTTGGAACGGGCTTCTAAAAGATCTGACTCTTACAATCCAACACATTTTCTTTATTGTTTTGCACTGTGTTAGTTGGAGTTGTCTGAAAGTAATGATTTAGTGTTTGTTAGAATTTATCATAATCTTTATAAATAATTTATTTCTCCTAATTCACAGGAACTCAAACACTAAGGAAAGAGGTTGTTAAATCTATTAATTTTGATGACAGACCGTGTGTAAGCTTTCTGCTCAATATGATAGTTTCTTTTGAATTTAGTTATAAATTAGTCTCCAGTGGTCGGCCCTTGAGAACATTTTGTAATGTCTAATTGTATGATCTTGGAAAGAGTCTACCAGTGTGTGTTGAAGTAAAAACTAGGGTAAAATAAATATTCATTGGATTTATTATTGCACATTTATATATTTGGGTGAATGAGCTTTTTGTTTTACCATTAGTATGCAAAGTGTGTTATTCATTCTATGTTATAGGGTAATGTGATGTTTTATTAAATTAAACATATATTTATTGCTTAAATACTGTTGTACCTAGAGCGTCTCTCGGGATGTCTAAAGATATGATACAACAGAGGGAAACTCCCAAGAGTACTATTACTTTTAGCTGCCCTAGTTCCTTAATGGTGTAGAATCTGTTGTATATATTACCTTAAATCTCTACAGATCTTGTTTATGTTATGTTAAACTATTTTATTAGAAATTCATATAATACAATGTAATACATCCAATGGCTAACGAATCATAACTCAAACTATCGCATATTAATTTAAATAGATAACACATCAATACTGTATTGCCTTAAAAAGGGTAAGGAGTCATGTTCCGCAGCGTTACCAGAAACTTCTGTTATCGGTAGTTAAAAATTTCCGTTGGAGCACATGGGAAGTGAACAGAGTACCGATCTCCCATAACCAGCTGATGGCCCTGGATTGGGCTCTCAATGTTCCGAGTTTTGGTGCTTCGGCCGGATCAGGAGAGAGGGCCAGTGGAATACCGCCTTTCCTTCGGCACGGTATACTAAGACACCAAAGGCACACATTACACACTTAACGTAGCAACACCCCATGGGATCCTTACTTAATTCTATTACAGAGAACATCTACTTTTTGCCTTTTTTTTTATCTCTTTGCTATCATGTTTGTAAATATTATGAAAGGAAAAGAAGTGGGAAAGAGCTCTTCAGGCCAGCCCGAAGTCCTCGGAAATTGCCTCAGTACCATCCCTACACCCTGCAGTGTTATCCGTGGACGCCTGTCTATGGGTATGAATGTGGGTGGAAAGGATGAGACAGGAGTTCAGTCTTTGGAGAGCTGTCTCGGTAGGCAGACCTCATCGTTGTTGAAACGACCTCTCAGTAGAAATATTAAGCTCCGATACATACAATGCTTCTCAATTAATAACCTTTTACATGTATCCTTGAAGTTTCTCTTAGTTGCTTATCAATTATTGAGATATTTAACTTTGTTTTATCTCTGATTATTTAGCTGGAAAAGTTTAATGTTTTTAAATAATCGAACACAAATAATTACGAAGTTCAAGCGCTAGTGTCGAGGTAGATATTTACCTCTTTTGGTCAATATTCAGACCTGGGAATACAATGAAACAATGCAATTAAATGGACAATAGAAAAGCCAAACAATGAAATTAGAGATGCCTGACAGTGCTTCATGGAGATTATCGTAAGTGGTGTGACTTAACACGTTATTCGCTTACTATTATGTTATTAACACATGTTATTCATAACTGAAATTTTCTGAGCTAACACTAAAAAAAATATATTTATAACACTCCACTTTCTATAAACACAATAACTAGGTTATGAGTGATATCAAATTTGGGTTAGTTCATACAAATGTATGCTACTAATGGAAGCTACAAAGAGATTCCTTGGAGAATTAGTTCGTAAACATCAAATAACTTCTGAAACGGCACTTTGCGGTACAAATATACATCTGATATTTCCATAAAAAATTCAACATGATAATATATTTGCTTCATCTCAAAATTCACAAAACACAGTTATTATAGTGAACCCCTCTTGTTGTATGTACCACGTTATAGAACATGAATTATGTATCTATTTATGTATAAAAACCAAAGGTGCTGAAATGTGAGAACAGTATTATAGAAAACTCATATGTAAATATGTTTTTAATTTACTGTATCTCATATTACTTGAATAAAGTTATTTTTACTAGCTTTTCTTTGCACGTTTTCTTTAAATTTAATATCGTATTTAAAACATTAGATTTTTGTCAGCTCTGATTAAAAATGGTGCTTTTGTCGTAAAATTAATTAGTATCTTCTAGGAATTAATGATGATTTAAGATACAAACGGTTCCTAATTACTAACTCTTCACAAGAGAAAGTTGTATTTTATTCCTGCTAATTATTTTGCCCTTATTTTACATACACGAGGAGGAAACATTTGAATTTTAACAATACAATTTATAAATTGTGTCAATATGTTACTTTCTAGTAATTAATTTAAAAGCAATGGTAGTTTCCTTGATATTAACATAATTTATTATAAGTATTTTCATTAAATAGATATTATTGCTTTTACCCTTCATAAATCTGTTAGATGCGACTGTCCATCCAATTGGAAGTATACTTCTCTCTAACAATAGTCATTAGACACCGTATATTTAAAAGCTAGTCAATATTCAACTGTATAAAATGTGTGGAAATTACAAACAGTCTTGCAACTGTTTAACTTATTCGATTTATCAGTTTATGTAATTCCTTGACAACCTTCAATTCAAACCACTGCTGTACGCGTTTTCAATAATTTTAAGAAACGAAACTCCAATGCTAAAATAGACTTGCCAATACGTATTTTGATAAACACAATAAAAAAACTTGGCCTAAAAAAACTGCGGGATGTTCTTAAAGTGTATAGGATTTCACTTTAATCCAATGTCAAGTACACAACCCCTGGGAAGACGATGAAAAAAGTCTTTAGGGGAACGATAATTTACCCTTGCTTTTTATAAACATAACAATTTCGGGAAGTGTAGGCTATATGAATTTCTTTCACAACGCATCAACGCTTATATTATTATTTATGATGCATAATTGTACGTTTATATTTTTGTTTTGTCATCTTCGAAAAATAGGAAATTAACATTAGTTTGACAACTCGGCTACAGATCCACCGCGTTGGCTTCTTTAGCGTGGATATGAAGTTTTATTTACTGTTAATTCCCTTCACATTTATAAATAACTCAACAAGATAAAAAGAAGATTCCAATACTTACTGATGTTACTAAATAACGTCTACTAGGTTTAAAAGTTCTTAAATTAGTTAAATTATTAAGAAAATACACATTTTAGAAATAACTCTTTTTTAAAAAAAATAATTGTTAATAATCCATTGAGTTCTAATAAAAAAAAAGGAAACCCTAGTTGTTTTTAATTAAAGTGCGTAATATGCACAAAGAAAAGTCATGTCACAAAAAATATGTCCCATATTTAATATGGTATATTACATTAACAACATGTTTGTTACGAGCTTTTGCTTCTATCCTGGATGATGAATTACAAATATTACTCGACTGGTTCCTGCCCACTCATTTTATGCTACTTAGTGCGAATCGTGTTTAACATAAGAGATTATACAAAGTATATTGTTACTAAACAAACCCACCCTATTATTGTATAACTACTTTATAATCAAGGCAACGCAATTACAGTGCCACAATAGTTGAAGGCTAGGGTTTCAGTTACCTACTTCTATTTTAATTATGTGATAATGAGGTTGTGTGTCCTATGGTGTTGCTTTTGTTCTTCATATTTAACAAGCATAGGCAACAAAAAACAAATAGGTGTTGCTATCATAAACTACTTTTTACTTTAAGGAGATGTGAATTCGATGTAAAATCTACTTTGATATTAAAAACACCTAATTACAAAAAATAACTCCAAAAAAATATACTAACACATTTAAATGTTTTTGAATTAAATCTATTTCGTTGAAATGGATTTTAAATACCTGAGATAATAAGATAAACAAAAATTATTTAATAAATGATATGAGTTTTTATATCTGTTAATAACTCCTTCCACTTTGTCAATATTAAACTTGTTTTAAAACATACACACAATTATGTTTTTTGTAATTTAGTAAAGTAAAACATACAAACAAATCACAAATAAATAAAAACCCACTGCGGTGTGGATGGAGTATCTTAAGTGGTTACTTATGCATGATAGGCCCCTTTGGGTTGTAGTGACAATAGGCTGAGTAGCCTCGAACTCCCTTTGACCTAACCAGGAGGCCACGTTTTTCGCCTAGAACTTCTGAATTGGATGAAGTATTGTCACCCTGTTGGAGGTTTCTTACATGTATTGTTTACATTACCATTCCCTATGTCTGCAACTATTTACACAGGCTTGTTGTCAAGCAGTTTATGTTTTTGATCAAAACTGGTCTTTCATTTTAAATTTCAATTACAACGGAAGAATAAATTACGTAAGAAACAAAAATGTTTTAAAAATAATAGGTTGTTATAGACTAAAAACTTGAAAACCCAATAATGAATGTTTTAAACATTAATAGTACTTTCTTTACTAAGCAATTGAAAAGTAAGGGTTACACACATTTTACAAGAAGTTACAATATTTCTTATTCCTTATAGCATTTTGTATAAAATAAATGTCGTTTATGTTAAAAAATATTCCTTACGGGCATGCGATTAAAAATGATAAAACAAAACAAAAAAAAAACTTTATGTGTATTAAATATTAAAAATTATTTCAGTACTCTAAGAGCAATTTTATTGTTGAGAACATATTTGACCTTCTATGACCAATTTTTCGTCCTGAAAACATAATTTATTAATCATTGCAATCGGTACCCAAGTCAGGAAAGCACTAACACATAACGAAAGATCAAACTAAATGTTTCTCTGGGGCAGTATTTTAAGTCACCATTACTTAATGTTATTGTTATTAATGTTAATATAATATTTACGTAAACACCTGTTATTCACATCCGTATTTTATTACTAATGGTTATACATTGTATTCACTACTAATTGCTGCATAACGCAGTAGTGCTTACGCCAATTTATGTTTTTGTTTCGGTGAGTTGTAACTTTGTTAGCTAATTCTTGGGTTTTAGTTATGACTACGATTTAATTAAATATTTTTCCAAATATACAGTCAATTGTAATATGAAATTTGATGTTCTTGAATTATGTATGAAATTCAATCATTCGTGATTATATATGTTTTGTGATATTAAACCATACAATTATTTGTATTTTTATATATTTTCTGATATTAAACCATACAATTATTTGTATTTATATATATTTTGTGATATTAAAGGATAAAACTATTTGTCTTTATATTTTGTGATATTAAACCATACAATTATTTGTATTAGCTATTTAAAGAACGTTAACAACATAGTTAAGTTCTAACAGAGTTTTTCAATTAAACGTTAAAGTTAAAATAAATTGTCTTTACAATATATTTACTTATCTATATCTGTGCCATTTCGCCCAAGTACGCAAATTAATCTTGAATATTGTCTTATAAGGGTCAAGTTAGTGTTAGTTATTTTGTTAAAATACTTCCCCTTTAAAAGAAAAACAAAAACATCCTTTAACATTCCTGGTTTAACTCCAGTACAAAACTCATGGACACAGTCCTTGTACTTTAAATATTGAATCATGTTTTCTTTGGATTTTCCTCAAGTATTTTACAGTACCACTCAATGAGGGTTTCCAGTTCATTTTTCTATTTGGTTTTAAAATATTGTCGCGAGTTAACGCTCATTTTAACTTTTCTTAGTTTAGACAGTTCTTCTTGGGCTCTCATCTTCTCTTTAGATTCACTCAACTATGCCTTGTAAGAACTGCTTGATAGTACCAAACCTTTTGTTGCTCTACTTTCTGATTTTTTTGCAGTCCTGCATTTTGGGATCTGAAATATTTCTTTAATAGATAAAGCCAAATTTCAAGTTTTAGAGTTGTTAAGCACTGACGATAAGGGATTTCTCTTGAAGTCCGAGGTGCAGTATCAGAAATGTCTAGGTTTGTTGGGGAATAGTAAACAAAACTGAAAGATTTTCTGCTGCTGCAAAAGCTGACCGGGGTATTCGTCCTTATTTGGTAGCTATATATATTATAAGTTATATATAAGCTATATATATAATATTATAGTTAGCCATTCATTACATTAGCAATTTCAGCTGCTTTATAGTACACTTTAGTTATCAACTGAGATACGTGGAACTGAGTTACTCCTAGTCTAGGATTAGATCTATGTCAATTTTGAACTGCTCGAACGTATAGAAAGACTCCAGAGGACAAAAAACAAAATATGCACAGTTAGAGGCGGTGCGTAGTATAAGCTGGGAAACTGCAAGAAGATGATTTCATTTTCCCTAGCTACATCGAGAGCATCATTTTTTTTTATGGGTTCTATGCCCAACCAAAACTATCAAAACCATATGTTTCGTTGATGGTTTATCTACTCAATAAACTGTTGGAAACAATTAACTTTAAAACAAAATTTTTGACAGTTCTGAATCAGGATTCGTCGAAGTTGGAAATTGTACTTACATATAATTTGTTTTTATCTATAAGTTTTATAAGGATATCGAAAAACCCTGAAACATTCTCCTTATTAAATCCCTCAGCTCCTGCTAAAGAAGTGGATTTGAGCTCCCTATAAAAATTTGGAGATATTTTGTTTTGAAAGTATAAGACCATTTCTTATCCACCATTCGTTCGTTTCTGTTGTAATTATAAGGTAAGTTATTCTTTTCTGCTATCTGGAAGGTATGACAGCTGACATCACTAATTGTTGAACCAAACATACAGTTTTCTAATGTTAGGATATGTTTTACTAATGCGGATTCAATTTCACGTGATAATAAAGAGGGTTCAACCTAATGTTATTGTATCTTCATTAGCAAAAAGTTTACGATATATTAAATGTCTTTTTATAGTAGGTTTATGTATTGTAGCGAATCGCTACCCCTTTGTATCGTTACGCTAAATTGTTGTATGTAAATGTAATTGTATACATTGTTAACATCTAGGCTTGTAAATAAATAACTCGCAGCAGAGAGAGACACACTGATTTACTCAAAGCCGTGCAGAGTGGGCGACATACGCACGCAATGGTTGAATTGCGACCTATAAATACAAGCCGTATCGATTTCGAAATCATTCTGTTTCACAGAGTCACCTGCAACTCTCTCTCTCTCTCTCTCTCTCTCTCTCTCTCTCTCTCTCTCTCTCTCTCTCTCTCTCTCTCTATCGCTCGCTACCCTTGTTACTAAATTCCTTCCCGTGATCTCTTGGCTGATCCCCCGGCCCGACAGCACGGATACCCCGTTCGTTGTCTTTGCTCCCCTCGGGACAGGAAGACTGAGCCAGTTGAGCGGTTCTTGTTGAAGCCTTCGGTTTCATGTTCAACTAACCTCAGTAGTTGGAGTATCGTGGAATTTTTGATTCTGAAGAAAAGTTGCTCTGGTATCACGATGTTGTGTGCATATATGTGTTCATTGATACTGTTAAGCAAGACTTTCTCATAGTGTTCAAGAAACTATTGGTCTGTATGATTCTGGTTTGTGTTTATCCTTCCCTGGATTGAGTAAAACTAATATTTTATCCTCTTCCAAACTGCAGAGAAATGCTGTGTGCAGTAAATGGCGTTGTATATGTTGGTGAAGGTATCTAAGCGCTATTCCGATAAGTTTTTGAGTGTTGTATTCCCGATGGAGTACTTTCCAGGAGCTTTCCTGTCCTTTGTGTGTTAACATCCTCTGAATTTATCTCAGCAAAGTTTTATGTATAGGTTGTTGATATGGAAAGTGGGCAAATTGGAGTGTGCTTGTTTCACTCTGTTATTGAAAATAAGGCTGAGAGTTTGGTTGAAACGCAAGCTCCAGGCTGTCAGAAGAGAGATACGCGTTGTCATCTGGGTCACTAGCTTATCCGTTACGTCCAACCAAGGGTGGAAAAAACAAAGGTTCGCATGTGAAATATTTAGCTAACCACCAAACTGGTGTATCAGTAGTGTTCAGCTTTGATAATTTCGCTTGGAATCCGCCCGTTATAAAATTTAGTATCTCCTGTCTGATTCGTCTGTTTAGACGATTTATTGTGGTATGTGGAACACATTTATTTACACCAAGTTGGGGTGTCATTCTTAATCTATTGCGACGTTAGATCAGCTGTGTTTTGGAATGTAAGTGTGATTTCGGAGCTGATATTTGTTTGGCACTGCAACCTCCTGGCGAAAATGATGTTTAGTTCGATAGTTTGCCAGTAGATTGGAACTGTTTACACCACTTTATTCGAATTTGTATAGGTTAGGCGCTGGTACGATATAGGCAACTCTCCCCTAAGTTGGACCACTTTTACAATACATTTGAATCGTTCGAATAGTTTTAGAACAAATCTTTTATTATTGAGTACATTTCTATACCACGTTGTTTCTATTTAACGTAACACTATACCTGAATGTATAAAGAGGGATGTGGATCTAATCTAAACTTAATCACTCCCAAGACAACCCCCGAGGGGAGTGTAACGTGCAAGTTTTAGGCCTAATTCAAGTTGTAGCTACGCCAGACATTATACATGTATCGAATCTTGACCAGCTGACTCATACTAATCTCAGTTCTTGACATAATTTTCCGATATTCTAAAAGCTAATTCGTTTACTAAAATTAATGGCAACATAATGTATTAAGGATGTCTCTCTACATAGAACTAATCTCTTGTAACGATAACATTAATTTTGTTCAAGGGAAATAAAACGTCTATTTTTATTTAATTAATTACGTAAATGATTGCAGTTCACTAAAAAAAGTTAATTAATTACATTAGTTCACATGTGGCCATTATTACAAATTTATAACGTATTTTTCATTAGCCGCATTATAGAGGTTGAATTTGGTTTTGGATCAGAGCATTATAGTCAAGAAAGGTATTCATACTATGACTAAAGTCATTTGATTATGGTTTTTATATCTATGTTTTACTGTAATGATAAACAAGATTAAGAACTGAACTATAAATTTAAATAAACATTGTAAAAACTCGATCCCACACAAGCTAACAATAAAATTACAACCGAAATATTAACCAAACAAAATTTATCGTCGTAAAAATACCAGTTCGGTAATTGTAAAAAGTAAAAATGAAGCATGGACACCATTTTAAAAACAAGTGTAATAGAGTTTAAACTTGCTCTGTTTTTACATACGAGTTTGAAAAATTTGAACGAAATCGTTGGAGCAGATTTTGAGAATTTACGTTTTCATAATAACCTTAGGCCAATTTTTGTATTTTACCTGTAATTTACAAAAAGTAATTATTTAGACAATGAAGTTTCGTTTGAGTCTTTAAAAACTACACTTGAGCAAAATTTAATAAAATTGTTATAAAAGATTTGTTAATTTTTGTTTTGTTTTTGTTATAGAAACAATGGAAAAAAATCTCTCTACAAATGGCCAAGATATGACCATATACAAAAAAAGTTTAAATAGGTCCATCCGACGGGAGATAGACAGACATCTTTCTAAAAACTACTTTTTTGGTTTTAGAATGACTTCAAAACACAAAATATTGATTTTTGTCGCATGACATTACTTTATATATATAAATGAAAAGTAAACACGTATGAATTATTCCCGCTTTTTTCTAAACTACAGAATGACTCGTTTATCAAAGTAGTGTTCTGGTAAAACAGCAGAACGGTTTTATAAACTATTTCCCAGTATGTAGCTACTTTGTAACAGCCACAACAATTAAGCACTCTGGAGAAGTTTGGAAGTTTAATGTATTCACAAACTAATAATAATTACTGATGTTAACCACTTACAAGTAACTTTTTGTGATGTTCAAGTTCACCTAACTAAAGGAAAATAGTATAGTTAATATAAATAGTTTATAATTGTTCAATTTTAATTATTGTGTGTTGTAAAGGTAGAGGGGGTATTCTGTTCCTCTCTCCAATCCCAAATCCAACTAATTTTTTCAAGATAATTTTAAAATACTAAAGATGATTTTGTCATGAAAATATTTTAAATATAATAATATAGTAACTTCTATGCCTTCTTAAAGAGTTTTTAACTGCAGTTTCCCTATCCTATTGTTCACTTATACTTTATTTCACCCAGACAACAAAAATATTTGTTCCTGATATTGGTTATTGGCTATTTTTTCAGGGACATTTATTTTCATTTAAATTCTTATTTATTTAATTATTAAAAGGACGATTAAATTAAACAATTTCCAGACACTGTTTTTAATTAAAGAATTCAGTTTTATAATTTCTATCCATTGTGATGTTTAATTATGAAAAAAAGCAAAATGATAAATAGTGACCGAAATGGTATAATCTGAGATTATTTTAATACCTAAATATTTGGTTTTTAAATCACCATTAGCAAAACAATTATGAGTACACATCGTGCTCCAAAACTCAAACTTTTCATGAAATCTATTTTTCTAAATTTTTCAATTTTTTAAAAATTTTACAAAAAATATTACGAAAGCATATTATACTCAGTTCTGTGTTTGAAACAACTAAGATTTTATGTTTTGTTATTTAATTATGAGTTGTATACTTTCATCACACTACATTTACCTACTCTTTCATAATGGGTATTCAGTTAATAGCTTCGACAAAGCTGAAGATTTATAAAATAATAGAAATAAAGAGATAGTAGTGCATCGGGTAGAGATAGCAATAGTTGGTAAAGTATTATTATGTTATTTTAATGAAATATTGTTTTATAATATAAAAACTATATCGATGAAAACATCACTATTAAAATAAATCTAGTTACTGTTCTTGATTTTAAAAGAGCCATTAATCCCCCCCAGTAATACTTAATGTAATACATTATACTATTCAAGGATAAATAAAGCAAAAGCTTAAAGTTTCAAACATTTTAATAGTATGAATGAGCTACAATTGTTTCGCCTTGCGGCATCATCGGGCAACTGATAATTTACAAGTATAGACAACTATATAAACATAAGTAACAGGAAACTGAAATACAATAGAGAAATCGGGGGTAAAAAGGGGATGACCTAGCAGGTAGGTAAAGGTTAATGAACTATGTTACGGATGGGTTTTAGAAGAGGTGACGAATTTAATACAATGTGGTCATTTAAGTTGAGAATAGGCCAAAGTGAAATAGATCTATTTATTTCTAAACATTCTAAATTATTTAATCTATTGCTTTTATTTTCTATATGTAAGAGTTTAACATTCGATTTCGGATCAAAACTATGACCCGAGTCCAAAAGATGGTTAGCAAAGTTAGAGTTACTATAGCCATGTTTCCAGCTATTTACATGTTCTTTAATTCTAACTTTTATAGATCTACCTGATTGACCTATGTACTCAGAGTCACAATCTTGACAAGATATTTTATAAACTCCACTATTTTCTAACATTTCTTTTTTATCTTTATTATTCACCAACATTTCCCCTAAATTTTTATTACAATAAAAGGTAACTTTACGATTACATTTAGTAGAAATAAGGTTACTGATTTTATAACTAGTTCTGTTGATATACGATAATTTACAATATCTAACTATTTCAATGCTCTCGTTATGGGAAGAGTAGACTAAATTTTCAGCTTTACCCTTTAACTTTTTTCTTAAAATATTATCTATTAAAAAACATCATACTTATTATTAACAGCAATTTGTTTAACGACATTCAGTTCATCATGAAAGTCATTAGGTGAAAGAGGTATACTAATAAGTCTATGTACCATGCTGTGAAAAGCAGCATGTTTATGGCTGATAGGATGGTTAGAATCAGCAGGTATAACTGTATCTGTATAAGTAGGTTTTCTGAAAATTTTATATTTATGATAACTATCACTGATATTAATGTTAAGGTCCAAGAAATTAATGCTGTTATTGTTACCTACTTCTATAGTGAACTGAATGTTGCTATTTACAGAATTTATGGTTTTAAGGAGAGAGTCTAACTGTCTATTAGTGCCACTAAACAATTATACTATTCACCTAAAAAATCGACCCTGATGGACAGTGCATTTGTAGTTTACCTGACAGTATCACAGTTAAGATATCGATCAAATTATCCTCCATTATCCCAAGCCTAATAATATAGTCCTTTGATCTTTTGGTAACAAATGAATGTTTAAATGTTATAGTTTAGTGACGGTTACAAGTGGTAAAGTTTGTTATTTAGACTTCATCTTCATAACAATTTGGCCTCATCGTTTCATTGACTTGTACTTTATTTTTGTACAGTATGAGTTGACATATATTAAGAATTTATTTAAAACATATTTTTTAATTTATATTTTTAGAAATTTTAGTCGGTGACAAATTTTACAGTGCTGGAAATAGGAATTTGTAAATATTGTTTGTAGTTTTCATATGTTATAAATTAAAGCTATTAAGTTTTGACATTGTTGTTTTTTTTTTAAATTGGCAGTAGTAATTATGTGTTATATATAAATATCAACTATTTAAAATGATAATTTTAAACGAGATACATAATATGGGAACACTAATTTGAAGATAGACTATTTTTCTGGTTGAAATGGAACAATATATTAAGAAATACTTTTCTTTTTATTTATGATTTTGAATGTTTATACATGAACATATTTAAAAAAAATAGTAATGTATCACTTTTCTATTAACATAAACATTTTGTTTTGTATTGAGTTTCACCGTAAGACATACTGAGCAGTAGTGTATTATTACTACTGTAATTTCACAGAAGTGCCTTTGGCTTTTGAGGAGGAATGTAATGAAACTGTCATAGTTATTACTAGGTGGTTTAAATTTGATTCGTTACACCAACAATGGTGTACAGGTTAGAGCCGGTTCCTGGGGTTGGATCTTTCTGTACATTAGCAAGGAGTGGATTAAACATGCCGTTTCTTTCTGGAGATCATTAATGCTTTTCAGTTTTTATTACTTCTCCTAGTAAAATTCACTTTATAGTATTTATGATAAAATTGTATAACTAGACATTTACACGAAAATTATATTGGAAGGGTGAGGATTTTTTTTTTTAACCAAAATTTATTTTGTTTGTATTTTAGTGGTAAAAGAAAATCACTTTTAAGGAATGCAATGCTGTAAATTGACATGGAGTGACGTAAAAAGTTTTATGTAGGTTTAAATTTTGGAAGGTTACATTTGAGGAAAAACTGAAATATTTATTTATAAAAGATTTGACTAATTATTTTAAAATGAATTTGAGCTCAATTATAATTACTGTTGAAATAATAGATTCCAATTTTATTACGTAAATGCTTTTATTGTATTCCAAACATTTAATAAAATTATTATATATATATATATATATATATCGATCTTTCAAATATTTAAAACTAATATAGTTTTAGCATCCCAGTTTGAACTAATATTTATATATTTTTTAAGACATTTTAGGATAACCAACGTCTATTTAATTAAATTTTTTAATTTATTTATTGATTTTGATCAAATAATTCTATAGAAATTAAATGTGTTCACCTTGTTTGGTAAAAAATTTAAATAAATTGTCAAAATATTTGCTATAATCTTCAATTAAATGTAGCTTACCTTGAGTTTTATCTTATGGTAATCATACAATCGAGTTTTTTTCTTTTCTTTCCTGAAATTTGAAATAAATTTATATGCTATTTATAATTTAAATGAAAAATTATCCTTCATCTCTAACTGTATATACAACTTAATATTCGAATACCAGAAGAAAACAATTATGACTGCGTGACAAATCTTTCCACTGGACAAAGTATATAACACATAAGAGAAACAATATTATTTCACTAATATCATTGAACAGGTCAACATGAAGCCTCTGATATTGTTATTTTATTATAGTTGACTTGATTTGAGCAGTTTGTGTTAAAATCATGTTTTGTTTTTGTGTTCATCTGTATGATGTGCAATCTATAATATCCCCGAGTGTTAATAGCTGCCCTGATGATCCTGCCCGTATCAGCGAATATCAACGCCAAATAATTGGAATGAAAGGCACTATTTTTAACGGTTTTATATAGATATATATGGAATTGTATATTAACATGAATTACAGCAGAGATATTTTGACACTTCATTTAGAACAGTAATTGTCAGAAAATGTGTTATATAAAATACTCCTTAATCATAACGTAAAATAAGAAAATGATGTCAGTGTCTATTATAGTCATCAATATTAAAAGCCATAACTTCGTGCATTCCGCTTACAAAGTTTTATCAAATTACTTTTTGTGTACGTTAGTATTAAATAAGGAAAATAAACAATTTCAGGTCAAAATATTTATTAATTCTAAAACAATTCGGGATACATATATAGTTGATTAATGGAGAATTCATTTGTATTAGGTATAATATTCTGATATTTTATCTTCTTCCTACTAGACTCTTTTGGGATTAACTTAATATCAAAACGTTCTCAGTAATGACTAAGTAATTTCCTTTCTTAGTATTTTAATACTACTCTACTTTTGTACTATTTACTAATTACTTTCTTTGGGTACTAGGAAAATTCGTCGTTATCAGTATTAATTCTTCATTTATCACACTCGGAGGTTTATATTTTCTTGTGAAATGAAATTTAATCAGACAATAGTATATCGTTAGGTAGGAATTCTTTAAGCTATTGTTGTCATTCTCCACCTTAGTTACAAAATGCAATTTTCTTCCTCTTCCTAATATAAAATGTTTTTATTATCCTGTACGAGATTATGATTTAACTTAGACTTTTTAAAATATTAGACTTTTAATATTATTATATTAGAATATATATTTTATTTAAAATATTCGATATCTAAACAATGGAGAAATATTATTTCTTGGATTGTATTCAATTTTAAAACTAACTTGAAGTGAATGACGAAATGAAACTTTTTTTTTATGTGACGAAATGAAAATATTCAAAGAAGATTCATTGAAAAATAATAACTCATCGGTATCATCTCTTAAAATATGTTCATTTAATATAAACAAAATATTCATGTAATTTTATGGTAATAATTTTGATTAGTGCCCTGGAAAATTAGACTTAACACCGATAAAAATTAAAATATAGACGATTGCTGCAATTTTTGTTAATGTATATTTTATGAATGTGACGTGAAACAAATTAAGTGTCCAAATCACAGAAAAATGCATAATTTGGTTTTCCCAATTTTGGAATGATTTTAATGAGAAAGTTCCCAATTGTCATTTTTATGTGAAAATGACAATATTTTAATTAATTAACTGACAAATAAAAACAAGAAAACAATAAACAACTAGGTTTACATAAACGGTAATAAATAACAAACAATTACTTTATTTTTTAAACTTTACTATATCGATTTGGAATCAAATGAAATACCTTGTAGTAGGTTTTATTATTATAACAAGATTTGACCATTTTTTTCATAAGAATAAATTTTTGTAAACTGAAAACAGAGATGTATAACACAAGATTACATGCTGTGTTTCAAACGTAATTGACACAATCGGGTTTTTAAAAATATCTGTCACCTATCTCAAGCGATGGACAATAAATAATGGTTAAATCTCATTTAATGTTTTCAACCATTTTTAGTTCATGCTGCATATGATTTCGATGTTCATTACAATAGTCTTAAACCATTTAACATTATTAGCTTTTAAGTGGTAATACAATTTAATGAATGTTTTGAACTTAAATAATGATAATAAATGGTAATAGATACTGAAAATGAGGTTCTATTTTTGTGATAAAATATAGTAACGAGTGTTTATAACAGTTACAATTTAACAATAATACTTTTTATTATCATATTAAATAATAAGCATTATAAAAAATCTCTCTCTTTCTCCCCCCCCCTCTCAGTATTCAATACAAAAGCTTCAACACATTTAGGAACTAGAACAGGTGGCAGTAATAGTACTGTTGGGAACCTCTCTCCCTTTACGTTTATGTAAACTAATATATGGTCTCTATTTGACTGTGCAGTCGATTGTTTAAAAATCATTCCTAAATTTTTAAGTTCCTTACAATATATTGCTCTTTAGAAGATATTTTTAAATATTGCTTGAATACAAATTTAGGTATACTAATCACAACCTCGCTGATTATATTTTATGTTAACTTTAATAATAGTGATGATTATAATAATATAAATCTCCAAATAACGCCCTAACTGTACCCATATACACCAACTAAACGATATAAGTTATGATTTAACTTCATACAGTAATTTGCTTAGACACATGTTTCACAAAATGACGCTCTATAAACATCCATTGTAGTTATATAAGTACTTAAGTTTACCTTAGATATATAAATAGTAAAACTTTTCATATAAATCAATTAAAACTTTAAACAGTTATAAATTACCAAATTATAAGGGGAAAATAAGTTTAGAGAAATTGATCAAATCACATTTCGGATAAAATTTTAAAAAGTGTTGTAAATCTGTAAATTTTATAATTTGTAAATGGATTTCCATGATTTCCTATTACACACACAAAAAAAATGTTCTGCAATAAATTACTCAAGACGACTAAAGGAATGACATGGACGTTTGTGCAGATGCGCATAAAATTGACGTGATACGTGTAAAACTAAACAGTGAATTTTTATTATATAAATAATTAAGTATTGAAATAAAAGTTTTAAATTTTTACTAGAATTTTATACAATTTATTCCTTTAAAAGTATTTAACTAAATCGTGCTGTCTTATAAGAAATTGCTAAAAGAGATCTAACAAAATTAATTTTTGGCAGGTTCTAATTTTTTATATTTAAAAACGGGTACACTCTACTTTATAAAGAGGATTAAAAGTTGAATAAAGTTTTTTTGTTGCTATTTTGATAAATGTCAAGAACAACTTGAACAAGTCCACCGTAACGTTATAGTCCATAATTCACTGCTATTGTCAGGAGAGAATACAATATGAAGTTTAATGAAATTACATCATTGTGAGGAGAAATATTCTTCTCTATAGAGAGTGATGAAATGAAATCAGTTGTCTCTTAAGCTACAGGGAGATTTTGAGATACCAATTTGCAGAATTCATACCATATTTTGGGTAGGTTCATCTTGGATATTGTAAAAAAATTATAAGAAATAATGTTTTTAGTTTTTTAATCTTTAACTTTATTATTCTTTAAGTCCAGAAAGAATAAAAACAAACGTTTTGTTTGTGGTTAAAAAGAAAACTAGAAAAGATAGTTGATGTTAAATAGCAGCCATTGTGAAAGAGTAAAGGAAATCGGTTGATTATTTGTCTCAAATTGGGTCACTGTAACACTAAGTAGTCTGCCACATTTTACTTCATATCGTTAAAAATATTTTTTGTTCTTAAAAACACAAAATGGACGCTAGATAGAAAACTATACATTTCAGGAAATTTATTTTGGTTTAGATGTAAGGAATAATTCCTACGGTAGTTTAGGAATGTTTTTTTATTTATATTTATTTATTTTTTTTATATATTTTTTTAACACTCTGTTATATGTATTATATTACACACGTATTCCTAATTGAAATAATTACTAATTTAAAAATAACTCAATCATATTCAATCCTTTAACCACTCATTTTGTGTTTTTTTTCGGGTTTAAGCAGTTCTTTTTAGCTTATATAAACTCTAACAACTAAACGTAAAACATAGACAAGCAGATTAAAACTTAGTTATTATTATAGTTGGTGTATTATTTTAATTCTTAAAATATTGTCAACATATATTAACGACCTTACCTAATTACTTGAATAATGATGATTAAATATAACAGATGGTATATCATAAATCATACAGAAGGTATGTATAGGGTCTAACTCATTATACTGGCTTTAACTAGACTAATAAAATTTGTAAACCTACGTTACTTCCATCTACAGTCCTTATTTGCAGGTACTATCGATTTCGGAGATCGTAGTTCCATTATTCTTGGAGGCAACATATATAACTAATGAATTTAACTATGTTCAATGATTATAATTTATCCTAACCTTTTATAGGTATCAATGTACTATAATATTTTTGTATGTATATATAAAAATGAAAGGACTATTAGGTGTTGTAAAGGACTCTATATACATTTGATTGTTGAACGAATAGACAAGTGGATCTAAAACTAGAAGACGTGTTAATAGTCATTTGGTTTATTATGCATTGGCCTCTATCTAACAGAAGAAAAAAATAGTAATAAAAAAACATTTTTTTTTAAATACCAAACTTAAATTGTATAGTGTTTAAAAAATACCGTACAACGTAAAAGGCTTGTAAAATAAAATAGTTTATATCTGTGTATTTCATGGTTGATATCTAGAATATTCTAGTAATATTTTAGTATTTGTGTTGAATTAAATATATTACGTACTAAATAAAGAAATGTAAAACTGTTAAATATATTTTTTAATGTTTATTTCTGTTTAACGTAGGAATTAACCTAAGGTTTTTCTTCTTTCTTCTTATGAAATAGAAAAAACTATTACTCAACCATCACTAATTTGAAGAAATTATTTTCAAATATATTTTATCATAGTTTAGTTGACATTGTTATTGTGTAATAATATAGTAATTTACCCCAACGTTGATCTTTTAACATTTTGGTTTGAAAAAGTAATAATTACGTTTCCTGTTTATAAAACATTTCCTTTAGCCTATTAATTTTAATATATATTATACAAATAGGTGTGTATAAATGGTTGAGATAAATTTAACGTAGACTATTAAAAACTAGGTAGCCCAGTTACCTGCTGTTATTGTTAACTTTTATAAATCTAGTAATTAGTCATGAGTGAATATAATTTGTCTGTAATAAAGTAACTACTTTGTAAGCTTCTTGTCTGGGACGGTTTTGTAGAAAGATCTTTGTAGAAAGAACTGTTTTCATTTGTAAAATCAATACTAAATGAGCAGTTGCAAGATTTCATTGCTTCATTTTGAAATTAGAGATTATTCCAATTAGTGATAATTAATTGCATATTAATGTTGTATTTTGCATTTATATTTCAGACATTTGTTTAAAATATTTTTTTACAGTTTTAACTAGAGTTGTTTTACTAACGAACGTATTTTTATAATATAACAACTTATTAAAATAAAGTAAACTATTTGACACGCTTGAGATAATCAACATTTTAAAGAACATTTCAATTACTAAATTAAATAAATCACTATTTTCCACACGAAATACGCTTTTTGAAATCATTTTCAATGTGTAATAACTTTAGGAAATGAATTAGTAATTCAGATGTCGCCTCGTGTTAAATAAACGTTTAGTTGTGGAAGATAGTAACAACAATGTTATTATTTCTCTAAATAAAAAACGTTGAAACATTATTTCATTAACTCTAGATAAGTCAAAACGATGTTACTCCTTACAAAATGTTATTTCATTAGACTCCATGTTGTACTCTCTCCTGACGTATGGACAATAACGTTAGGGTGGAATTCTTGAAACTATTGTTGTCATTTTGTACCTTAGCAACGAAATACTGCTTTATTTTTTCCTCTTCATACATTAAAGTGTATGTAATTTACTAAATTGGATCCGATAGCAAAAATGATTTATTTGAACCTTATTAGTGTTATCATATACGAAACACGATTGTAGAATACTTAATGCTTTTAACGCAATCATTTTGATTGGACCCTGATAAATAGTTCTACATTTATTCATTAGTAACTTATTGTTTTTAGAAGGACAATCAAAAATTTATTGTCTATGCTAAACTTGAGAGACATATTTAGGAAATAAAAAAAAAAAAAATATAAATGTATTGTTTTTATTTAAGATCTACTGGATTTTTTCTCAGGATGGATAACGTCTTGGATAATTATATAAATAAATTCCTTGGAAAAAATACTGAAGTGAAGCTAATTAAATGTATATTTTACCTAAAATAAAATAAAAGTATTTTTCAAAAGTTTCCATAAACAATTTCAACAAGTTTTCGTACAGGCGTAACTTAAAATGTTTTCTTCTTGGTGATTAGTAAATTATATGGCAACATGTAAAAGTATTCATATTTTTTACTGACCTATTCTTGAGAAAAATAATAATTACTATTTAGGTATAAAACTCATTAAACCATTCGATTGATTTATTTTATATTAGAAAAAACATGTTCACAACAAATCCTCTCCATTATACGGAATCATGTAAATACATACAAAAAAAAATGTACAAGTATGTTACAGCCCTTATGAGTATTTATTCAGAAATATGTTGATATCTAATTACTCAGAGAACATTTTCTCCATATAATTTGGTGACGTGTTACGATTTTATATGATTAAACAGAAATTAAGAATAAATTAAACAGTTTTGTTAATTACTTTTATGAAAGCCCTTATGAAAATCTTCGGTTATTTAGTTCTTTAAACTTGTTTGCTTAACTTTATTTTATGAGGATATTGTTTAAGTTAATTATTTGATGAAGCTAGAGCATCATATAAAATCATGCTCTCTTATTGTATACAGCGAATAAATTGAAAAATTAAGTAAATTAACTTAATATAAATTTCAAAATATAAGAGTTGACTTTGCCATTTATGTTAATAAATTATTTGTAAACTAATTAATTAATGTTAAATATAATATGTGAGTTTGTTTTAGTATATAGAGATATTTAGTATAGGAAATGTAAACAGTTGTAATTTAAAGATTTAATAAATATATCTTAAAGCAACTGGCAACACTGTTCAATAGAAACCGTCTCTTGTATTGTAAACGTACGATACAACAGGGAGAAATTCCCAAGAGTAGTATTACTGTCAGCTGCCCTAGTTCCTTAATGGTTTGTAGTAGCTGTTGTGTGTAATAGCTTGAACCTCTACGACATTGACTGTGTTACGGTAAACTGTTATACCAGATAAACATGCATTACAATATAAAATATGTCAAAATAACACAAGGCCCAGTTTATAACAACACAATAGTGTTATTCTTTCAGATTTTATAATCATTTGTTTGTTTTCCTGTATTAAGTTACTTGCTTTCCACAAATTTTGTTTTAACATACTGTTACTGTTTTAATATATTGGAAATGATATAAACGCGATGAAGACTGTACAATTTATATAGTAATTTAGTATCGTTTTAAAAACAATCTTCTAGTAAACTCTACACATTACTTAAAGAAAACATGGCTACAACCACTTTGTATTTTACACATTGATACTGTCATGTATTTCTGAAGCTTCACATTAAAATGCAGATTCTTTAACAGTAAACAAAGTAGTTTTAGAATGTGATAATTTTGAAAAAGAGAAAAATATTAACACTAATATAATAGGGGTGTACAGAGTATATTACGGGCATCGGAATGGGAGGAGATGGAAAATAACCGAAAAGGGAAGTAGATAGAGCTTCTTAAAAATGGCTATTTCTCTGCAATCTTTGGATAATAACCAAATTAGCTGTCTCGGTTTTCTGCGTTATACGAATCCGACAAAGACTTTGGGAATATACTTTACTAACATTTTAGAAATTTACCTTAACTATACAATATTTACTTTTTGCTCAATATTATTAAACTTAACTGTACACTTTATAAAATGTTATACAATTAAATGAGTTATTTTACGTTGAATTTATAAATAACAGAAATTTGTTTTTTGAAATTAATAACAATAATTATCTTATACATATGTTAATTTTTTCTCATTGAAGAGATCGTTTTGAATACCAGTTGTGAAATAATACAAATTGTATGGTGTACCATTATTTTTTTCTCTAAATAAATTTATATAATAATTAAGATATTTGAATAAAATGTTTAAGGCAGGCTTTCGTTATTTAAACATAAAACTGTAATTCTCAGGAGTGAACTTAGCATGAGACGTTACTATTTCATAGCCTCAGGGCCTTTCTGATAGCATAGTATCCCGAGAATCTTTCTGGTTCTACACTTCTTTCATTCTGCTTTTACATATTTCCTTAACCAACATTAGTTTTCGTCCGAACCTTAAGTTATTTAGAGTATTCAAGGGCTAGAGGTTTGTATTTTTTGTATTTTATGTCCTTTTCTTCTTTATTTATGACCGAGAGGTTTTTCGTAAACGACAAGGAGAAAGAACTGTTTAGAAATGTTTGTTACTAAAAAATATATGGAACACCTTTTATATTTTGATATTTAATGTATGTAAGTTTATGTTTCTTATTAAATCATTATTCGCTGTTAAAAATATGAGTTCTAAAATACAAAGTGTTTATTTCTTGTTTTGCTTCGACTAATTTAAATTCATGACATAAATTGTCATAAAATTTTATCATATTATATTTTAGTTTTTATCAAAATGAACATTACATCCAGAAAGGAACATTACCAATTTGAAAGAAAAATATATAAAATTTTTCGTAGTCTAAAATTTGGGCTCTTCCAAAAGGAATTCCTACAGTTTTAAATTACACAATGAAGTTAATTAGCTTTGTATATTAAGTAGGTTTGAAACTGATTAAGTTATAATTTTGATTTTAACGGGATTATATGTTTATATACTCTATATTATATTTACAATTACGTTCTTTCCATGAAAGGTATTATTCTCGTGCAAATTAGACTCCACATTGTATCCTGCCTTGACAATGGAAGCTCTCATATTACTGTTGAAGCTATTGTTGTCATTCTATAATTTAGTAACAATATACTCTCATTTCATATTTCTTCCTCTTCATATAAATGTGCATCAAAATTTATATTTTCTGGAAAAATATATTTCCTTAACTTATTTGGTATTATCCTACTTAACATTTCGATTTAAGGTTAGTTATATTAATCCGACACAATCTCTTTGATTAGACCCGGTGAAAACCGTACTTGATTTAACTAATATATTAATTCGATCAATATTTACCAAATGTAATACTTTTTTATATATTTTCATTTTTTTATCTTTACAGAAGCATAAAATGTGTTTTTTTAAATTTACTGAAAGGTTTTCAGTTTTAAAGATTATTGTCTATCTATGCAATATCTGAAAAATAACTTATGATGCATGTACTCTCAATAGACAAGGTTGTATAAGATTAACTTAATAAAAGTCCACACAACCGAAGAGAATGTTACCGTTAAAAAATAAATATATTTGATGCCAATTTTTACTGATAACGTTTGTTCTAACGATAGAATTCAACAACATAGAAACAAACTGTACTTCTACTGATAAACAATGTCTTGAAGAAAAATAAGAAAACGTATAGATAAAAGTGCTTTTAAACATTTACAAAAGGATTTTTAGAAGCAATCAATCACGTAAATGTTTTAATATTTGTAACAACGTCTAGGTGAAACAATCGCATGAGTTCATTTTCGGATTAAAAACAAAAATACCGCTAAAGAAAAATAAACAATATTTGTACTAGAAATACCTTCACTCCATTAGTTGAACACAAAACAC
Organism: Aphrophora alni; assembly: GCA_963513935.1. NCBI lineage: Eukaryota > Metazoa > Arthropoda > Insecta > Hemiptera > Aphrophoridae > Aphrophora > Aphrophora alni. The sequence goes on from OY740771.1 coordinate 24,597,039, forward strand.
AAAATGTGGACAACTAAGCAAGTCTTGTTTAAATTTTGACTTTGCAGGGAAGTAATATATTCGGTTTTGTTTAATTTATTTATATAAAATCATGAATTTATATATAATAGTGAATAAATGTCACCAATTGATCGAAATATTATTAAAAGTCAGTACTTGTCAATCCTTTAAATAAAAAAACCTTCACAACATATATTTTAAGAATTTATATAATTTTAAAACCAGTTAAAGTATTTGAATTTCTTAAATTTATTTCATCAATCAACCAGACAACTAATAAAAAGGACATGTCATTTAATTGTAGTTTAAAATACATTGATTAAAATTTTAGTTTTCAAATTTTATTTTTAACTAGTAAGAATAAAAATTACAACTTTCTAATTACAGTACATATTAAATTGTAAAATATTATAATTTACAGTATAAATTAATTTAAGTTTGTAAATGTGTATTCACATAGACTTTAATATAAATTCCGTCAACACACGTCTAACTATACTAATAGGTGATGCAGACCTGTTAATCGGTTAATTCAGTATCAATAACCCCACAAGAACTTTATAACTGAATATGGTTGGACACACCATCTTCATTACATTTAATTATATATTGTTCTTGTATATTTTATTTTTGTGGTCTAGTTTTTAATTGGTACAGTTTTTAATTCATGCAAGAGTTATGAAATAACTTTTTAATACTTTATATAGCAAGAAGATATAGAGCAGTAAAAATTTAATTATATATAAAGAGATGCCCGTTACAATTAATGTGTTTTGATGTTATAGCTCAAAGTATAATGTTTCCTTCTTAACATTAACATTTTTTATTAAAACAACTTTACTTACAACAAATTAAATTCTAGTTGACATATAAGCAGTATGTTGTATTATTAATAAAAATACTTTACAGCATAAAAGGAAAAAAAAAATCTAAACAAATGTCTTAGCGAAGACAAAGGAACAGATAAAATACAAGGTAGTAAATTCAGTAAAAACATAACTCAAATCTAACGTGTGATTCTACTCTTTAACTTATTGTTTTGTACCATTCTTAATTTTTATTACTGTATATATCTGAGACGTCTGCAATCTTGTCAATTCATTTTACAGAAGGGTTATTAGAGTATTAATTACCTAAATATTATATAAAAATTAACAATTATTTCAATAACAGTTGCATCAACAATTTGGTTTGCACAACTTGTGAAACTATAAAATATTTTAAGTTGTGATCCGTTAAATCGAATTTTACACATATTGTCCAAGTCTCGTTAGACGACATAGTGCATGTTCCCTAGAGACCTTTATGCACGTTATAACCACCTCATTGTTTAAATTTAATATATTGTCGTCTACAACACGTTAATGACAATACAAATATCAAGATAGTTCCCTAACTTTGGTACTTAGGCATAAGGGCAACATCCGATCAACGTTATTTTACAAGGATGTTCTACTTTATTTTATAGCATTGTATATGCAGTAATAGGATTTTAATTACCTCACTATGTTTATATTAAGAGCATATTTTGTGGGCTCTAAATTTTTCCAAATAGATCCATTTATTAGTTTAAACTAGTTTTGATTTTTACGATATGTTTGTTCTAATAACAATATATCTGTTTACATTCACTTCTAAGATATCGTTGATTCATTGGAACTTTTTTTTTTTTTTTTTTTTTTTTTTTTTTTTTTTTTTTTTTTAATATATAGCTATGTAATGTTATACATTTAAAATTGTTGTAGTTTTAGTTTAATAAATAAGAAAACTTCAAAGTACTAGAAATTTCAACTAATTTTGTCACGTCAACTTCGTTGAAGTTTTAAAACACAAGACATATAGTTTTCATTAAACATCGAATTCATCAAAATCAGCTTTACTGGTTCACAAATAAAGCAAAGAAATGTGTTAAAACGAAAATGAGTTTTGAGTTCAGGAAAAAAATTCAGATAGTTGAAAGAATTAGTTTTTCTACAAAAGTATTTATGTTTGGAATGAAATATATCTATATACAATTACATTTTTTTTTTAATAGGCTCCGGTGAGATTGTTAATATAACGTTATTACCTTGATAACAAATGCTTTATGTTTACCATTTCATAACACATCTAATAGTCTAAATCGAGTTTTATTAAGCATAGAGAATATTATTATTGTATGCATTTAAAATACAAGTTATAATTTCATAACAAAACATTAAAATTTAGAAAACATTTTATTTTAGAAGAAATAAATTTGTTGTTAGATTTTTGTTTGTTAAATGAACGTTTGCTGGATATGACTTTGATGATCTAACATTAAAACATTTCTGATTATAATCAGGTCCAACCAGCTAAGACCCTTTTAAAATACTTTAAATATGTACAAATATCTTGGTAATTGAAGTTTTACTCAAACAGTAATGAGAATTGAATGTTTTCTACTAATCGAACCAAGTCTTCCTTTGAAACTAATTATCTTTAAAATCAGTTTTTACTACGGGCTTGTAGTTTCTTTCACATGTTCTTTTGGAAGAAAAACAAAGACAATATTATTTAAACTGTAAAACCTCTTAACAAATTATTGTAATATATTTACGTTTCGGTTACAACACATATGTTTAAAATATTTGCAGATGTAATAATTGTAAGTGAGGCAGAGGGTTAAAGGCAGCATGTTAGATCTACAATAACAGCTACTAACTTGCGGTTACAACCAAGTTTAACCTAATTATAACGTTAATGTTTAACTGTGCAACATGTGTCATGGAGGTAATATAATAGACGTCGAGGCAAATGAATGCAGAGTAGTATTGTCAGAGTCTTGCTTGATTTATAACTGTTACAAGTACACGAAATGTCCTTTCAGGCTTAAGCTTAATTTATATGGGGAACAGTTATCAAATGTACATTGATATATTTAATTTTAGGTAAATACGTTTAGTGTCAAATGTTTATAAAGTATAACTCGATTCACTGTTTTCATTAAGTAAATTAGGGGGAAGAAAAAAAGAACTATTATTTGTTTTATTATTCTATTACTTTTTCAGGAAGATTAAGTTCCATAAAAATATATTACATTAATCTTGGTACAATGTGAGAAAAATTAACTGGACTCATTGTGAAATTATTTTTTGTAATATCCAGTACGACAGTATTGTTAACAAATTGATTTCTGGTAAATATTGAATTAAATATGGTTTCATTTTACTAAAATTTTAACAATGTCTCAACTATGGGTTGTAGTTGTTCATGCGTTTTGTAATTATTGGTTTCTAAATTTAGCAGCAAGTATCACTGTTTCTATTTTGTCGGTACATCACTATTCAATGTCGATTCTTTTTTGGATTAAATCAATAACATCATAGTGATAAGATTCATTAGCTCAGCCTTCCATACAGATTGTTAGTCTAACACAAGCAGTTTGTTAGTAAGTGTAATGTTATGCATTATTTCCATCTCCATCGTGATATATTTATTCAGTTAGCAGGCTATAACCTTGTAAATGTGTATATTTGGCGTACATCCATGCAGGTTTATTTAATTTTCTTGTATTTCTGAAGTCTTTCTAGATTTATTGCAAATACAAATCTTTTACACGTTATCTGAACGCTGCTAAAAACAGATTGAGTAATAAAACATGAGAATGCAAGTGCATCTTATTCAAGATCCATAATCTCCTATACCAATACCCCAAACACAATTCCTGTTAAATTATTGTCAAGGTTAGGTTCTCAAAAATATTATAAAGTAACATTTGAAACAAAAACGAAACAAATGGGTTTTATGAATATATAATATATATATATATATATATATATATATATATATATATATATATATATATATATATATATATAACACTATATATATAGAGTGTCCATAAAATAATTGCGGGGTTTGAATAAATATGTTTATAAAATTTATTCACTGTAATGAGCAACACTTGTGGAATCTTTAATCACCTTATGCATGAACATATAGTGTTCCACAATTACAACTTTATTTGTGCAATACAAAGTGTGAAATAAGATGACATTTCAATGACTAAATGATTATGGTTATTAAAAACACACAAACCCAGTGTTGATTGTCAGTAGGATATGCATCTAACAACTGAGGATGGTGATTTAGTAATCGAAACGTCGTCTTGTATTTGTATTTAAGTGATTATTGTGTTTTCCTTTTGGTGATATTTACAAAAATATACATTAATATTAAACATAAACATGAATAAAATGACACAACAGATAAAACAGTTTTTTCTTGTTTAACTGCGATCTTGTTTGTGAAACTTGAAACAATTTATTGGCAAATAAACCAAGATAAATAAATAAATAAAGATAATTATTCTACTCTTCCATAATATATGATCTAGATACGCTGCCGCTTGTTCATTTGTTTGATTGCTTGCTGTTTATGGGCATGACACACAAACATCTTCAGCTAGTTCTAAAATAAGTTTAACTGAAAGAAGTTGAAAGTTTCAAATAATGTTTACTTGAAGGTAATTACTAGGGAATTATTTAAATAATTGAAAAATAAATATATGGTTTATGCTAACTTGTTTTAAATAATTTTCCATTAAGTCGAATTTTACTCTCGAATCTATCCATGCATTGTTACACAATACAATGCACGCTCCCTAGAGACCTCGATGCACAGTGTAACGCCTTAAACCACCTCATTGTTTAAATATATACTCCACGGTAGGTGACGTTAACGCCACTACAAATTTCAAGATAGTTCGGTAATCTGGGTCACGTAAGTGTACTTTCTAAAAGAAAACATAGGCTCAACAATTATTTTAAATTAGTTAACCATATTGTCCAAGCAGTAATCGACTTTACTTATTGCATAGTGTATACTGAGAGAAAGTATTGTGAAACTGAGATTTAATTGTATTTAACTGTTGATTATCCTAAGTTTAAACAAAGTGTTTCGTTTAAAGAATGTTTATTCTTATCTACGTATGTATGACTGTTTGCATGAATTATTTCTAAAAAACTGTTGGTTCATCGGCTCGATTTTATACAGAATTGGTTAATTGGGATTGAGAATGGAAAATATAGAAGAACCTCAATATTGCACTTCAAATTACAAAGATTCGAGTTCGATTTTTAGAAATTCATGAAATAAACAAAACTCTTATTCTGATTTCTAAAAAAATTAGTTGAATAAATTTTCCTAACAACCCAAAGAAATGTGTCGTAAAAGAAGGGGGGGAATCTGTAGTTCGAGACTCCACTTTTTATTGTTCAAAACTATATGTTTAAAGAATTTGTTTTCATTGATAGTCACATTTAAAAAATAATTAATTACATATCGTAATGTTTATTTTCTTTTTTTAGGAAAGTGGGGAACACCCCACGACACTCTCCATGGACAGTGATGGATGCTTACCGGTTAAAACACCTCCTCAACTTCACCTCTAAATTGGTACTGCATAGAACTACATCAAGTAACTGCCTATCTATTTATAATATGTTTGGGTTCTTTCCTCTTCTATTTCATCCTTGTCCTTCTTCGCCACCACTTCTTTGATATATTTGAATATTTTTTTACCGCTTATCGATATTACATTCTAACATTTTAGTGATAACAATAGTAAAGTCTTGTGGATCTCCCAATAGTGTATTCGTATTGTCTCTAGATATTTTCCACCTGGAACGAACAGACAAAGTGTGCTCTGTGGTATCAATAAGCCTACAATACCGACAATTTGGACTGCCCATCAATTTGAATCTCTGAGTATATTAATTGAAGCACCAATGTCCTATCAACACTTCCGTCAGGTTTATAAACACTTTTAATTTTTATCTGGGATAAGGTTTCTTAGTCCAGCTTCCTCTATTGGTAGGCTCTCCTACAATTCAGCACCTTATCTATCTTAATACAGCTGATTGTGGATTTTTGTCTTACACAGGCCAATCCTTTCCTCAATTATGAGATCATAAGTTAGTGTGCCTGCTAAAATCATTACTGTTTTAGTTGGTGTTGTCCTATATGCAAACCTTCTTTAACGTTTTTTTATACTTTTTAATCCATAACTAATCATTTAAAATTAGCACTCCATATAAAATTATTAAAATAAACTAACCATAGGTAATGTGGTATCAACATGTAAATCGTAAAGAAGGTATAATAATCCAGAATAAAAATATCATAGTTAGTAAACGTAACACAGGTAATAAGGGATATGTTAGCATTGAGACGAAGATCTCCTACTTCCCCAAATGATTACATTGACACATTCAAAAGACATTTGAAAGAATAATGGTCAGATCACCTAACTGCCAAGTAGTAGGTGGTTTTAATGCTATATCCTCCAAACAGGGAGAAAGTCGACTATATAGTAGTGGGCGCCTAGTATACGAATTTGTTTGTACAATGTTGAAACAATAATAGACTTCACGATGGATTCTGAGGCTACAGCTGGAATCGTAAGTGGGTGGAGAGTTTTGGAAGACGAGACTCTCAGTGTGTATAGAGTTCTGTCTAACTAAGAAACTATACACCAGAGAGAAAATTAACGCCTATGTGAAAAGGAAAAGACTAAGTTATGGAACAAATTGGATGAGAAGATCAATTTTGTTTAGAACAAGTGAAACTCAATAATGGGTTAGGGTGGGTTAGAGACAATGAAATTATTAAGGGAGGTCGGGGGTTCCTATCTCCGACATGTTAAATTGCAGTACATTTTCTCAGTAACTATAAAAAGTAATTACAAAATCTTTTCCTTTTTTTGTTCCTTATACCTTTTTATTATGAACATAGAACTTTTAAATGCCTTAACAAATAATTATTTTATTTAATTTTTTCAAAAAAGAACTTAAAAATGTTATAAAAAAAATACTATTTACAACTTAAAGAAAATTTAATAAATACACTCTGGGGCATTTTCCTATGGTCATATTAAAGGTATATTTTATAAGGATCAAAATAAATTGTACAGTTTATGAGATAATGTACTTTTTGTGAAATTCTTTTTTGATTTTCGGATAATCAAGTATAAGCATTTCGTTCACACCGGAATTTAGTTATATACATTTGTAAACTAACCTTAATAGTGGCCAGGGGCAAAAGAAGGGTTATCTGGATCCTCTGCCTCTAAAAGTTTATCCCATATTCTTTTCTTAGCCAAAGCAGCCTGTTTTCATCACTTTTTCTCGTATTCATGGAAATTCTTCTCCACCTTTTTGATAACCGTTTCATCCAACATCTTCATAAGCTTGATACAGTTGCTTCCACACACACAGTGTGAATTTTAGCTAGAATATCACACGTGACAATATTGCTTTTGTTGAATGAGGCTGTGTCCTCATAAACATCCAGTTATAAGGTTGTCTTCAACACAAATCTCAACTTGGGTATCCTCGACCAAATTATATTGTTTAGTGACTCGCACGGATTTTGAGTCGAAGGAGATCTAGTGATTATATCTAAAGAAGAAACAATTTTATAAAAACAATACAAAGAATCAAAAAGGAAACTTAAAAAATATGTAAAGAACAGCGAAAAAAAAGTGATTGAAGGAAATAATTTTTGTAATAGAAACTGATTAGTTTTTTCTTAATGTATTCAAATTTGACTTTTAGACTCGTCTTTAGGAATTGTTTTACAAGCTCGTTAACCAACAAATCAGTTTTGAAAATTAAAAAAGGATATTAAAATCTTATAATATTAATTTTATACATTCTAGAAAGTCTACAATAGTTAATATTATGTAGTATCAACATACTCATACTATAGATTTCAATTTGTTCTCTCTACAATATAAAAAAATATACAGTTATGAGAAAAAACAACTCGGAAACAATAATATTTAAATAACCTGGACGGTTTTAATGTTGTTTACTTTTCCATTAAAATTTTATTTCAAAATTAATTAATATACAAGATTAATGATTCGAATGTTGTCCAAAATGACTGACAGATGTAGCAAATATATTAATGGTAAATAAAATAAATATTTTTGTAAAACGAAGTATCATCAGCAGTCTTTATTTGTACTTCTTCTTTAAAAAAATCACTATGGGAATACTTAGTTTTGGATTGTCATTGGAAAAACAATGATTGAACAATACATTTCACTTTTGATATTTCAGTTTGAAGTTATTAAAATAGTCAATCAAAAATCTCAACAAAACCAAGCTAACTGTATATTTAATAACTGAGTGATATTTATCAAATTTAAAAATTGATAAAGGGTTGTTAGGGTTATAAAATAATGTCTTATTCATTCTGTGGTGTGAAGAATTATGGATTGTATTTAATGCAACATCTAGAAATTGATCTAATATTAAAGAAAAGAAATCTAACTTTTGATACAGTTCTAACTTTAAAAAAAAATAATAAAAAATAAATTATAATTGTTTTTACCATTAAGAAAAATTTATCTTCATTAAAAAAAAAAAAAAAACATAATTCTACAAAACAGTTCATATTGAAAATTTGGAGTTAGCCAATCAAATTAATTTGGATATCCATCAATAAACAATTTTTAAATTGATATAATTCCTCTTTTAAATTTGATTCATTTGTACAGACCTTGTGAACTCTCCTCATCAAACCGCAAGCTAAACCAAAAATAAAAAAATATTGTCCAGTATTGGTAGGTTTTCGGTATATATCAGTTTACAAGTAAGTTATATTTATACTTTTCTTTAACTCACTACTGTGGTTGTTTGTCATCAAATCTTAGAGACCGCCGTCATAGAAAGATGAAATTTTGGTCACTGAGGTAAGTCAGACGACAATACAATATTCCTTTGTTACTTTTATTTCGATATATTTTGATATTTTTATTATATCACATTTATTTCTTAAAATTCAATACATTTCGATATATTTATTTATATTTCCATATATCTTAATATATTTCGACTTAATCGTTATATATTGATGAATTTTAATATACTTTCTTATACTATCAATATATTTTGATAAAGTCCGAAGTATTTAGATAAGAAAAGAGGAATTAGCTTTAAAAACCATGCTAAAAAAATTCACTTATTCGTTACCAAAACTTCAAAAAAGGTAAACAATTATTTGCCTCAATCTCCATAGTGAACTTATACTCTCCGTAAACTTTTCAAAATTCATTTAGTTTTTCTAGGCCATGGCTAGAAATTAAATCTTCAATTTTGTTCTCAGTCGTTTTATAAGTGATGCTGATTTTCTACTACATTGTACCTAAACAGGCGTTATATCAGGTTCATAATTTGAATTATTTTAATTCTTCTTTCAAATTATGTAGTAAACCTTAAGGGACAAGTAATCAAAAACTAAACCTAAATGTGTTACAAAGACTATTCGTAAGATCAATACATTAATTACATAAATTTTTTATTTTAATAAACACATTTTAAACTTCGTTTATTTTGAACTGTGTACGAAAGACGGTTCGTAAGCCTAATACTTATTTCCATGTATCTTTTCTTTAGTAAACCGGCCCTAAACCACTCTTACACTAAACTGTGTTTGAAAGACTATTCGTAAGTTCAAAACAATAATTCCAATTAACTCTCACATTAATGTAATGATATATTATATTTACAATAGTTTTGACTAAACGATGCATACTTCATATATATTAATGTGTTTTATGATTTTTACAACATCACATATTTCCCCCTTGAAATTTCATTAGACCCTATTATTGCATTCTCACTTGACAACCGCAGTGACTTATGGACTATAACGTTAGGGTGAAATTCTTCAAGCTATTGTTGATATTCGTTACCTTAGCAACATAATATTTTCCCTCCTCATCACTTGGTTCATCATAACAATAAGGGTTTTTAATTTTAAAAATTGGTTTTCCTGGGGGAAAAAATATTTGACAGTAAAAAGTTATAGGCAGAGCAATTGTATGAATAGTTATTTTCGTGTTGATATTCATTAAAATACACCAAAGTGATAATGTACCATATCTGCACCGTTAATTAATTTCAAAATCATGTAACGTATATGTAATTTCTATTAAAAAGTATTATTTTACTTAATGTTGTTGTTTTATGGATCGCTCATATTAGAGCAAAAAAAATTATTCATTTTCGGAAATGATTTAGTTTAATTTATATTTTATACATTTTTGGGATACAAGAACTGAGATATATATTTTTTATTAAAAGAACTAGGCGCTGATACTATTTTGATGCAAGGTAGGTATTTGAAAGAATGGTGATTTTTTTGTTAACAAGTTTATTATACAAGATTTAGGTTCTTGGGATGATATTCTGGTGCTACTTAAAAGTACATCTGGAATTATCAATACAGCAGACGTTCAAATTTTTGTATTTGGGATTTAGAGGCTTAACTAAAATTTTGTTCTCCAATTTATACTTTAATTAACTATTAAATAAATTCAACTTATATTAAATGAGAGTTTCAAAATATAGAAAAGAATATAAACAAATGTTTTAATTTACAGTGTGTTGAGTTTAATAATAATCGACATCTGGTGATTTTTAGAGTGGAATTAATTATGGGGTAGGCTGATTAGTAGACTGGAGTCTATGATAAGTCATTGGTTCAATTCTGCCTCTCCCCTCCACTATATGTAACATATTGTTTCACAACGCAAATCTGTTGCTATCATACCCAGACATTAATCTGAAAATCTACACCATTGATTGTAGCAGGTATATAAAATTGTTGAATAATTGCAGAATTTGTGACAAAGAACAATTAATTGTCCTCATAAATAAGTTGAAATATATTTTTACTGTCAAACACAACGTCAATAGATTACCATAATTATAATTAATACAATAAATTTGATTGTTATTAGTGTGATTTTACAATATATAATGCAGTATCGGTAATTAGTTGGAAATGTTCTATTAATTATGTCCCTTTAATTATGTTCTATTGTCTCTTTACCTAAAATTAAAATCAAGTAAACCAACGTAGAGTATTAAGTTTTATGTGTGCCTGTGTAATTTTTTGTTAATGTGTTATATTGTATAAAAAAAATGTATTTAAAGTGTTTAATATCAAATGAAGCTAACTCAAAGATGGTGATTCATTGAGGCAGCGAAACTTACTACTGTTAAATTAAGGAGTGACGTAAATAGGTACAGTATATTGCTATCAAATATAGCATTTCATTTTCCCTGTTATTTGTGAAAGAAAGCTGTGAAATTTGTGTTCGTGGCTATTTTTAGTAATCAAATTTATATTAATATTTTAGAAAATTAGTTGGCCTGTTTGACTATTTTTTTAACATTGGATAACTACTATAAAAGCATGGAGTGACGTAAATCTTAAATATATTTCTATTAAATTGAAATAAATAAAATTGTTAATAATAAAGTTATTATATGCAAATAAAGTATACATATATAACTTTCGATATATTTAGTAATTTAAGTACACTAGGGACACGTTCATGATGATCAAGAAGTAATGGATCTGGTTTTCATATTCATTAAGAAACCTTGAACAGATAATTTAACATAATTAAGGCCTATAATTATTGTGAAAATTACTCACTGGGTTTTTGACCTTCGGCTTTTCTTTTTTTCTCTACGAGGCGCCAGAAAAACTACTTGACGAGACGTTTCTGAATTCTCGCGAGATTGAACACAGTAGGCTTGAGCAGATCTGGAATATATTTTCAGAAAGCCATCATTAATCAGCATTTATGCAGAGCTTGAAGCCGACCTCGCTTAGGAAACACATTTGTGATTGTTGAACTGTTAGTGAAATAAGATTGCGTATAGAGTATTGTGTTGAAGAGAGTTGCGGGATGTCGATGTCTAAGAGTTGGTAATTAGCTGTTGGGGGAGGTGGTACTGAGTTACGAGCGTCCGTTAAGAACGTCCGTCTCAGTGTGTGTGTGTATGAGTGTGTGCGTGTGTGTGAGCGTGTGCGTGTGTGAGTGTTAAACACATATTCAAAAACCCCTTAAGATGAGTTAAAAGTATGTTTGTATACTAAATGTGGTACACATTTTTAACTTATTTGAGCTGCTGTTCACTGTACTAACAAAACAGAAGAAACAGGATCACTCCAAAAACCAGTTGCCCTCTTCGTGGTAATTCATTCTGCAATGAACATCAGTCAAACGAATTGTTCTATTTGACATTAATTTAAGGTTGGAAAACGGTGACATAATTGTCGATACCTTGTCATGAAAATTAAGGATTTCCGCTTTAAAAATAAAATACTAATACAAAATGAACTTAAATGGATACCGCTGAAACATTACCGCTATCTCTTAGAATTAGATATAATAGGTCGAAAAGTAAAATAAACTGACTTGTAAGTTCATAGTCTGAAAAACTTGTTAATGGAAATTGAAACTCATTAACGAATTAAAAAGGTATAAATAAGGTGTACACGAAAATTACAATACACGAGCGATTAGTTCGGGAAAATAAATCACTGTATTGAATACATACCTGCAAGAAGTTAGGGGATGGTGGCTACCCTCTCTAAATGTATTTAAATATACAATATATTCAATAATGGATTTCAGCCACACGTTTAATCCTATAATACAATTCACAAGCACGCGTGTTTGCCAAATTCAACCTTGATTCTAATACACACTGACATGTGTCACTACAAACAACCCACCCACAGGCGGTTGCTATGTTCCGCGCATGATTATAAAGCAATAAGAATTTATTAGAATTAAACGCCTAGTATTTGTCAGTTTTTAAATAAGTAAAAGTCTGGAAATTTTTTATTATTTGGAGCAGTAAGTAAGTATGCAGGTGTCTCTTTTACTCCCATTACGCATCATGATAAACAATAATTTCTGAATATAATGGAGAAAGTATTACATAAAAATATTATTATGTTTTTAATATTAGGGTATGTAACATATTTATTTCGTTATTTTCATGTTTATTATTTTTTTAAATGCTGGTTTATTTCAGTATGTTCAATCTGGCAACGTTGGTTTACACGTTGTCTTAAACAATAAATATAAAAAAAATTAAAAACATATTTTAAAGATTAATTAATAAGCCACTCTGTGCTATTATTGGTGCTACATGTAAGACATCATTTAATGTGGTCTATTTTCCAATTTTTTCCCTGAAATTATTTTTGATTTGCTCCTATTTTATTTTATTACTAAAGTAAAATAATGTTTTTTAAAATTTCGGATCACGTATAGTTCTTAATTATATATTTTTATTGAATTACTAACAATAAACGTGCAGAATAATTAAGTCAACTTAATTAAAGATTTACTTATATGAGCTTATTTTGATATACTTATACAAAATATACTTGAGCTGAATTAGAATATTAAGTAACTTAGTACTAGAAGAGTAGGAGGTAATTTGAACTACGCCGGTCTTAGAAGCCTAGATGCTTGATTAATTCTGGACACCTTCACAAATTGTTAGTATTTATCTCGACATGAAATATATTATTAATATTATACTACATTGTTATTTAAATACATAATATTATCTAAATTTAAAATGTCGAACTTACGTTTTTATTTGATGCCATTTAAAATGTTTGGTCAACAATATTGAAGACAATAAAGCTGCCTAGGATCACAATTATTTTATATTTTAGAAAAAATTAGCTAAGCTATTTGGAGCATTTTTATTATATTTCATAAATTTACCCTTGTTGTTCTTTCTACAACGCATTCAAATTAACAATGGTTTTTTAAGAATAATTGTGATTTTCTTAGTTTGTTTTTGAGTTATATTTTGCAGTTTTTTTACTTATCAACATTTTCGTAAGTATTTTTGACCCACACATAAATAGAAGATTGTATGATTAGCCATGCATATATGTCCTTTATACATCCTATCACTGGGCTGATATTAAATTTGTTTTCATTATTCTCTTATTAAGGAATTGTTTTTCTAAATTTAAAACAACACCCAATTGTACTTTTAAAATATGCAGAAAAATATTAAATACATATATAGGCTATTATTTGCCTATTTCGACAAAACAAAATTGGCAATAACAGTTTATAACAGATTGATATTTCTTAATTGAATATGCAACCGCATTATTAAATTTTTTCTTTGTTGCATTATAAAAAAGTAAACCAACAGGTAACAATGCTACCCATTGTAAAATTATGTCTTTTCAATTGTTATGTGTACGTATACAGACCCGTTCTTATACTTAATGAACGAGCAGAAGAATAAAAGAAAATAACTGGTATAATACAAACAATAAGCTAATTGTTAAAAAAATAAAAGTAATTCATTATTATATTAAATGTTAAGCTTGACTTATGAGAAAAACTATACAGTATAACAAACACACAGAACACAATTTTATTCTCATAAAAAAATACGCCTAAGTATCAGACGCGTTTCAACGACAGTTGTGGTTTGGTATGTGTAGCTGGTGTATCACTGATGAGGACGACCTTGTCGTTGAAACGTGTCTGATACTTAGGCGTATTTTGTTTATGAGAATTGTGTTCTGTGTATTTGTTATACTGTATAATTCATTATTGAACTAAACCTGATTATTCTGTTGGTTTGAACCGTGGAACAAACTGATTTTGAATAGTTTACAATAGGCTTATTATTGTTTATTTTCAGATCATGTAGTGTTACATTCATGAATTAAAATTACCTCCTCGTTGTTTTAAGATCTGAGTGGTTTTAATATAGGTTTTGGATGCGATACTAACTAAACAATATGAAAGGGATATCTAGTTGATTCTAAAATTGAAATGAGTCAACTAGAGAAATAATGTATTAACTGAAATTTTTTCTATTTCTATCAGGATATGTAACAACTTGAATTTACCCTCATATGTTAAAATTAAAATATAACATTATTAACATATATTAAAATTTTAAAGAAGGTATTCCTTTATTATTAGTTTTTAATGAAATAAATCATATTTATAATTTAAAAAAGAATATATTCTCAAGAATGTATTGAAATACATAAAAATAGAGGGTTGTGTTCAGTATAAATTTGAATAATTTAGTTAATGATGTACATGAAAGCAGTTTTAAATTTGTTTTGTTATTTAAAATTAAATTAAAATACTAAGAGTTGTCAGATAAAAAGATTTTTGCAGGTGAATTTAAAATATAACAAACGAAATTTGTAAACAACAGATTTTTAATAATAATTTCTATGCGATTTTGTCTATTTTTTTTCTTCAGAAATCTAATTGTAGTACTGACAAAAAGCACAAATTGTCCAGTTTTTAGAAAACAAATCGAGCCGTTGTAACAGATGCTCATCTGGTTATTCTGAGAATAGATTTTATGATTCTTTTACATATTTTTTTTGTTTTACGTGCTACTCTGTTATTCCATTAATATTACTTGGTTGTGTTAAACCTTTCTGACATCCAGAATAAGACGAACTTAGTTTAGTGAAGTATGAATGTCTTCAATAAATTTAAAAAACTCATACACAGCATGTATTTTATGTAACTTCAAGACGATGTTTTTATATCCTATTAGCATTGTATTTCCATCTACTTCAGATTATCTTGATTAAACGGGATTGAAAGTAACATAAAAAGAAAATGGCACACAAAATATTTCAATTTACCTGTTATGTAAGTGGAAAACCGATCATAATGGTGTTGTAACATTTCGTCCCGGTAACATCTCGTCCCGATTCCACGAGGGTGGGGTTATGTTAGGTTAGGTTAGGTGTAGGAGACTCCTCACGGGCTCTCTTCTTTGCCTGCCCTATAGCTTTCTGTACATCAATTCCAGCTACATCGGGCACACCCATATTATCACTCTCTTCTGTAATAATGTCACTGTTACTAGTTACTACTTTCCCGTTACATGAACGATTGACACAACGCCACACAACTTCACCGCACTTCTTCTCCTTCTTCTTGGTAAAACGATAGCCGTTTAACAGCAAACAGGCTTGACCTCTTGTAGTTGTAGAGTACTCCATAACTGTAGAGACGTAAAGTTCATGAAGTCACGTATACGAATAAGGCAATAATATTCGCCACTACGAGATGATGTAATTAGTTTGTTTAATCATTTGTAAAACTGAGCTGGACGAAATGTTCCTTTTTCTAGGAAATTGGCAGCGGGACGAAATGTTACTGAAACATCATAATGTTTAGTGAAAAGGTCTCCTGTTTTTGCTGGGATGAGTGTTTTGACTATCATTAAGAAGCATTTAAAAAAATTCATTAAATTATTTTCTTACATTTAATTATGAAGTAAACAATGATTGATTATGTGTATGTACTACTTTTAAATTAGTTTATTATTATTTTCAATTTATCTTCCTGAAATTTGTTGTATTGTAACGTGTATATTTTAAAATTCAACCTCCGAATATCTGAATAAGTGATGAGAGTAGTTTTGTCAATCAATGTAGCACACAACTGGCCGAGTGGGAAATCAGCTGATTCAAAAGATTGTGTTGTGTGTATGCTTCGATATGAAAGAAGTGAATATCTCAATATGAAAAGGTCGACGTCTTTAATTGTATGATAGCGTTAATCTTGATAACTTATTGTAGAAGTATTATTGCGAGCTAATTTGTTACTTTAGTTTGGATTCGAATAAATCTTAGAGTATCAATAATTAAAGGATCGTTTTTAGTTACTATTGAAGTTTAACAAATTAATTGCAGTAAGTCAGAGAAATAATTTAGAGAAAAAGGGTCACTAACGTCTTGCAGGAAAGTTATGAACAA
Organism: Aphrophora alni; assembly: GCA_963513935.1. Classification (NCBI taxonomy): domain Eukaryota; kingdom Metazoa; phylum Arthropoda; class Insecta; order Hemiptera; family Aphrophoridae; genus Aphrophora; species Aphrophora alni. The sequence continues at coordinate 24,613,662 of OY740771.1, forward strand.
AGTTTAAAAAAAATCCTGTTATCATTTTATCCTTATATATGTACCTGCAATAAATTCTGAGGTATCTCTGTAGCTCTACAATAACCTTCTGTTCGAGTCACTACTGAGCCCATCTGCTACAACTTGAAGTAATCGATTTTAATGCTTGAATAGATTGCTCAATACGTAATTGGCATTCAAAGGATATGCAGTAACCCACCTTAGGGGATTTTTATAAAGTGAATAGGATTTCATTTGCATCCATTGTCAAGTACACTGCCCTTTGTGTATGTTATGGAGAGGGTCTTGAGGTAAGAAGGGATGCAAAGTGATTAAGGCTTTCTATTTCATTGCTAAAGATTAGGTGAAAAGATTTCACTAATATATATTTTGAATTTAAGTATTAAATTTAATTGTATATGTATCTAGTATATGAAATTGTAATTCCTACGCACATTGACTATAGTAGGAAAAATTGGATTTTATTAGAAAAAGTAGTATAAACTATTAAATTTAAATAAAGATTCTAGTGGGGAGATAAGCCAATTTGCCCATTTTTAATTTGTCCTGTTTAAATGTTTGAAATATACAATTGTTTACTAGAGACTCCCAATTATGAAAATAAATTATAAACTTTCAATAGATGTTTGCAAAATAAGGAATCAAGTTTGCACAATTACGGTTACCTCATGTTACAGTTGACTCCTTGGAGATCGAGGTCAGTAGTCGAGTGTGCCCAAAATAATGCAATCATCAGTCGGTCATTGAAGTTTTCCAACAGCATAAAATAATGTTATACATTATATAGTAATTCAAGTCACATTACTATTATGTGCACTTCCCCTCCCACCGTCTTTAGTATTTATCAGTTTTTTGTAAATGGGAGCATATTTAACTCTTCCCATAAAAATCAACTGTTAATTTTTTAAACAATGGACGTTTGAAAAATGACACAACATTGAATACAATGAATGCTTGGGAAGCATTTTACGATAAAAAATATCGTAATTTATTTGTAAATAATGAATTAAGCTTTTTGAAAAATTCTATACGGATGTAAACTTGTATAACTTATATATGAATATAACTTTCGTTATATTATACTCGTTATATAGAATTAAGTTGAAAATTTGTTAACACCTTACTATTTAGAAAGTTGTCAAACTTGTGTAGGTCACGCCTCTACTCCTGAATTTCGTATGGGTAACTAAATTAGTTATAGTTTGATCATTGTCACTCATGCATCGACATTGTTGTTGAACCACATTTAAGTAAGGTATTTGTGACAAATTGTGTCCAAGTTAATTTTTTTAAACTCACAAGTTAAGTTCAATATTTATTTATAATTATAGAAGAATCATTTTTAATATAATTTATTTTTAAACCGTCATAACACCTCAAATTCTGGTTCAGCCGTTCTGGTCCGGAAAACTTTTCTCGAAGTATAAGTCATTTTACTAGAAAACTACTTGTTGCCGAAGCAAAATGTACAGCCTCCTTAGACTCTGCTTCAAATTACAGACCCAAATTCATTTATGTTTTAGTATAACCACAGCACAGCAGTTTTGTTATGTTTAGTACATTGAACTCTAACATAAATGCAGCAATGAATAAAATTTTACATTTATTTATGATGTTGTTTATGGTAATTTAATATTAAAGTAAGACCGTTATTGTAGCGATAACACTTATGACTTTATCATGAGTCACTTGTCTTTTTTCTTAACTTTGTAACACATTATAAAAACACGTAACATTTGAAATAAAATCTTATACAGTTTAAACGTCGAATGATAATATATTTTTTAAAAATTTCCTTTGTTGTCCAATGCAATTTACGTGTAGTAAATTATCCCTAAATGAAATTGAAACAACTCAAAACTTTATTTCAAGTTAAAGGTTTGACTCTTTACTTTAAACTTATCAGTAGTATCTTGAAATATTACAAAAGATCATACAAACGTATCTTAACTTCTAATTAATTCAGTGTATTTTGGTTTAACAAATGACACCAAAGACAAGTGGTGAAACAAAGTTGTTTCGCACTTTGAATCTAGGTCTAGATTGTAAAAACGTAAATTAAAGATATGAGGGTGAGAGAAGCAATTTTGGTACTTGCAATTTATATTTAATTAGGACGTCACCTAGTTACGTTAAGTACCAGTCTTTACAATTAAAATGCAAATGTTTTTATCGGTACGAGAAGTCATCACGATGCTATATACTGCTATAATTGTGTTCAAATTTAAGATATTAAGCATTTTAAAGGAATTATAAATAATTAACACTTTGCCTCTGCTGTTTTTAGAACAATCTGTTTTTAAATAATAAATATATTTTTAATTATTACATTACATATTTTAAAATGAATAATAATGTGACTAAGGTTGTTTCAAGCTGTAGCTTCAAGATGTTGTGACTTACATCGAATGCACTATATATTTAAGTTTCATATCGACGCTTAAAGTTTCGAACATTTTATGTTAGAAGTATTTTCAGGAGGTGATGTTTTATTTTTCGTAGCCTGGCTTTGTCAACAAATAAAAAACCAAGGGTCCGAAATTGTAAGTCTAAGTATGAAACCAAAACTAGTAGCCTAAAGCACCGACAAAATCCTTGACTATGGAATCCAGGGACCAAGCTTGACAACCAGCAATGTGTTACCAACTGCTTACGTTTAATTAATCTTTTAGTTATTTTGACAACTCAGGCATTTATTCTACTTTATGTGTCCCATCTATATCTCCTTATCTAAATGATAATATACATTTTGGGAAATTTCTATTGTCAAAATATTATTAACGTCTTAAATAAGAAACTAGAATTGATTAAAAATCACAACACGACCACTCACTCACAAGTGGAGAAGGAAATTACGCATGAAAACACAACTTCCACCCTTTATTTTTATTGAAATGACAGGAAATTCTTCCTGGAAATGATTGGACATTTCACGAACTTATCATCCGGCGTAGGCCTAACCATTGCGGTTTACTTTATGTGCTGACTATCTGTAGAATGTCCGACATTGTGAAGTCTTTCCAAGACTACTTGTATTGCCAAGGACATTCTCATCAACTAGTTGTAGGCTATTACAACCATTTCACATCTACATATTTATTATGGGACGAAGTTTTCAACTTCACTGTAAAGTTCAAATGGTACTAGCACAACATAATAATATTCAGCACTATTGAAATGTTTTATTAATAATTAATGCAGTTACTCTACTGCACCTATATGTTTTTAACAATTTTGTTATGGTTTTGTTATTTTCTATCAAATTTGGACATTATTAGGTGGTGGGTTAAAATCTGCACAAAATTAACTTTTTTGGTACGCTCTACGAAATGCGAGTGGAATAGGATTTACAAAGTTTCGTAATAATAAATTAGATAATCAGTAGACATTTTAAAAATGTACCAATCTATTTTAATGGTTATCGAACTTGGTACTTTTTCGGAAAATGCACACCAAATTTTATTACACTATTCTTTTTCTATTGTTATAAAAACACGTTACATTTGAAATTATGCAAGAGAAATTCGTATTTATCACGCTTTTATCACATTTAAAAACACACTAAAAGCGAACATATATATATATATATATATATTGTAATAGAGAGATTGGTGAACACCAATATTACAACATTTATTATAAATTTATTATATATACTTTATTAAAAATATAATTAACTTGAAACACCAACTTAAATACCGAAACAGGATGTGAGACAACACGCGCAAGGCATCTCGAATTTCACCTAACAGAAGCAGAGGCAGTGAACTTTACAAATAGCAAATTAAGCATTGCACAAGTGTTCTACGTGTGAAAGATTGCAAATTAGGAAAATTAATGAGAACGACAAAAATTCAAAATTAACCAATGAGAAAGAAACACGAGGGATTCAAAAAAAAAGAAGAGGGGAGAACAACGCGTGAATAATAGGTAGTAAAAAATAAATCTTCAGAGGGGGAACAAGTAAAAAATAAATCTTCAGAGGGGGAACAAGTAAAAAAATTCAATAAGAAACTCAGTCCGTATTTAACCTGCTATAATAAAATAATATCAACTAAATCTACACCAGTGAAGTGTTGTGAAAATTTGAAATAAATAAAATCAAAATAAAGTGTTTAGTGAAAGTGTGAAGAAAGGGTGGAGTGTAAAGTAAGTAATCTTAAACTTTTATTAATGTAAATCAGATCTCAATTGGTTAATACAATATTATCAAACGAAGTCATATACTGGGTTTTATTTCATTACTTTATAAGGTTAAAATATAAACTCATTAAAACAAAAAGGGAAGAGGGACAATTTTGTACAATTTAAGTAAATAAATAATGATAACGATAATATTGTACATTTGTTAAGGCTTTATTTAGATGTAATATTAGGGTGATAGAAATTTGTTATTGGCAGTCTAGAAAATGTTCAATAAATTTGTTAAGTTAATTTGTTCAATAAATTTTAATTAATTCGAGGAATGGCCAACTCGAATCTAAAAGTTTAATGTTTTTATAGAGATTTCATGTGAAAGGGTATTCATGAACATTTTCGATTTTATTAAACTTGTTCTAAATCAAAATCTGTATTTTTTTCCTATCCAGTTTCATTTTTTTTAGAGTCAGCCCACAGCCAAGCGAAATTTGAATCAATAGTAGAGTCTAAGGAGAAACCCCCAGAAACTTATAAAATTGTCTTACATGGTGAAAGCACCTGATTTAATAAAGTTGACTCACACGATTAAAATAAATCAATCATACAAAATAATCTAACAATAACCTAACATGGTGGAATAATCTAACATGGTGGAGGCGCCAAATTGAAAAGAAACAAAGAAAGGGGGGAAAAAGTACAGAAATATAAAATTAGATGTGCATTTGTTTAGAGAATAAGTAATATATGATAATAAGTAATATAAAGATATATAGAGTATATGATTTCGTTTGAATGTTTTTTTTAAGAGATGGTTCTAACTAATAATAAATGGATTTGGTTAACACTGACATATATAAGTTTAAAAAAGAGGAAGCAATAATAATTTTAAAGGCATTTAAAATAGAAGGTAATGAAAATAAAACTCTTGATGAAATTAGGAAAATTTTAGCACTAATAAAAAAAATACACACTGAATTAACAGCAGACATAGAATACAAAAAAGCATATGATTATCTAATCGATTTCAACAAACTATCCCCACAACAAAGAAATAAATATCCACAGTTAGAAGAATTAGAAACTTTAAGAAACCCACAGAAATTTAAACCACTAATACACCCTACATACGACTCAGAGCAAAATAAAGAATTACCTTTAGCAACAACCACACACACATATGATCCAGTAGCTTTTGATAATGTGTATGTAAACGTAAAACAACCACAAGATAACATTTACGACGAAGTCACTACACCACAAATACCAACAAAAACCGAAACAACCACTAAAATGGAAAGGAAAGAGAAAATACCATTAGTTCAACCCTACCAATATCACGGTTTACCCTCAGAAGATATACATACTTTCATATCGAGATACGAAGTAGCTTCAAGAGCTAACGGGTGGTCGGACAAAACACAAATAAATCTATTACCAACATATCTGGCACAATCGGCTTTAGATTGGTATAACAGTTTTATTAAAAGGAACCAAGAGGTAGACATAACCTGGGAAAATGCAAAAACAGAATTAATTAACCTATTTACTCCAATAGCGCAATGTCAAAACTTACAGACATTATTAGAAAATAAAGTTCAAAATGAATCGGAATCAGCAATAAGCTTTTATTTACAAATTCAGGCCATTTGCAGACGAATGAACCCCAACATAGACGATAAACAGATAATATCACATGTTATACAGGGTTTAAAACCGGAAATTTGTGAATGTATAATAACAATGGAGAATAATACACTTACACAACTAGAGGAAAATTTAAGAAATATAGAGCAACAACTACTCCAAAAAACACTAAACAAACAGAGATACCTTAGAAATAAGGGTAGCCAGAATGACAGAGAAAACAGACACTTTGAAACGATTAACACAATGTCGGAAAAGATAGAACAACTAACGGAAATCGTACACACGCTAGGTATAAATATACAACAAAGGGACCATGAAGTAAAATCATTCCAAAAATACGACCAAAGAACAAAACCACAATACCAAACCAACCAACAATTACAAAATAGGCAACATCAGACAATACCAAAGTTTAGAAATGCATATTTTCCAACTAATGGACATAAGAGGACAAGTCAAGTATGCACAATTTGCAATAAAACAAATCATCCAACAAGCAGGTGTTTCTTCAAACAATACAACTGCAAAATATGTAAAATGGACAATCACACCACCGAACACTGCTTTTTCAATAAAAATACAAATACTTACCCCCAAAATACAACCCAAGATAGCCCAAATGCCAAAAGAAATCAAGAATTTTGTAGAAAATGTAGTAAGAATGGACACTCAGTGCAAGAATGTTACTCAAATAACAACTTTAGACAAACTTACAACAAAAAAAAACGGGCTAAATGGGGGGGCTATTATAAGAACAAATAGCTATTCAACCCCACAAGAAACAAGTACATGTTTCCATGCTAAATATCAACAACCACACATAAAAAATGTAAGGAAGCAGAATTCATGCATGCTCGACAAAAGCAAAATGAACGACAAATTCAAATACAGTCAACGCTATTCTAATAATAAATCTAAAATAAAATTCAACAAAAAACGAGCTAAAGGTATAAGCTATACTACTCCAACATACACATGTCAAAATCATAACACATTTCAACCATCAGATACGCAAAACAAGACAACCTTAAATTTGGGTACACAACGACAAACCAAAAACACTGACAGACACTTAAACGACAGAAAACATTATTCCATGGCTTTAAGAAATCTTAAATTTAAACAAAGCAAGGGCGAGTCATATGAAGAAAGCGAAACTCCAAGGACCTATTTAGATGTAACAACACAATATTCACCCCAGGATTACAGCACCACGGATTCAGAAGTAGAAAACGAAATAACAATAACTACAAACAAAGTCGGATCACAATGTAAACAGAGTATCGTTACCAATGTTGACCTAGGTCGTGAAATAGGACATGGCGCTGTGACGCGTGATGAAGAGATAGTCGATGCAGCGAAATTAAACCAGGCCGTTCGAAAGCAATGTACATTAGATTCATACAGCATTTTCCACAAACAATACTTAAACAAAAATGGGGTATCCAAAGCAAGAAAATCGGAGAATGACGTAACATGGGATGTATACAATACACTGTTCATCAATAAAAACGAAAATTCTAGAGTATGCACAATTAAAGTGACATTCAACACATTAGACAGTCAGGATATAGAAACAATCTTAGATTCAGGGGCAAATGTTTCGATATGTCAATATGACCTAGTCAAACATAAAACAATAACAAATAACACAAAGACAATAATAAAATCGGCCACAGACAACAATTTAAAAATTCATGGAGAAATAAATTTACCTTTTGAAATAAATGGAATAAAATTCACAAATAAATTTTATGTAGCTTCAGGAATAAATGCTAAGATGATTCTAGGAAATAATTTTTTACTAGCTAATCAAGCAAAAATAGATTACAGTAAGAAACAAATAACTCTGCAGTCAAACAACCAAAAATGTATAATAGATATGAATGAATCATGGTTAGAGAATTTAAAAAACATACATTTGATAATAAATAACAATATAATAAGCAACCCAGAAATACGATCACTCGATCAAATAAGAATTGCACCAGGACAGAGTTTAAGGGTACGAGAGATAGAAAATTATAACGAACAAATGGATTTTGAAACGGATAGACACTTAAGGGAGCAAAAACAAATTCATGCTTACATATCAAGACAAGATGATAAATACTATATTCACATATATAACGCATCAAAAACACCAAAAATAATAATGCCAAGAACACTTATTGGTCATATAAACAGAAATCAAGAGGAACCACGAATTTATGATACAATAAACAAAAAAATAGCACCTACACAAATAACACAACAAAGAAACTCCAACAAAGAACAAATTGCAGACAAAAACGGAGTACAATTCCAAATTTGCGAACAACTAACAGAAAAACAACACAGTCAAGTAGTAAAAATAATAAAAAAATATAAACATATATTCACTACGGAGGTCGGAGATCTCAGTCCAGCAAATATAAACCCAGTCAAAATACAAGTAGTTCAGGGTACATCAGGTATCATAGTACCGCCATATCGCCAAAGTAATCAGGAAAGACAGGTATTAAATAAAGAGCTAGAACACTTAGTACAAGCAGGAATTTTGGAAGAATGTCCAAACTTCACAGAATTTGCATCGCCAGCATTTATAGTTAAAAACCAAGATAACTCACACAGATTAGTAGCAGATTTTAGAAAGGTCAATGAACAGATAAAAAATGAAAATTTCCCAATACCGAGTTTGCAATTAATGTTTAGCTGTTTAAGCAATTCACAATATTTCACGAAATTAGACTTAAAAAACGCTTTTTTTCAACTAAAAGTACACGAGGAAAGTAAACCATTGCTAACAATCCGAACACAAGATAAAATGCTTAGATATACTAGATTACCACAAGGACTTAAAGTTTCAAGTGCAATATTCCAGAAAAACCTAAACAAAGTTCTAGCAAGTCACCTATTTTCAAAATGTTTAGCTTATTTAGACGATACCATTGTATTTGCACCAAACTTTGAAGAAAAATTAGATAACTTAGAATCGGTTTTAAAAGAATTAGACAAAGCAAATTTGAAATTAAACACAAAAAAATGTAAATTTTTCTATACAGAAATAGAAATATTGGGGCATAAGGTCTCAACAGAAGGAATAGAGCCTTTAAAATCAAACATTCAACCAATATTGGATTTCAAGCAACCAAAAACATTACGTAACATAAGAGCTTTTCTAGGAGTTTCAGGATTTTTCAGAAAATTTATCAAAGATTATGCACAAATAACACACCCTTTAACAGAATTACTCAAAAATCAAGAACAAAAAAATTCAAAAATAATTTGGACTGAAAAATGTAACAAAGCTTTTGAACAAATAAAAACGATACTAACAAATCCACCATTGCTATCGCATTTTAAAGAAGTCAGACATACAAGAGTTTACACAGACGCGTCAAATATAGGCATAGGGGCGGTTTTAACACAAGTTGACCCAAACAATAATCAAGAATATCCAATAGCATATTTGTCAAGAAAATTAAAATTACATGAAACACGATACTCAACTGTTGAAAAAGAGATGCTTGGATTAACATACGCCGTAGAATACTGGCGAGAATATTTATTAGGAAGAAAAATAACATGTTTTACAGACAACTCAGCATTACAATATTTTCAAACGTTTAAAAACCCTTCGAATAGACTTGGACGCTTAGCTACGAAATTAGTAGATTACAATTTAGACATACAGTATAAGAAAGGAAAAACAATGGGTCTCCCAGATTTCCTGTCTCGACAAGAAACAGGAGACGAAATTCCCCAAAATTTTGAAGATGTATTCTTAATCAATTCAACCACACCGGACATAGAATTGCTACAATCAAAAGATACATATTTGAAACAAATTAAACTTGCAATCTTAAATATAGAGACAGATAACAATAAAATTAACAGAGCATCCAGACATTACACTTTAGACGATGGAATATTATACTACAAAAAATTCAATGGTCAAGAAATAACAAAACTTTTAGCAATACCGTATGAACTAAGGTCAGATATATTAAAACAAGCTCACGACGACCCATTAACAGGAGGTCATTACTCATATTACAAGACAATGTCAAAAATCAATGACAGATACCACTGGCCAAATTTACATACAGACGTACAGAATTATACAAAAACATGTAACACTTGTCAAAAACGAAAAATACCAACCAGAAAACCCTATGGACTTCTGAAATCAATACTTCCGACACACAAACCGATGAGCAGATTAATTATTGATTTTATAGGGCCTGTAAACTCATCGTTTGGCTATAAATACATCTTAACGTGTACCGACGCAACAACCAAATACGCTTGGGCTTTTAAGTGCAAAACAGCTGACGCGAAAACTGTAGCGGAGAATTTAATGAAAATAATATTAAAATATGGAAAAATGAGAATATTACAGTCTGACAGGGGTACACATTTTAATAACGAAATAATAAGAAATTTAACTTCAACACTAGGAATTAACCAAATACTAAGTAGTGCATATTCACCCCAAACACAAGGGCTTACAGAAACATTTAATGGAACATTGACCAATATGTTATCACACTACGTACACGAAAAACCAAATGAATGGTCAAAATACCTCGACAAAATTGTATACTGTTACAACTCAACAAAACAAACAAGTACGGGATTTACACCAAACAAGTTAATGTTCGCTTTTGAACCAAACAACCCTATGGACATAATACAAATTCTAGAAAACCCAAATTACGACATCAAACAACAAATAAAACAGATTCAAGAAATTAGACAAACCTTGCCAGAAATCATAAAAAGAGCTCAAGATAAACAAAAATTCTACTATGATAAGAAGAGGACAGATTTTGAATTTCAAGAAGGGGACGAAGTATTAATAAAAAGGGAATTTCATGGAAAAACACCCTCGAAATTTGATATGCAGTACACTGGCCCATACCCAATTATAAAAAAAATAAACAGACTAACATATTTGGTAGAGATATTAAAATATGGACGGCTCCAAGGTGAGCCAATACACATTTCTAGGATGAAAATGTATCACAGAAGGTCAATATAACTATAAAAATATATATATATATATCTGTGTACCATAAACCCATAATTTATTAGTTACGTGTAAATAAATAGAGTAATTGAGATCTGATAAAAATTTTAGATTGTACAAATAGAATAGAAATAAGTATGTATGAGCTTTAGCAATAAGACAACATTTAAAACATAGCTTCCATAAGTAAAGTTTAACAGAAAAATAACCCGTTGGGATCTGATCAATAAAAAGTAATGTAAATATTAGGAATGACAACAACAAAATAATAATAATAACGGTAGTAAACAACTGAAACTGCGAAATAAATATTCTAGGTAATTTAAGAGAAATGAGTGGACGTCCTTATTACTCTTAAACTTGTACAACAGCAATAGTCAATTTCGTTACAGTGAAAAGAAGGCACTGATCACGCCATAAATTTCAACGAGCGAAAGTGACAAACACAGCTGACACTTCTAGCGAATACATAGCATAAACATTTCAATTCACAAATATCAACAATGTACTATTGAAGTAGGCCTACACTTCAATGTGCATTTTGCTACCACAGCAAAAGTCGGGCAACACACATTACCGTGTAACAATAAAAATGGATAATGAGACATTCCACTTAGCCAGCAAATCTTCAAAGCTCAATGAACATTCCACTCAGCGATTCCACATAAACTATCAAACGTAAACAAGGCGTGACACTATTGATGTAATATATTGACAACTTCAAAATCTTAACTTCAACCAAGCAGAAAACGACCAAAGAAAATTGGTGGTACAATTTTAAAACTGGGAGGAGGAGTGTAATAGAGAGATTGGTGAACACCAATATTACAACATTTATTATAAATTTATTATATATACTTTATTAAAAATATAATTAACTTGAAACACCAACTTAAATACCGAAACAGGATGTGAGACAACACGCGCAAGGCATCTCGAATTTCACCTAACAGAAGCAGAGGCAGTGAACTTTACAAATAGCAAATTAAGCATTGCACAAGTGTTCTACGTGTGAAAGATTGCAAATTAGGAAAATTAATGAGAACGACAAAAATTCAAAATTAACCAATGAGAAAGAAACACGAGGGATTCAAAAAAAAAGAAGAGGGGAGAACAACGCGTGAATAATAGGTAGTAAAAAATAAATCTTCAGAGGGGGAACAAGTAAAAAATAAATCTTCAGAGGGGGAACAAGTAAAAAAATTCAATAAGAAACTCAGTCCGTATTTAACCTGCTATAATAAAATAATATCAACTAAATCTACACCAGTGAAGTGTTGTGAAAATTTGAAATAAATAAAATCAAAATAAAGTGTTTAGTGAAAGTGTGAAGAAAGGGTGGAGTGTAAAGTAAGTAATCTTAAACTTTTATTAATGTAAATCAGATCTCAATTGGTTAATACAATATTATCAAACGAAGTCATATACTGGGTTTTATTTCATTACTTTATAAGGTTAAAATATAAACTCATTAAAACAAAAAGGGAAGAGGGACAATTTTGTACAATTTAAGTAAATAAATAATGATAACGATAATATTGTACATTTGTTAAGGCTTTATTTAGATGTAATATTAGGGTGATAGAAATTTGTTATTGGCAGTCTAGAAAATGTTCAATAAATTTGTTAAGTTAATTTGTTCAATAAATTTTAATTAATTCGAGGAATGGCCAACTCGAATCTAAAAGTTTAATGTTTTTATAGAGATTTCATGTGAAAGGGTATTCATGAACATTTTCGATTTTATTAAACTTGTTCTAAATCAAAATCTGTATTTTTTTCCTATCCAGTTTCATTTTTTTTAGAGTCAGCCCACAGCCAAGCGAAATTTGAATCAATAGTAGAGTCTAAGGAGAAACCCCCAGAAACTTATAAAATTGTCTTACATGGTGAAAGCACCTGATTTAATAAAGTTGACTCACACGATTAAAATAAATCAATCATACAAAATAATCTAACAATATATATATATATATATATATATATATATATATATATATATATATATATATATATATAGAGTGTCCTAAAAGTAAGCTGCCAAACTAAATAAAGCATCAGCGAAATCCCAGAAGCTGATGAACCACAATGAAGTTTTCCGTGTAGTTATTGAAATGTACTTGTATAGTTATTAAAGTAAGACTTGCACACCAAATATAACGTTTTAAAGATGCACTTTCGTTAAAATATTTTTTAAAATAAAAGAAAGTATTTTTTCTTTTTAAAATAACAGATACTTTAGAGTTTACAAATTATTCAATGTATTTTTCCTTAATTGTTAATAAACTTTGTTGCCATGGATTTTTTCTCTTTGGTAATTAATTATAACATTTTGAAAATTCATGATTCAATTAATTAATAGATAGAAAATACACTTTTACTAATATGTGACAGAATTGGTTTATAAGAGGCTGACGTTGCTCCAGTTGTACTTGTCAGTAGAAGATAACTTGTGTATCAGTGCTTTGTTCTTCATTTTTTTTATACATGTCGATACTTAACTCTGTCAAATTCATTCGCATTATCAAGAGAGCTTTGTCACAGTCTATGGTCATTGATAATTTTTTTCTGAAAGTTAAAAGTTTTTGGTGATAGAAAAGGCTCTTTCAACAGATGAAATGGTTTCTGGAAGGGATAGTACGAACTTGCATATTTTTCTTATATTTGGAATAACAATCTTTTATAATTCTTGAAAAGAGATAACCAACTCTGCTCTGTTGATAATTTAAAGCTTGGCCCACTCAGTAAAGCGTTCTTCAGTACGGTATGATTTCACTACACATTGAACTTGTCATAAAGTGACGTAGTGGGCGGCAAAACGTTTTAAAACAAACACCAGCTTTTTTCCAAGTCCTCCTACTGGGTTACATTCTTAAATTAGCCCACGACGGCTCTCTAGGGCTAGCTTGCCACAGATCTAAGTAATGCAGTTTTCGTAAAATATAAATGCTGTCTCTTTCAATAACTCATTAAGTTCTGTTTGCGAGATCTTTTATGGAGTTCTTTAACTTTCAATGGAAGAAAACAATGAATTTTTTCTCTCCTCCAAGTTGTTGTACAAGTTAAAATATTCATTACCAGCTTCATCCGTTGACCCTTTATCTCTTTAAATTTTGTTGACACTTTCATGAATATTATCTGCAACGTTTTGTAAAAACCACAAGCATATTTCCCCGCTTTTGTCATTAAAAAATGTTTTAAGTACTGCATGTGGGTTTTCCACTGATGCAAATTAAGACCTGCAGTTCCATCATTTAAACCACCCGTTCTAGGCGCGTAAAAGTCGAAGCCAGCGTGTGATAATAAGAGTATGAAAGAATCTGTTCTAATTATACACCAACAAACTGGGACGACTACCTTTCTCACACTTAACGTTTTCCTTCAACTAGCTCAGTTATGGAACCCAAGACCTTTGGCTTTACGCGCCAGTGCACTACCAAGCTATCCTTATTTTTTTTATTTTATTTATTTTTTTTTTTTTGGAAGGAAAAATGGAAAAATCTTTATGACTTTGTCCGGGGACTGAAGGTGGTGGGCGGCCTCCTTACCCCGGTAAAACCAAACCTTCCATCCTCTTCTTCCTTCTCTGCGGGATCATCTTGCGACATTACTTCGCAGAGAAGAATTAAATACCACACAGGGTCATCCACCATCCCATCGACCGGTTGGTCGAACACCGAAACTGGAGCTCTATCTCAGCTCACCTTAGCTTATATCCTCGTTTGCCCATAATTCTAAGAATGAACCTCTCTACTGCCTTCCATTTTTCCTCATCCTCTATCATAATTTCTGTCATGTTATTCGGGGAAATAGGTGAACAAAGCTGTGTTGAAAGCTCTTCCCTTTCCTGACTCCCCCCGCTGCAGTAAAAGATCGCATGTTCTGCCGTGTCTTCTTCCGCTCCGCAATCAAGACAGCTGGGATCTTCTGATCTTTTAAATCTATGTAGGTATGCCCGGAAGCTTCCATGCCCTGTTAATGCTTGAGTTAAGAAAAAGCTCGTTTCGCCATGTCCTCTGTTCATCCATTTTTTTATATTAGGGATCAGCCTGTAAGTCCAGCGACCAGAATCCTCATTGTCCCATCTTTCCTGCCACCTCCTAAGCAATCTGTCTCTTGCACCTCTTTTTATTTGAGACCCTGTTCTTTCTCCATTTCCTTCCTTATCATACGTTTCTCTCCTTTCCTCCGCCAGCAAGTCGATAGGGGGTATTCCGGCCACCACCAATATCGCAGCTTGTGAGACTGTGTTGTATCCTGCAGTGATTCTAAGTACCACCTGTCTTTGTACTGAGAGCAACCTTCTTCTATTAATTTGCTTCCCCAGCGCTTTGACCCAAGCAGGTGCTGCGTACAGTATTATTGAATGCACTACGCTGGCATATAACCTTCTCTTTTTCTCTCTCGGCCCTCCCACATTTGGCAGCAAACGCGAAAGATTCCCTGTCACCCTTGCAGCTTTGGTGGCTACCTTCTTCAAATGCGGTCCAAAATATAGACCCCGGTCCACTTCTACACCAAGGTACGTCAACTGAGTCTTCCATTCTACCCGCACGCCATTAATTATGAGTCTAGGAGTCCTATATTCCCTTCTTCGAGTTACCAAGATTGCTTCTGTCTTTTCTACCGCCATTTGCAGGCCTCTGCTGTTTAGCCATTTACCTACAGTGGCCATGCTTCTTGACATCCTATACTCAAGGACATGTTCCTCAAGGGCTTCAACGATTATGATAGTATCGTCAGCGAATCCTATCACTTTAACTCCCTCTGATAGCTGGGTTTCCAACAAGTCATCGTATACGATCTTCCAGAAGAAAGGCCCTAAACGGGATCCTTGCGGTGCTCCCCTTGTCATCCTTCCTTCAATGACCCATCCTTCACCCTCGTATATTATCTTTCTCTGATAAAGGTAATCTTCTATAATCCTTCTCAGGTATAGTGGAACATTCTTTTCCCGCAGGGATTTCAGTATATCTTGCCATCTCAGGCAATTGAACGCATTTTTAATGTCAATGGTGATCATTGCACAAAAACCTTTTCTTACGATACCCTTATCTCTTGCTTCCATTGCTGTCCTTAAAGCCTCTCTTATAGCATCCACTGTTGACATCCCATATTGGAAACCAAATTGGTTCCTCGAAAAGCCCCCAGTGGACTTCACGTGAGCCTCCAGCCGTCTAAGCACCAAACCCTCCAGAACTTTCCCCATCGTGTCTAGTAAACAAATTGGGCGGTAGGACGATGTCTTGTCCAAGGGCTTGTCTCCTTTCCTTATCAGGATTAGCTTTTGTTTCTTCCAAGGGTCCGGAAATATACCGTTTTCAAGACAGTTGTTGAATAATTCCAGCATCTTCTCTGGATAATCCTCAATAATCCTCCTGAGCAACTCGTTAGGGATCCCATCTGGTCCGGGTGATTTACCGTTTTTGAGGCGTCGACCTTCTGTCCTCAGTTCCTCCAGTTGGAAAAGTTCTTCGTTCTTGAGTTCCATCTTTGCAGTGCGCTTTACCGGATGGACTTGGCCCCTGGGGAATAGGTCATTGATTATTTGTTTAACCCAGACTTCGTCATTCAGTAGCGGGTTCTTCTTATTTCTCCCCAGCTTCCTACATACCAGCTTGTAAGGGAACCCCCACGGGTCATTCTCTACTTCTTCCAGGAGTTCACGCCATTTGCTGATTTTACTCTTCTTGATGGCCTTCTTAAAGATCTGTCTAGTCTCTCTGTATTTTTCTATCAGAACCTGATTCCCTTTAGATCTCGTCGCCAATCTCTTCGCCCTTAGGCACTCCTTCCTTAGGGTGGCAATTTCATCCGTCCACCAGTATTTAGCTCTGTGATTGGACGCATTCTTTCTTCGTTTAGGCATACACTTGTTACAAGCTTTTACCAGGTGATTTGTAACCCGCTTTACCTGATCCTCAGTAGCCACTACTAAGCTACTTTTCTTAAAGAGATCGAGAATTTTCATCTCCTCTAGAGCTTCTCTATAAGCTACAAGATCCATCTTCTTAGCGTTCCAAGATATGAAGGGTCTGTGGTTCTTAATTACCTCCCGTTCCACACCATTCCCGTCCAGCTGAAAGAAGATGTAGGAATGATCGCTTAGCGTCTCGTCCTCTGCAACGCACCAGTCCCAGACTCTCCTAGCCACCCTCTGACTAAGCTATCCTTATTAGGTACCAGCATATATTTTACACTTGAAATATTATTGTATAATTTTTTTTGCAATTTATTAATTTTATAAGCGAAATTTGCAATATTATTAATTAATTATTGAATTGAAAAAAAAAATTATGACAGTTGTGAGATCGGTTTATATTTAAAATTACGTTAATTTTTAAGCAATATAATTTAATTCTTAATTTTATGGAAATGAAATTTATTTAAATTAGTTAATATTTTCAATATCAAATTAGAATGATCGATAAAACGGTACCTTAGATGTTTTTTTGGAGATTCTTTTTGCCGTTGTTCTTATGGATATCGGGATTTTCTTGTCTTCTCTCCTGCTCAGCTCAAAGGGTGTTTTTAGGATTCTAAAATGGATTTCCCTTACTGATTATTTCGGTTGATGATTCTTGGTTATCCTTCCTTCGTTCCTCTCTCTCTCTCTCTCTCTCTCTCTCTCTCTCTCTCTCTCTCTCTCTCTCTCTCTCTCGCTCTCTCTCTTCTTTAGTAAAATTTTGAAGTTATAATACAATTTACATTTTGTATTCAGTCCTAGTTTTCTGCCGATATAAGAGGACGCGTGCTAGTTATGGTTTTTCAATTTTACATTTAATTACTCTGCGAGTATACGAAGTATTAAATATTCTATCAGGTCTCTCTTAACCATCTATTGTTCTTTTCCGATCCTAACGCTAGAATATTTGAGTGCTAAAGGTCTTTATTTTATGTTCATTTTCCTTTTATTATAAGGCTCCGATAACCGAGAGATTTTCCATCTTAAGAGGTTCCCTTATATAATCTGCAGGAACCTAACAGGATCATATGGTCTTGGGATAGATCTCGCTCTTTCATCTTTCCTATCCAGTCTCACTTAACCAACTCTTGTTCTCTTCCGATTCTGACGCTATTAGAGTACTTGATTGCTAAGGTTCTATATTTAAGGTTCTTTTTTCCATTTTGCTATAAGGTGATGGTAATTTTTCGCTTACAACGACAGTAGAAAAATATTTATTTTCGTGAATTAACTTATCTCTGAAAAAGTTAAAACGAAATGTTAGGCGTCTCAGTTTTCCCAAAATTATATTGATTAAATGTAATGTGTTACGACCCAAACAATGTGTCTAAAGAATTTTCTTTTTAAATTCAGGGCTTTCAGGGACTGTTTTGTTTATTGTAGTTTATAATTTACTGGCGAGAAGTAATATTGACTTGCATGCGATTTGGCTCATTAGTTTTGGTAATAATCATATAATATATATCACACATAGGCTATAGAAAATCCTAATTGAACCTCTACAACAATCGACTACTTTATATAACGATTATCAGACCAATTCGGACGTACGGAGTAGAACTTTGGGGATATACAAAGACTGTTGTTGTAACGTAGTCAAAAACATTATAAAAATCCATGTAATGACTAACGCAAGATGGTATCAGCGTAACGATGAGTTACATTCGGACTTAAATCTAAAACTAATGGCAGAGGAAATCATGGATTGTGCAATGCAACATGAGTAGAGACTTCTTAAACATATTAACGTGGAAGCTTTTCAGCTACTGGACACGGAACTGGGTATAAGATGACTTTGCCGGCAGAGCCACAATATCTGTCACAAAACTAAAAACATGTATATACTTTTAAAGTTTTAGATAAAATCTTTACGTCGCTAGCACCAAGATTATGATTCTTTACACATTTGTACATGTGTTACTTATTTAAGCAGTAGCTTAAGATTGTAATTTTCAATTAATCAAAATAAATATATATAAAAAAAAAAAATAAACATTCAAAAGATTTATTAAAAATAACTTTAGGGGCGTTGAGAGTTATTCAAGGGCGACACGAAAACTGAGCCGAAAAAAATTGTAACGTTTTGGAGTGGGGGAATAAAGACGATATTCACAACAACTTAGAGTAAAAGGACTATAGAGTATGGGGAGACCGGGAGAGAGTAAGAGAAACGGAGAGAGAATGAGAGGGTGAGAGATAAAGAGAAGGAAAGGATGCCAGCTTCCTCATATACTAATCCAAAACAGCGCTAATATCTCAAAAGGTTGCCGTTTGGGTAAAACAGGCGTGTGGGATGTCAAAATATATAATTTTAGTTCGACAAATACGATGGAACATAAATTTGAGCTGTGATATACTCACTCATATCTGAGAACTATAATGACCATAATGTCCTGAAAATAGACGTCATAATTTCGTCTCCTACATGCATGTTTAAAAAATTTGTGTGTACAAATTCTAAAAAGTGGTACATAAAATTCGTAATGTATAATTGTGTCAAATGGTGAGGCTTCATTATTGCCAGATATCTATGTGTGTACGTGGCAATCCAGAGGGAACCTAACTGGATGTTCTCTTTCTTTCAGAGGTCTCTTAACGCTACGAGTACTGGAAGGCTGGGGGGGGGGTCTTAATTGTTTCTTCCTTTTTTTAAAATAAGGCGATGATCAAAAGGTTTTTCAAGGAAAACAAAATTGAGTGTTTTATTACTGACCACACATTATTAGAATGAAAACTCGTCTTGCAGGATTTATAAAGGTCGGTCCCACTTAAGCATGTTGAAAGTAGTACTTCCCTTCTCAAGACCTTACAGTGAGTACGGGGTGTAGCAATTCCGAAGCATTCTAACTGGATCTACACCTTTTGTTAGTGTTGTGTTGATCAACTTTTTTTCCGACCGTAGTATTCATGGTCTAAGGGTGTCTTACACAATTACCAATTTAAACTAAATGTGTTTTATACTAAAGTTTATTCTGCAGACAAAACAGAGCATTCCAACTGGACGCAACAAATTGCACGTCAGAGTAGAAGACCAAGCCAGCTGTGGTAGCTTTAACAAAACGATATCGTAAAGTCTGCAATTTGAGGGGTTTAAGATTTACCTCGAAATGATTTGTCTTTCTGTAATTTATAATTTGCTACGTTGAAGATTAATTTTGTAAATTATAAATATCTATTTTCATACAAGCAACACCTTAGATACTTATGAAGTTAATATTTTGGTATGAAATGCCAGAGTGAACTTTTCAAAAATACGTCTGGTTACATTTTAAAAAGACATTTATTTTTCAATTGCATTTACAATATTTTAAAGTTTACATCATTATAAATATACAATCTTTCTATCACTGTAGTACAATAATTTTAAAATATAAATTTATCTTACGACTAACTTAAGTCTAATAAATAAAACACAAAGACCAGATTGTGAAAGTTGTTTTATTACAGTCTTGTGTGTACCAACTGAAAGACCCACTCTTATTAGAGTGTGTGTTGTGTGTGTATGTGTATGTGTATAGGTTGCTCCTACCATTAGTTAGCTACCGGATTGCGGATGCCACCATATATTTTACGCGGTTGTCAACCCCCGTGGTTGTCCGACCTGGCATATCGACCTACAGTATAAAAATTATGATTATCGCGGCCGGTCATAACCATTTTACAAAAATATATTAAAATGAATTAACACGGTAGAAACTAATCGCGGATGCAACCCTGGTTGCATGATTTCTGCATCGGAATATAAACGCCTATAAAAAATTTAAAAAAATAAAGAACCTAATTTAAAATGAATTAACGCGGTAGAAACTAATCGCGTGTGCATCTTTTTGCATCTAATGTATCGGAATATAAACGGTTATAAAAAATTAAAAATTAAATTAGAAATAACACGGAATAAAGAGATGCGATGCACACCAGTTCCTGTTTAAAAAAAAAGGAATCTGGATTTAAATGTTAAAAAAAAAACCTATCATTTCGATAAAAATATGCCCTATATAAAGACTGAAAGCGGCTACAAATACCCTGGTATTTGTATTCTTATACGCGGGCATCCGACGATATATGGTGGCAGCCACTTACCCTCACTAACATCAAGTGTTCACGACCCATAATGTTGCAAATGTAAGTCTTTCAGCCAGCCTCCTGAGGAGGATGTTAAGCGTGTGAGTGTTGGATTTAGAATCAGCTCTAACAATAGGAAATTGTGATTAAGTAAATTCTGTAGTTATAGTAATGGTTAACAATATCAGATTTTTAATTGTTGCAATTTAATTTTAAATTATCAATATTACCTTATAGAATTTATGAATTTTATGTTAAAACAGTTTGGCAAAAATCAAAAGTTGACCTTGACCGCCGTGATGATGTTAACAAATATCGGCTACGTTGAGGACGTGTTTATGGTACAAGCGAAGCAAGTTTTGACTCTTATTGAAATTTAAAACTATATTTCATAGCCGTCGTCCATGGTTCTTATTCCTTTTTTAAATTGACAACTAACTGAAATTTTAAGTGCCGATTAGTTTTGATTGGTTTTTATTTGGTTTAGGGGATGTGAGATGACAAAGGCAATGGTTTTTTTTACTATTATTATATTATTTTAACGTCAATAACAATATTTTCAGCTTTTTATTGTTTTACACTCGTTCAAAAATTTAATAATTAGCAGTATCGAAATAATTTCTCCTCCAAAAGCTCAATTTATTTAGATGCATAGCCTTTATTGTCACAAATAATATCGTAATTAATTATAAATGTTAAAAAATAAGTAATGCTCTGCAATGGGTTATAATTCTTTACAAACAAAATTTTTCTATATGTAAGAGATAGTTAAACGTGGTTCAATTATTCTGAAAAAATTGGCTACAGTGTCCAAACTGGTTTCGTAAAATGAACGAACGAAATAGTTACTGTGAATTTCAGACATTTAAAAATGTAATATGCATAGTGTGATAATCAATTCTAAATTAGAGGCCGACTACTTGAAGCCAACTAAGTCTACAATGCAAAGGGAGTTCCGAACCCCGAGCAGTGTGTGTAAAAACAAATGTGAGATAAAGTTAAAAGTAATGGAATACAGAGAGAATTAAAAATATAAAACAACGACCAATTCGAAGAAAGAATGACAAAGCAGGATTGATTACACGCATGCGTTGTAGACAAGCCTAATATCTACTAAGTTTCTCCAAGCACTTTGAAATGAAACTAGGACTACTTTGTGCAAAGGCCACCGAGCAATAGAGTTGCTAGTAATTTACAAATCTGCAATGCCCTGAGAGTTTTATTTCACTCCCGCAGAGCCAAATTCTTTTCTGTGCACCGCATACCGTAGATCTGAAAGTAAATAAAGAAAGGTGCGCAACTAAAGACGCAGTTATTGCGAATTTAATGCAGCATTCGCGATTAGCAATTTTGATTTAAGAAAAGAAAATGAAAAGCATTGGCATTCTAAATTATTATGTTTTACTTAATTTTTTAAAAATCAATATTCTTCTATGCTTGAGAAGGTTGACATTAAATGTATTGTTTATGATTACCCCAAAATGTACTCAACCTTGTTTTTTATTATCAGCCAAAAATGTAGGTTTCTTTTCAGTTTCCGTGAGTCGATTTCATTGCAGTAATAAGGTGTCTCAATAGAAAGTTTGTATTTAGTGGATGTATAAAAAAAAAAGTAAGCCATCTATTGAAAAAATGTAAATAATGATCAAAGAACACAATTTGGTAATTTATTTCTATAATTAATACCTTTTGGTTTATGTTTATTTATTTAAACAGTTTATGTTTGTTTGGGTTACTTCTTGAACGCAACAAATCCGAAGGGAGAGGTATGTCAATCGGTAACCTAATCTTTGGGACCGTGCGTTCATGACGATCTGAACCTTTCAATTCGTAAGCGCGCAATTGATTTAAATGTGCATAAATCATCATTACACCGTATTTTGCACAAAGACCTAAAGCTGTACCCCTATAAACGGTAATTGTTTACAATTACTTTGTCACCTCTAACTTCTTTAGTATTTAGATATGTTATCAACAATGGACTACAAACGCCAGATAAACATATTTGAAAGCCCGGAACAACTAGAAAATACCAGTTACACAGGGTCAAAGTCTTATCAATGCTGCGATATGAAGCGGTCCTTTGTAGTCAGTTCTAATGGCGTCGGGTTCCGGTTTCAATCCGTTTACCTACGAAAGGTTTGGTCAGTTGGTTATATATATATATATATATATATATATATATATATATATATATATATATATATATATAGCTACCTGGCCAAACCTGTCATGATAGCCTATATAATTATCTCGCAAAGTAAGCATTATTAGGTCAGTTGTACAATGGCGAAGACAATAGCCAATGGGCACCTCGTGAACCATCTCCGGACTTTAACGTCAGTAGCTCATCTGAAGACGACTTCTAAAGTAAGTATCCCACTTTTTTTACATTTCCGGGTCATAATAAATGTTACTCCTTTATTTACAAACATAAATATGTCAAATGTCTTCATACTAAAGAAGTTATAGGTGACAAAGTAATTGTAAACAATTACCCTATAAACTTCAATTAGTGCAAGAATTAAAGCCCTAGGATTCCAATCAGAGGCTTGGTTTCTTAAACCAGACAATTAAGCGTTTTCAACGTTTACTAATAACTTGTTTTCGGATTAAGCTCATTTTGATCTTAAAGAACACTTGACTAAGCAGAACTGCCTCTACTGAAGTGGAAGGAATCCGAAACGCAACCATCAGATACCCCTTCATTCGCCTAAAGTGATCGTATTACTTTTTTCGAAGATGAAAGGGGACGTGCAGTTACAGTGAATACAGAGTGTTATGTGGAGATGTTAGACGACTTCTTGGTGACTGAATTGCAAAACTTTTCTTGGCCTTAAGTAAAGAACATGGTTCCAGCAGGACGGAGCAACTTCATATAAGTTTAATACATCCCTATACCACGAGTTCGTGAAATTTTCCCTGACAAATTGATCTTCAAGAGAGGTGACATAAATTGGCCTTCACGCAGTCCTGTATTAACCCCTATGGACTTTTTTCTGTGGGATTATCTTAAATTTAACTTGTACGCCAATAAACCGACATCCCTGGAGTATTTGGTAGGAAATATTCGTCACGAAATGGCAGGCATCACAGAGTCTACCTGCCGAGCAGTCATAAGAAATTTAACTGTTTAACTATGAGTACCGTGAACGCGAGGGTTCACATTTGGACGATATTATTTTAAAGAAATAAATTCCCAAATTACGTAGTTTAATAATTAATGAACTTTTTTTTTTTTCAATAGATGGCTTACTTTTTTTTAAATCGATCCACTAAATATAAACTTTCTTTTGAGACACCTTAAAGGCAGAAACTATTTTACAGATGAAGGAAAGATAAAGCTATTTGTCATTCTTATTCTTTAATGTTATACGAAAAGTTTTCAAGTTAACTGAGGACATTAGTTAAAGTGTCGAAAGAACACTTTAATGTAAATAATAGAGAGCTTTCTAAAACCTTTTAATGAATCACTTTTCTACTAAAAATAACTACAAGTTTAGTAAGTGTAATAATTTTATAATTAAAATTTCTCTAGAACAGACTATTTTAAAATGACTGAATCTGTTGTAAAGCTTTCCTTCTCCTCCAACTTACATACAAATACATGCATGTTAATTGTAATTCAAGTTTACAACTAATTGATACGGTATATACAAAACACTATTTTAAATCTATTATTTTCCAAATCGTTCAGCATAGAGGATTGGGATGTGAAGAACAGAGCCTATAAACCTGACCGATTATTATAGTACATATAAATAAAGCTATTACAAAAACGTATTTTTAAAAAGTGAAAACTATATAAAAGGTCGACATAGTTTTACCATTTTGGTGGCTCATGCAAGTTGTATGGAAGGTTTTGTATCGACGATTAGGAGACAATGCAGAAATTGGGTTTTTCCTTTAAACTTAGATATATAAAACGTTATTTTCCCTGGACACCATCAAGTTCTAAACTGTATCAATATTTGTTGATATTGTGGTGAAGTTTGTTCTGGTTAAATTGACTTTAGAAACAATTGTCCCACTCACAAAACCTTCAATGATTTTATTCTATTTTCAGAAATATCGTTTACAATATCTCCTGTACATTGAATTAAAAATTATATTTAAATACATTGGTTTAATGTAAAATTGTGATATAAACAAATACAAATATTATAACCAATAGGCAAACAGAATATCCAAATTTAATATATTTGCCATTAGCAGATCTTGTGACACTTGTAAAAATATTTCAGCAGCAATAATTAATTGCTAATAGGATACCAAATTTGATTAAATGAGGATTTTGGTTTTAATGCGGCAATTCCTTAGAGGTGAGCAAAATTTAAAGTAATATAAGAAATTTTTACCGCCATTTTTGAGACTTGGAAGATTTTCCCAACAATAAGTGTGTTCTAAACCTGTGTGCAGTGTCAGTGATCTACTATTGTTCAAACACCATTTATGAACGTAATATTAAATAATCGACCATTGCTTATAGAGAAAAATAACAAATTGATTGGATATATATATTTAGTTGTTAGAAGGATAAAGAAATAATAAAAAAATAGTTTACACCACGTAATAATAAAAGTCCACAAGGAAACGAAAAATAAAATGATTTTTTAGCACAATAGGCTTAGTTAGTGGTATTAAAAAACAGAATTGTTTCCCCCCAATGCACATTGTTATATCACTAATATATATGAGTAAAAATTGATAAATGTAAACACATCTATTTAACACTTAATATTGTTATGACATGTAAACATAAACACGAAGTTTTGATATTTATGCAACTAATAAAGATCAATACTGATGAACAATTATTTGTTTCCGTTTAAATAAACGGCTTCCTGTTAAAATATTAACAATAATTTGCACATTATCAATATTAGACTATATGTGTAATAATTTTAAAGCGTTTTAATATTACAAATTTTCAGAGCCTTAACACAAATACTTAACAATGTCAATATTTATAATCCTAAAAGGACAAATTTATGTTTTAATGACCATTAGATAGTCACCAGTAAAACAGACATTGTCAATATGACAAACGTATCTGTATACTATGTACTCATACGAGATTTTAGGGCACATGTAAATCTCGAACAAAATTCATTAAAATCTCTTAGATCTGTGAATAGGTGTAACAAGAAGTAAAGATGAATTGTTATTATTTCATTTTAAGTTTCCCTGCATACCTCGAGTGGTGAAGAAATGTTTACATAATAGAGGTTTTTCTTATTTTTTTTCAAACAATTTCAAGACTCCCCAATATTAGACTCTGTAGACTTAAATTATCAGAAAAAGAACGTAATATATTTGTTCTTATAAAATAGCGGATATAATTTTTTGCAACTAAACAGGTTTATAGTCAAAACGGAATGTCCATGTCCATGGCAACTTATTAACTCCGGTTTCACAGTGAAGAAACGTTTTTTAAATGTTTTGTCGACATAATTATTTGTCTTGTCATCAGGTTTTGAAACTTGATATATCGATACTGAAGTCACTACATGATAATATTTGAGACGCCTCTGTTATTATGACATTTAAGTTAAAAAAAAAAAAAAAAAAACACGCCTATATCGCAGATTAAAAAAAAAATTAAAAAAAATAGATCAATTCTTAATCATGTATATATGTATATATTTATTACCAATTGATCCAAAAACAAAGCTGAAAATGGAAAATTACAATAGAAGCTAGTAATCATTTTAAACAAAGGAAAATCTTTTTTTTTAATTTTACGTTTTTATATTTTTTTAAATTTAATTTTTAATTCCGATTTATTCAAATCTTTTTAAATTAGCTACATATAAATTACTTGGCTATGTTTATAGTAATATATATTTATTATATTATAAACTTGGTCAAGTACGTTAATTATCTAAATTTAAATAAAATAGAAGTTTCTTAAAATAAATAATAATTTTGCCTTAACCCTTTGAGGGCTGCTATTTTTCAAATAATTTTATTTCGATTTTTAATTAATTTATAAAGATACCTAAAAACAATTTATATGAGTCAATTCATTCTAAATTGAAATTTAACTCATCAACTTTACAGCCTAACATTTTGTTTTGAAGTTGTAGGTAGAGTTTGTTTGTTTTGTTTGTTTAGATTATTCGTTTCGCAGCTTCCACCAGATTTTACTGTTGAACATAACACAGAACTTATCACTCTTTTGATAATTTTTGAAAGCAAGATTTATGTTCAAGTTACCCTAATGATGAAATGTACGAAAACATTTGAAATTTGTTGAGCATTGTTACTTTTAGAATTAATTAATTTATAAGTTCAGAAAATTAATCTTACAACGTGAACTAAAATTAATTTCAATTCCAACTTTAATTTAATTAAAATCAGAAACTATTACACCTTGGTCAATATAAAAACAAGGTTAAACTGGATTTTTCTTCTTTAAATTGATTCATACACAAAATTGCCATTACAAACAAAGAAGTTTTTGTATATTGGTATTTGTAAAATAATTCCTTTTGATTTTCTACCTTTACAGAAATAATAATTTTAGTTATAGAAAGCTTAGGTTCGTTCTAATATCATTTTAATATTATCGGATTACTCCAAGGATACTTGAAATGTAAAGTATGTAATCAGCACCTAGAAACTTCAGAACATATACTTCGAAAATGCGAAGCATTAGGACATAGAAGACAGCTAATCTTCGACCCAGATGTACAAGAGTACAGGGTGGACAGATATTTGTATTTTTAGTTTCGCGTAGTGGAGTAGAGAGGTAGAATCGACCGTATTTGTCAAACATTTAAGCCGCGTTGAGGCATTTATCATCGTCAATACACATTGTTCTAATTACGTAGAGTAGAAATACAATTACGGCACTAGTAATTCTTGAATTACTCCTTTCTTTGTAACTATTATAAGAAGTATAAAAAAGGCATAATGACGGCACTGAAGGTGTGCCTCCAGCCGACAGAATCATTACAGTTGTTCCATTACTCTGCTTCTTTGTAAACTGAACTAGTGTCTCTGCTAAATCTTGTATATTTATATAATAGATATTTATTTGTTTAATATAATATTACAATTTGTACAGTTTAACAAGTGAAAGATATTTTAACAAGAATATGCTAAATGTTTTTGGTAACTTATTCTAGAGCCAATGATTTAATAGTGATTGATGAAGAGATTTTCTCCCAACTTTGACGATGACTCTCCTCTCCTTGAATAAACTAATTACCAGTCTGTTGATTTTCCATTAATAATTTACCCAATAATTAGACCCAACGTCTAACATACCTACTCTAACCAATAAGGTGCGTGTACAAATAACACTAATATATAAAGTAAACAGTTAAACAGCGATGTGTTTTTATTGGAGTCATAATTCTTCTCATTTATTTTGAATCTCATTATTTAGACCTCAAATATCTCTTAACTCTAAATGCTCGATATTTTAAAAACCTCTAAAAACCATGTTTCAATCTTGTACATAAGTTTTTTAATCTCTTCAGTTTAGTTTAAATTAAATTGCATATTTATAAGCAACATAAAGAGTTTCAGAGATGTATTAAAATTAATATCTATTATATTAGAGAAATAAAATTAATATTAATACAAACTATGTTATAGTAATGCAGAATAGTTTCAAATAACAATAAGAACACGTGTAAGACACCATGGTTATTTGACTTGAAGTTCTCAAGGAAATTAGCAAACTATACAGAAAAATCTAAGAGCTGGCCTCGGTGAACTCAAAGGGTTTCAAAGAAAAATATACAATTACAAAAAAGGAATGTCTAATAATAATAAATAAAATAAAATAATAATAATAATCCGTGAATATCAATCTATCAAATCAAAAGAAAAATTCAAAACTAATTTGAAATTATAAACGCGTAAAAATATAGTGGGGGAGACGCTTCAAAACTCGACCAGTCTTTCATTTTGGAGCGATATTTAGGTCCCTAAATTTGTTCTTGATTTTAAATCAAACAATTTACAATCCATTTAAAATTAAAATTCAGACCTCCAAAACAGATAAACAATATTGTTTTCATATAAATTTAACACTAAATACGTTTTTGTCCTCTGTTTTTGTTAAATATGTTATATATATATTGTCCTCTATATATATTAAATCTCAAAACTATTTATTATTCAGCCCACGATTTTTAAATGACCAACGTAAAGCAAATCTTTAGTTCAGAGACTTAAAAAAACACTCATGAAATAATACCAAATTTTATAAATAAAAGGAAGATCCTAATTTTGATTTCAATTACTTAAATAATCCCTTACAATCGAACTTACTAGAAAATACATTAACGTTTAAATTATTTCGGGTCACAGTTCTTGAATATATTAAGAGAGGCAGACATCATTTCAAACTTCCAGGAATAAACATGCAACTAGAAGTTTAAATCGTTAAGAACCATCATCGCTCAAGCAACACATACGAACCTTCATAATGATCTTGTTACAATATAATTGGAAACTGAATTTCAGAAATAATAAAACTCAAATTAAAATTAATGTAAATATGAATTGATTTTAAAAGAAGCACTCGTGTATTTGTATTTTGTAGAAATTACACGAGTTTGATGTCCTAAATTTATAAGGAGGACGTATTATATTTATTAATTAGTGAATTAATTGTAAAATGTTTTAAATTTTCATAATCCTAACAATGTTAATTGACTGAATGTCGATTTACTAAAATTGTAAATTAGCTACGGTGTTTTCAAACTAAACTACAAAAGTACTTTTTAACGCAAAACAAAGTTTTCGTAAGAGTCTGGAAGAGGCAAATTTCATGGAATATACATTTTGCTGAGGTGTTATCTGATAAATTCATCCAAGCAGTTGAAATCTCTCTCGAAATAAAAAATTTCGTTATTCATAGAATAAATTTGAAGAGTTGTTGGTTATTCTGGTTAATAGAAAACAACACCGTAAACAGTTTTGTTTTTAAATAATTTAGTTTTACCTAAGTACTTTTGTCCTCCTGTTTTTATTGTAGTGCGTTGCATGGACAATCAGATAAACATATAACTTTCTTAAAATAAATAGGAAAAGGAGGATCATGAATAGGAAGCAAACACGAAAAACAGTCGATTATTTGTTATCAGTCACAAACTTTCTCTATACTGCATGTTAGTATATACGAGACAAAAAAAATTAGACATATAATAAATTAAGAATGAAAGGAAATAATATGTATATAACTTACCAACTTAAAGCATATGTAAATTTCAGTTGAGTGCATTGCATTTGTAGTTGATTTTACTACAAACTTTATGCACTGTAAACAATACAAAGATATAACTCTCAGTCCAATTCACAACGCTTTATATTTTATATTTAGCTAAAAATATATTATTTACACTCTTGTTGTATAACGGAACAAGAACAGTACTTCCGGTCACAATGAGACGGTGTTATTGTAACATATATTTGACCTCAAAACCTCAAAGCAAAAAGATTTGTCGCTTGGTCTAATGATGTGAAGCACTATACAACTGTTTCTGTATTCACTTCTCAATGAACAGAAAAAAAAAACATAGTTTTATATTTATGAACATCGTCTTCGTAAGTAATAAGTGCAAACGTTAAAAAAAATCCTAATAGTAATAATAATACTTTATGACAATTATTACTTATGATACAAAGTGTCCTTATTCGAGCATTCCATGTTATAATAGTAATTTAGGTCTAATCTACTTTATATATTTATATACACGAATAAAATATATATTTCAACCTACATATAACACATAGACGCTTAAGGCATCTCTGACAGATTTTACATAGATTTGTCTGTTATATACCCAATTGAAGAATAGATTTTTATGTATTCATTATGTCGTTAGTAATAAAGTAACAAAATACATTAAAAATAAATAATATATTCCACGTCAGTGTGATAAAAAGTGGATTGTATCAATAACTCAATCTTAAAATTATCATTTACGTCTTACTATTATATAGAGTATATAATATAAAAGGAAGTGTATACTTAAAAATAAATATAATAAAATTTACTAAATCAAGTCCACGAGTGTGATACTTAAGGAGTGTTTATTCACAATGCATTATACACCTTGATTCCCGTTGATTAGTTGTTATGTGGATCATTTCTAAGTTCTTGTTGATTTCATCATCGAGTTTGAGATCTAAATCCAAATGTTGTTACTACCATCTTGAATTGGTAATTGCATTAATGGTGCTATTTTGACTATTTTATTATCATAGGATTCTAGTTCTGCATACTTTCCCAAAGCTTCGCTCTTTATGTCAGTCAAAATGTGACTAATTATTATTATGGAGGGCCAATAGAAATACATTCAGTAAACTTTTGACGGATTCGTTAATGTGAAAATTGGTTTGCCTGAATTTTAACTCATTAAATTGATACGTGAAAATAATTTGCATTCTCATTAGACAAATATAGTTATTCATCAAATCATAATTTTATCGATATTAATATTATTTATATAGAGTATAAAAGGTTTACAAATGTTACTGATTTTCATTGTTCAAAATATAATAATTAATGCTGTTTTGCCTTATGTAATAAAATTATGACACGTTGGACCTAAAAACTTCAACTTCTGTTAGTTGGAATCATCAGCACACTATAGCTGATTATATCTTACCATGAGAGTCTGTAGCCCACTGCTGATTACCCCAGCATACAGCCTCCTAATGCAGCACATCACAAGATATCGAAGCACTCTAAAACACCACTTTGTAATCATTACCACATCAGAACATACCTCAGCACAACCCAGTACACTTCAATACCGACTTACAATAATTACCTTTAAACATATTACACCACATCACACCGTAATCACAACACAGCACAAAACATCACAAGACAGCATACCATGGTAAAAAGTAAAACTTCAAAGGACTGTAAATTCGTAGTTTTATGGTTTTAAAATAAAATATGCTATTTAACAAATTTTTACAATATTTTGCCCTGTAAACAATTTTTGGAGACACATCCCGTTTCTCTTCCTATCTTTGTCTGTCTCTCTACGAAATTTTTATGTAGTATTTCTAAATAGGAATAAATACGACTTTTATCCTTTATCAACTTTAAATAAAGAGATAAGCATTTAAATATATTTTGTATCCAATAGATACATGAGCAATAAATGAAGTCAAGATAAATGATAAACCTACAAGTTACTTACAATTTCCAATGGAAATAATTGTTATAGTATCAATAATGCTGAATGTATAATTAATTAAGTAAAATGTAACGATAAATAATTAAATGAACACATTAAAGTTATTTATCGATTTAAAATCTAAAAGAAAAATGTCAAACAGATTTTTTGGCGCACAACTAAACCACTGAAGGTAGAGTTTAGAGGAATTTTCGTGGACATCTATTCAGCTATTTAGGTTCTTGCAACGTTAATAGGATTGATGAATGGTTCTGATATCAGATTGATCTGTGACATTTCGGAACTTAATTGAGTTTTATTTCAAATTAATATATAACATTATATGTTCGATAATGAAATCATCTCACACAATTTGAATGATAAGAAAAATATAATATACTTATTTTTATAGGAATATATTGTTCGAAATATGTTGTACATAACCATACATCGATAAGCGAAAAATCAAAGTTAATTCTATGACACTAGTATAAAGGATAGCATTATGTACATTTATATTTTGGGTGCGTTAAAATAAATTGTAACAAAAGAGAAAATAATAGCTATGAATTCCTTTTTTTTTTTTGTATAATGGACTTTGGCATTAATGTTCATGTTGTAAAATACAGCATATAATGACGTGGGATGATGAGTGAACACCTTTGTCTCAATAAAGTTTGGTTTATGCTTTTAGATACTTCTAAAGTAAAACTATACGTTCGTAAAAAAATGTCGTGTCGTTACCACAAGAAACACAACTGATATGCATAACATATAATTTTAACCTAATCATTCAGTTGATAAATTTGTAAATAATTTGTTTAAGCAATTATTAATTTTTGAAACTTGGAAGAAATTTTTAACACTAATCATGGTTTCTGTTTTTTTTTCATCCTTAAACTGATATTATAATGGTATTGAAGGATAACTGTAGAGTGAAGTAAATGCAAGATTCAATTCAAGACATCAAAGTGACCAACAATTAAGTTAAGTCAGGTCTGCAGTTACACGATTTAATAAAGTGGTTTCTTTCTACACATCTTATTTAGTTATGACACAATAGCAATTCTAAAAATAAAACAAGTAATGAATTATTAGCGTCTCTTAAAAATACTCTGGATGATATGAAATTTTTGATATAATCAAAATGGTCTAAAATTAAATGTTAATAAAAAGCAAATAATAAAATTTCCAGCCAGAAATAATAACCATTATAATCTTGAAGTTTCAAATTTCGTTAATACCTGAAATTATGATCCATTTCTTTTGCATATCTACACTTGAAAGATTGGGTTTTATTTGATGATTGCATGCTAGTGTATCATAAGTACTTGGAATCTGTCTTGAGATATGGGTCAATCTCTAGGGCATTGCTTCGGGGGTCTATGCATTCTTCGTACTGCAAAATAATATAACTAAAATTATAAAAAATTCTAGGTCGTGAAGTTCACATAGAAATCTGTTAAGAAATCTTTAAGAAATATAGTTCAAACCCAAACTATTGCTGAACTATATTTTTATGAAATCTTGAGCTGGGGCATATCATTATATAAACTACTAGTATATATACTACTACATATATTAAACTTACAGCTGTAATACTGGAAGTGTTAATGAATTTAGACTTCCTAAACACCAATAGTTCTGTTCGCCGAATATTCGTGTTTGAAATAATATAATAGGTTACCCAACAACTATAAGAAATTAAATGTAAAACATTTTAGAGTAACAATAAAAGATAGAATCGTTGATAAAGCCTAGCATTCGTTTAGTTAATTTTTGGGAAGACCTATAGAATAATGAATATAGCAAGTTTAAGAATGAAAAAAATTAATAAAATAATAATTATTAACTATATTTAAATTAAAGATTGATCACATGTAACGTTGGTTTAGTTTTATTTGTTTGATTAAGCTCCTGACAAAGCTCCTATTATGACATATATATTTTTAAAGTTGAATTATTGAAATAGAATGTATTCTGTTATAAAGTATTTCTATGTCTATTACCTATGAGAAAAAACCAAGTTGGAG
Source organism: Aphrophora alni (assembly GCA_963513935.1). Lineage (NCBI taxonomy): Eukaryota > Metazoa > Arthropoda > Insecta > Hemiptera > Aphrophoridae > Aphrophora > Aphrophora alni. The sequence continues at coordinate 24,647,679 of OY740771.1, forward strand.
TGTATGCAGTTTATCTCGGACCATGTGAGAACCTATATATTGAACTAGAATGGAAAGAAAGCCCAACCCAATATGAAAACACTTTACATAATTAAAAGTTGTTTCAAATTAGTGGGATGAGATATGATGAAAATACAAAGTAAGTATTATTTTAATATGTAAATAGTTTTAAAAATATTACGTAACTTTAACAGTAGACCTGTTTTTTTTTCTCTGTGAAGAGCACTTGTTTGTGTAGTACGGCAAGAAGAATATCAATTAATATATTATATTTGTACCAGAAAAAATTGTTAAACTAACATTATATTTTCTAGTTATTATTAAAAACTATTTGATGAACGAAACATCTTTTTCTATAACTTACAGGATTTCATGAGCCATGAATATTGATGTCAACTAATCTTGAGTTAACCTAGGTTAAAGTGTTGTAACTAATTTAGAGACAAAATGGTGTTTCCTTCATGCAATGTTAATGCCAAGCCAAGATTCGATTCCTTCAGACAAGGCGACAATCCTTCAGAAACAGAATTATTTATGAGCAGAGAATTCCCTTGTGCCGTCCTTTGAAACCCTTAGAGACTTAGTTTGTACAACCCCTTCTATCTCTTTGTCGGTCTATATTTTCATGAAAATAGTTTTCAGGTAGTTGTTATCGGGATAAATATTTATTTTACACTTTAAATGCACTTCATTAATATACGTTATTTTTGTTGATATGATTACTTTACTCATAAGTTAAACAAAATAATTTTAATATACATTGTTTTCCCAATAAAATGTAATCACCTTCAATTTATATAAATAAAACCCAAACCACATGATAAACCTCTTTGATCATTTCGTATAAGTTAAAAAGTAGACAATTTAAATTCCAAGACGTTTATAAATGGTAATATTTAAAATAATACGTAACAAATATCATATTAAAAATATAAAATAAATATAATCATATGTTTATACATTTTACTTTTATACGAATAAAGTAAATATTTCTTTTTTCGACTTTGTATAAAATGTTGAAATTTGTATCTACATATATGTGTGTTAAAAATTATACACACGACGTTTCGGGAATAAGAATCAATTCTCGTTATCAAGTGACTAAAAAACTAAAGAAACATAAAACTAGAAACTAAGCCTATGTGAGAAATAAAATTAAATAAGAATACCACCAACCTTAATATCTAAGCATGCATCTCAGAGCTGAAACTGAGAAGTCAACTCTGGTTAGTTTTTTAGTCAATTGATAAAGGGCATTGATTCTTATTCTCGAAACGTCGTTTTTTGAATTTTTAACACACAAATGATGGCAAACGTCCGAAAAATGTATAATAATAAAATTGAACTTCCATCATTAACAAATAACTTTAAACAGAGAATACATTTATGTACAAGATTAATTAAGGAAAAGTAACTGTTGCACAAAAATAACTGATACATATCACTACTACAAAAATAAATTATTTAGTGTAAGATATTCCTTTTCTTATTTTGTTATATTTATTTGTATTTTGTGAACAAATCTTCCATTATAATGTGTAACAGATTACTTCAGACATAAAAATAGTGGGCTGTCCTTTGTTTCTGTCATCGTACCTTCAGATCTCAGAAGAGAAATTTTCTAAACACAAACAAACATGTACAAAAATAATAATTTTTATTTTGACTTTCACAATATTTTGTATTCTAACAGAAACCTTAAGTATAAGAATACAAATCTGGAAAGTCTTTTCATTAGTGGTCTGCCAAAAACAGTTTTTGTTGATGATTTGAGAGCTGTTATAGAATGATGATGACATGTATCGAGATATGTATTCGTAATACAGTCTTAATACAATAAATTGATGTATGGTAAAGTTAGACAAATTATTAAAAAGTAAAAAAAAATATAAAAAATCAACAAATATGATCGTATGTAAATAAATAAACAGAAACTATGTAATAAATAGAAATAAACTTATTTGTTATATTTCGGCTATTGTCTTTGTCAACAAGAAACATAGAGAAAGAGAGAGAGAGAGAGAGAGAGAGAGAGAGAGAGAGAGAGAGAGAGAGAGAGAGAGAGAGAGAGAGAGAGAGAGAGAGAGAGAGAGAGAGAGAGAGAGAGAGAGAGAGAGAGAGAGAGAGAGAGAGAGAGAGAGAGAGAGAGAGAGAGAGAGAGAGAGAGAGAGAGAGAGAGAGAGAGAGAGAGAGAGAGAGAGAGAGAGAGCTAGATAAACTGATTAACACAGTATTATTATCACATTCACTATGATGGATGGGTCGATAAAGTGATAAATAAAGTCTCTTTGACCAACTCGCTAGCTATTATACATATTGTCTGGATAATATATATATATAATAGCTATATTAATTACTTTAGCTGTAAACATTTATACGTAATATTATATTACTTGGTTTGTGTAATAACGTCGTACTTTCATATTAGATTGATATTGAGTTTTTTTAAGGTGGTGATCATGGTTCATTCACATTTTTTTGGTCAATTATTACTGAACCTTAATTTTTTCTTGCATTTCAGCGAAACAGTCAGAGCTATTTTTATTAATTACAGTTTCATAATAATTACATAGTTGTTGTTTTGATTTTATTGATGTCTCCGGCAACTATATTTTTGATGAGGAAGCGACCAAAACGTTTTGGTTGACGTCTAGGAATAAATTTGAAACAAATTTGAAATAAATTGATTTTTTAAAATGGAAATTTTAATTTTTCTTATGGCTGATACATCAGATTTCGAACTTGTCCAAATAGCAAATTTGATTTTAAATCAATCAACTCATTTGAGTTGTAGCTCGCGAAACAGAATACATCAGAAATAATAATTGGTAAATCTGTTTTATGAATTTAAGTATCTTCAATATTTAAGTGGTTTATCAGTTGACATATAGTATATAACCTATAAATTAGGACTACATGCAATGTTGTGACCTGAAAGTACTAATAATTAGATTAGGGTTTGGTTTATAGTTCACAATTTAATAAAGCAGTATCCAATAGCAACTGCAACCAATGTCATATATCAAGGGAGAATATACCAAGGGGGATACTATTTGTTTCTCTCTCTCTATCTAAAACTCTCTCTCTCCTTAACTCTATTGTCTAAATAAGATGTCATATTTTAATTTCATCTAAGTATTAAATTACACATCTAGTTAACAAGATCAACAAATTACTGATGAATAGAATCACATTAAGTTCTCATAATCTCTAATACGTTTAGAAAACACTCGTCTATTTACTTTCATATAACATAAAACGTACTACTATATATAACAAATAAATGGTGAATAAAACTGTTGAAATACTTTTACGCACATCCATACACAAAATCAGAGACCAATACTGCTCATATTTTCAGTGGAATTTTATAAAATGTTGCCATTAAAGGCTCAAAAGAGGAATTGATCTCCATCGAAAAAAAACGAAGGTTCTTGAGTTACCGTTTATAAAGTTTAAAGGTCCCTCTTGCGCTCTCGCAAATTATATCTCAAAATCAGCACTAGCAATTTTTATCAAATTTTGATGTAAAGCGAAGATTTACTAACCAAACAAATTTTCTAAACTGTATGTTAAGAACCTATTCTACTTGCATAGGAACATATTTGTAAAATGTAAACGAGTCTTATTGAGTATTTAATTTTAGTAACTAGACCTTTGTGATTTTTTAACGACTTTGTATTAATATTTTCTCTGTTAGATGGAGAGAACGCTTAATTTTCGGACTAAGAAATTTGATTTACGAATATTTATAAAATGCTTAAGTGATAAACTTTCGTTTGGTATCTCAAACATGAGGATGAGAAAATATTTTTGTAAAAGTTTTTATTATGTAGGTTACTTTATACACTAATTTGGAGGTTTTGTGGCGAAAAAAAAGGTAATTTTTCAAATGATCTCGATATGTATTTTGTTGTTTATTACAGCCCAAATAGTATTCCTATATTTTTTCGATTCGATGTTTTTAATTACTAAAAAAGTTAGGAATTCTGCTATATAAGAATTTTGTTATATAAAATAGGCTACAAATTTATAAAATGTTGTTCAAATATAGCCGATTGTAGTCAAAATTCAAGTTTATATCAAAATTAACCTCAAAAAACTCTAAAAATGCACCTTTCAATGAATTTCTTCTGTTAATGTACCAATTGAACCTATAAATTAAACATAAATTTACCAACATTAATATTTCAAATATTATTGGTTTAAATAAATCAAAGCAAAATATCATAGAATGATAATATATATCTACATTGACTTGAAATGATTAACTCGCAGTCTTGATAATTAGATGATAAAGTAATGTTGTACAAACTATAATGTTTTTGAAGGTTAGAAGCTTGTGATTATTTTCTTCTTCATCCGAAAAGAAAACCCAGACAATTCATAACAATCCTTAAGTTTGTTTTTCTTAACTGGCTTTCAGTTGTTAGAACCAACGCACATTCTCTCTCTCACACACACACTCTCTCTCTCTCTCTCTCTCTCTCTCTCTCTCTCTCTCTCTCTCTCTCTCTCTCTCTCTCTCTCTCTCTCTCTCTCTCTCTCTCTCTCTCTCTCTCTCTCTCTCTCTCTCTCTCTCTCTCTCTCTCTCTCTCTCTCTCTCTCTCTCTTTAATGGACTGCACCGGAACAGAAACGTTCATTTTATGTTCACATTATACGTATATATATCTCCTTTTTTATTCAACTGAACGTTTTATATCATAATGTGCACCCATATTACTGTTTGTAAGATGTTAGATTATATAAGAAAAATTTCAAAAATGGTTTTAAACATAATTGTTTTAATTTTTAATAGTTAGATTGCAACAATTAAATACAAAATTAGTCTTCTAAGTCCTAATGCTTCGCATTTACGAAGTATTTTTTTGTAGTTTGGAGGTGCTGATTACATAGACGCATTTCAAGTGTCCCTGAAATAATCCCATGGTGTTAAAATGCTTCTTGAGAGCGCCATGGCTTGTCACGAAGCTTAAGATTTTTGGTCTATTACAAAATTACTTACGTTAGTAGCAAGCTTGTGCTTTAGTATTTATTAATACTTCATTACAGATGTTTCGGTATAACATATACCATCATCAGATGAAATAACACGTTTACACAACACACTGATACATATTGCACAAAAATAAATAAACATAAAATATTTGGTATTGCAGTACAGGACGAATATAATAGAAAATAATGTTGAGGTAATATGGCCACATCTTGTTAATGTAGTGGTCAACTGTTCACTGAGAGATTATAAAATTTATCTTGTTGACAGTCTAAAACTCATAATCCTTGACATTCTTATTTAATGTAGCAAGCGTATCATATAGACAGTTAGATAAAAATTCAATTTATCATTTAATAAACTGTCCGGGTTGGTTTTGAATTGTTTGTATATTTGGTACTCTTCTAGTACATCCATAGTTCTGCTTTTGTTTAGAATGTGAATGATTTTCAGATTACTAACAATATCCGTGTATTTATGGTCGTTGTCTATTAGGTGTTCAGCGTAATTAGAGATTATTTTAGATAATTTATTATTAAGATTTCTCTCAGACTTTGTTTTCTTTGAGAAGTGACGTATTTAGATAGTTTTCCCGTGGTGTATTTTGTCCATCGTTCCTCAATTTCCGATTTTAAACATTGTTTTAGAATATATTTTGCTACGGCTTTAGTTATTCCGCATATAAGTTCCGAGCCAATGAAGGATCTCTTGGTTCCATTTTTTGGCAGTTGATCTGATTTTTTGTTTCCTTCGTATCCTCTGTGACTTAGTATCCACCTAAGTTTTACCTTTTTCCTAATATTGATTCCAGCCAATTACTAATAGCGTTTTCTACTCCTCGATTTTTACCTGCTGCTATGATTAATCGATAAGCAATATTATCAAAAGCCACTTGTATATCGAGAAATGCACATAACACAAATTATTTGTTATGCATTGATTCCTTGATTCTACTCACCAATTGATGTAAGGCTGTTTCGCAGGACTTACCCGACTGGTATGCGTGTTGGTTTGAGGAATACCATTTCAAAGTAGGAAACCTCAAAGGACGTCTGGAAATTCTACGAGCCACTCCTTTATTGGATATGGCTACTGCAAGTGACCAGATGAAAGTAAAATGATCTTTGGTCACAAATACAAAGTTCGCTTCCCCATTAGGGAAGACTGGACGGGAGGCACGGAATGTGTGCCGGCGGCGGACTCCCAAAAATGGTTCACAGACGGATCCAAAATGGAAGGTGGTGTGGGGGCAGGAGTGATGGGACCAAGGTTCAAAAGACATGTGTCCCTCAGTGCTGACCCCACGATCTTTCAAGCAGAGGTACATACCATCCATTTGGTGCCAAATCATCTGTTCACTAAAAACCAATGCAAACAGAAAATTAGAATTATGTCGGATAGTCAAGCGGCATTAAAAGCACTTCAAAGTAACAACTTGAGATCAAAGATGCTTCACGAGTGGCATCAGGCCCTAAACCAGCTGGCGGACAAGAATAAAGTTGAACTTGTCTGGGTGCCAGGGCATAAGGGAATAGCAGGCAACGAAGAAGCAGATCAGCAAGCTAAACTTGGTGCATCTAAACCCTTTACAGGGCCATTTCCTATGCATGGATTTGGCCCTAGGGATTACCAGGAAGTTATTACCAACTGGGCCAACAAAGTAATCAACAGAACCTGGAATACATTGCCGGGTCTTATACATTCCAAGAAGTGCTAAACCTAAGCAGAAGAGAGTTAAAACTCCTCTGTGGTATACTAACAGGACATATCCATTGCAGGTATCACTTAAGTAAGACGGGCCTGGTGGACGATGATACTTGCAGGTGCTGTGGTGAAGAGGTGGAACTCATGGAACACATCATCATGGAGTGCCCGGCCTTATACCAAAAAAGACATAAATTTCTAGATTTATCTTCATTTCGGAAGAAGAATTACTAAACCTCCCGACCAGGGGTCTGATCAATTTTGTCAAAGACATAGATATCTCCTGAGTCCAACAAGAGGGGGGCACAAAGGATCTAACTAGGTCGCAGTGCAGGAGGCTTTTAAAACACTCTCCCCAGTCTTAATAATAATAATGCGTGTTGGTTAGAGTGAATTTGGATTTATAATAAGAATTCCATGCTGGAAGTGTCTTTGTATTATTATTTCCATTTTTTAAGAACATAGGACAATATACATATTGGTCGAAACACTTTGGGATTTGTGTAATTTCCATTTCCTTTTTTTGGTATGATAAATACTCTCCTTGCTATTGGTGTATAGCCATAAGCCAAGATGGCCTTGAAGGTTTCGCAAGTACAAGGAGGAGTGATTCTGTAGCCGTTTGTATTAGGGCCGGGATAGATTCCATCTTCTCCTGGGGACTTAAATGGATCAACTTTATTTATACTCCATTTAAACCTGGGTACAGTAATAACTTCTCTACTAGTTTTCTAATAAGAACGAGAGGCTTTTATAGAGGTTGTCCCATTCTGACTACGGATAATGACAGTTTCCGTCATTACACTATTTGGAAAGTGTCTTTTCTAGTGTGTCTTAACCTGGAGAATTTAGACCACCTCTAAGATTTTCAGCAGATCCAGTTGGATGAATCGGTTCCATAGAGATAATTTTGTGTATCCTAGAGACTGCTTTAGTAGAGTGAATCTATTAGGAAACGTTTTCCCAAGCACATTTTTTTATATTTTCTTAATAGAGTGTTGAATTCCGTTATGGATTTGTGATAATTATCCTACTGACCAGTTTTTTATCTTTATTAAATAATCGCCTTGTAATTTACTTTATCCTATCTATTCCTTTATATTACTCTCCTTTTTGTGAATACGGGCTGGATACGACAGTTATTATTATATGAGTTTATAATGACCTCTTGCATATTAGACGTCATAGAATCAATATCAGTTATGTCTCCGACTTTTTACTGAGGGAGTCTACTCTATAGGATAATCCTTCATGATAAGAGTTCCAGTAAGTTCTTGGGATTTCTAAACTTGAATTTCAGAATCAAAATTTAGGTTTACCATAATATGACAATGGTCAGATGGTAAATTTTTATTGGGGTGTTCAGAGATTTTATTTATGTTCTCATCTACCTTTTTTTACAAGGCGAGGTTTTATACTATACAAATTGTTTACTACACTTATTTGATACATTAGAAATTCATTGTGACACGATTCAACAGTTAATTGTGTCTTATTGCCAGATGTTATTAAGTTAATCGTACTAAACAGATGTTTAATTTATTGACGATTTATTATCACAATGTAAAATAAAATATCACCTTTTATTTCGACAAGGGGGTGGAGTGAAGAGGGAAAGAGAAATAAAGTAGTAGTATATATAGACAAACTGAGGTAGAGAAAGATATATTTTCCTTTGGTACATGATATTGGTTTCTCAAACGTTTTATTAAATTGTGGAGCTCTATACCCAACCAAATCTAATTACAGACTAATATAAGCATGCATTACATGTAGTCTGCTATATGACGTCAACTGAGATATTGTTTAAATCGAATTAATAATCCGATTTTGAAGCTCCTTGTACAAAGGGTTTTGCAACTATGCCTGTCTGTAGTTTGTTTTGTGAGTTACAATCAAGACGGGTTTATTCATTTTGATCAAATGTAAGTAAACGGACATACGCCGGCTGTAACTTAAGAAGGTATTTCTTTTTTAATAACTCATATGCGATGGGATGTAACGATTATACTCAAATTTTCCCTTAAGAAGTCAACCAAAACGTATGGTATTGGTCGCATCTCAAAAAAACATGTTGTAACTGGAGATATCGATAAAATTAAACCACCAAATATCAAATTAAAAGTTTAACTATCAAAAGAGGGTCTTCCTATTTTGATAATTTTTTGGTGAAATGTTAAAATTACCGGTAAAAACAATTAAATTAATGTTTAGCAATAATTGACAAAATACTTGTGTGGTATGCTTCTTTTCCTGCATCTGACTATAAAAAAGAGTGTGTGTGTGTGAGAGAGAGAGAGAGAGAGAGAGAGAGAGAGAGAGGGGAAGGAGGGAGTAAAAAAGAGAATTAAGTCATATCTCATATCCTCTTTCTCACTCTTGTTTGTAGTCAGAGTCAGGAAAGTTAATTGTAAGACTACTACCATGTAATACTTTTTTATGTTAGTTTTTTTTACTATGTAAGAGTTTTTAATACTAGCCTTTTAAGTATTATATAAAATTTTCTGAAGACCTTTTGTCAGTAAAATACAAACACGAATTTTCATAGAAGAGAGGGAACTTTTAAGAAGTCGACAACACATTTTTGTTTTAGTAAAAGACATAGGCCGTTTATTCTCGGCAGTTACTTTTTATTAAAGACAAATTTTGTACCTAATTGTAAGAAAAATGTTATTGTTTTATAATAAACTAAGAAGACAAAAATAATGTAAAAATATTGCTGCGGTGTACAAAAATAAAAATTAATTAATATAAAAATCAGTTTCTATTTACTAGTTTTTATTTGTTTGAAATATAATTGAATATGACGTTCTTAATTTATTGTTTCAAATATTATAAATATTACACATTGGGTATGGAATTGTATATTATTTAACTATAATGTAATGATATTTATTATTTGGTTTGCGCTTATGGATAAATAAATATATATTGATAGTGCTAGGTATATTCTATTGAAAACGAGAATTTACGCTAACATTTTTTGTTTAACTAAGGAGGAAAATAAAGGGATCCACAAAAATCGCTTTCTTTTAAGTATTCCTTCCTGATAATAGCTATCTGATAACAAGTACTATTATGAAAATGTAGGTTGAGGTAGAGAAAGAGCGTGAGAAATGACGAGGGGGGAGGGAGAGAAAGAGGAAGAAAGTGAGGGTTAGAGAGAGAGAGAGAGAGAGAGAGAGAGAATAAAAGGTGGTGTAAAGGATTAGTCTGCAAAGATTTCAAAGGACTGCATAAGAGAATTCTTTGCTCATAAATAATTCGGCTTCTATGGAATCGTCGCTTTGTCTGACGGAATCGAATATTTTCTTACCATTAGCGTTGCATGAGGGAAATACGTTATTTTGTCACTAAACTGGTGTCAACACTTTAACCTAATTTTACTTAAAATTAGTTGACATCAATATATATGTCTCACGACAACCGGTAAATTACACAAAACGATTTTTCCAATCGTCAGATATTTAGACAAAAATAAGGTGACAAAATTATTTATTTCCATGTTACTGGTTTAACGAACGATGTCTGGAACAAAATTTAAGAAATAAAAATAACTGAATATTAGAAAAAAATTGTTATTTTTCAAACTTTTCATTTTTGTCTCCGACTACGGTTACCTATTATTTTGTTTAAAAAAAATTGATTTCCACTCGTGTCCTTTCTTCACTGATACCAAAACAAGTCAATTGTTAAAGTTAATATTTTGTAAACTATATTGTTGAAGTTATTATTTTAGAAACTACATACATATTAAAAATATCCTTACTTGTCATATATAAAGTTATTGGTATTCCCCTATAGATCTAATCTGGACACTATGAAAGGGGTTTTCATATTCTGTTGGATTTAATTTCGTTCTAATTGTAATTACATTGTTGATCCTCATAAGGGCTGAGAGAAACTACATAAACTCCACCTTTGTTTGTTGGTTGCCGGAGGTAACAGAAGATGCTTTATTAAATTGTGTAACTACAAACCTGACCTAACCAAATTTTTAGTCACTTTGATGTATTGAAATGAATTGTGCATTTACTTCAGTCTAAGTTTATCCTTCACTAGGAACTGATTCAGAACTAAAAACAAGTGATTATTCAATGGTAATGATTTGTAGATGTGAAAACAGAAACAGTGTTTAGTGTTGAATATTTCTTCCTGAGTTTATTTTTTAAGATTAATAATTACTTTTAAACAAAACATATAAAAAAATATCAACTGAACAATGAATTTAAAAATGTGTTACATATATAAATTCTTTTTGTAACTATACAGGAGTTTTCAGATAACTTTCTCCATTTACCTATTAAAAATTTCTTAATTCATGGGCCAACCATCACATACATGTTGAGATAAACACCTTCACATAATACACCAAGTCATTTTCAAATCCGCTCGGTTCATCAGGAATGTAAAACTTAATGTTTTTGCAATGTTGTAATCCATTTGCATTTACTTTCGTTTAGAGTTTCAAATAAAGAAAAATATATTACAAAATCTATTTAAAATTTTGTTGCAGATTCTCGTCTTATGTTTTTAAGAAGAAAAAAAAAAGAACATAGATTTATCCTAACTTTTATCCATATCTATTGGGAAATGAAGGTGCATCGTTTATCTTGATTATTTTTTATGATATTTTTGTATTTATTGTAAAACAAAAACAAACATAAACAATTTAATTTATTTGTACTTTTAGTTGATAAAATATAAATGTCAATTCAGATACTTTAGGAAAAGATAAACATAACAACGGGATGAGTCTGATAAAATGCTTTTAAAATTGTTTTAAAGAACATGTTTAGTTTAAAATCCTAAAACCATGAAATAAATATGGTATGTTGCTGTCCTGTGAATCGAATTTTTGAGTTGTGGTATGATAATGATTGTGGATTATTATTCGCTGGGTTCCACTGTGGTATGGTAGTGAGGTAGTACAAACATTGTGAGGTGGTGTTTTAATGTCCTGTGTTGTGTTGTGGTATGATAATGATTGTGTATTATTATTCGTTGGGTTCCACTGTGGTATGGTGGTGAGGTAGTACAAACATTGTGAGGTGGTGTTTTAATGTCCTGTGTTGTGTTGTGGTATGATAATGATTGTGGATTATTATTCGTTGGGTTCCACTGTGGTATGGTGGTGAGGTAGTACAAACATTGTGAGGTGGTGTTTTAATGTCCTGTGTTGTGTTGTGGTATGATAATAATTGTGAAAGTGTATTATTATTCGTTGGGTTCCACTGTGGTATGGTGGTGAGGTAGTACAAACATTGTGAGGTGGTGTTTTAATGTCCTGTGTTGTGTTGTGGTATGATAATAATTGTGAAAGTGTATTATTATTCGTTGGGTTCCACTGTGGTATGGTGGTGAGGTAGTACAAACATTGTGAGGTGGTGTTTTAATGTCCTGTGTTGTGTTGTGGTATGATAATGATTGTGTATTATTATTCGCTGGGTTCCACTGTGGTATGGTGGTGAGGTAGTACAAACATTGTGAGGTGGTGTTTTAATGTCCTGTGTTGTGTTGTGGTATGATAATAATTGTGAAAGTGTATTATTATTCGTTGGGTTCCACTGTGGTATGGTGGTGAGGTAGTACAAACATTGTGAGGTGGTGTTTTAATGTCCTGTGTTGTGTTGTGGTATGATAATAATTGTGAAAGTGTATTATTATTCGCTGGGTTCCACTGTGGTATGGTAGTGATGTAGTACAAACATTGTGAGGTGGTGTTTTAATGTCCTGTGTTTTGTTGTGGTATGATAATAATTGTGAAAGTGTATTATTATTCGCTGGGTTCCACTGTGGTATGGTAGTGATGTAGTACAAACATTGTGAGGTGGTGTTTTAATGTCCTGTGTTTTGTTGTGGTATGATAATAATTGTGAAAGTGTATTATTATTCGCTGGGTTCCACTGTGGTATGGTAGTGATGTAGTACAAACATTGTGAGGTGGTGTTTTAATGTCCTGTGTTGTGTTGTGGTATGATAATAATTGTGAAAGTGTATTATTATTCGCTGGGTTCCACAGTGGTATGGTAGTGATGTAGTACAAACATTGTGAGGTGGTGTTTTAATGTCCTGTGTTGTGTTGTGGTATGATAATAATTGTGAAAGTGTATTATTATTCGCTGGGTTCCACTGTGGTATGGTAGTGATGTAGTACAAACATTGTGAGGTGGTGTTTTAATGTCCTGTGTTTTGTTGTGGTATGATAATAATTGTGAAAGTGTATTATTATTCGCTGGGTTCCACTGTGGTATGGTAGTGATGTAGTACAAACATTGTGAGGTGGTGTTTTAATGTCCTGTGTTGTGTTGTGGTATGATAATAATTGTGAAAGTGTATTATTATTCGTTGGGTTCCACTGGGGTATGGTAGTGATGTAGTACAAACATTGTGAGGTGGTGTTTTAATGTCCTGTGTTGTGTTGTGGTATGATAATGATTGTGTATTATTATTCGCTGGGTTCCACTGTGGTATGGTGGTGAGGTAGTACAAACATTGTGAGGTGGTGTTTTAATGTCCTGTGTTGTGTTGTGGTATGATAATAATTGTGAAAGTGTATTATTATTCGTTGGGTTCCACTGTGGTATGGTAGTGATGTAGTACAAACATTGTGAGGTGGTGTTTTAATGTCCTGTGTTGTGTTGTGGTATGATAATAATTGTGAAAGTGTATTATTATTCTTTGGGTTCCACTGTGGTATGGTAGTGATGTAGTACAAACATTGTGAGGTGGTGTTTTAATGTCCTGTGTTGTGTTGTGGTATGATAATAATTGTGAAAGTGTATTATTATTCGCTGGGTTCCACTGTGGTATGGTAGTGATGTAGTAGAAACATTGTGAGGTGGTGTTTTAATGTCCCGTGTTGTGTTGTGGTATGATAATAATTGTGAAAGTGTATTATTATTCGCTGGGTTCCACTGTGGTATGGTAGGGATGTAGTACAAACATTGTGAGGTGGTGTTTTAATGTCCCGTGTTGTGTAGTGGTGTGATAATAATTGTGAAAGTGTATTATTATTCGCTGGGTTCCACTGTGGTATGGTGGTGAGGTAGTACAAACATTGTGAGGTGGTGTTTTAATGTCCCGTGTTGTGTTGTGGTGTGATAATAATTGTGAGAGTGTATTGTTATTCGCTGGGTTCCACTGTGGTATGGTGGTGAGGTAGTACAAACATTGTGAGGTGGTGTTTTAATGTCCTGTGTTGTGTTGTGGTATGATAATAATTGCGAAATGGTGTCGTAGTGTCCAACAGGATGCTGTGCTATTTTGAGGGAGTTATAATGTTGCGAGGTGGTGTTGTAGTATGCTGGGTTTTGTTGTGGGATGTTGTGGTATGCTAATGGCGAGAAGTGGTTTTGTAGTGTTCTGGGTTGTGCTGTGGTATGATACGGTTTGATAATGATTGCGTACTGGGTTTTTAGTGTGCTGTATATTTCAACAGTATGTGGTGGTGTGATAATGAATGCTATGTGGTGCTATAGTGTCCTGCAATGTGTTATGGTGTGGTCCATTAAGTTGTCGTGTGCTGGGGTAATCGTCGATGGTATGCAGTGAGTTTTATAACTTGGTGAAGTGCTGATGATTGTGATCAGAGGAAGTAGGGTTATTTCTATGCAATTTATTATAAATGTATTGCTTGAGGAAAAACAAAACGAAATTTAAAAAAATAAAATCATTTTCCATTTATGATATTATAAACTATGAAAAACAATAATATTTATTTGTTATTTATCTATATTGCTACCTTTTTGTTTTAGTTTATAAGAATATTTATTTCTTGAATATGCACATTATTATGTCTTTAGAGAGTATTGAAACGAGTATCGAGGTAAACATAGAACCGTTATTAACTCATGGCATTAAAATTAAACCACATCACTACTTCACTACTCTATGCAGAACTACACCGTTCCGTATAAATAAACTACCCAGCAATCAACGATGTTAAATATCTGGGTACACACTGATATGTATACCTTATTTGGAAACCACAGGATTCGATTTTATAATTGTAATGTTTTTCTTGTTGTTTAAAGGAGAAATAACTCTCGGTAGTGAAGTGCGTTATGATTGCTTGGGGTTAAACTAGTCTATTAATACCGAGATTAATCTACCAAACATAGGGTAAAACGTGATCCTCCATTCCCTAGATGTCTTAATTTCTCTACTCCTGTCTATAAATAAACATAATAATGATACAAGTAATGAACAATCAATTTAATCAAATAATTTTTGTCCTTATAATCTAATTATTTACGATTTTCATTAATAAAAATTCAGTTCTTAATCATGTGTATTGTCTTTGAATTGCCTCCGCTAACTTTTGTATATGTATTCTCAATTAATAACAGTTATAGTTGTCTCAAATAATATTAAATACTTAACATTAACAACATCAATTTGATGATAACTTATAGGCGTTAACCTAACGCATTACCGTCATCATCACCTTATAGAAAAAGGAAAGAAAAAAATATAAAATAAAGACCCCTAGCCCTCGAATTCTCTATTACCATCAGGATTGGAAGAGAGCAAAATTTGGTCAAGAGAGATCAAATAGGAAAGATGAAAGGGAGATCTGAACTAATACTAGATAAAAAAAGATGTAGATCCAGCTAGGTCCCTCGGAATTGGCCCGTCTGCGCTCACAAAAGCTAGACTCTGTGACTTGTTTAAGTATATACCCTATTAAGTAAGTGTAATATATAATAGTTAAATCCAATTTATGCTTTTAACATTGAACGACTGGTCAAAACAACTTTGTATCGTAATGAGTTGATAAATTATTATTTTCTATTTTAGTGTATTTTGTAATTACATATTATTAACTAATTACATGAAATCCATGAAAACATAAAATCCTATTTTTGAATTTGTTAGTTTTATGTCTGTTTAACGAGTTATAGAAACTGTTGAGAAGGGTTTCATATCATTACACCAAGCGACAATATTTTAGTATGAGGTTTAACAGTCTAATATAAAGTTACATCAAAACCGTCTCATTGTGTCCGGAAGTACTCTTCTTTTCTCCTTATATAACAATAGAGTAAACATTGTATGTTAAGCAAAATATAAATTAAACAGTGTTGTGAATTGGACCGCAAAGAATGTCTTGGTATTATTTCCAGTGCATAAACTTTTATAAAAAAAAGGCAACTTCAATTGCGATGGCTCCAAATCCAATTCACATCTACTTTAAATTTGTAGGTTTTATATATTATTTTGTTTCATTGTTAATGTATTATATATTTGAGTTTTATTATCTCACAAGTACTTAGATGTAGTATAAAGAAAGTATTGTGACACAATTCGAATGCAATTGTTTTGTTACAATATATTTTGTGTAATCATCTTTTGTCTACAAAGTGATTTATTTGTAGACGATCTTCTGCTAATCAGTTTGTCCGTGTTATTTGTGTACAAGATTTGATAAAAATTTAGACGTGATGGTACATGTATTGAAAATATTTAATCATTATATTACTCTAAATTTGACATAATTAGCATTTAATTCTTATTTTTCATATATTGCTCATAATGGGTTACATGAAAATGGTCAACAAAAAATATAACTAATATAACTTATAGATTCATCATACATGATAGACACAGAGATAAGATATAACTTTACATGTATTTTTATTATTAGGTTAATGCACCTTAAGCAGTCACACTTCTTATTTCAATCTTATTGGATTATTGGTTTCGTAGTATTTTTTCTCCATTATCAAGTCACATGAAAATATATACGAAACCCTAAACCACACATAAACTACAAATAACTAAAATTATTCTCTGTTTACTCTTAGACTTCATTTTAAGACGTAGGTAAACGTAATTTATATAAGAAAACAATGGTAGCGTCTTATTTTCTGCTAATAACACTGTCTTAATTACTTTTAATAGATGTATTCGTGGATTAACCAAATTCTATATTTCAGGAGCAGTTTCCACTGCTTGAAAACAATATCATACAACACTTAAGGGACGTAATAAATTACACGAAACTACTCTTATTCAAGGGTATCGCCACACATTTCTAAATACACCCTTCTAATTTAGTTGAAAATAGTTTTCAATTTTACTAAGACGTCATTCAGTCAATTACCTTGGTAGAATTTGAAAGTTTAGAAAAAATAAAATTATTTTTCCAAATAAATGTATATAATTCCTCCACCATATAAATTTAAGATATCATATACACCTGCAATATAATAATATATATATATATATATATAAACTATATATATATATTATATATATATAGTTATATATATATATATATATATATATATATATATATATATATATAATAGAGCATACCTTCTTTTAAAATGTTTGTATACTCTTGTTACTGTTAATTATTTTATGTTATTTTTATATTTTACATTCCAGATACGTAGTTACAAAATTATTTCGATCCTTCTTGCGTATTTGTCGCTTCAGAGATTATGAAGGTTCTTCACGATTTCAATTTATTTGCATGTTTATTCAGAGAAATTTGTAAATGTAAATGACTGTGGTACGAAGTAATAAAAATGTTGAAGTAAGATGGCGGGTAAGGGATAGCGTGCTAGTAAGGGATTTTATTTTTTGAACCGTTTAAGGGATGTTGGTGTAAAATGTGGTAGTGACTAAATTCATTGACTTTACAATTTTTACGTCGGAGTTAATTATAACCAACACATTAAACAGCCTGGAGATTTAGTTAAAAGTAGAATCAAAATATACGAACATTGTTTTTAAACATCCTATTTATTTATTTTGTAGTTCTGGCTTCTAACTTTAGAACAATTGGGCCCAAACTTTGTTTATTGTTTACAATATATTTCGAGTCTCTATAATAGAACTCAAAAATGGAGGTTTGACCAAAATACGATATCTCGTCAATACCTTGATCGTCTGCCTAAGATCATCCCCTTCCGTTACATAATCATCGATAACGAATAGAAGAACGGAAGAGCTGTTCTAGAAATGAACGGACTCTTTCTCTCTTTGGCGTTGATGTTCCTTTTATAAGTTTTTGTTATAACTGAACTTCCCAATATTACGGGGGTTTTCCGTGTGCTTCGAATTTTGATCTTTTCAGTTTTTCTTAAAATCTGACTATGGGGTTACCTAAATTCAAAACGTAGGAAAAACTGATAATTGATTATAACCTAATCAGCAGAGAATGAACGGGAAACAATGATAGAAACTAATATTTAAATTACAGTACGTAATTTTTTAATCGATTTAACCCATCACAATTTCGCACACGTTCAGATGATCTAAGTTACTTAAGTCGTGAGAGTGAAACAAGATTTCTCCCCTAAACCCATTATAGAATTCTTATTTATCGATATCGGTGGAAGGAAGAGGGAACCAGGAAAGTGCTTAACTTCCACTTTATTTTTAAGAAGTGACATTCCCACTCAATATTATTAAATAGTTTAACATTTCTTATTTTTATTGTTAGTGTTCAATAATCAAAGTATACTTTAATTACATAATGTTGTTACCTAACAACTAACATGTTGGCATTAGAACTGATTTTCTTTTCAACCCTTCAATTGAATAACGTTACAGACACTAACTTATATATTTGCAAGTGTGTTAAACTATAATTATTTATTCAACAAAATTGGATACTTTAGGTAAACAGAAAAATTTGAACCAATTAATTATAAACGCTCTCCTATATTTATCTTTCCTTTTTCCAAGCTAAATTAGTTTAATTTTACTGCTGCGTATAAACATTAGCTGCTTGTTTAGATCTCTTTACTGATAAATGCAGGGGAAGAAGCACACCCGTACCACTCCTGTGTTAAACAATATTATATAAGATTTTCCACATTCTACATTGTAATATGAAATTAATTATACATATTAACAATTGTTTCTGGAGATAAGAATGTTCCATTTGAATATTACTAACTATTACAAATTATCATAATATTCATTCGAAATCCCCTCACCAAACTAATGTATAACACAGTGTAAAATTTACCGTCCATTTTCCTTCACGGCATTAATTTAATTAAAATATTGAGTGGAACTAATTTTATAGGAAAGGGACAAACGTACCCTACGATAAAAAAGCATTTAAAAAAAAAATCAGATAATACAGATTTATTAAACCATCTGTCGTATCTTAACTTTTGATAAACATTAAATTTTAATATATATAATTTTAACTACCATTTTCAATTTGAAGAAAGTCATATTTAAAAATAGCGTAATATTTAACTAATATCTCTTTATAAACTTGAAAATTAGTTTTATCACATTATAACTGTGATGAGACTTGACACAGGGACCAGGTACTTATTACAATATTTATGTATACGAAATCGACCGACAAAATTTTAATCCATTTGGCCTAAGCACGAAACAATAAAAATAACAACAAATAAAAATGTAAATAAACCCTGTCTCACTTTCAAATCTCATGACAGTTATAATTTAATTAAAGTACTTTCCAAGTTTAGAAAAGAGTTATTAGTTACAAATTATGCAATTTTTAAATATGAATTTCTTAAAATTGAAAATAGTTGTTAAAAATTATACAAAAATATCCAAATACCACCTGAGATTTCAATTCTCAGGTGGTAACTACAACCCCCTGTTATATATTGTAGGTGTATTTCCGTATTTGGCTCAAGCAACCAAATAGAAACATCTTGTATATGGTACATAACTTCATATCTTTATACAGAACCACAGTAAAACATCTTTATAAAAACAGGGTTGTATTTTTACCACTTTATGTTACATTTTTTGTTACTATATTTTTTAAAATTATGAAAATGTAAATCTCAGTTGAACAATTTTCTCATTAGAAAATATTTTTGTATTATTTTCCTCCAGGTATTCAAGAACATTATATATCTGTGCTTGAAAGATATATTTTCAATAACTTTCTAACAAAAGCTCTATTCTCCCTGAAAGAATATTTCAATCCCGGAGATTCCCTTACTTCAATGTATATAATGAATATAATTACACTCCTGACTGGCTTCACCTATGAAGCTGAATTAATATTTCTGTAAATGAGAAAAGCAATATTGCAATTCTATACAATGCAGAATCCTTGAATTTGAAGCAGTAAAAAAGTATATTGTACTTAATCTACATAACCTTCAAGTGTCACGTAATAACGACTTACTGTGAAAAGATTGTGAAAATCACGATCAAATATTCTGAAACTACAAACCACCGGTTAAAATTTTAGAATATAATTTATTTTTTGGAGGAGGTAAGTAAATATGATAAGTATTAGGTTCTAATCAAAATATAATGGTAATGACAACATACGTTTTACAGCTATTGACTACCATCATGGTAGGCTAAGTTTGTACCAGAAGAATATTAACAAACTTAAGAAAATAACTAATTATGTTCTATTTAAAGTAGAATACAATGTTATTAATTTGTATGCATTTGTATTGCTTCTTAACAAATAATTAATCTAGGTTAAATACATTTACATATCTGTTAGTAATTTTTTATGCAAGATTGAATTATAGTTTCAATAGATATCAAAATTAGATATATCAAAAAATATTAAGCTTGTGAGGTGTAAATTAAAAAATATTTACAAATAATATAGGAAATAGTTTAGGGGGAAAATGTGATTTTACTAAATATTTGTCTTTGATGAACTGTTTAGTTTCTATACAAATCCTATTTGATCCACAAATAGGTTGATCCTATTATTTGTTAAAACATTTATTAATTAGAGCAGGTATGTTTGACTTATAGAGTCTGATTATAGGGTTTATTATTAGTGGGGAGAGATCATCATGATAGGAGGGTGGGAATGTTTTCATCCTTTACAATTCAATCTCTCGGTATAGAATGTGAGGAAAGTAACTTTACAATTCTTGAAATATATATAATATTATAATATGAAAAACATAAATTAATGTCAATCAGATAAAAGTGATTTAGGCGATAAACCTGCCCGGTTTAAAGACGGGTTGATATGTGGGAAGACATGTGATGTTATCGACTGCATGCGTTAATATGAATTTAGAATCAAAGGAAAATTTACTGACCAATATTGTACCTTATTGTATTAAGCCAACGTTTAATAAATACAGAGATTTAATTCTAGAACTACTGATGCAGCTATTTAAATCCACCTTAAGTTATATGAATCATTTACAACATTAAACGATATTGAATGATATCCGTAATGCTTCATTTTTTTTTACAAACGTAGTCTTCTGTCTCTCTCTCTACTACATTACGTGGAAATAAAAATCCAAATATCTGTCCACTCTGTATTTCTGTGTATATCTATTTTTCGTATTGTTTAGTTAAATTAATTGAATCATAATCACTTATTTTGTAACATTGTACTGAAACTTTCCAATAGTAAAAAATAGTAATGGAGACGACTTATCTAAGATCATAGAACAGAATCCCTTTGTCAAAATGTCACCTACATTCACACCGTTTGTTTATCACAGTGTGCCATTAAACAAAAGAAATACTCTTTGAAGATTTTCATATTTCCTTCTTTCTGATATTGAAAACATGTGATGTTTTTATCATTACAACAACACAAATACAAGACGAAGTAAAAGGTAACAAGACTATATCTTTAATTTATAAAATTGTATTACTATTAACGGATTTTAGTATTTCATTGTAATTGTGTTATTAATGAAGTAAATGATTGTAACTCAATAGAAAGGAATACTAATGGAAAGGTAATATTTAAAATAAATTTTCATTATAGTATATTTACAGCATAGATACTTTTATATACAACAATTATGCTTCATTTTATTGTTGAGTCTCTACCTTTTAAAGCACCTGAACAGTAAATCAAACATTATAAATGTTTAAATTTGTTATACAGAGTACCATAGATACAAATAAAACTTCCGGTTTGTGTCAAGAACAATACGAGTAAGAATTTAGATTCATATTAAATTTATTATCATTAAAAATATTTTTCTTATAATAAATAATATCTTATTATGGTTGATTTAGCTAGTAATTAATATTATTCAAAATGACAATTAATTAAAATATAAAAAAAGTTGAAGTATTTGACAGTTTTAAATTTGAATTCGTTAGTGTTAATAAAACTATCTAAAATTGTAGTCGTTTTGAAATTGTACTGGTTGTTTTCTATAAGTGTACACAATATTTCCATACCAAGTTAAAAATTTCTATATAATAAACTTAGAAATTTACGAATTTTATTATCAGTTATAATTTGGAGTAATTCATGTATAAAGGAAATTTGTAAGAACATATGAAATACAACAGTGAAATAAAATTTATCAACTTAACTAAAAGGTTAAAACTATCACATTATAAGAATTTAATATTTTTTTATGTAATTTATAAAATAAATAATCAAAAAAGTTGAGTAACTAGATGTAAGATTTATAAATTATATATTACTGTTTTGTTCTCAAATAAATATAATACTTTAATATGTTTGAAATAGTATTTTAAGGAGTTTTTTTAATGGTTATATGGTATTTACAAGGTTAACACTCAAGTACGACTATTTTACCAAATGAATGTTGGCCTAATCTCTTATATACGTACTATATAATATTTTTCAATTAAGAAGATTATTCGATTTTAGTTGTAAACAGTCTGTTCAGTAACTACTCTCGAAGTCAACCATTCAGTTGCAATCCTAAGCAAAACAATCCCAAAGTCATTGTTGCCCTCTGACTAAAGCAAAACAATCCCAATGTCATTGTTGCCCTCTGACAGCCTCCTTTCTCCTTCTTCTTTTCTTACATTTGTTTTTCTTCTGCATTATCAGTTAATATTTCTCTTTAATATTTCATATATCATTGAATTTGAGCTTAGTCTTTAATAAGTTATATATATATATATATATATATATATATATATATATATATATATATATATATATATATATATATATATATCTTGTTTATACGTATAGTTAGTGATAAAAAAATGTGCATGTTTTTTTTATTTTATCAGATGATTTTTAGATAATGTGAATATTTACAAATATTAGGGAAATGAATTACTAGACAAGATTATAAAAATATAATTTTGGGTTAAGGATATAATGTGTGAAAGGTTGACGTATGATATAATCTTCAGATGTCCTTTATTAAATTTTTGTATCTTTACAATATCTTACACTTCTATTTTTTTTCACGTTATCGTGCTTATTTATAAATTATAACTATAGAAGATAGAATACATAAGACATATAACATTTTCTATTTGTTAGTTCATCAAACCTGAATATCGTTCAAGAAAGAACTTTCATTTTTTTTTTTCAAATTATCATTTTTACCTATATATATTTAAAAATCAAACATAGAACCTAGAATGAACGACGTAAAGGGAATTTTATAAAATTATTGTGAAGGTGGAAGGAGTATAACTCAAGGGGAAAAAATAATATATTCCACAAAATTTTTATGTACAGGGACAAACAGGCCGTTAAGAGTTTATGAACACAGGTAATCATTTTAAAATGCTTTTTGAGAAGGTTACCGATTAAATCTTGACACAAATTATTGCTTATCCGGTTATAATTCAATTTCAACTATGTGTTTTAAATGGGATGTATGTCAATAGAAAAATCTTTCTTTTTTTTTTTTTTAAATCTGAACCTTTTTAAAAGATTGTTTCCATTCGCATCGACAGCAATGTTGTCTCCAAGGTAGTACATCTAATCATACACTCCAATGGTTATGTTCCATGAAGCTGAATTATTTTGTCTTTATTACAATTTCACAATATTACTTTTATGTATCCGTCAGCAATATAGAAACTCTTTCAACTTTTTACGCTTGTTTGGCTTTTTATCCGTAATTATTTAAAGTCCAAAATATATCAAAACAATACACTTTTTGAACGAAATCATGGTACTTACTCAGCCTTAATAAGCAAACAAACCCAGAACAGTGTTATTGAACCTTTAACTGTGGCCATACCAAATATCTTGGAAGGTTTACAGTCAAATTTTTCATTTTTTATCTGTTTTATTTTTGGATTGGGTCAAATACTTGAAAAACACTATTACAATTTTTTACGCTTAGGTTGTAAGTTGCATCATCCAAAAAGTGGGAAATGTTATATTTAACCATTGTAAGAAAACATGATGACCTAACACTGATTCATTAGTTTCAACCTCTGGCTTACAATTAGAGGACCTGTGCATACTAAACCTGGTTATATTTGAATTAAATTTATTACTTCAGCTTATATTGTTTTTGAAACAGTTAAAAAATACTTAAACTATTTACATATAATATATAAACAAATCATTTTGGTTACAATTTAGTGGTTACAATGTATTCACTAGTAAGATTATAGTATTTATTTGCATTTTATGTGTGTACGAATTTTTGGAGTAGCGTGTCATCAGAGATTTTTTAAATTAAATAATTTGACACTTTTATATATTTCTTCTATATGAAGTTTTGATCGTCTTTATACGTGCACAATAGAGGCTATGAAGCTACTTTTACTATTATACCCATTAAAAAAAAAACACAATTATTTACATTAAATGAGAGAGAAAGGAAGAGTGAGTAAATGAGTGAGTGAGTGAGTGAGTGAGTGAGTGAGTGAGTGAGTGAGTGAGTGAGTGAGTGAGTGAGTGAGTGAGTGAGTGAGTGAGTGAGTGAGTGAGTGAGTGAGTGAGTGAGTGAGTGAGTGAGTGAGTGAGTGAGTGAGTGAGTGAGTGAGTGAGTGAGTGAGTGAGTGAGTGAGTGAGTGAGTGAGTGAGTGAGTGAGTGAGTGAGTGAGTGAGTGAGTGAGTGAGTGAGTGAGTGAGTGAGTGAGTGAGTGAGTGAGTGAGTGAGTGAGTGAGTGAGTGAGTGAGTGAGTGAGTGAGTGAGTGAGAGAGAGAGAGAGAGAGAGAGAGAGAGAGAGAGAGAGAGAGAGAGAGAGAGAGAGAGAGAGAGAGAGAGAGAGAGAGAGAGAGAGAGAGAGAGAGAGAGAGAGAGAGAGAGAGAGAGTATGTAATAATAGGTCCAATATTCTATACATAACACTCAATAATATTGAAATAGTTTTATTTATTTCCTTTTGGTTTTCAATAATGATTATATACTTTTTTATAATGCAAGTTAGTGTAAAATAAAATAAAATATTTAACCTATTTGTTCAAAGTGATGGATTAAGTACTTTGTATGGCCAATATCATCCAAGTCGTATTATGTTAGTAAAAAAGAACACTTCACTTCTAAATAAATAAAATATGCAGCTTTCAAAATGCGCATAGTTGTGGTACATTCAGTGTTATGTTCTCTTAGATTTTTTGCGTTAAGATGAACTTATTAAAATTATTCCATAATAAAGTTCAAATACAATTTATTCTAGGAATTAATAATTAAAAATTTTTTGAATGATTTTCATTGTACAGTAATGACTTTATCATAATAATTCATTTATGTTTTCAAATAAACAAGTGATTTTTCAAACCAGTGATAAAATAAACAAATGGTCTAAACAGGGCATATAGTATGGCAACGTTGTTATGGAGTACATTTTGTAATTAATAAATATTATTATTATTTATTATAAAATATGGAAATAGTAAATTCAGATTAAAATGCAACACAAAAGTTTATATTACAATATTGTTTTGGGCTGTGCGTGGTTGTTTAAGGAATTGTATTTTAGCAACGGTATTAATTTTTTAAAGTAAGTTTTAATATTTGTTTGTTTTCTACTAACCAACCCTACCCTACTCCTACATAATAATTAATATTAAACGAATTGACATGTTGTTATAAAAAGTTGTTACTATCCACTGACTTCGTTATTGTCAAATATTGGATGTCTGTTCGTAGAGTATCATATAATTGCTCAAGTTTTGACAACTTGCTTGATGTGCTCTGAAAAGTGTTTAGGTCGGATAAAACTTGGAAGTCATCTGATTTTACGAGTGTTGTTATTTAGTTGTATGTGCATGTCAGTCATTTTATTTAGTGACGGGTTATTTAAACCGATTTGTGGTTAAAATTCAACGTTCCCTTCTCTCCTGTAATTCCAGAAATATAAGATCATAATAAAATACAAAAATATTTTAATATTGAATAAATAATGGTGGTTGTTTAATATTGAAGCTGTAAAGAACTACAATTGTTCCTAAGTTAGCGTCGTATTTAACTTTCATTTCCTTGTAAACAGAAACAGAGGGGCAGTTTGAAGTAAACACAACCTGTTGGCTGATGAATATTAAAGTGGCTACAAACCTGAACGTGAAATATTTACATAATCAAATAGTCCCGAGTCCAAACAAGCTAATAACGCTGTGTTCTCTCCAATTCCACAGTAAATTACAATGATAAAGCTTCGTCTTGCAAGAGTTATACTAAATTCCAACACTTTGATTGTATAACAATCTAACTGCGACTTGTATTTTGTTATGATTTTTAAACGTTAATGCAAATAACTTTCCACTTTCAAAAAAACTCTATAATGTATATGATGAGTATTTTCATATTTTTTAGCTAGTTTAAAAAAGTTTAAAATAACTTTTTAAACCTGTAGGTTTACAATTTGATATTACAGAATTAAAATAATGTGGATGCTGCATTTATTTTGGAAATTGAAAAGGAAACCAAAGAAGGGAAAGAATATATTTTATCTTAATTGGGGGGGGGGCGGTGGTAAAGACTAAAAGTACAGAATCATATATTTTTCAAATAAATAATGTTAGAGTTTGGGTAAAAAAATAAGTCTTTGTACACCAAAAAAAGATATTTTGCAGTGATATTATATGCATTTACTATATTATTAGCTAGATGATTTTATTTAGCTAGAGTAAGTAAATTTGGAAAATAATACTCGTGTAACGTTAGTGTATTCTTAAACTATCATGTACGTTTATAAAAGAAGGCCTATTTCTGTTCATGGTATTTACTTATGAAGTATTTGACGTGTCTTATCCGGTCATGACTTAATATTACAGTTACTTACTCCTGTTATGTAGATTGCTTTTATGTCGATAATATTTTTTTACGGTATTTAAATAATTTATTGAACTACATCCATACATATCATTAACTCAATCAAATTAATTCAAATATTGTCAAGTAAACAGATTTGTTTCATGTCTATCAATCCATTGCATTTTCAACAAACGTATTGATAGCGAATACCGGAGTGAATTTTCCTTTGTAGGGGTATTTTATGATGAGAATAACGATTTTTTTTAGCTGATCATTATTTATACAGTTTTTTGGTAGGTGGATTATGATTTGGCCGTTAGTGCATTTGGACAAGGGCCCTTGGGAAAATAGAAAGCTGAATTCTGAGCAGTTATTGTTTACTGAATCCAGGGTCATAGTTTACTCATTGTTCAGTGAAGTTTCATGATTTTGTACTCTAAGTATATAGTCCGTTTTCTAGCTAAGGCAGGTTGGAGGGGGAGGGAGGGTTAAGTAGCAGGAGATGTCGTATAGTACGATAGTAATTCCATGTCGTAATTTTAAGGAATTCTGGCTGAAATAAGACACCTTGTTCCAGTAGATCCTGTACAGAGTTGTGGTCAGGAAAGTAGTAAATTTAGTGTGGTATATATATATATATATATATATATATATATATATATAAATAATTATAATATTACCATTAAGGCCATAATTAGTATAAAAGGAGTTCATCGAACGGTGGCTACAGTTTAGATGGAGATGTGGTTCGTTGTCTGACCAAAGTCTCAAAATAACCTTGTCGGTAGCAAACGAGATAACAGGAGACGGTGCTCAACATGGCGACCTAGTTTTTCACTTGTTCCAAAATCCACTCTAACCAAACACAGATTCAGAACCCCCTTCCCCTTAAACACCTTAATTTCTTAGGAAATTAAACGTTTTTAATTTACTTAGATCCAATCACTTGTCATAAGAATTGAATTTACATCAGCGTGTTTAGTGATCAGAAATATTTAAGTATAATATTTTAATTTGACCATGTTTTATAATTATTTGTTCATCTTTTAAATTTACCCAACCATGAAAAATAAAAATTTAAAAACTCCACGGAACTCTTTAAACACCTGTATACCCTCTTCATTTAACGGTCTTTGTAAGTAAATCAATCTAAAGCAATAATTTTATGTTTGTGAATATTATTTTGACGTAGTTTCATTCTTTATTTAAATTATATATTTTTCATTTACTTTAGAAATAAAATCATTAACTAAACCTTCCTTCGAGCTATTTAATAACTATTTTATTTACCTTTATGTTTATAACAGTAGAAATTTACTTTATACATCTAAGCAAATCTTTTAAGACACATTCTTCTTTTTCCTTTCTATAGTCTCTATGCCTACTGATTTGTTTAGACTTAATACTAAATGGTTTGTATAGTTGTTCTCCAATTAATTATTTTTAATCTTGGCATCCAAAAACATCTATTTTCAAAGTTTTTTGACATTGTCTACTTGAATACTTTCTCTTCATTTTGTCATCATATATTACATACTGCCATTATGCATTGCGATGACTTTAATATTTTTTAAACATAAATTTGAATATTTTTTGTATTACAATTTTAGAATATACAATTTTTGAATATATACAATTTTAAATTAACATGTTCTGAATAATTCTTTTATTAAATATCCACTTAATCCATAATTCCAAAATAAAGATTTGCCCCAATGTTATTATACCCAATATGGAAATGCTAGTTCAGTGTATGAAGTAAAATTTGAAGAAAGTTAGTCCAGTCAAGTGGATGATTGTCAGAATTTTGAGATGAAGAACTCAATCAGCTGTGATAATCTGTTCTAACACTTGCCTGATTCTCAATGGGACTACTTCTCTCAGGAAGTTGCATTCCGTCTAACTCACACTTTGTCAATTACACCAGTTAGATTGGGAAGTGAAACAATTCAATTGTTGTCTTTCCTTTAATAAAATGAATCATCGCTTAGCAAATGTTTTTATTTGGAGTTATTGATTTCACAATAAACTAATATCTAGTTTTTATAAAGGATAACGAACGAAGAATTATGAATGACTATATTTTCTTGAACTAGTACGACTGTAGATTAATGTCAACTTATATTTGATATTGAAAATTGTATGTCCAAGAAATGTTGTTTTGGGATAAATGATGTGTTTTTGTAATTATACTTTGATAATATGTATCTCCTTTGAAGCGGCGCTTTTGTAATGCAAGAAACTTCTGAGTAAGTTTAAAAGTTGTTAGAGAAAATGTTGTTCATATTTTACCTTAAAAATAATGTAAAAAATGTTACCAATTTATCAACTGATAATAAGTAAAAGAAACATTCAACTAAAAATATAGGAAAAGGGGTATTTTAACTAATATTAACGAGACTGACCTCTTTAGAGACGCCTAAGATATAGAGTTAAAATAATATTATATTTGTATAAGAAATTACAAATCACACTCGCAAGGGACACATACGTTTAAAAACACTTCACACTACACAAATAAACAGACAATAAATTCAGAATACGTACGTTTCCTTGTAAATATTCACTTGGTAAAGCCAAAACAATGGGGGTTAGCATCTTTACTTTAAAACTTATTTTTATGTTTATACTGTCACAAATAAGACATGATAATCTATCACAGCCACATAAGGCAGTTAATAAACATCTAAATATTGTTCGAGTTTATAAGGAAGAATAATCGTCTGAGTGTAAAGAGTGGATAAAAAGTGTTCCTAATTAATTATTTTTTCCACAATTTTTTATAAATCCTTTGGAACCAAATTAATTTTATTGAAGATGTAATTTTTAATTTTACAATATTACAAAATAAGTTTTACGGTGACATTCAATATGCATTATGTTGTATTTATACATTTTAAGCAAAACAGATAACTTTATACAGTAAATATAGCTGTGGTTAATGTATTGCTTAAACATGTACTTAAAAAATATTAAATTATTCTACGATACAGGAGAAATTAACGTTATAATTAAACACACATAATTTTAAAATGTTTTAACTGAATCCTTAAAAAGTTTTGTGATAAGAGGGTAAGTTATTTAACAGTGACTCATTACAGTTATAAACCACAAATTGAACCACTTGGTGAAATACCAAAGAACGAAACTTCGGACACTGCAGTACGTGATGTATTGCACTTGTTAGAAAATGAGTAACAACAAAGCAAATGAAACAATAATCATAATAATGTGTATGTATCCTTCATAGAATAATGTGTTTACTATTCTTCAGTATAAGTACTGCCTTCGTACATTAAGGATAATCAAGAAACCTTAAGTTATTAGAATAAATTCCTTGTGGTATATTTATATAACAGCTCTTACAAAATGAAATCTCGGAACCAGAGAAATACCAACTGATCAGATTTAAACCATTTTATTAATGGTCATTAAAATATAGTAACTCCGCTATACCGGTCCCAAGCCCGGAGCCCATCTCTTATGGGAAGGAGGAGGGATAGAGGAGTAACACCTCTTAAAAAAACCTTGGTCCATCTGGCTCCGGATGGTAGTACCATGTAAGGGCTCCTTGCCAGGGTTACGGTGAATATCGGTGGAGAAGATGTGCTTTGATACGACGAATCAGCGAAAGAGGCAACCCAACCCTAAGGTGTGATGGCAGTTGTCGTTCCGTGCCTACGGAGTGAATGGCGCATGGGTGTGGCGTCCCAAACGGAAATATTAATTAACAAAAATAATGAGCACAGGAAAACAGGTAAACACTCCGGGGATAGGATCCCAGGTACCGGCACGGGGAATGAGCGAGCAAGCTTTACCCGGGTCGTTAAAAAGCTTCTTCAAGGACCAAACTGCAACAGGCACGATGCAGGAAGTTGACCCTTTTGAAAGACGGTCAATATTAATGCGATCGCCACCAGAGAGCTAAAGTTTGAATTCGGGTGACAAAAACAACTACTACGCGATCGAATTGTTAATAATATGGAATCATTTTTACGATGGATGTCTAATATATTACACAGATGAATATTTGTCATAAAATGCCATGAAAATTTAATTAAATTGAAGATTCACTCATTCTGAAATAACATTGGGTAACGAAATGTTATGGGGTTTAATTAAGTAAACAACAACCGCACAGTTAAAGATTCTCTCTTGTAGGACGGTCCATTACACAGAAAATAAAGCTGAATCTTTGTTTGTCTATGAGTGATAGAGAAGATATTAGTATGGTAAAGTGGTAAGAGAGACACGGAAAGAGGGAGGGAGATAGAGAGAGAGAGAGAGAGAGAGAGAGAGAGAGAGAGAGAGAGAGAGAGAGAGAGAGAGAGAGAGAGAGAGAGAGAGAGAGAGAGAGAGAGAGAGAGAGAGAGAGAGAGAGAGAGAGAGAAATAGAGAGATTGACATTAGTGTAATGTAAAATCACTATATATATAAACGGCTTTGTCCTGACTGACTGACTGAATGAATGACTGACAGAGAATCAACGTAGAGCAAAAACCAACAAAGATATTGATACCAAAATTTAAAGGCATATTTGTATGAGGTCGTAGACGCTCACTAAGAAAGGATTTTGCGAAATTTTAATTTTAAAGGGTATTAAATACAAAAAGAAAAACAAGTCAATTTCATTCATTTAATTTTAAACGTCAACATACACGCGCCTAGCGGCAAAAAGATAAGACTCGAATCAAAACAAATTCTAAATCTAATATTTTCCGACCCAATTATAACTAATCCAGAAAATTGTCAATCTAAAACAAATCAAAACCTATATTAAAATTGCGCCTAAGAATTTGATTAATCCATAAAAAATAAAAAATACACAGTTAAAGACAAGAAAACTTAAATAATTTGTTTTTATCTAGACGTGAAAGGTCAACTTGGAAAATAACCGAATTGAAAATATAACTCCGATCTTTCGCCGATTATAAAAATACAGAAGACCTAGAGACAAAATGAGATATATAGAAATACGAAGTAGATATTTCTAAATATAAAACATCACCTGAGTTCATATAAATATTTAATAACAAAGACATAATCTGTCGAAATATGAACGAAAATCTGGAATTAAGATGGCGACCATTAGAAGCAAGACGTTAGTTATATAATACACGCCCACAGAAGTTTGTGATTGGAGAAGAATATCGCGGGACTTTCTTCGCCGATATGAATAGAAATTGTGTATATATATATATATATATATATATATATATATATATATATATATAATATATATCAATATAAGATATTTTTCTTTATCCTTTGAGAGAATTTATTTAACCCTATTCAACATTCTAAATTTTAATTGAATAATGTAAAATCATATTTAAATATATAAATTATTAACAGTTTGTTGAATAAGTAGGATCATAAATTACATTTCATCTTTCCCCCAAAAATAAACAAGATTGCATAAGAACAATGAACTTATAAAAACAATCTCTCTGTACGCCTTTGTTGAAAAAAAACAATTGAATAATTTTTTTCAGTGTATATTTAGAAGCCATAAGGACTATATGGATGCTTTTCTGGACAGTTCAGTTTTCCTAAATAATAGTATTAAAATTTATTAAATAGAACATCAGAAGATTTTAAATTAAGGCTCTAATACTTAATCTATCTATCTATCTTCTATCTATCTATCTATCTATCTATATAAATAAAAATGTAAATGTGCGTTTGTTCAAAATCGATAATCTCAGAAAGTTCTTCACCGATTGCTTTGAAATTTGGACACAGTATTCCATTCGAATCCACGAGTGTTTTTATATACTTTTTGAAAAACTGTAGCATCTAATGAACATAAAAACAACAAAAAATATGCTCAATATTTAACAAAAATGCAAGCGCCATTACATATGTTTATGGACTATAATAATAACAGCTGTAGTCAACTGTTTCCTATATTTCCATTATCAGCTGATTTCAAACTTCAAACAACTGTATGTATTTGGATTTCTATCTTTTAGATAGGTTTTTGTGAACAACGACATCTGTTGAAGTCAAAACAAAACAAACTATATTAAATATTTTCAATGTTTCCAAATGTATTGTTGTAATTAACAAATGTTTAAATCAATTATTTTGTAAGACATTCCGTTAGTACAATAACATTTATTATAGCATTAATTTCGTGAGTATAAATAATTTTTTCTATTTTTTCACCGTCTTTCATTATTTGGTTAAACCAGATTAAATAAAAAAATTACAATAACTCAAATAACATTTTTTGTCATAACCTATTTTCATCATTATAATATTAATAACTATAATAAACCATTTGATTTACCAATATAAAATTAAAAATAATTAGGCCTAAAAGGTCATATTTTTATCTTTCTTTTAAAATTAAAAAATCTTAATAAATACAAAACATAAAATTGTAACAACTAGGCCTACAATTCAAAAAACCCATTTATTTTATAATCTAATCTGTATTACACTTCCAAATTTTATAATAACATAACTATATAATTAATTACTTCTAAGATAATTAATATATCAATATGAAATAAAAAACACTTAAAAAGACAATATTTATATCTTTATTTTAAAATTAAAGAATCTTTATAAATACAAAACATAAAATTGTAACAGTTAGGCCTACAATTTAAATAAAAACTTATCTAAATGTTACATAAATAATAACTTTTTTAAAACAGGTTATTGTACACAATGTTATTTTCTCGGGAATATTAATTAGGACAGAGATTTTGTATTGTTATAAATAAAAGAGGCAATTTTCAATTTATAAAATATATCATTTACCATATTATAAATAGGCCTAGCCTACTATTAAATTCTAATGTCTTTTCTTTTTTTTTAATTAGATTGTAACATATTGTTTTCTTAATTTTAAATATTATTATCTTAACGCAAGCTTTTATTGGTTTGTGTGTGTTGAAATATTTATGTTGGTTCAATCTAGGCCTAACTTAAAAATATTATTTGTACTAGCTGGACATCCGAATCAACTGTTTCATCAGTTATTTTATTAAATTGGCTGCTATGGTAATGAATGCCAATAGGTACATTCAAGAAATATGTATTGGTTCATCTTTCTAGGCCTAACCTAAAATTATATTTTATTTATTTTACCTACCTTAATGGCAACATACACACATAGTTTATGTTGTTGTGCACATCTTTGGCATAGTACGTTTCTATTGATATTTATAAATTTTATCTTTCAAAAGTAATTTTTTAGTTTTTCATAATGTTGTTTATTTATTGATACTACAGCTGCTAGACACTGGGTTTAATGCCCAAAGATTTTTTTACGATTTTCAAAATAAATTTACAAAATATGGAATATAAAAAATGTTTTTATGAAAATGAATCCTACTCTATGTTACTCTGGGATAGTGTAGCTTTTTATTTAAAAAAATGTTTCAATTGGTTCCATATTTCCAACATAAAAATGTTCAAGTATTTCCCAATATTCAAACCAATAATTATAAGAATTGCGATTGGCTGAGTGAACGAGCTATTCTTGCCTCCAAGAACAAAGACGTCTACGAACTAAATAATATTATTCAGACTAAAATTCAAAGCGAGGTAGTCACATACAAGTCCGTCGACACTGTTGTAGAAGCAAATGAAGCAAATAATTACCCAACAGAATTTTTAAATTCACTCTATCTGCTAGGGATGCCACCACACTTAATGCAATTGAAAATCGGTGTGCCGATAATCATCTTGCGAAATATCAACCAGCCAAAGCTTTGCAACGGCACAAGACTTGCAGTGAAACAATTAATAAACAACGTCATAGAAGCAACAATCTTGACAGGACCTTACAAAAATGATGATGTCCTCATTCCTCGCATTCCTTTAATTCCAACAGACATACCATTTAAATTTAAGAGATTGCAGTTCCCAGTTCGATTGGCATTTGCAATTACCATTAACAAAGCTCAGGGCCAAAATTTAGAATTGTGTGGCTTAGATCTAGAAACGGATTGCTACGTTAACCAGATAATCTGTATATATACACAAACAATGGAACTACAAAAAATATTGTGTACCCACAAGCATTGTTTAAATAAACATATTTTAATTTATGTCTTTATTTATGTCTTTTATTTATTTTCCATTTAACCAGATGAGCCACAGCAACGCGTGGCCGGGTACAGCTAGTGATGTTATATTTGGGTTGAATTAGAACCACCATGCATTGAGAGAGGGAGACAGAGAGAGTATGGGCGTAAAAAATGCGTAAAAGTGGTCAGTGGGAGTAAAAGTGCGTCAAAGGGAAAAACTTTAGAGGAGAGGTTGTAAGAGAGAGGAAGAAGATATATTACTAAATAAAAACAAATTATTTCCCTAAAAAACAACACTTGTTGGAAATTCAGTCATCAAATACAGAACCATTTGCGTAGCCTTTTTTAAGTTCTGTTGGACAAACTAGGTTGTTGTTGTTGGAATTTGTATATTTCCTTTTAATTAATTAAACGTCCTGGCTTTGAAGAGAGTTTAATCATTTCTGTAGGGATTGTTGGGTTTAAGAATATTACTTCCCCAGGATATTACTTACCAGTATAGGGCAAGTTTGGTAAAACCAAAAATTGTACTTCCATTTTTTACTCATCTTCATATTTCATGTCTTCAGGAATCTGTAAAAAT
Organism: Aphrophora alni; assembly: GCA_963513935.1. Taxonomy (NCBI): domain Eukaryota; kingdom Metazoa; phylum Arthropoda; class Insecta; order Hemiptera; family Aphrophoridae; genus Aphrophora; species Aphrophora alni. Next base: position 24,682,922 of record OY740771.1, read on the forward strand.
GATTTTGGACATGTCCATTGTCGCCGGTAGGAACGATAGCGGTAACGAAAAATAAGATAGGAACATAAAATTCGGTATAGGGCACTGTAGTGGTCTTATATTGATCTCTATTAGGAAAAAGTAACTAAAGTTTTTAAAATGGCGATCATTCTAATAAGTTTTGTTCATATTATGTGTTATAGCATTTTGTTATCCCAATTTTAGATTACCGGGAGAAAATGTTTGCAGCAACGATACACAGACAAAATCCTAATTATACTTTTATGGACTCAGGGTTATTACCGATTTTTAAAATTTAAGAGCCCACCGCCAATTTTGTATTATTATTTTTATATCGGCGGCTACTCCAAATGTAGAGTTATCAAGAAAGATACATCAATTTACATTTGGACTCTGGAACTTTAGAACGGATAAATCCGCAGAAAGAGAAGTTTATATTTTGTACCTAAATTTCTTTTAACTATGTATGAGTGAGAAAGTAAAAATATTAATAAATATTTGTACACTGGACCTTCATCAGAAAGGTAAGGCTAAAAGTCTGTAGTGCATCTTCAGTCAAAATATTCAACAAACTGAGCTCTAACCGAATAAATTCATAAGACTATTCCTAGCGTAATTTGAAACAGTAGCACTGCCTTATAAATACACTTCTCAAAGGATATAGCAAACTCAAAGGATACAAACTATTTGACGATTGAAAATTAAACATGGTTACTTTTCTTTTTCAATTTATATTCATTATACTCTCTTTAGTTTTTACTTTACTATTATTAAATTACCGATACATTTGAGTCAGCATAAAAAAAATCTCAAAGTGGAACTAGGGATGGAAATTCAAATCACTAAAATTCAAATAATAACTAATTTTAAAATGGAGAACATATGCTATTTAGAAGATACAAAATCTGCTTTGGTTGTATTAGTGACCCCACATATCTTTCTGTTTATGGGAAGGTTTAGTTTTCATAAAAATCGTACCCTTCTCAAAACAGAAAACTGCCTACATTTGCATCACCTAGCGATGGGCATGTATTTATTTGCATATTATTATTTACAGAAGTAATATCTTTACGTCTTGTTTCATTAGTTTCAAAAAGATATTGAATTGAATGGAAATAATATTTATAAATTGTTTGATTAGGTAGTGAAACTAAATTACTTTCCCAGTATACGAAGTATAGAGTAAGTTTAGAAATAGGGAACAATTTCGACCTTAGTTTTTGACGGATCGTAACATTTAAAGACGTCAAAACTCATTTTCGACATGTTGTCTGTCTGTCATCTTTGTCGTCACGTAAGCATGATAGAGGTTACAAAAATTAAGATAGGAACTTCAACATTTGGTATAGGGGACTATAGTGAACTCACATAGAACATTAACGAAAATGTTTTAAAAAATCTAATCGAAAATTAAAAAATAACTGCTAATTTAAATTGAGTGAGTTTTGATATATCGTATGTCATAAAATTTAGAACACACTATATTTGATACGAATGTGCAGATTTCAATTTCGCATATAAATATACCAAGCTCGCACATCTACTATGAACAAATTGCATAGAGTCAAAAATGTAATTTGGAACTATAACTTCCCAACAAAATGTAATAATATTCGTATAGTTACAAGATCCAGCAGGAGCGAGTCACCGACATAAAATGGAGGCTGTTTTACGTATAAATTGCTTCTATGGTCGAGACACTGACCCAGCGAAGCAAATGGAGACTTTTTAATATAAACACATTGACGAAACTTAAAAACCTGTGCAACAACTGTTTTAAACGAACTTATTGATGAAACAATAAAATGTAACATATCCTGCAATGCTCTCAAAAATCAATTTTTGGGAATTATAATTAGAGGATCTAGTATGATAGGTCTGGAGAAGTACCATGTTGAAATGAATTAGTTTCCATTGTAAAGAACGATGTTTATTTTAAACTTCAATGTGAACGATTTAATCAATATTAAATGGAAGTTGGTTAATTCATCGCAAATAAATTTGAAAGTATTTTACAAATGATGAAATACAGTATAAAATTTTATAAATAGAGATTTGTTTTAAGTGTGTAACAAAAGACGTTTGGTTATCATCTTGATTCAACGAACCGAGTTTACAAATTAAATTTTTTGTAAACTTATAATATACTGTAAAAAGTTTTAGTTCATATACAGGATTTTATTAAAAACTGCATCATGTTTTTGAAGGAAAGAATCGATTCTCATTTATAATACAATTCAACTCTCACTAGAATGATTTAATACAGCCACTGGAAACCAATACAAGTTGCCAATAAAGAAATCTAAGCGTATCAAACACCGTGAAAGCCTAGAGGCTGATATTGTTGTTCAAAGTTTATGATTGAAGTTTAAGCTGATTGGTTTCGGTGACTTTGATAACAGTAATTAGTATCCCTTGTTCAACTTATGTTTAGTAAAGTTTGATTCATGATTGAATTAATTGTTCTTTCCTAAACTATTTATAATATGCAATTTCAAAGCAAAACAAATAAAATTCTGCGTTTCAAAATAAATTTGTTATTTTGATTTTCTGGTCTTATATAATATCTACTTATACAAGTATCTGGTTAGAGTAAAAATGTTACTAACCTTTTGCAGAAAAGTTTATATAATAAACAAATCTTTTTTCAAATGGAGTTATATTATAACTTCTTAGACGAAGAGACATGTCAGTCTAAAACCGCCAGAAATTCAAGATAGAAAATAACAGGAAATTTACTGTTTCTTAAACCCAAAGCTTTAATTTCAAATTTATATAAAATGAATGTTAAAACAAACAAGTGTTGTGAAAAATTCTTTATTAACTTATTATTGAAAAACGAACAATTTAACTTCATTAAATTTGTTACCGTAATTAATTGTTAATTCCAATTTTAAAAAAATATAATGGTAATACTATTAACGTTTAGTCTTCAAAAGTAAATATAATATAAAGTATTATAAATAATTTAATATATTTTTGTGGTTATATGTGTTTACAACGGTGAATCACCTCTGTTCAAGTGATCTTCTTTCTTTGTTGTGAGATTTTTTATCCTCATTGTTCTTGAGAAGAAACAGTATGTGCGAAAAAACAGCATAATTTAATTAGGCCTGCACTAAATGTTTACACTATTTGTAACCTTTAACAAAACTAATAACATTTAGATGTCAATTTCAGATATTCATTGAATTTCATATATATACATATATAATTTCACATATACATAACTTCGAAGTTTCGTATACTACATAGGTTTCCTTGTGTGCTGCACATCGATGCAGGTTTTCGAAGATATTGAAAACATAGTTGTATACGAAATAGAAAAAAAATGTTTTAAAACTTAGAATAAGTTTCGTTTAATGAGGTTTTTTTATTATCGTCATAGATCTTGCATAAAAATGTTAATAAAGCAGTTTTATAGTTTTTTTCTATGGAAAAATCTTTATTTTAAATTTTGAAAAAGATGCTGACATTTTATAATGATTAGTAAAGATAATTGTTTCTATTTGACGATCGGGAACAGATAGTTAGTTTATTTACAAGAGGATATTGATATTTTATATTGGCTGTAAACAATTCAACAGTTTAATATAACAAATATAAGATATAAATAAAAACAAATATAAAATCTGTAATTTATACATACCCTCTACTGGACGTATGTGAACTATAGGGACATTTACTTGGTATTTTGAAATCATGCTGGAAAATTGTTTCTTTTCTGTTCCTAACATCCAGAATAAAACATTTCATACCACTTTTCTTAACAATCTCCAACAAAATATGGAGTGTGTATGAAGTAAAAGGTGCTAAACTTTCACCAATAAAAAAAAAAAAGACAGCTTAATCAAATGGAAGTATTCGATATCGTTTACTCAAATATTCGGAGAGAGGTGTTTTCCGTCAAAATGTGAAATGAAACAAGAACGAACACACACACACACACACACACACACACACACACACACACACACACACACACACACACACACACACACACACACACACACACACACACACACACACACACACACACACACCCACACACACACACACACACACACACACACACACACACACACACACACACACACACATATACACACATACACATACACACACACACACACACACACACACACACACACACACACACACACACACACACACACACACACACACACACACACACACACACATATATATATATATATATATATATATATATATATATATATATATATATATATATATATATATATATATATATATATATATATATATATATATATATATATATATATATATATATATGGCACTCATATACAAATATTAATAACAATTTGACACCTTTACATATGTGTAAAAAAGGACGTATTATGAGTGTATTGGAAGAATATGAAATTTATAATGATTTTAAACAGAAACCAGATGAAATAATGAATGAACAACTTTATTTTCTCTCAAATTCCCTTTATGAGACAGCCATAAAATATTATTGTAAAATATTAGTGGATCATGATCTCAACCGTGCACACGTATTTTTAAGATTATCATCTAAATTTGAGTTTGTTATATTTTTTTGAAGCCGACGCCACGATAGATTCAGTACTCACGACCGACTGGGGATAAGAGCTCATTGCTTGAACGATCATGGCGTCGACTTGAAAAAAAGCAAGATATAAACATACATTTTTGATTTTGTTACAACTAGTAGTTTACATTTTAAGAATATAATTGTTATGAAGTTGCAACTGTTATTGTAAAAAAAATATAATTTATAATTTAGTTTTAATAAAGTTGATCTTTTTTTTTCTCTCAAAAAAGATAATTTCTTCCCTCAGCTACAATTTTACATAATATGATCAACAATAAATCTTTTCGTAATGACATTAGTGCACACGTCATAACCACAAATAAGTAAATAAAAAATTAAAATAATATTAGAGTCTAAATAATCAACACAGCCTAGTAAAACTACAATCTAAATGTTAGGTACTTTGACAACAACAAAAGTTCTACAATCTCTTACCGATAGTAACCGTAGGTTGTGAAAATAATAATGTTTATACTAAAAGAAGGATATCTATTGGCAGTTTACGAAATGATTTGACTATGTGTGTAAAATATGAGTTTACTTATAACGTTGGCTCTTACAAGTCTGCAAGTCCCAACAGTATTTATAGCGAGGTCTTGGACTGGACACTTCGGTATACACTACACAATATATATCTAGGGGTGTATACAACATCACGCTCTCTTACTCAATTCCCCTTTTTTGAGTAGTTTCTTAAGCTATTTGCATGTCACTCGTCTTGATTTTTGTGATGATGAAGCAGATCACGAACCAGACGTGAATCCGCTATTTCAGACTTTTAAATATGTGCATTGTTAAAAAACACTCTACGTTTTAAAATATAGAATATAGAACAGCAAATAAAAACAATTATCAGATTTTAGAAAAATACCTGCTAGATAAAATGTCTTCATTTTTATACGCAATTTATAAAATCGTATTGCTCTATCTATACTTCTTTGCATTCGTTTATAAGTTAAACAATTGTTACATTCAGTCAAACTATAATTCTGGAAGAGGAATATATAAGGTCTACATGGAGGCGTAAAATTATAGACCTTTTGCACTAAAGAGGTCAATTCTGAATTTGTCAAACAAGCTTTAACTATTGAAGTGTATCTACTGCGATAAACAGAATGTATTCGTCACCATCTCCTAGAATTGAGTGTACTTGTTTACAAAGTGACAGTCCAAATGGAAATTCATATTCTCGAAATGCATGTGAAACATAAATGTGAACAATTTACCTAATCCATAGTACATACTACCGTATGAAAAAGAAAAATAACAGTTCACCACTAAGTTAACTACCATTACATCAACACCGACCGTATTGAAAAAGTTTCCGAATGAGTCGAACATAATATAAAAAACTAAGGTGTAAGGTTGTATAAACAAACAATATATTAATATAGTATTTTGCCCACATGTCTAATGTATTTGCCAAACATGTGTCAAAAGTAACCTAATTCAAATCCAGATGGACATGTGTCATTTGCAGAACCCACTTACGTGTTGTTTCAGTATTCCCAACATATTGTATGAACAAATAGGTACCCTAATAGATTTGCAAACATTTTTTTTTTATTTAGGGAGAATTATAAGGTTACCAATACTTCTTCACGTGTTACATGAGAAGTTCGTGTAAATATATTACAAATGACCTGAGACCTGTAATTTTCTATTGTGTGAGACTTAACTAGCATAATAATATGAGTACCTACATATTTCAGTTGATTTTATAAAAATGCTTTCATTTGTTTTCGTTCTGAGTTTATTTTAATCTTTTGACCAATAATTCGTGTTTCAGAATTTTGTGTGGATCAGTGAGAAATATTTGTTATTTGCACTGGGCTGTATGGTGTGGGAGATGGTGAATGAAATGATTGTGTACTATAATTTTATTTTAGAAACCACATCAAGTGTTTTTGAACGCACGTTGTTTTCAGGTGAGTGAGTACAGGCTTGGTTATCGCAAGTAATCCTAGCTGGATCTTTCAGCTCTTTTCATGTAGTATTGCGTTAGACCCTTCTCTTTCATCTTCCCTATTTAGTCTCTCTTGCTCTTTTCTAACCCTGCTGCTATTGGGTTGTTCGAGGAATAGGGGATCTTTATTTTATGTTGTTTTTCTTCTTTTATTATATAAGGCGATGGTAAGCGAGAGTTTGTTTACCTCAACAACAAGAAAAGAACAAAACACCTATTTAAAACTGAAACCATAAACTACTATCCACTGAGGTAGGACATGTGGATACAACGTATGAAAACATTGTCGTAACTTCATTTTATAAATTCTAGTTGGTAATTCAATAACTGATTTTCTCCACAAAAGGTTACCTTTTTACATTAAAGGCTATTTAAAAAAAACTATTTTTGTTAAAATGTTTTGACAATTTAATACTGAACTATTATGCATGTAAGGTCACATTTAGTTATCTCTGAATAAATACAATTCAGCTGATTGTCATTATATTATACATTTCAAATTATTAAAGACACAATATTTTCACGTTTTTTCCCAGTTTCAACAACCTATTTTTCTCAAGTATTATTGTGCTTTAATAGTTTACTTAAACTTATTACGATATTAAAGGGAAGAAATTTACTCAAAGTTTGGTAAGATTTGAATGTCTATCTCTTGTCATGAAAAAGTTTATTCGGAATATAATGCTATTACACAAAAATTAAATCACGACACCATTTATGATACGCCAGAACACTCCCTCTACGCAGTATGCAGTTTAGAGTATAATTCGATGTTAATAGTAGCAATTGTGAGAGATTTGTAAGAACGTTACACACGTTTATGAAGAATGTTTTGAATAGTTTTATTTGAGATCCCGAGCTCCAAATTGTACCTAGATAAGAACATTTTTGGGGCTTCGTACACAAGACTGACGTATGCATTCAATGCTTATAGGGCGTCCAGGTGACTTTTTTTTTAAAGTTAACTATGCCTGTTTCATTTAATTGTTTATACCATTTATGGTGCTGTTTTTATAAGGTTTTGTTCATAACCATAAACACAAGACAATTCCACTGCACAATAATCACAGATTTAAACTCGACTAATTGTAACACAAATGATTTCAGTTAAGAATAAGTCATGCACTGTTTTGGTTTGAGAGAAAACACCACTTGTTGGAGTGCGACTGAAGGTCAAACTAAAAATAACTCCCTATATTTCCGAATATTTCCGCAGCAGAAATATTTATTTAGTTCTTGGTTTATCCGAGTAATGATTTTAAAAATTAACAACATTTTTCGATGTTTCTTTATATTTTGAATCATTTGTAATTCAATTTCGTCCGGTTTTTAACTGAAATCAAATAGTAATACAATTAAAAAGACACTTAAAATACATACTTTCCAACTTATTATTGCATTTAAAAATGTTGGACTAAACAATTTTTTTTTTAAATGAATTTTTGGTTTTAATACATATTTTAAGATATTTGCCTAAAAACGTTTAAACCAAAATAAATTATTTTAATTATTTTTTGAATGATGTAATTTTTATGTATTTTAAATATAAAATTGGTTGGACAAATAATACTTTGTTACTACTTAGTGAAAATAATATTATTATTACCTCAGTAAGAGAATTTATTTGAAACAAAACATAATATTAGTTTGACCTTTTTTAATGAAAATTCCTCTAAACATTTTGGCACTACCTGCCACGATCATGTTATCACATTATTGTTAATTACATTAAAAAAAAAAAAAAAAAAACACGTATCTGTTTATTTATGTTGAGCCATTCCGCATAAACAATAAGTTACAGTCGTAGATAAATAAATAAGCAGTAAAAAATATTTAAAGCAACTAACACAACCGGTATTTTATATAAACAAACTCATTTAAAGTTGATTTGTTTGATAAATTTTCTTTGATAAACTTTCATTTTAATGGAAAAGTGAAGCCCTTTCGATTGTTATCGTTAGATGAGAAGAGACGTGATTTGATAAATACAAATTTTAATATATCATATTCAATAAATTATTCTCTTAATCTTTCAAGTGATCTAATCTACAATTATTGAAATATTGGTTATTAATTTGTTTAATTCAGTTTTAATTTTTTGTTTTGAAACGTGTTTTATTGAAGTGAATCTATTACTAGTATTAAAATAAACTTGAAGCAAAGGTTCACGTAGTATATACCAAGAGTAGTTTGGACATTCAACGCAGTGGTACGACTGTATTAGTTCGAAATCAGCTGTTGCAAAGTGTTGGTTGGCGTGTATCTTACTTTACACAAATTGGTCATTACACAGATCATTTGTAGAAATAAATAACCATCCAGCAGCAGCTATTCCGGTTCAAACACCTCAAGGCAGCTTCCCTCCGCCTTAGTGAAATACTCTATATTGAGTGTGAAGGTGTTTAATTGTAGGTATAATGATGCTAGTCCTTCATAGGCGTGATTATTGGAGTTTATTTTGTTCGTTTATCTGATTTTTTAATAACCCCGAAACGTGTCCTGGAAACTAAGATCCTTAAACGTCATATTTTCAATATTATAATAAATGCGAGTACCTATTATTTAGAGTTTAATCGTAATTTTAGTAACATAAACGTCAGATTTAATGGCGATAACTCAATAATTAATATCAAGCAGCATGAATTATTATCATTTACCTTTATCTTTGTTTTCGTTTTGATAGCTATCGCCCCTGTTTAAAAATACCTCTCCATATGAGTGTATATGCAATACATTTGAAGAGGGTCGTACTTTTTGCAAAACTCTCTTCGTCAAATCATCAATGAACCCATCTTCTGTTACGTGAAAAAGTTAATTATAATGGCTGAAGAAATAACCAAATTAGTATTTTGCTAACATTTTCCAAAAGACGTGCAGTAAAGCAGCTTAGGGGATCTTCATAAAGTACAGTTTGATAGGATTTCATTTGCACCCAGGATCAAGTTCACTGTAGTCGTGCATTATTACGAAGAAGTTTTTTAATTAATGAAGTGATTTATTATTGTTTTCTACTTTATCTTGCAATGGACTTTGCGTATATATATATACCTTTATTTTTGTGTGTCCTGTAATATACCTTGTTATTAATTTTGATGTAACAGCAGATATTTCTTGTTGAAACTCCGTATTCAAGGATTAAATTAAGCAATAAAGCTAAAATTTCAAAATTATTTTAATAATATAAATGAGCTAGAATTATTTCGCTTTGCGGCATCATTGGGCAACTGTATTATTAAAATAATTTTGAAACTTCAGTTTTATTACTTTATTTAATCCATGTACCTCGTTATTGTTTAAAAACTTAATCTATACCCAGTTTTTTCAGGTAGGGAAATGTTAGGAGAAAAACGATTTCAGCAATAAGTTTAGTATATCCGAATGTACGTACTCTCAATACATTGAGAGGGAGACTACTCCCTCCATGACGAAATCAATTTTAATGCCTGAGTAGTTTTCCAAGTAAGTAATGGCCCATCATTTCCCGAAGAACGTACAGTAACGTAGCTTAGGGGTTCTTTATAAAGAAGTTAGGATTTCATTTACAACCGTTGTCAAATACACTGCCCTGGTGTGTGATTACACAAAGGATCTTGAGAGGAGGAGTGATATATGTATTATTTTTCTTTATAATATTCCTTTACGGTTATACCGTCATTAAGTTAAAGAAGTACAATCAAAATGATTTTGCTTTGTTCCTTCTAGTTTGGATAAATCATATCATAATGCTCGTAATTACTTTGATAAGATTAATGTTTAATCAAACGTATATTATCAAGACTCTTATGTATTATTAATTTAAAATACTTCAACCTTAACGTGTTAGAACAACCATAGCAGTGTTTTACAATAGGTTAAGCTATATGAATAGGAAATATAGTTTGATAGCAAATTTTAGTGGCAATACAAACACAAATATCAGCGGTTACAGATTTAAAACGAGGTTCGTCTCCGCAAGCGGTATTTCCTAGATTCATCATAAATTTGAAAAGTCATAAACATATATATCGAGTATAACAGAATACAATTACATTAAGGTTAAAAAATGTTCAATGAAGTAAAACTAAAGGAATTCTCTTAACTCTTTCATATGTATTTTAGTTTAATATTCTGAAGGTAAGTGATATTTACTAAGTTATTTTTGTTAACATATCCGTTTTGAGGTTTTCCAACTTGTGAACAAATAACGACTGACGATTGTAATTTAAGTTTTTGGTAAATGGGCGTGTTTTGATCACACCTTTAAAATTGTTTCAATTTTTCACATATCGCAAAATTCGGAAATAACAATTGTAATATGAAACTAAAAATACCTTTTCGCAAAATAAGGTTTTAATATATTGATAAAGTTTTTAAATTGAAGTCTATAAAGATCTAAGGAAAACGTATTAGTCACATCGCACTTAAGTACAGATTAGTAATTTCAACGATCTATGATTCTAAATGGTGTCATGAGGAATACGTCAAATATAATACAAATTATCCCCTGGCGACATAAACTCAAAGTTAGGTAAATGTAAATTGCATTAATAATATATTTATTGTTTAAAGAGTAAGTTCATGCGGTAAAATAAAGTAATTTTTATTTATTTATTTATTTTTATTTTTTTTTCAAAAACAATATCTTAAGCCAATATTGAATTATTCAATCTTTTATGACTTCGTCCTTAGTTCATTTTCGCAGCTAACAACTGACTTGAAATATTAGTTCATATCGTGAAGGACAAATTCTGATTTTGTATACTTTTGTGTGAGAAAGTTAGTGCAATGGTAAAAAAATAAGAAAATTATAGCAAATAAAAAGTCATTTTTATCCACGTGAACTCAACATTGGACAAAAATCAGTAATAAATTGTTGCCATTGATCAGATTATTATAGCAGAACCTCTTAAAAAATGTAGGAAAAATAAATTGAATATTTACATAAATTAGACACACGCCAACAAAAAGAAAAGACTCAAATTTTAAAGACCAGTCAAATTAGTTGTTAATTGTGGTAAAATTAGATAACAATTAAGGCGAGAGGTTTTTTCACAACACATATCACAATGTTGTAACCAATAAAACTATAATCCTTTTGTGATTGGATTATAACGAGTGTGGGGGTATTCTATATCTAACCAAATTTTAACCGTTTCAAAATTCCTGTTTTTTCGGTTTTTATAAAATAACTTGCTGAACAAATACTACTTGTGAAAGATGTTGGGAATATAATTGTCTACACTCTCAAGTAATTATTGTAACAAATAAATTTTTTAATTTTTGGTAAACCATGTTGAAAATAAAAACATTGTAAAATATGTGAGTAGCCTATATATAAACATTTTTAAAACGACTCATTATCTCCATGGATAGTGTACTTAACGTAATTGAAAGAACATTCCCCAAAACCACAATAAAACACTAACCCAAAGACTGTATACTTATGTTTATTAACGTAGAATAAACATAACTATACAGTCTTTATGTTGTTTGAGTTTTATTGTGGTTTTGGGTAATTTTCTTTCATTGTATATTTACCACAATGGTCTAGTGATTCATATGTACGTGTAGTATAAAAAAATGTACGTAAAAAAGTCAGTTACATACCATTTTCATTTATTGTATTTAGATGAATTTAACTCTACAACCGATCATTAAATGTGCAGTAAAATTGAAATTGTTTAGTGTCAAAAGTTTTTAAACTGTTCCATAATAAATGTTAGATTAACATCGAATACTCTCAATTTTGCTTTCGATTACAGAAGGTCTCTGGACCCCACAAAAATAATATAGGATGTTCGAAATGTCTTGGTAGACAACTTTAATTCCAATAAACCTTTCGTGTTAGCTTACACCTCACAATAAAATTGTGTTATAACAATCATTGATTTACCCTACAAACTAAGCATGTTCTTAAGTGTTTCTAAAGAGAAATATGCGGCTACCTGTACATTCAGAAAGGTGGAATTCTAGTTATCGATGAAAATAATTTTCTGTTAACTTCTAATGTAGGTGAATTTTGTATGGTTTCATGTTGTATTATCATGTTATAAGATATCATGAACTGACATTAACTTCTCTAACTGAGCAGTAAGAGCTTTCCCTGACTTTCAAAATTACATTCACACTGTACAACAAATACTGTACAACGTTCTTTCTACCTGGAAATTGGAATACGATCAAGAAATGTATTGTTAAATATAAATCTGTTACTTCATTAAATGATCTTACACCATCGCCAATAAAACTAATTACAGTACGATTTCACCACGTACGTAATAAAAGGAAATTTATTATATGTATACGTTCTCAAAAAACCACAGAAGGGTCACTTTGTAAATAAGGGTAAAACTAATTTGTTGAATGTAAGTGCCTAAATCAAACTGTAGCAACGACGAAATTAAGTGCACAGTGTTTTGGTCACCATTAAGGTTAGGATTGTCGTATAAAACTTTTCCTTAGCACATATTTTTGTCTAATCGAGACCTTTTAAAAGGGTTATCACTCAAAAAGGGTTATCATTTAAAAATGATGAGTTGCCCTCATAACGAACTCCTAAAAAGAAGCAGAATTTTAATTCACGTTAAAATTGTAGATTAGATGTTTCACATAATATCCTGAAAGTTTTAAAATTTTATATTTAACGGTTACAAACCTAAAAATGTGGTAGCATTTTGGACAACCTGTATAATAACAGAGTAAATTAAAAAATTACAACACGTTAAAGTATTTGTACAAATATAGGCACTTGTAATATCTTAACGAAATAATATTGTATTGGTCATAACACACATGTCGCAAAATATTTAAGAAACAAATAAATACTTTATAACTAAACCCAATATTGTATATATATATTTTTAACACAAAAGGTCGCTGCTTAGAACAACATATATAATCCAATGAAAATACTATCATAGATCATTAGTGTTATTATTATTTTTGTAAACAAATATTTTTTATATTTTCACTGCACTACATCTGTTTATTTAACAGTAAAATATTGGAGGTAGGAAGCTTGTCGAGAACTTATATGTAATACAGTGCAATGAGTTTGTACAAGTATGAAACACGTATATATGCAACGAAACAATTGTAGTGTAAAAACTAAAAAGTAGGAATATCATTGCTGGTCGTGAGGAATAATTTAATAGAAATTATAATAATTGATTTTTAAAGATCTTTAGAAATAAATGTAATATGTTTTGTAGATTAAACATTAGTGTAGTTGTATAAATTAACTTATTTAGCCTTCCAGTGGAAATAACTAAAACTGCTTCTAGCCTTTCTAATATTCTCATTGTTTGTTCCTTTCATGTTTTGTCTGAGAATGTAATTAGCGCAGAGAGGTTCATTCAGCTTTCTTGATATTACATCGTCTCATATCCAAAGAATAAAATGTATTTTTATGAAACAGATTACGATGAATTTTGGTATATTCATTTAGTTAGTATACACATTGTCTGTTTGACGTTAGGAGAAATCGAATAGCAATACAGATATTTTGCTTCATAGAAAAATTATTGACAAAAAAGAAAAACTCAGTTTTTAATTAATTTGTTGTTTTGTTATAGTTATTAAATGTGATAAATTATCTTACACATTCTTGGATCTTGTTAAATTTATATTTTCCTGTGTATAGTGGATTTTGGCTTTTTATATATTATAAATCTCTTGAACATACAAAGTAACTCTGGTTTGAACCCCACCCAGGATTCGAGTTTAGTTTTACATCCTAATTCTTAGCAATCTCCTGGAAGACGGAGGGAGTGGTTGTCCTACTTTAAATAACCTTGTTTGCCATAAGTGGAAAAAAAAACCTTTTTGTTTGCGTACCTATTTGTAAGTTAGGGCAATAATTATATTTAGTCTATTTCATAAACGTAAATATCTCGTAGTTTTTTTCCACATAAATTTGTGACGAAATTAATGTTAGTGTAAAAATATACAAAAGAAATTTTGGTCATTGGGATACGAGAGACACCCAGTCACCAGGATAATGGATCATGAAAGCTCGTCATTAAAAGTAACTAAAATAAAAAGTAGAAATTTCAATGCCAGCTCTAAAGAAAATGTTAATAATGGTAATTAAGCATTTAAAACATTTATTAGAATAATGTTAATATATTTTGTACACCAAAGTAGCATTCTTGATTGGTCTTATCTTCCGGTTAAAATTGAAAAGCTGAAGAATCCAATCTTTAACAATTATTATTAAAACAGCTTCTATCCTTTCTAATCTTCTCATTGTTCGGTTTCTTTACATGCTGTGGCTGACTTTCAATCAGGGACAGAAAAGATTTAGATATCGGAAATATGTAGTATTATGTAATATATTTTAAGGAATATATAATAATATTAATACATAATAATTTTTTTGTAATTTTATATATGAAATTAGGCAAAATGTGATAAAAATTTAGGTAATTTGTTACACTTATTTGTTACAAGAATAAAGTACTCCAAATAAATTGGTTTTCGGTCAATAAATTTTTGTATGGTAAGTTTACTTGTGAGAAAACCTAATACAAATTCTTGGTACTTGTTTTATGTTCACTTTACTATAGAATGTAGTTTATTGTATTTTTAATTAAGTATTCGTCTCGTTATGAGACTCTTAAATAATCACGTTTAACATAAAGTGACAAATAAAACACAAAGTAAAGTAGAAGTGAGAAACCGTTCTGTATTTTATAATTACATGTGTTTTTATTTATACGAAGGTTTGAAGCAGCGATGGTAGTGTCGAGTATTATTAGTATTAGGAAATTTTATGATTTATAAAAGGAAATGAAAGTTATAATTAAGTACTGGGGATCCGACTCCCTGCACCGTAAGAAAATTTTTCTGTTCGCTTTCCATATTAGTTCTGTCTCGGGTACCTTTTCCTATCTGGTTTTTGTCCACCCTGGGTATTTTATTTCCCCAGCACCCTCCAACCAAGATTGGTGAGAATGTCCCCATCGCCAGAGGCGGCCCCCGATAGCTGGTCCAGCAACAGCCACGGGATATTTTTTAATGAAATAGTTATTTAAACACTTAATTTTCGTAAAAATATAAGAGTGATTCTGCCTTTTTGGTTATTTTGAATAGAATGTCCCAAAACATTTTTTTCTTCACCATAGGGACTTTCTTTTTCTTAAAAGTAATAGTTGTTGCTTCTCTCGTTTCTCCCATTTTTTTTTGACTCGTGACATATGAGGTGATTCTATATCTCTTAATGTTGGACAAATTATATCTTATGGAAATACAAAATATGAATGATATTTATATCTACTGTTATATGGGTTTGGATGAAATAGGTTATATTTTTGGTTAATGATAATGAATATGTTAATTGGGTGGTTTTTATGTTATGCATGGAACTTATAACTTTGGAATTACCGCGTAATTATAAAAATAAGGTTTTTTGTCAAATAATATTTTGTTCGTAAATTTTAAAATCTTAACCACTTTTCAGAATATATAAAATATGAATAATATTATAAACACAATGACAAAATTAAATAAACTCTAAATACAGTAAATTTGTCCAATGTGTATCTTTGTAATATTTTCTTTTGAACTCTAACTACACAGAAGACGTTTCAGTCCTCTAAAAGTTTATTGTAAAACAGTTATTTGGATGTCTCTTAATTTCATCACACTAGCATCAAATAAATATATCTTAATTTGTAAATCAAATTTCGAAGGTAGATTTATAACATTATTCTTAGTGAGACTAGTACAAAAAAAGAATATTTTATATCGTTGGATACAAAATTGTATTTATAGAAAAAAAAAGGATATTTTAAAAAGTACACATTGCATGTATGAGGTATTTCCATCATGGCAGGCAGGAATTGAAAGCGAGATCGGATTTAAAAGAAACCCACCCAACTGTAATAATCGCCTTTACTTTAATGAACCAAACACCAAATTAAATTTCCACAAACACTGTAATTGTATCATTTATAATAAACTTCTAAATTTAAACAATCTAGTTTATAAGCAGACTTTATACCAATTCATAAAACATATATGTTGTTAAAAATGCAATATAGAAATATTAAAATAATATTTGCACTACAAAATCAAAAGCACTATACCAATAATGTTTTATGTCTCAACCAAATAATTCAAAAATATTTTGGTTGAGTATTTTTATAATATTGCATAAAAATAAATAAAATAAAATAAATTGTATGAAAGGATTTACCTAATAACTCCCTCTCTTCCTAAAATTTAGAATTATGACAATTTTGTATTACAAATATATAAAACTAAATACCATTGTTAACTAATAAAATATACTTAAACATAATGTTTGATGTAGCGTTATGGATTGTGTATTCAATGAATATATTATAGGTTAATATTACCTTAATCTTTCCTTCAGGCAATCTAAATTTCGTCCTTGTGGATAACCAGTTTCGACAGTTAAGTCGTCATCGTCAAACCCAACACATCGTGAAGTCGTTTAGCCACATGGAAGTGTCGTCCCATTAAAACTGTAGGCGTCCCATCTAATGATTCCAGGCGTCATGGTTCCTTAATTTAAAAAATATAATAATTTTATCATTATCTTAATAACAAAGGTAAAACTGAAATATGAATTAGGATAAGAAGATCCCAAGTAAAAAAAAATCGCCTACAAACCAACTTCCGATTTTCCAAAATTAGACTAGAAAGAGCTTTTATATAATGTAAATCAATTTTTGCATATGGTTTTCCTTCATAAATCTGACAAATCATGGGACTCCTAGTTGGCCTATTTAAGTATTTAAGTTACAAATATTTAAGTTGGTATTTGTCTTTTCAATTGCCCAAGTAAAATAAAATATATAGATTTAAATCATAGTTTACGAAATACAAATTACAAGTTTAATAAAAAGCTCTTAATGAATAGAAATGTAAAAAACTCTTTGAATTTTAGCATAAATTGGGATGAAGTAAAAGTTGACTTAACTGGTAGTGAAATACAAAAAGAAGGCAATAATACACAAATTGTACACATTTTTTAATATTAAAAGCCCGTTATGAAAATAAATAATGAATTAAATAGTATTTACCAAATATATTATGGTGGAATGGAAGTGCGTGTTATTAAAAAAAATGTTATTTTTTACAAAATGTTCAATTCCTTCAAAATTAATGTAACAGATATTTAAAATGGAGTGTATTCAAGAAATCTAACCCGAAATACTGTTTTTGAACAGAGGTCTGGTCAGGTTGTGACAAAGAGGATTTACTTCTTCATAATATTTGTGACGCTGTCAGTCGTATTTGCTTTCTGTCAGCTCTCTTCAGTAAAAGTTCCATTTGCTTTTCTCCAGCCTGGGTGGATAATATTAGGGTTTTTAATCTCAATATGAGAGTAGCTTGGAAAAAAAATAGCATTGTAATCAAATATTTGATAATGAGGGTATACTCTCCAGTCAAAGGAAAAGATGAATGAAAACTGCGTGAAAAATATAAATTTACTTGAGTTTTAGAATAGTCACAAACTACAAGTATATATCATTCAGTTTGTTTAGTGGATTTATTAATATAAGAATCTAGATTAGATTAGTTATTTGGGGTATAGTACGTCAATCTAAGCTTATTGTACACCCCACAGTCCTATTTGCATGGCAAAACGATACCTGTACCTTTAATGAGGCTCAAGAGCTTATGACCTATGCTAGCGTCGAAATCATCAAATGGCTGTAGAGGCCCAAATATAGCTCTATTTTTAGCCTCAAGCCTCTCGCATTCCAAGATGATATGCAGTCTCATCAGACCGTTTGAATAGCCTACAAAGGGGTCATTATTAGTAATCCTGAGTGTTTTCCGAAGTAGCCGGGTCTAGTCACAACTAGTTTTACCTGTCCTCCTTTCACCCTTAGTAACACGTTAGTTATTAATTATTATTAGCTAAATTTATATTAGTAAAAAATTATAGAACTCTCTAGAATATTTATATCAACTTAAAACCCTATAAATCCACTTTTTTAAACATAAAAGTGGATTTAATAAGTAATTATAGAAATAGCAATCCTTATATTTAAGTAAATTTAGTAAGTTTTCTAAGCAGTAACCAATTTTTGTGATGAAAATATTATTGGCTAAATTTATATTAGTTACTATATTAGTGCTTATGAGAACGTTAGCAATCATTTATCAAGGTTCATAATACCATTTATCAAGGTTATGCCATAATTTACAATGCCTGTCGTTAGACCATTTAATTATTGTAGGTTAAAGATTTATATATGTCACAGGCCGGCTGTGGACCCAGAAAGGGCGTTTGTGTAACCTTCTTGGGTAGTTCATCCGCACATTCATTAACACAAATGCCCGAGTGGAATGGTATCCAGCTTAGGGTTACAGAGTTAGTGGAAGCTAGTGTGTAGTAAAGGGCCTTTAAATAGACCAATTTAATTTGAAAATTTGTTGTTATATTTGTTTACGATAGAACAGAATAATCAATTTCGAAAACTCCAACCTTCTTCAAAACCAAATAGACCTACAATGAGTTTTAAAACCTCACATGTACAGAACTACAAAATCAATAGAAATAACAACCGATAGGACATTCAATTGTGAGACACTGCCAGATCTGACTGTAATTGTAACAATGAAGAACTACATTGCAATAAAATATACACTGTCAAAAAATCTATAAATACTATAATACAATTAACAATATTGGCTTTCCTTAAAGAAGTTATGGGTATTCATCCTGTTTTATTAAAGACTAAGAAAGCCATTAAGAAAGTTTCCGTCTAATCTGTTTGACTAACTGTCTTCGTGTGCGCGTCTAAAAAAAATATTATTATCAGGTATAAAATAATATTTTATGTGAAATCTTGCTTTATATTTTTGTGTATTTTTTAAGAGTTGTTGGGTGTGGGAAAATTTAAAATAATTATTTACATAAGAATTTTAAATGTAATTGTACAATCTAAAAGTTGTTATTCAGTACAAGTAAGATATTGGTTGTTCAATAAGTTTTAGTTTATAGGTTTATTTTTACTTTGTCACATATACGTCTCATAGAGAGAGAGAGATGGCATAACTGTATATCAAAGGAATCGTCTATTATTCACAATGTTGAAATTAAATAATTTCAGATCACTCAACACGAACAATATAAATTTAATTCGCGTGTTGACAGAGAAACAAGAACGGGGTCTGCCAGGTAACAAAGGTTGTAATCAAGTCAGAGCCTCAATTTGTTTACAAGATTAATTGTGTCGTTATAGCTTACATTGCAAATCACGGTGATTGTTTAGAATGTCACAATGCTCTTGACAATTGGACTGCATTGAGGTGTGCTGAGATCAGCGTAACAGTACTTGAGTGGGCGACAAACAAATATAGAAGTTAGATACATTTCTAAAACTAAGTACTCGTCGAGGCTGTTTGTGTTTGTACTAATCTCCCATATTCTGAAAATCAATAGAGTTTTATTTTATAACCTGGAATACACATCATGGACATTTTAAATTGCATAAAAATTATATTGTGCGATGTTGAACACGCAAAGATACATTATTGAGCTTGAGTTGTGAAATGATATACTTGATAGATCGAATCTTAAACATAACTTCTTACAAATAGTAGGCCTACGCTTATTTAATCAAACGCGTTCCAAAGACTAAATGTTCAGTGATGGATGAACTACAATAATAATTAAATTGTAACTAACCTAGTTCAATAATTTTATCGTTTGTCAACAAAGTTTGTCATTGAATCGTGTTTGATTAAATAAACGAACTAATTTATGTTCAAACACACAAATAAACAAAAAGTTCACAAACTTCCCAAAATTTGTCTCACCCATCTCCAAACCAAATACAAACCGAGCAAAACTCTTTGTTAGTAAAAAACGTTAATGGTTTCTTTAAAAAAATGACGTTTTTGGTACATATTTGTTTTTTGACAGTATTACCTTATCCGTATTATTTTTTTTATTTGCAATTTGACACGGAGGTTTAGGTCATCAATTTTCACATTCCACTAAAACTTGAAAAAAAAAAAAAAGGTTTTAAGAAATCAGATAATTTATAATAGCCTCATGACCGATTATTATTTTCTACTGGCAACTTACAAATCTGCATTTATGTGAGATAGTATAGAAGACTCTTGATTAAAATTTGATCATAATCGTTGAAGTCGTTTTGAGAACACATAATTTTGTCGTTTTTGTTTTATGTACCATAAAATTTGGAGTTATTTATAAAAAAAATGTCTTGGGGCACGATGAAACTGTGACCACAAGCGTCTTGGCACTTTAATAATAATTAAAACCATCGTTAATTTGCTCATTGTCATGCGAGTTTTCATTATTTTTACTGATTTGTGTGTTTATCAATATGTTTGATAATATATATATATATATATATATATATATATATATATATATATATATATATATATATAATAAATATAATACATATAAATATATTTTTTAAATATAATACACATTTATTTTTGTAATTTTATACCTAACTAATAAATATATATTTCATCTTGTGTGAAGGTTTTACTGTTTAATTCTGACGTTTAAAACAAAGTATTCACTTTTCCTGTTATGTCTGTCTATTTTTTTTCACAGATTCCATTCCTACATAATCCAATTCAACGGCTTACTATTTAGCTGTTTTAGTTTGAAGCAACTTTTCTAGAATAAGCTATATTTGGATTTGAAAGGATAAAACGTTTATGATTTTGTAAAATGTGATGAAATGTATTACAAAATTGAAGTTAAGAGAAACCGTTCATTTTTATTTTAGTAATAATTATATATCTGACTTTAACATTAAGTCATCATTCTCTCATATCTCATATTTTAGAGATATGTGTATTTTGTGATTTTAAAATAATAATAATATATTTTGGTACAAATATGTATGTGTTATATTTATATTACATGTAAATTAATTTATATTTATATATTTTAAACAGATTTACCCACGGAACTTGCTAATTAAAATCTTCTTGCAGAGACAAATTTTAATTTAAAAACCTTGTTTTTTCTAAATATTTGATATCAATATATACAAGTCTTGAGCGAAATCAGAGAAAATAGCAATATAAATAGCATTGAGTCGATAACTTAATATATTTATAGTTTTTTATTTTTTATTTGTAATTCACTAACATATTATAACTTTGACATGAACTTATGCGACAGATCGTTAATTCTATAGATTAATTATAAGTGATACGAAGAAAGAGGTCCTTCAAATTTAATTTACCTTTTGGATCTAGAATGTAACTTGTGGAGATTACAGCTGGTTGAGTTTATTTTAAGTTCCATCTTATTTTCAATTACTCCCTGACGTGATGAAAAAAATTGCTTCTTGTGCACTAAGTTCATTTTGAAATATCTAAAGCAGATAATGGTAGGAACGTTTTTTAGCTAATATATATGTATGTATATATATTTAAACAACAAACAAAGAAACTAAATATAAAAAAAGTTACGTTTTTTTACAAGGAAGTTTTTTAAAAAATGGACATATTCATTTTTGAACATGTCATTTAGTTTCTGTAGAAATAACTGAGGTATAATGAAAATGTAATTTTAAACATAAACATTCAAATTTAAAAAAAAAAAAAAAAAAAAAAAAAAAAAAAAAAAAAAAAAAAAAAAAAAAAAAAACTGTACTAATAAAATATTTATATCGCCCTTGTTAATTAGTAATATCTTAATGTGAGTTTATTCATAGTTAGCTTCTTTATCATATTTTCATTTTAAAACATTCCCAGTCTACCGAGTAATTTAACAATTTTAAATTTAAGTACCTTGAATTTATTTACGTTCTTTTGCCTTAGTTCAATAGCTATTTGGGTTTTTTGATTTTTTTCATACTCAAAGTAATGAAGTATAACTTATCATACATGATAAGATCAAGACAAGTTGGAATTACCCTTGTCTCTTGGAACAAAAAAATACAATGTTCTACAAAGAAAATACAGTTTTACGCGTTGTATTCACAAAATTGTCATTATCAGTTACCTAAAATAAATATTTAATGAACACCACACCACAAAATAAACAAAGTGGTCATGATGAAATATTACAGAAAACTTATATAATCGTCAACATTTCTAAATAAATACAATATAATGTAAACTATGAGATTCTTCATAAAAGATAGTAATTCTGAGATACTAAAAATTATTTTACATAAAAATAGAAATTTTTATATCACCTTAAAAATCGATTAAAATTTAATATCTTACAACTAATAGTCGGGACCTATAACAATTGAATTATATAAATAGAGGATAAGATAACGAGGTATTTGTTAAATATAAGAACCGCATGATTTAGGAATTGAAAATAATAACATACATTAACGGGAAATTTATAAATTATTTTTGCATCTAAATTGATTAGTTTCTTACTAGTTTAAAAACGGCTATTCATTCACTTAAAATTTATAAAACATTTCACATTTTAAACTTGATTTCATGTCATTATTTAATTATCTCTTAAAATATATAGATATTTTAATGATAATTAAGTGTATATATGATAGTGAGTGTAAAAGATACAATTCCCAAATTATATCTAATTAAATAATAATTCCCAAAATATTATTATATTTTGAAATTTGAATCAAAAACAAACAATCAGTTTACTCAGTGTAGCAGCCGTGATTTTCTTGGTGCATTAAAATTAAAACATTAATGGCTGTAAACTGCCAACTTTCAACTCAATGTACAAATAACTAATCTGACATATTCAGTTTTTAAGATAATATTAAATTATACTACAATTCGAGATTTTGCCTTGTTGTATATATCGTTCATTAAGCCAGTTGCTAGTGAATGTTTAACTAACGTAAATTATTGTATAAACACCAATAATTCAGTGTATTATTCTAAACTATATTTGTATAGATATATTATAATTTCGTCACTTTCGTATTTGGGGGGGGGGGGGGTATAACGCTTATGTTTCAATATTAAGTCTTCGTTAGATATTTTTATAATAAAAATACACTTGTCTCTATAACATGATTTATTACAAGTGCAAAGACGTATTCTCATTATTTATTTCATATTATTGAATATAAAAGTAGAAAAGTATCGACTCTTTTCATCATATTTATGATGATTATTAATTAGCATACTAAGTGTTGAGAATTGGAAGCGTACATATTAATACTTATCACGAGGAATGTAATGTGTTTTTACATTTGTGTGTAATGTTGACTAAAACATACAAATATATATATATATATATATATATATATATATATATATTGTTTACACTGATGACCGTCGGTACTTGATAGAATTTCATTTTAGCAAATAAAACACAATTTTTCTTTTGTAAATTCTATAATTTATTTGGTCTAGCCGACCATGGTTTCGCCAGTTACGGCATTGACGAGACTCTTAATATTTATGACTCACTCTTTTTTTGTGTATTCATAATAAATATTACCTGTCAATCGTTTAGAATTTTACATTTTAATGAACCATTTAAATTATAAATTATTTTTTAAACAAGCACCTTTTCACTATATAAATTGTATGTAGGAAGTAGTTAAAATATCAATTTAACAACATATATTATAATAAATTCTTTCTTATTGTTTTGTGTTTACCCAGTACCAAGGAAGTGTTTTTAATACAACGAATTTTATAACATATCTGTTTCTGACTTACATTTTTAACAAACTGCAGTTACAACGCTGGTACCAATCGTTCTACAGCTTGGTTTATATTGGTTAATTAACAGCACCTTTGGTTATTTGATTGTCATCGTAAAAAAATAATATTTATCTTTAAATATAGAACTTGTTAAATTATTAGATATGAATAAATTGAAATCATATTTAAAATTCACTTTGTATTTATGTTAAATATTTGACGTTAATCATACACAAGATGACGTCAATTAGATAGCAGCCTACATAATCAAAAACAAACAATATTGTAAATCTTTCTAACGTTTTTAGAGCAATTACTTATATAAGAAGATTTTCTCACACTGTCTCTGATTAAAACACCAGTGATGCTTGTGTGAATAAAGTAACATGAAGTATTTATCATGCATGTTGGTACTTTTGCTTCTAGGCATATTCATGGTTGAAACAGAAGCATGTTCCATTGGTGGCGTAAGTAAACCTTGCTGTAGAAAATATAGCTCGTTATCAAATCCCATTATAGAATAATGTATTACTTTCAACTATACGGTCAGTAAATTAACCGTAAATATAGTTTTAACTTTACTGGTTAAAACTGATATGAATTTTGTTCGTAAATTTTAATTATGATAAATTATAAGTTTGTGTATGGTAATATATTTAACTGATTTCATTAAATTAAAAACTTTATGGACAGGGAAGAAGGTGAAGTTGTTAGAGATTCATTATGAGTTTCAAAGACAAAATAGGGGATGATTAAACATTTAGCCCATATTTTTTACCCACATAATTAATATTGGCTAAAATCGAAAAATGTTATGTGTATTATGTATGAGTTAAATGAATGTGGGTAAAGAAATAATAATTTCAGTATTTTATTTTATTTTGCATTTAAAGGAATCGAGAGATCAGATTTATACTACATGCCAAGTTATAAATCATTATTTTAAAATACATAATTATAATGACATTCTTCAATCAAAACTGTAAATATACACTTGTGTAAATTGTAGGACTACACATATTTTACCAATATTCCTAATAGATATTGACTAAAATATAATTATTCTATGGTTTGTTTTTGCTACTTTATTTCAATAAATATCAAAAATACAGAGGCTTAACATAAAAGATTAATGTGAGTCACGTTTATTATATAGGATTGTATATTGAATTCATGTTTACCTAATTCATTAATTGGTATACACGTGTAATGTACATAAATTTATATAACGAACATTCCGAACTATATATGAGTATATATGATGTACCGTAAATATAATATACAGAAAAAAATACAATAACCTATTTTTGATATTAAAAAAAGAAACTTTTATCTCTAGTGATTTTTGTAAGGTTAATGTTTTTCGAAATATTCAAAGTATGTATTTTAAATTACCGCTATATACATACTACACACAAAATAAAGTTTTTATTATCTGTAAACTTTAAAACTTACCATACAAAACGTGTACGCTGAATTTGAAATCAATATCTATTCTATTTCCAAAGTTACATTTTTTCTAAAAATCAAAATGGCGGATATCTGCAAAACTAAGCTTTTTGAGAGTAATTTTTCTTATTATTTTTGTTGTCTTCATCCACTGAATCGTTTCCTAAAGTTCGTCAGCTAACTTACAGGAGAACCTGTATATAACATGTAATATATATTTTAACCGTTCTGACTTGTCTATCATTGTATATTTCAATCAAGCTGGTTTGTATATTCTTATGTAGTTCAATACTCAACTGCTATAACTATGTACATAATTATAATCACCTATACTTCCTTGAATTTATTTTTTTCATATATTTGTATAGAAGTTGTAAATTACTGAAATTACGCCCGTAAAATATACACATTGTTTCCAAAAAATGGTAACTTTCGTTGTATCTCATGCACTTTTACTCTTTTGACCAATATTAGAAAACATATAATATATTATGTACGCCAGCCAAAACATGTAAACTAAAAATTAAAAACACAAATAAATAAATATTTTTCATACATTAGTACATATGAATAAAACTATTTTTGATAAATCCATGGGTTTATGAAAATAGTTGAAACTGTACAGTTTCTAAGATCTTTGGGGAAAATATATTAGAGTTAGGCATTAGAAAATATGACACGTGTAGATATTATTTATTAATTATATTAAAAAAAAATTTCAGGCTCTTGTTTTAAGGCAAAGAAAAATAAATATAAAATTTTGCATTTATAAATATCTTTTTAAAAAGTATGTTTTGTAAATATGTTCCCAATAACCACAAACATTTCGTTATTAGCATTATGTAAATGTAATAAATTCAATTTTGAGACAATTAAAATAATCGATTTCACAAATATTAAATTATCTAGACACTTATATATTGCAAATTATAAATCTCGAAGCATAACATTTGTGAGGATGACAACCCATATTTCTTTCTGGTCCTTACCGCCTATAGCAAGGCAAACATTCAAAACTGTTACACGATTTGTAGAAAATTACATATTGTATTTCTGGCCATACTGCAAAAAGTTTATAAATTAAACAAAAAACAAACAAAACCAAAATTAATTTTAAAAATAGATTTTAATTAATTTTAAATTATATATTTGCGTAAAACTGTGGTTTATCTTTAAATTAAAAAAAGATTGCATTTAATAAGAATTTAAGCCTTTGAATAATATTGGATTTTAATGTCAGGCTAAACATAAACCTAAACTGTGTGTATTGTGTGTGTATTCTATGTCTGTGCCTATGCACAATGAAGACATTTATTCAACTTTATTAGGTACGGTTAGGTGATATTTAGTACCTTAGGTTTATTAACTATTTGTAACTTTAAACTTGTTAATAAATTATTTTTTGTTTTCAGTGTAGGACTAGTAACCAGTGCTGCAGTGGTTATTTTTGTGGTTTTTTCTACAATGGTGTAGGAAAGTGTACGCGTCCGATCTTTTGGCCTAACCGCCCCCCTTTTGAAGACCCGGTTGATGAAATCATTGGAAATACAAATGTTTCCGAAAGAGCTTAGTTTTTCAGATGTCCGACATTTTGTTTTGTTTACAAAATAGAAATTATATATTTGGAAATAGATATATTGGGTTCAGTTTTACTAGACCCATTTGGTATGTTACGTTTTGAAAGTGTACAGATAATAGACTTTGTTTTGTGTATATGGCTGCTATTGAAAATAATTACTATTGAATATTTTGAAACCAATTAACTTTACAAAAATTCAGAAAAGACAAAATGTTTCTTTCTTTAATTACAAAAATAAAAATTAGGTTTTCATTTTTTTTTCTGTAGGTATAACCAACTTATTAACAGAAAACTAGAAGGTGATAATTTTTTGGGAGTTGTCTACAACATATAAGATTAACCTAAAACCAGAATAATTTTTAAATCTAATAATCCTAATAAAAATTTGAAATTCCATTGCTCTAAATTACATAACAAATTCGAATTTGACGTTTATCTATTTCAAAATGTAGTTTATTTAATTTTTTCGTGAGTTTTAATTAAGTGATACAATTTTATGGAACTATATGCACTCTAAATCTGACATTTGTTAATGCCTTACATGCAAAATTAAACACCAAATAATGTTTTGTGTTTTATTTATTCTCTAACCTTAAACAAAAATGCATTTACTATTATTTATTATAATATAAATTTATTATGTAAACTCATTTACATAATAGTTTTTAACATTTCTTGAAATTGATAAAAAAATTAAAAAAACTATAATCGCCTTACAAATATAAAAATAGTTAAGTTATTACATTTATTATAATGGGATTCTTAGTTGTTTCAAAGGTGTTTAGTACCAAATTACCTCTATGGGCAGACTAAGTGTATATAATAGAGAAATAATTTGTTTCAAGTTTCAAGATTAAGTGTCTTTAGATTAAAATATTGTAAAGTATTTACATCAACAATAATTATAATAAAACAATATTTCAAGTGAAAAATGTACGACCTAGACTGAGGATTGTGCCCAAGACTTTTGGCCTTGTGCCAACGTTTTACCAACTGATCTATCCTTGTTTGCTTCCTAGCATAGGACGTACGCTTCTCATTTGACTTTGCTTTTGTTGCAATTTTTGAGCGATCATATTAATTACTTCGTTCCCGACGACATTGAAAAATTAATATTTCCTCAACTTGCAGCCCTTACTAACGTGCCTGTAGAATAAAATATTCTACAGTATTTTACATCAACAATATTTCTAAGAACAAATAAAAATTAATAATCATGGAGACCTAAAGAGTGGTTGAAGTATAGAGAAATATATTTTTTATCTGAAGCAAAGCATTAGAGTGTATAGAAAGTTAAATGTGTAAGAGTTGTTAAATTTTTCAGAGAACAAATAATTTGTGCCTCAGCTATCGATGCGATATAATGAATACAATCAAAGATTACTCTAACTAGCTAGTCGAAGTGACATAATGAGAAATGTTAGTAGGGCTAATAAAATAACTAAATCAACTGTGTATTCACAAGTGGAGACATCGTTTATGAAGACTAAGAGAGATTGGTTATTGTAGAAATAAATATTATTGCACCATTCATGGTTTGTCGTGTGTCTTAATATAAAAAAAAATAAAGGATATAGTTTATGGATGTATTCAATATATAGCCAAGTGAGAGATTTCATTAAGTCAAGCACTGATAATGTTCAGCAGATATTTAAATAATATTACAAACATTACTTGAGAGAGTAACGGACAACTCTTTCAGCTTAGCGAATCTTTCTTAACTAAGTTTTTTTCATGCTTTTTTGTTTTAAAGCTTCGGTTCTTTTATTTCGTTATCTTATGCTGTGAATCTTTACATTCTAAAAACTTCTGTTAATTTATTTAATAATATGTTATGTTTTTGGTTTACCTTGATATTAAACTTAGTTAACTAATTAGTTGTAATCACATTTTAAAAACAAAAAAAAAACCGTAAAAATAGCTCTTCCATATTCGTTTTAGTGCACGAAGAACGTTGTATACGCTATTGCTATGATATGATAAGTATGTTCAATTTGCACTAACTACAATACGGGGTGTATATAAAGTCCCGCACGGGCTTAATATTTTCTAAACGACAACAGATAAATCAATAAGATTTGGTACATCAACACCACACCTAAAAATCTACTTTTTTAAGGAACTATCAATTTTCTGTCATATCATGGGGACGTCCCGCAAGGAGTCAGAAGGAAATCTTAAATAGGAGCATAGGTCAATATGCACATCATTTTAAAGGGCTTAGCTAGCAGAGTTTAATGCCGTAAACCGCATTCAAAAAGGTTGATCCAGTACAAAATGGCGGCTGTTCAAAGGTTTTATTGAAAACAGATGTTTACTTACCAAATGTTTTCAGAGTAAATGCTCGAACAATTCACCTCCAGTTATTTGACAGTTGGAAAGACGCACATAAAAACTATTAAGAGAATTTTGAAGGGCAACTTGAGGAATCTCCTAACATTCTTGAAGTATTCTTTGTCTCAGTTCATTTACATTTTGAGGCTTTGTTTTGTAGACATTGTCCTTAAGGTAACCCCAAACAAAGTAGTCTAATGGAGACAGATCTGGTGAACGCGCTGGCCATTCTACAGTTTCCCGCCTTCCGATCCACCGTTGCCGAAAAACAGTGTTTAAATAGGCCCTTACGTCGATGCCGTAGTGTGGGGTTGAAACCAGATATTCTGAAAATGTTCACCAAACATGTTTCGAAGTGTTGGTGTAATTTCATTTTCCAGCAAACGTTGGTATGATATTGCATTTAAATTTCCTTCAATAAAGAAAGGACCTACCAACTGGGTACCTATCACACCAAGCCAGACATTCACCTTTAGTGGATATTGCGTGTGTGCCTCCCGCATCCAGTGAGGATTTTCGCTACTCTAGTAACAGCAAATGTGCCTGTTTACGCTTCCATTCAGCATAAATGTAGACTCGTCTGAAAACACAATATTGTTTACATCAATTTCGTTGCGATCTATTTTAGCCATCATAGTTTCGCAAAATTCTATACGTCGATCGTAATCATCTTCGTTGAGTTCGTGCACCAAATGAACTTTGTAAGGCTTAAAATTTGACCCTTTCAGAATGTTTTGAACAGGTTCTCAATAAATGACTGCAAGACATCTAAAAGAGTTGTCTTCGTTTGTTGCAGTAGCGGGCCTTCCTGATCTAGGACGATCGGAAACACTTCCTGTTTCCATAAAGCGTTCAACAGTTCTCCCTACAGTTGTTCTACAAATTGGCTGCCTCTCGGGGAAGTAGTCATTAAATAAATGACACGCTTCCTCGTGTGATCGTCTGTTGTTTCCCCAACCAACCATCATAAGAAGTGTTATACGTTCACGTTCGTTAAGCGACATAGTGTTGTTGAAGAACTACAATCAATAGTACAAACTTGTTTGTACTAACACGCACTTACAGAAAGGTTAGACAGCACTACTAAAACAAGAAAACTAGAATAGCCTACTATGAATGACTGGCTAATATGAAAGTCCAAACGGCGACCCAAAGATAAGAACTTTCTAATTGTTACTATTACCAGGTTTTCCCCGTTATCAATAAGTTAGGACCAAATTTGTAACCCTTCAGGATAACTAACGTCATAATTTACTTCTCTATTGACACGCATAATGTAGTATTTAGCTGCAGTATTCATTTAGTTGCAGTTTTGCTTTAATGGGATTGTGGCTACTGTACTAATAAAATGTAACAAAATAAAACCTTTGAACAGCCGCCATTTCGTACTGGATCAACCTTTTTGAATGCGGTTTGCGGCATTAAACTCTGCTAGCTAAGCCCTTTAAAATGATGTGCATATTGACCTATGCTCCTATTTAAGATTTCCTTCTGACTCCTTGCGGGACGTCCCCATGATATGACAGAAAATTGATAGTTCCTTAAAAACGTAGATATTTAGGTGTGGTGTTGATGTACCAAATCTTATTGATTTTTCTGTTGTCGTTTAGAAAATATTAAGCCCGTGCGGGACTTTATGTACACCCACTTTAAATGGCCGCCATTTTGTAACGGGTGATCCTTTTGAGGCGCGGTTTCCGTTATTGAACTCTGCTAGCTAAGCCCTTTAAACTGATGTGCATATTGACCTATGCTCCTATTTAAGATTTTCTTCTGACTCCTTGCGGGACGTCCCCATGATATGACAGAAAATTGATAGTTCCTTAAAAAAGTAGATTTTTAGGTGTGGTGTTGATGTACCAAATCTTATTGATTTATCTGTTGTCGTTTAGAAAATATTAAGCCCGTGCGGGACTTTATATACACCCTGTATATAAATTAGCTACCTAAACATTTTATTACAAAATTATATTTAAAAGGTAAATATACGTATGGTTGGATATATATTTGTCAGGCAGTAAGTGAAAACCAGATTGTCTGGTTCTAAATGAATTGAATTCCAGTAATATTTACACAAACCTCAGGGCAAAAATTCCAATAAAATACAGCACCTATTTGACTCCTTGGTAATTAAATATGTTTACTAATTGACATCCTCTTCAAAAATAAGAATTTTAAAAAAATCTAAAACATAGGCAAGAAATGGTGAACCGACTGTTAGGACTTTTAAAAATACGTAAACCAAATACGGGGTGCTTAATAAATAGAGGTTAACTTTAGAAATTGGTTGGCAATCAAATAATAATCATATGATAAAGCAATAAATGTAATTAGAAAAAGATGGATAATCATATTTCTACTGGCTCAACGTGTAGTCCAAATTACATAATCCCGGGATTGCATAAAATCAATAGTATCATGAATACAGCATATAATGTATTTAAATTACTTATGAACAGAAACAATTAATTTGTAAAAAATTATTGGATAAATTAATTTCTAGAACCAATAAAAATCTCAAAATATTTATCTTAGGCCTAAACTTATCTAAGATAATATATTTTTAAATAATATTTTTTTGCTAATATGGCATGACTATGTAAATGGTTAAATGTATATGCTCTTATTTTTTTGAAATTAGTTTAACTGAAGAAATTTTTTTAAATCAATTGCTGGAAAATTAAATTGTTTCGAAAAATGTCGAAAAATATTATTTACCATATTTCATGAAAATATTGTACAAAGATCAGATTAATAAAAACTCGTTACGGCCAATACATTAGTCACAATATGTTGTTGTTGTTATCAAATGGCTCCAGTTGGCTCACGCCATCCTCTGTCGTGCCTCCCAGTACAGACCAGTCAAATCCTTCCTCCTCTGCTTATCCATGTCCAGCTTCCTGCAGACCAGAAGATGGTCCTTGTTCATGATGGAGTTTGGGCAATCACATAATGTGCATTTGTCCTGGTCTAGTATTTTTAGTCTTTTTAGGTGTTCAGCCAGGCAGTCATGTCCGGTTGCAAGACGAAACATTGCAACTGATTCTCCTCTCTGTAGGTCTTTGACTTCTTTGTACAGGTTAATTATGTCTTCATACGGCTTGTTCTTGATATCCTCCTTGACTCTACTGGCAAATTCCATTTGTGATACACTTTTGAGGGAGTTGATCCTTGATTTAAGTGTGTGCACTAGTCACAATATTAATTTTGAAAATTTTAACAGTAGGCCTATTAATAAATTAAAAAAATTAGTACAATTACAAATAGAACAATACTAAGTCCAATGGAATTAGCATATCAACCACTACACACAAATTATTCTTCCTGTTATATTATTGTTATAAAATTATTCTTCATTGTTATAATTTAAAACCTAAATCGGTAGTTTATTTTTCATGTATATATTGGTCGAGTTCACATTATGTCTGTATTAGTTGATATTGATAAAGATTGGACCAATAAAAATATGTAGCATTATTTTTAAAGTAAAACAGTTTATTCTACAGTTATTATTCATATACATTTACGTGTAATATATACGCATGTATATGTAAGTTATGATCCGGTTTCGGGTCATTCGTTTAAAAAAAAGTTTTTCTTTTCTCAAAAGTCGTGCTTTATTTATTATAGTACAATAATATTCACTCATTAAAATATAATAAGAATTTTTTTATGAGTTATGATAAAATTCACGTACAGGGAGACAAGGTCCTGCGGCCTGAGTCAACTAAGAACTAACTGTGCAATGGACAGTTTATAATCTATGATTACTTGCCAAGAAAACAATAAGTTCTTCTGACTAAGGGATGTTTCGAGACATAACTTGTACACATTTATTTAATTATTAAATGTCTAATGGTGATGACAAAAAATATAATTCCCAGTTTTTTAACTTTATTTAGAACTTCATTGTTTAAATCGGAAAAAATAAGAGCCATAAATATTAATTGACGAATTAACATTTGAACTTACTTAGGGTCAAAACTAATACAATTTATATTTACATTGCACGATTGTAGTACCAAGTCACTACTAATTATTATTAATAATACTACCTTATTTAATTGAAGTCTGTGTTGTGACTTCTTTTCAAATAATTTATGATGACATGTTTCGGAGTAGTAACTCCATCATATGGTCTTATTCACTCATTAGATATAGTAGTACATTAAATAAACTACACACGAATAACAGAATCTATTATTAATTTCATGTGTTAGTGTCAGTGTTAGAATATGTGTAATTTATTTTAATGTACAACGGTCTCTTAGGAGTGAAAAGACCAGATGATGGAGTTACGGGTACGAAACATATCGATATAAAAACGATACGTGAAGAAGTCATAAGACGGACCTCATTAAAGTAATATTATTAATAATCTACATTTTTAGTTACACTATTTTTGAGTCATCTCCCTCCTTTGGTAAATGTATACTAACTACCTTAAGGTAAATATATATATATATATATATATATATATATATATATATATATATACACACACACACACACACACACACACACACAGTGTCCTACTAAGGTATTTACATATCTAAACAGCCACCAAGTACACGTGCGCCTGCCAAATTGTAAGATTTCTTTTTTACATATTGGAAACATATACCCAAGTGTACCAACAATTTTTGACACTAATATCTGCAGTAGAAGTAAAATGGCGGCTGTTGATAGAAATGCAGTTTAAAACGACAGCGCCAGCTGCTGTAGAACAAGATAACATAAAAGCTTAATGTTTAAACAGCTGGTTATTTTAAAACAAACAGCTGTTTCTTTAATTTCATATCATTGCATTGTTGACTAGTTTTATTATGTTATCTTAGGCAACAAAGATAACCTAGGTTTCTCTAGCTTTTTGCCATGTTGTTTACGATAGTGTAGACGGTATTGTGTTGTGTTTAGTCTATTGTTTTTATAATGACAAAGAAGTACACAGAATATGTCAAGCTACGTGTCCTATGATTGAACCTTGCTTAGTTATGCTAATCGCAAAGTGGGGAAAGCTCTTACTTGATACTGGTAGTGTACAGAAAAAATATCGCCAGCAGCCACCTGACATAGAATAGGCCGAAAATTAGTGCGCTGCTATTGTAAAGTCTCCTAGTAAACCCACATCGACTCGAAGAGTATCCTTAAGCACTGGTGTGCCTAAGTCTACAGTATAACGAATAATAAAGAAACTTGGTGTGAAGTTTTACACAACTCAGAGAGTACATGGGATTCTTGAAGATGAGACTAGACAGAAGAGTGGAGTTTACTTCCAAAATTATTGAAAATTATTGAAAAACTAACAACAACATGATCAAAATTCATTTGATGTTTACAGACGAGTCTAGATTTTATCGTAATGGTTTAGTAACAGACACAATGTTAACTACTACAATAATACAAATCCTCATATTGCAGAAGAAAAGAAACTTAGGTAAAAGGTCATTACAGTTTAGGCAGTACTGACAGCTAATGGAGTTATTTCCTACGACATTTATTTCTGAGAGGACAATGACTGGGACTAGACATCATGAAGTGTTGAACACTCACGTTATTCCACATTTAATCGTCGAAGAAAAGCAAGATAGAGCCACTCCACACTATGCTCGAGAAGTGAAAAATCTACTAAACACTCAGTAAACTGGTATCATTTTATTGCTTGCTATCGTTTAAACCATAAGCCGCCATTTTATTTCCATTGTAGATATCAGAGTAAATATTTGTTGGTACGCTTTTGGATATGTTTCCAACATCTATAAAAAATCTTACAATTTTGTTGATGGATATATATGCACTTGGTGGTTGTTTAAAAAATGTAAATACCTTCGTGGAACTCACTGTATATATATATATATTACCATAAGATATTTAGTGTACATTTACCAAAGGAGATAGAAGTCTAAAAAATAGTACTGTGTGCATATATAGATCGGAATATATATATACAGTGTGAGTCGGATATATATATATATACAGTATGAGTCAAAAGTATGGATACAACCTGTTAAATTTTAAATGGATAAAGATAGAAAAATGAAACTCAGAACACCTTTCTAGGAAATAAAAGTGAACTTTTTAGTCACTATTACAACTTTGCCCATTTCCCCAAAATGGGATTTTTGGGGGGCAGCTCAAAATTTTTAAATTAAAGACCCATTAAGTGACACCTCATTTTAAAGTCCTTGATTAAAGAAGAAGAACAGTGGAAACCAGAGCTTTCTATCTCAACCCAGTGCAAAATGGCAGCTCATTGAAATTAACTAAAACTTATATATATAAGCAATGGCCTTAGGGTTAATTACAATAAACACTATCAATTTTGTAAAACACAATTAATTCACCCTTACGTAATTAATTATAACTGGATTAAAAATTCTACTTTAATGTGTTAAATTTAAAATTCTAATTTTTCATTATAACATTGGTTGTATCAAACAATTCTAAGTAATTTATAAACGAAAACGCATAAGTGCTATTATATTATGGATTTTACATAATAAAAATAAAAACAAATAAAAAATGAAGTAACTATATTTGGTTTACTGTCTCAAAAAATATGCTACTACTTTTTTTTAAAACTTACGTATTGATAATTGATATGTATGTTAAAAACATTCTATCCAATTTTATAGTAAAGTTACTCACAGAGCAAAATGACTAAAAAATAAAAACTGGCTCATAACAAGTGTTACATAAGTGAAATATATATTATTTTTATACAAGCACTGATATCTAGAGCCAAACTCACGGTTTTGATAAAATTTTGTATTGAAAATTGACTGTTATGATTATGTATATCGACTATAAATATGACTTTTACTGTGTTTGTATTGTAACGCCCATTATCTAAAGTAAAAATTAATGTAAAACTTTACTTGCCAATAAGGCAGATTAAATTAAAATGCCTTGTAAACTTC
The DNA here is from genome assembly GCA_963513935.1 of Aphrophora alni. Lineage (NCBI taxonomy): Eukaryota > Metazoa > Arthropoda > Insecta > Hemiptera > Aphrophoridae > Aphrophora > Aphrophora alni. The sequence continues at coordinate 24,719,386 of OY740771.1, forward strand.
CCCTGCATAATGTTACCATCTGGTGAGCAGCTCTGGAAACGATGTCGCGCGACCTGCCAATTAGACATTGACCCCGGTCAACTTTGATTAAAATTAGTCAGTTCTTACCTCTAAGGCCGTCTAGTCGATTCTCAATGTAGAAATATAATGTAAAACTTCAAGTTAACCTTTCTTTATTTAAATTATATCGGCTTTTCTTCAAAATTCATTTGCAAAAATTAGTCTAAATATGTATAAAATTTAAAGGTTCGTAAGTGTATATTGCGTAACTCGCCGAGTGGTCTTCCTGGATGATTTCCTTTCACGCAAAAGGCTCGTAAGCTTTTGAAACACAACTCCAGGTAACAAGATTAAATTGACCATCTTAATTTAATTATGTCTATATCTTTTAACTTTAATTGCAGTTATGTATTGTCTAGAAATAGTCTAATCATAATTAATTTTCTTTGAATTGTCAGTAATTTCTTTTGAAAATACATAATTTATTATTAAAGTAAAGTAACCATTTTTCATTTAAAAATTAACAAAAATCAAATTATAATCTTTAAAACAGTTATAAAAAAATCGAAGAATTAATTAGTCAATTGTTCTTCTTAATTAAAATCCTTTATTTTTTTATTTTCTTGCAATTTGTACCAGTTTTGGATCTCAGACAAAGACTGAGCTATATTGGTTTCTTTATTAATAAAAAACTTATTTTCTAATTTCCTTTTGAAGACATTTTGTAATTCTGAAAATATTTTTCTTTTAAATAATTTCAACCTAACTTCATTACATATAAAAAAAAAATCTTGTTAAAGAACCTGTTTAAGTTTGCCTAAACCTCTTTTAACAAGTCACTTTTTTGTGCAGCAAATGCTGGTTCAAGGTCAGGACTAAAAGCATGTTGAAACACAACTCAGGACATCCTAGCTCATAAGAGCTCAACTTATAAAAAGAAAAATCTTTTTGAAATGTGCCTCATGTTATCAAAAAAGAACTTTAGCTGTGTCTCTTAAACAAAAAAACTTAATAAAAAAAAATAATAATAAGGCGTAATAAAGTGACTTCATCTTGGTGACTATTCTTTGTGAAACAATATGTACAAATTTTAAAAATTAATTATAGGATGAGACAGCATGCAAAACTTTCGGCCCCACGACCCCAAAGGGGTTATTTTCTAAATTAATATATATATATATATATATATATATATATATATATATATATATATATATATTGACATCAATAAAAATTTAATTTTCTTTTTATATAATAAACTTTTTTTTTATCATTAGTTGGCCAACTTAGTTTTTAAGAAATTTAATAAATAAAATTGTAATAATTTATAAGCAATTTAATAATGAAAACTTGTTAGATTTAATATACACTTTGAACTTAAATTTATTCTCAATAATTAAAAAAAAATTTTTAAACAAATTTATTTAACTCTTTAAAATTTCATCTGTAACAGCTTGTATGGGGGGGGGGGAGATTAAACTAATTGTAAACTTTTATTAGGGCATGTAATCTTTTAAAACTTGTTTATTAATAAGTATTTGTTAATTGACTAATTGTTAGCTGATATTTACTTTTGTGAATGGTCAACTTATTCCGGGGTTAATAAATTTCAGCACTGTTTAGAGATTGTTTCCTTTAATTTAAAATGTTACCAATCTGGTTCCAATAATTCTTAATTCTTTATAAAAACAATAATTGCCTGGTAACAGTATTACTAAAATTTTTTATAAAATTAAAAAGGTATTTCAAGTTTTTGTTTGTATTTGATAAAAATTATTTTAAATAAGCTATTCATATTTGAAATAAATGTTTTTTTTTATCTCTAAATCCATTTTATGTTTAATGAATATTTAATTTATAAGGATACCTTGCAAATTAGCAAACGATAAATACATTCTTATCTATTATATTAGGCCTATTATTAAAATCACCTAATAAGTTAACGTTTTCTTTCATATCCACAACATCGTTTTTTCCATAGTGTTGTGGAAATTTAATATAATTTGACAACGCACTTGATTAAAAGTTACTTTCTTGTTAACACTGAAAAAAAATGTATCTTTATTTATAAATAAAATGAAAAACTATTAGATACGTAATAAATGTTCACATATTTTTACCTTAAGTCCGTCGTATCTTATCGCATGTTTTCTACATAAAATTCACCTTTTATTCCTTATGTAATGAAAACAGTTGCCTAATCAGTAACACAAAAAGTGAAATAGATAGTAGCTGTCGTAATTAAAAACAAACACAATTGTAAACCTTTCTATCTCTATTAATATAATTATTTATATAAGCTAGATTTTATCTTATTCCTCCCTGTACTAGTGAACAGTAACGTTCGTTTGAATAAAATAATATGAAGTACATTTTGGCTCTTTTCCTTGTATTATGTACATTCGGTGTATTAGCAAGAGACTGTTTTGATAGACAGGTAAGTCATATAGAAAGTAGAATATAAAATAAATTAAATTGGTTTTCTTTAACGTATTTGAAAAAATTCTAGTTTAGTTCATTACATTTTATTATAAAATGTACTAATCAACATTTATAGAAGATAGTATTGTCAGTAAAAAGCTTTCCATTAAGTCTATCCTCGTAAAAATCTATGGAAATTACAGTTCAAAATATTATTTTGATTTAATGAATTGTTAAATAATATAATTATTTTACTACTTTCATTGAATTAAAATTTTTATAATGTGTGACAAAAGTATAGTTATTGTAAGTAATGAACATTATCGTTAAATAAAGAATAATTGGTATAAAAAAGTGATTATTACACAGTTTTAAAATTTTTGTGGGTAATTTTTATCCACTTATCCTAAATCAAGATCCATAAAAATAAATATAAATAAAATTCTTTATGAAATAATCATTTTCACCTTGTTTTTATTTTATTGCAGTAGAACACATGGGCACAACACTAGTTTAAGTTATAAATGTGTATTTCAAAATATATAGTTATAATGATATATATAAATATATAAATATATATAAGTTTTTAAGTAATAAATTGAATTATATATGCTTCCATATTACAAATATGTAACTTATATTTTTTGTGTGTTTTAAACATTGTGACTAAAGATTTCTTCAATAATCTATGTATGTTTTAAACGTTTTGATATAGTTACGAAACTCAATTTTGAGTCAATTAAAATAAACGATTAGTGGAACATTTAAATATTTATCTAAATACTTGTATAATAAAATTAATAAATCAAGAAATTACATTTGGGGAAGATGGAAACCAATATATGTTTCAGATTCTTAGCCATTATTACATAAAATGACTGCGGACGTGGCAGTACGGAGCAGGATATGTGCCTTTCTTCGTCTTCTTTTGGGTTTGATCTCTCACTTTTATCTTTCCTCTCAGGTCTCTCTCGGCCAAATATTGTTGTGTTCCAATAGTAACCATTTCAAGGGCTAAGGAGTCTATATTTTACGATATTTTTTTCATTTTTAACTCAATGAATAGGCAAAGTTTTTAGCTTTAAAATGTATATATTTGGGAAGAAACGGAAGAAAAATATTTATAAAATATTCAACCCATTTGTATAAAAATACAAGATTTTTCTTTAGTCAAGTGACATCAAATTTTAATTGTTACAACAATGCTATTTTGTGGATTATTTAGTTTTTTTATTTACGTAAACCTGTTGGTGTTCTTTAAATTAAAAAGAATGTTTCAACGTATATAGTATTATAGGCCTTAATCAACGTACATAGGCTTTATATAGTATTAGGATTTTTTATTTTTAAATTTTGGGTGCGTTGTGACAATTCATTTTTATTTATAAATATTATATTATAAACTATGTACACATGGGGCGTATTTTAAACGTATTGTATTTTTATACATATGCAAGTTTGAGAAAGTCTGTACACAACATTAAGTATAGGTAAATGGTGGCTATATTATGTTTAGGCACCTTCATTCTTTTAAATACACTTGACTCTATTTTTTATTCACAAATTTTGCCTGTTTTCAGTGTCACAGTAAGGTACCTTGCTGCGTGGGTTATACATGCATCTATACAACAAAATCTTTTGGAACATGTAAATCTCGGAAGCTCAGGCCCTGGGAACCAATTGACATTAGAGTTTAAATAATAACTATCATTAATATTCAGTAATTGTGTCCTACAACAATATTGTGAGTGATGTATTCATCATATAAAATTGAAAATAAAATATTACAATGAGTTTAATACTTTTGAAAGTGTATTATATTTATACGACTGAACACATCTTCAAATAAAAAAGTTAAAATATTAAGTGAAATCTCCGTAAAAATATAACAACAATCAAGTTTATTCAATATGCAATCCAAATTGTACTCTCAAATTGTTACAGGATTGCGTGAAAACTTAAAATTATCGTTAGCAGGTCCTTTGGTAAAAGTTATAGTTTTCATTTTATTGGTGAATAAGGGACCATTAGTTTCTCTCTTCCCCCTAACCACAAAAGTAAAAAAAAGTAATAAATATTTCATTTCAAAAGTAAGGGTTCCAATAATTCAACAAATCGTTCACGTACATCAAAATAAATAATTTTGTCCAACAAAAATTAGAATATAAAAGAAAATTTGAATTTATAAGCAGCCTCTTGGCTCAAGAATTTTTAAAATTTGTTTTTGTTTTATAATTGCAAAATTATTTATATATATAAATAAAAGTAAAAGTGTAAATACACACATATATATATATATATATATATATATATATATATATATATATATATATATATATATATATATATATATATTTGTGTATGTGTGTGTGTATTTATCACAGTTACGGTTAGAAGAAAAAAACTGTAACTCCGAAATTGAAATGATAATAAAGTTGTTTTTTCTTTAAATTGAAAATTATCAAAAATGGGATTTTTTATTTAAACTCCAGTGGAAAATGTTCAGTTTCCAAACTAACAGAGGTAATTGACAAAGTGTGAGACTGAATGCAACTTTCTGAGAGAAGTAGTCCCATTGAGAATCAGGGAAGTGTTTGATCAGATTATCACTGAAGATTTGGTTCTTCTACTTTGCTCTGACAATCAATGACTTCACTGGAGCAATCCTCCTTATAATGTGTCTTGTTAAGCTGAGACAAAGTTTAAATAACGACGATTTTAATGACGAAATGGAGATTGATTATATGACGTAGAAAATTTGAAACAGTCATTTGAAAAAATATAAAATTGCAATTCATGGTTATTAATATTTAAAATATAATATAAACTTTTAAAAATTAAATTTGTGCTAAACTCCTTATAATCATTGGAACTCTTGATTATAGAATAATCCAGATTGAAAATAAGAAGATTAAGAGTAAATATACATAACTGGTGATTAAAATCAACACCCAGTACCAAACTCAATAAAATAATATTGATTTCCTTATTTACATTACCGTAACATAGGTTGAGTATTAAACAAACACTACCATAGTGTGCTCAAAACTGTAGTAAACATTCTAGGATGAAAACCATGGAAAGGAAATTGTTACATGATATAACTGGAATAAAATTATAGGTCACGTCACTTTAAATCATGGCAAAAAATAATTCCTCATTAAGTTTTTTTTAATTCGTATTATCCAGTTGCTTAAAAGCAGAGGCGATTGCGGACGATTTTCTCTAATATTGCATGTGATTGTGTCTCTATTTACACATGTAAATCCATTAAACGTGTTTTTCGTTAAAGTGTAAATTGTCTAAAAATCGAATTTAAAGTTAAAAAATGTGTAGATTTTGGAAGAGGTAAGAAAAAACTATTTAAAAAATATATACAAACGTATATTGTGGGGTGATAGATTTAACTAAAAAAAAAGGTAATATAAAAATAAAAATGTAATGACTGTTTATGAAGTTTTTAGATAGAAGTTCTTGAACATCACAAAGAACACTAATTTTAACAATACTACTTTTGATTTGTATTTCCAAAGTGCAACTTTGTTACTTTCAGTTTATAAAATTCATTAAGAACAACTATTTACACATGCGGTGTTCCTTTAAACTTGACATGTTGTCTAGTTAGGCACTTGCAAATTAATTACAAATAATAACACATACGTTTTCACTATCAAAATTGATTTACTCAAGGCTACGTTTCCGATACTCAGTTCATCATCTTCGGTGTACTGAGCTACAACTCAAAGACTTTGCAAAAGTTATTTATATGTATCACATGTATATACATATACCAATACAACTTCTATAGAGTGTAATATTTGAATTTAAAAAATATTAATTGGACTAGAAGAACTGTGTTTTTAGTTGATTAAGGAATAATAATGTCACAATTATTATTATTTTAATTTCATGTTGGAATTTAATAGATCATTTGGAAAAAATAATTGATTTTGATTTACAGCATCACAGTTCTATTAAATATTAATCACATTTTCGACATTCATGTACAAAAAAAAAGAATGAAAGAAAGAATTATGAACTATACCACGTTTAGTTACCTTACATGTATAGTAATTTGATAATAATACCACATAATATAATTAATTCCATCATAAAATCATAACTATTTCCATTTTTTTTTTGGCCGGATTGGCTTACCATATTTGTAAGTATCTTAAAACATTTAATATATATTGTGTAAAAGTAACCGATTCCATTTAACAGGATACTTTTGTAAATAAGTATTTCTCTTATGATTGATCTAAACCTCAATAAGGACGCTTAATTGTAAGATTTTAAAATAATTATATTGTTGTAACCTCAGGGCCATATAGGGACTATTGATTTTACTGTGTAAGACTCCTATTTCCATGGGATGAAACACAATATATGAATATATAAACACGTATTAATTTCTAATCTCAACGTAATCACGTCCAAGACATAGCCACTAGCGTTATAGTCCAGTGGGGACAGTAAATTGCTGGACTTTAGCTTAACTTCAGTTGTGCAACCTCCAGGCAATCTACATTTATTGCATTATTGACCATCACTGTTCTAAAGGCCAGCACTACTCTTAGTTATTTGTTAACGTAATTTATTTCACAATTTCATGTAATAATTGATTGTAGGCCTAATTGACTGGTAGATAGTTTTATGGAAATGCAAATTTTACAACAATTGTATATTTGTCATTTTTATTCATATGGAACCAGAGAATTATAGTAGAAGAAAGAATTGTAATACAATGATATGATGTATATAACAATGATATGATTTCGGCTTATCTATTAAACATTTGTGATACTTCCATCAAATGAAACTAAAATAAAAAAAAATAATAAAATAATAATAATAATAATAATAATAATAATAATAATAATAACCTTAAGTTCCACAATATTTATTGACAATTTAACCAAATATTAGTTAAATTAAACCTGACGACATTGTTTATTCATTCATTAAGCAGTCTGTCCATTAAAACCATCTCCAATTGGTTGAAATTAAGGTTGACCTAAACAACTAAATCCTTTTTTCATAAATATGATTGCAATTTAACACCCCCTCCTCCTGATTTGTGAAATAGATGGCAACAAATCCATAGGAATGTAAAACTTGAATTAGGTTAGGACAATATGTTAGCAATTTCAGATAAATAACTAAACGAACGATAGGCCAAAGATAAATAAGCGAATTAAAAGTTCATAAATATAATACCACCGTTTATAAATATATAAACATTATTTAATTTGGTTAAAATGAGTTTTAAACCTGTAAATATACAACTAGTGTTAAAATACAACTAGGTTTACTAGGTTTTTAATAAATTTAAAACCTGTATAAATTAAACAAACGTTTTGTATATAAATTAAACACAAATTAAGTCAAGATGTAAATAGAAGTTAAATAGATTTTAAATCATATAATATAAATAATGATAATAATAATGACCTTACTATAAGTAATCAGATCTAAAGCAAATAAAAGACGTATTTTGGAGTTAGGCAAAATAGATCAAGAAATCCAAATACATATTTAAATTAAGAAATACTATAGAATAAATAAATTAAACAATTTGTACTCCACAATAAATTTTTATTGTGGCTTGCCGACCTATGTTTCACCAGCTACGGCATTGCAAGATTATGGCAGCTACAATTATAAGTGTTTGAGAAATATTTTAAATAACTCTGAAGATAAGTTGCCTGAATTATTAAAAAGTGGTGGGTATAAATTAAATTGTAAAATTCGTAATTCAGTTTACGTTGGACAAACAAGTCTTCGCTTTAAAACTAGGGTAAGTGAACATGACAGAAATTGGGGGCTAGATTATGAAGATTCTAGCTTTTCAAATCATTTAAGAACTCATCAAATTTAACTTTTAATATTCTTCATATAAATTTTAAAGGTTATTTATGTATTTAAAAATTGTAACACTTTAATTTTAAATTAATGTTAAAAATTAAGAGAATAATCAATAAAGTTTCTAGTTTAGTTTTAAACAAACAATTAGATGTTATTAATTTGTGACAGTTACAACCCTATCAAAGCCCAGGAGCCTCACCTCTCTCTCTCTCTCTCTCTCTCTCTCTCTCTCTCTCTCTCTCTCTCTCTCTCTCTCTCTCTCTCTCTCTCTCTCTCTCTCTTTCTCTTCTTTCTCTCTCTCTCTCCTCCGTAATCTAACGGGACATTTTGACATACTTTATCTAGGCCTATTATGTTTTATCTATAACAATACTGTATGTTTAGTCTTTAAGCTGCTGTCGACAAAAATATATAATGTGTATAAAAGTAAGGTCCATTGAACTTTAAGTGAGACCAGATCATTGAAACCCAGCAGACATTAAGGATCCAGTCAATTTCTATTTTGGTATAAGTATATTTACGAATTCAAGTGAATAGTTGCAAGTCATAATACACTATTGAAAATAACTAGAGTTATAGAGGAAATATTTAATTTGGTTTAAAAGTATTGTCAATTACTTACTTTTTCGATTCCACCTTGTCCAAGTCTCCCTTGTTTGTTTCATTTACCTCTTTGTGAATTCACGATTCCAGTTACAAATAGCGGAAGACCGAGTATGAAAAGTATATTGTACAATTCTCACAATCGCTTAACTAATTAATAAATATTGGTGGAGTACATGTTAAGATACAATCTTGTTGAGCACTGTGGTGAAATTCACAATAATGATTCGAATTTGCCCCTAACCACAATTACTAGAAACTTTAAAATAAAACACAATTATCTGATTAATTGTTCTTTATTAATTATTTCCACTAAATGCCCTGGTGTACATTTCGATAACATGGTTATCATCATCGGAGGGTCTTGCTTATAAACTAAATCTAAACTTACATATCTACTAATGAAATAAAATTAAACCTAAAACTATAATGACTTGAGTGCTTTTAAGAAATTGAATATCTACTTTTAATAAACTTAATTTTAAACTCAACTTACGGAAGAGGTTTTTCTCAGTTAACCGGTAAGCCATGTTAAGATACAATATTGTTGAGCACTGTGGTGAAATTCACAATAATGATTCGAATTTGCCCCTAACACAATCACTAGAAACTTTAAAATAAAACACAGTTATCTGATTATCGTTCCTTATTAATTATTTCCACTAAATGCCCTGGTGTACATTTCGATAACATGGTTATAATCATCGTTTTAGATTTAATTTTATTTCATTAGTAGATATGTAAGTTTAGATTTAGATTATAAGCAAGACCCCCTGATGATGATAACCATGTTATCGAAATGTACATCAGGGCATTTAATGGACATAATTAATAAAGAACAATTAATCAGATAATTGTGTTTTATTATAAAGTTTCTGGTGATTGTGGTTGGGGGCAAATTCGAATCATTATTGGAGTACATTAGGTTTACAGCAAATTTTTGAAACTAACTGTGTAGTGAGGAAAATGTAAAAGCTTAATGTGGTCGTAAATGCTCTTATTTCTCTAAACCCATTAAGTTACATTTATTGATGTACGACAGGCCTTTAGGGTGTTTTTACTAAATTTTAATATTTATAAATTTTCTTGCACACCTTATATTTAGAAATTTGTTATTTATATTTTTCCAGGATTAAAACATGTTTTAGACGCGATTATCACTTAAAATTATACATCCTCGTGCACAGATATACAGCGTTGATATTTATATAATTTGAAAAGTAATCCATTGCGTAATACCGAAAATCCTAATCATATTTATAACATAATGTGAATATATCTAAGGTGTTTTTATTGTTATAAGCTGAGTTTTCTTTTATGAATGCGTCTTATATTGTAATATTATTTATCTGATAACGGTTCATTATGTTTGACACAAACAATATTTGTAGAGATTCAAGCTTCTTCATACAACAGCTACTACACAATTAAGGAAATAGGGCAGTCGATAGTAATAGTACTATCGGGAGTATATCTCTGGTGTAAACTACTATTATATAAACAAAGAGACAGTGTTTATTGAGCATTGTAATCAATTGTATTTGGATAATAATTATAAAATCTTATTTTTCAATAAAGCTTTAGTGCTCAATGGTTTCTCTTGTATAATACAAACAATGTTTTTTCAAAAAAAGGCATTAAGTTGCATAAAGTGAGTCCTACCTTTATTGCAAAATCTAAATTACCCAATTTAGATTTTGCAATAAAGAGTGAAACTTGAATTTGAAAATATAAAATTGTGTAAATGTATTTACAAAAAATGAAATTATAAATTTAATATATTCTTCCATTGCGTAGTACGACAAGACTCTGATGAAAATTTCGTTTATAAAAAAATATTGTTGTTCTTTTAAAGGTAACATTACCTCTATACTTTGAATTCAGCACCTGTATAATAAAGTAATAAAAGTTTTAAAAAAGTAAAACTCAAATCAACTTTTTTATGCCCTCCTGTCTATCTCAAAAGTATTTAAATTGAAGTTTTGCTTTCTTGTTAACAAATCGACAAAGTCAATTATTAAAACACCGTTTGTCCCTACTATAGGCAAGTAATTACACTACAATCGCAAAACAATTATTATATTTATAAGCAACTAAGGTTCTGACTTTATTTTATTTTTCTGAAATCATATTGAAAAAATACTTTTAAACAAACGTTTTCTCACTACAATTATATGAGATGGGATTACAAAATAAATATTCAAAAACATAAATCTTCAAAACAGTTAATTAAAACATATAATATATAATGTTAGCAACTATATAAAACAATTTCCTCTGCGTAAATTATCACAGTTATCTTCAATTTTTATAATAAATTTCATTATTTGTGTAGATAAAACAACAATTGAAACCAATATACAACCAGTTTCTTAATTTTTGAGTTAAAAATATATGTTTTAAATGCTTGTAAAATGTACATATCTATAAAATTTCCAAAAGAAGTTTAAATAGAAATAGCCAACAAAAAATATCATAATTATATAAATACCCATGGGCCTAGTAATATTACACCCACTTTATACAATATTCAATATTAAAATAGATTTTTTATTTAATTCTGGATTTTGTATTTCTACATGCATTGTAATAAATCGAAATTATTATTAAATTATACATCATCGAACAAATTATATTTCTAACCAACAACCTATAAATTTCGATTATAATTTTTAATAATAACATTTGTTTAAAAATTACTAAATTTACACGGTATTTGACTTTATAGAAAATTTTAATTGACATGACGTAAAGGAATGTATCACAGTTTGGGTTACGATTGTTCAAATACCCTGTTATATAGTGAACTCAAACTTTATGTTAGAAATTAACTAAAATTAAATAAAGAAAACCGTGAACATAGGTTTATATGTATGTACTTGTGTTTAAAACTTCTGGAGTATTACACATATTTATTCAAACAATAATGGATTTATTTAAACCTCTATAGACAATGATTTCTTTGATTATATTAAAATTGGACGATAGGTTTCACCATTTAAATATCTTCATAAATCAAATAATTTATAACATCCATGTAATAATGTTGTTAGTGCCTGTTTTATTCATAAGTAAATGATATGTGCTAACAATTAACAATAACGAAGGAAATTGTTTGTAACCTACGAGGCTTATTCACAGTACATCGAACAATCATGTTCTAACAAGCTATTGTAGTTCTGGTATTGATAAAACAATGTTTCTCATTACTTGTGCTCTGAATTGAAATGTGAGTACACTTTAATACTCTACAAATAATGAAAACCATTGAATGGAATCTGTAACACTCTATCAAATAAATGTATCTAAAAGTAATTGTCTGTAATAAAGTATTATTGTTGCAATACATTGCTAAAAGGATTAATGATTTTGTTGAAGATAATTTAAATGAAGCAAAAATAAAATAAATATAATATTAATGTATTCCATACTATGCCTTAATACTCAACATATGTTACTGAAAGTGAACTTCATTAAATATAAAATGTAAAATAAATAAGAAGTAAAATTCAACAACAAATAAATAGTCTTTCAACAATAAATCATCACTATTTCTGTAATTTACCTAAAGATATTAGTAAACTTTAATTGAATTAGATGTCAACCAAACAGGGATTTAGTTCTTTCACTATGGAGGTCACTTACAGTGATTAGAATTGTTTGGATACCTAACTGGATCTATAATTTCCTTCTTCTAGTCTTGTATTAGATCTCGGGTCTCTCTTCACCTCCTCTTGTTCTTTTCTGACGTAATTAAAATCAAAGATCTCTATTTTACGTTATTGTTTCCTCCTTTTAAGATGACAATGACGTCAAGATTTTTCATTTTTAAAGTATAAAATATGGTTTCACGTAAATATAAACATTAAAAAAAAACAATAATACAGACCAGATAATAAAAAACGTGCTTGGTTACATATATGTAGTTCTTTGGCCACTATGAAACAAATTTGTATTTAAATATAAGATCATTTAAGAGTGTTCCTAAAATAGAAATATTTTTGATTGTTTATGCAGATAACTTAACAAAATATGTAACAATTGAACCTTTTAAATTTCCTAGCCATTTATTTACTTTAACAATGCTTCTTTTTTTCTGTAGACTTTAAATAAATATCTTATTCGATTTTTATGTCATATTTAAAATTTAGATGTACCTAATTCTAATAACAACTACGTAAGTATAAAATAAGCCGTAATAACAACTATCCAACTATTGTAACCTTTCAGCCATCCCCACAGAGCTACGTTATTTGAGTTCCGTGTTAGTTCTCTGTTTAATTTTCATTGAAATGTTTATTTTTCGGCGTTCTGAGAAAAAGAATGATCGAACAATTTCCGTTTCGAAATACCTCTAAAAGTAAAAAAAGGAAGAGTAAAATAATGCTTAATCATTAAATATAATACTTAAAACATATATTCTTCAATCGAAAAATAACATTTGTATTATTTTAAGAATAAATTCGCAACTTTGTGTTATACAATTTCGTCATTATTTTTTGATTTGTATTTAATATATTAGTGTTACTTAGTTTTTAAATGAAATAAAAAATAAAAAAATCGTAATCACTAATTACACAGTATTTTAATATTTCTGGGTTAATTAATTGATCATTTTTGGTTTCAAAGACTACGACATAATTTGAGTTTTACTTTTCACTTTTAGTTTTCAGTCGAAAGTCGTCAACTCTCTTTAGACAATTTAAACAAAGGAAGAACATTATAATAATATATGTTTATACTCTCTTAATATAGTATATTATTAAATACTGTATAATATCACAATACTATTCCTTTATTATATTAATTTTATTCTATTTATAATTAAATCTCGTGACTACCAATACATTAACAAAGACTCGTCTAGAAATGAAACTAACATTTACGAAGGAATTTTTTGTGTTTTTAATGGGTACGAAGGACACTTTTCTAATGGGTAATATTGAGCGGTTTGATGTAAATAGGCCAAAAGCAGATGAAAACAGTAAAAAGAAAAAAAAATCTTTTTTCCACTATTTTGTTTTCAAAGGTACTGAGCGATTGAACGTCTGCGGTGATGCGTTTATTAGCTTGTACGCTCTTTCCAACAAGTCTGCTTTCCGCCTCACAACTTTGCTTGCCGGCAATAAAGCTCCCATTGACAATCGTGGGAAACATATTAATAGAGGTAATTTAGTACACCCTGATGCAATAGCTAAAATTGATGAACACATACAACAATAGCCCACAAAAATGGCTCGTTATACAGGTAACTCTGTTGTAACCCCTCAACTGGCACTACTTCCCTATTATGCAGTACTTTTACAAGTAGCGTGCAGTACTATACATTCTAATATTTGACCCACTAATTGTCATCCAATCTTAATAAACTTTATACCGTTGGAAAGGAAACTTTTCAAACTTTAATCTTTGTATTTACCATATGTTTCTAAAATGAATATTAACACGTCTAATGATCGATGGAATAATTGCAGAACTCTAAACAGCTGGAACTGTACGACGGAACGGTAGGATTTCGTCAACTTTCAAGACCTATAACAGTTATACACACCGACTTTAGGACAATGATATTTACACCAATAAAAAGCTTGCATTTCGATCTTTCTACCACTGCTTTCAAACCTTAGATCACGTTTACGGTTTAGGTTTTGTGTCCAACGGCATAAAGCCTTGCTATTGGCCAAGATTTCAACCAATTAGCAAGCTTCTTTGGAAGTCCATATGGTTCTGAAAGATAAAGTGATTCTAAAGATATTTTTACACAGTTTTGTAGATAAAGGTTCACTGATTCCTTTGGTATTTGGTTTTATACATTTAGCTCTAATGAGTTGGCAGTAAATGACATTCAACCGTTGCCTTGTAACAGAGTTGATTATCATCCGCCATTTTTGTTTAGGTTAGGAGTTTGTTTGATCTGAATTGAATGTTATTTTGGTAATTTATAGTGAATAACGTTTATGAAATTGTGTTTTATATATAAATAAATAAGTGTAGTGTTTGTTATTGTGTTTGTTTAGTGAAATTAGTTTTAGAAAAGCTTTATTTAGTAACAGTGTAGGCTATGTTTGTATGTGAGTTCATAAAATACATAACGAAATTTCGTTTCGTAATTTCTGATTACAAAATGGTAAGTTATATAAAATGTTCAAGTTTACAGTTCTATTCTATGATTTATTCTCTACAATTTGGTATATAAAATTTCATTTTTGGGTAAAGGATACATTTTAGATTGATGTTTCAAAATAGGCTTAATTTTAGTGCCGTTGTGTAGTACGGACATAAAAAAATCTATTTCATAAAAACTACTTTGAAATTGGTAAATGTTTTTACATATTTCTATTCACAACTAAATTATGAAACTTTTGTGTATTTTGTATAACCAGGCCTATATATTTTTATAGTATTTATTTAGGCCTGAATTTAGAAAAAAAATTTTCGTTTTTGAAATTGTTTGCTTCCTGAGCTTATAACTTTTACAATTTTGCACCAATCAAATTTTTAGTTACATATATGATTAATTTGGACCTTTTCCTAGAAAAAGCTATGGATCACTTTATGATTGGGATAGAATTTCTATTTTTGACGAATTTTTGAAAAATTAGCGAAAAACGTGAATCAATTAGCATGGGCACCTTAAGGTGCATCAATAATTAGACTATGAAGAAGACGAAATTTATGAATCTCCCATTCCTTCAAGTCTCTATTTGTAATCATAAATGTGAAGGAGAGAGTTATAAATACTGTTAAAGATTTCCTAAGCTATGTTGTACTGAATCCTTTCAAAAATACTTTGCCTATTATGTACTGAGAGGTCCCTTTAAGCTTTAAAATAGAGCTTCGAAACGATGAGGTGTGAAATAATATTCGAAAAATGAGTTTCAGTCTATATATACACATTCGAATATCTTTTGTAAGTAGAACATACATCAACCACATTTTATTACAAAATTAAGTTAAAATATATTAATAAGAAAGTAAAGCATACTCATAGGCCATACAATTTATTCAACTGAAATTATAGTTTTATTATTTTTAAATAATATTTTTAAAATCTCTTTGACCAAACAAAATTAAATCAAAACACTTCTCCCTTCATACCTGAACAAACAAGGGATCTTTCCACTAAATATTATGATTTGTTTTCCCCCTAAAGAAAATGGAAATCTAAACATTCTTTAATCTATTTTCCTTTTATATTGCATTGTAAAAGTTTTATTAAGTATAGTCTGGGGTAGATTAAAATGTAATCAATCGTGTAAAGAGGGGCTAAGGAATCACATTTGAGAAAACTAGGTTTTTGAACATTTTACATGACTTGTTTAAATATGATACACAGATTATTTTTTCATTTGTGTGTGTATTATCCTTTATGAGAGTTTGATTCATGAAATAATAGTTTGAAATTTTAACAACACATTTAACAGATTCCCAGAAGATAGGCTAAAATTTATTTTTAAAATATTAAATTTCATGCAGATTGTATGAAAACATAATTTATATTTGTAGCTTATAATTTACATGTCTAGTTACTTTGAATATGTAGTTGGTTGTAGTTTATAATTATTTTATACAATAATTAAAATCTTAAAATGTGTTAAAACTACTACAAAGAAACAGACGGACAGATACAGACATGGAGAGTTATATATATATATATATATATATATATATATATATATATATAAACCCCCCTCACAAACTGGTTGGGTATTCCACAATAGTAATAAATGTTTTCCCACAGTCAAACGTTTCTAAATGAATTTGAAATTGAAATGATATACATTTACTTTTTCAAAATAACAAAAAACTAATCAACAGATTTTTATTCACAAAATATTATTAAAATAGAAAAAAGTAATTATTTGAAATAAACAAAATCACAACACTTATCCATGCTAATAAAACATAAAATGATATGTTTAACAATTCACAATAGCCTTGAATAATAAATTAATTCAAACATTTTTCTGGATAAATATGGAGCGTCAAAAACAAATTATTATTTTACGATAAGTTAAATATACTTATACCGTCTCGTGCAACTTATTTGTAATGTTTGGATACGCATTTTGGAATTTATGTTCCATCTCCAAAATCTGGAACATCTTTAGAAGATGGAACTTGGTTTCCGAAACGTATAACACAATATCAAAAGTCACACGAGATAGAGTAAGTATATATAAACTTATCTTATTTAACATTAATGACATGAATACTACTAGTTAAAATGAGTGTTAAATTATTATTATAGTAGTCAGCTGTAAATGGAATAAGTTTTAAAATAAGAAGCAAGTAAAAAGCAAAACACAATAATCCCTATTTTTTATAGACAATAACGAATATTAACTTTCTTCACCCTTTGACATCATTCAAGCTATTCACTTTCATTCATATTTGATTATAATATACTGTACCACATATCAACCATTTACACAATAATCAATCTATTTTAACACTGTCAAGCGAAAAACATTAAATATTCATTTCTAATATGTTTTAAGTTAGATATATTTTAATTGTTGCGCAATAAAAGTATAAATCTAACTCCATGCCAAATATATGTATGTTTCTTGGTATAATATGTTGTAGTTCCTGTGTCGTTTCCGGAAAGTTGCTGCGTATTGTTTCTGGCCACCCCGATTTAAAGCTATCAGATTCTCTTCTTGCCTTCAAGGGATCCTTTCGTCTAATTCTTACTCTCGACTCTTCTCATCTCCTCTCGTCTCCTCTCGTCTCGTCTCCACTCGTCTCGTCTCCTCTCCTCTGGTCTTCTCTCGTCTCCTCACACCCATTATTGAAATGGTTCACACAACAAATGGTGTACTCCAAGCAGCTGTAAATCTTCAGTCGGTTGAGATGCAATGCTAAATTTCATAAATCTTCAGTACGTTACAACTGGTCTTATATCAAATTTCCACAACTTTAGCCAACTCATATCAATATGGTTCTCAGAATGTCTTGAAATTTTACCAAATATGAGCAGAATTTTCAGGACTTAAAGTAATTTTATTCTTCGAAAACTTTCACCTAAGTGATCTTAATTCCAGATTTATCTATTCATAAATACCTTTCCACTTTCAGTGGATCACCTTTTCACTATCAGTGCATTACAGAGCAATGAAATCAATAAATTGATTTTAATTGGCAATAAGTTTTTCAGCAGTTATTAATATTTGTGCTCTACATGAATCAATTACATAAATTAAATATATTGCCGCTCTCGTGTAATCTTGAATTATTATTTTTTTTAATTGTAGAGCAACCATTTGGACAGTGGAAATATGTAAACACGCACTTATTATTCTGAAAACGAATTACTTGACGAGCTTAAGCGCCGCAGTTTTTGTATTTTTATTTAAATTATATAAACTATCAAAAATAAATTAAACCAACTTAGAACTTAGTTTACCAGTCATAGTGAGAATTAATTAAGTTAAAATTAAAATAAATTTAACAAAATTATAATTCTTTTTGAATTTTCAATATCAGAAACCCCAACTCAATAGTCTATGGTTGTTCATCCTTTGATATGGACAGCACGATGCCGCCTCCTCACATCTATTACAACATTTGTATTTCAGTGCAAATGATAAAATGTGTTTTTAAATACTGGTATGTTAACAAACCTAGGTGACTTTATAATTTAAATTAAAGGGATTTATTTAAAGTGCTTCTAACTATTTTTAAGATAAGTTATTTAGTCTGTCTGAATCCTCAGTAAGTCAAGCTTTGTGTCTCACGATAGCGTTAAACGATTTCAAACTTAACAGAATTTATCATTTTGAATTTAGTTGTTATTTATAGATATTTTCTATAAACCGCCATTATGTTATTAAGTGTTAAAAAAAGAGTTTGACACCTCTTTATATTATATATATACGGTATATATATATATATATATATATACCGTATATATATGTATATATTCTAGGATATATACCACATATCCTAGAAAATGTAGTATATCTAGGATTTGTGTGTAGTTTAAAGCAAAATAATAAATAACTTTGCAGTTAGAAGATATATTAGTCTGTTTTAGCTTCTTTTTTTTTTGTTAAATAGGAAAGGTTAACACTTAAAAAGAAAGTTGTATCTCCTCTTACCAAATCATTTTGTAAATTACCTACCTAAAGTATTCAAGTTTTAATGAATAATAAATAGATTTCTATGGACTAAATATATATTAGTTTAAAATTTATAATATCAACTTGTAATAAATCAATAGGAAAATATCTTATTTATTGTTCAAATCTTAATAAATGTATTTTCAGTTATACATTGTATGAACACAAAACTATAACAGTTATATACTACAAAATTACAGTTAGCCTAAATTAGAGTTTTGAGATGCAATAATTCCATTGTTTTGAGTTTAAATATTTAGTATATTCACCATGAAGGCTGTCTAAACTCAACTAAAATTTCTATTCCGTTATCCATAATAGATATTTAAAATTATAAATTATATTATTGTATTCCTCCTCTAAATAGTTGATATATCTGGAGTACCTTGTATAAAGTTTAATAAGAAAATCATAATAAAATACTTGTATGAATAATTATAAATAATTAAATAATATCATAAAGGTCTCCAGACATGCATGTCTTTATTAAATGGTCTCTTTATTGTGAAAGTTTTTAATTGTAATCTTTCAAAGTCAAATGCTATAAAGAACTTTGAATATGTCATTTTCATACAAAGATAACGAATTCTGGAAGACGAATTTAAACAGATGCAAAATATAAATGATTAAATTATTTATTGTAAAAATGCAAAATTTAAATAATATACTTCACTATTGGTTTCTGATTTTCTTTTACTCGAAAGATATATGTACTGCAAAAACACTAAAATAAAATATTGATAAATCATTTAAATTAACATATTTTTCATTACTGAGATAATACGTGAGAGCTTATAGTTACTTTATACTCTCGACCTATTTCAATACCTAAATACCTATTTAAAAAACTTAATAAATTCTATTTAATTTTTAATTATTCCATAGCATAACAACTACAATCAATTTAAATGTGTTTAGTGGTATAACTGAAAAAACCTATAGAGTGATCCAAGATTAATATAGACTGAATGATTTATAAAATTGTTTAAATTTGTTTTTATTAACTTTCAAAACTCAAAATAATTCAAAACTAATATCAAAATTTTTATTACGGTGTATACATTGTACATTAATAATTATTATATAAATTAAATAAATAGCAACAATCGTACACAACAATGCTAAATAATTTCCATAGTAACTTTGTTCCTATTTTTGTTTGTATATATAATATATTTTATATTGTTCACCTGTAAATCATCATCATCATAGTGGACCAATAATATCAATGAGATGTTGATTTAATATTTTGTTTAAATATTGTACTATACCAACTCGAGTGCGCATGAGATTATAGTAGTAGAATATAATATTCTTAATTGGTATAATAATTTATATTATAATATAAGAAGTTAATGTCTACTTTGTAGATTGACGCATTCAATTTGAAACTCTCCTTTATAAAAGAGCGATTACAAAAAATATATCATAAATATCATTTACGTCATTAATAACAACCAATGAGAGTTCAATATTCGCTTCTGTTGATAGTTTGTTAATCCCTGAAAAGCTGTCATCTGCCGTTCGACAAAAATGTTAACTTGTTGTGTGCTATTACGTTTAAATTTATTTTTTGAATAGAAACAAGAGTTTGATGAATAACGTTATAGTCCAAGGGTTTCTGTAGTTGTTAAGGCAAAATACACTATGGAGTCTAATGAAATTTCCTGAGAACAATGTGTGAAGTTGTTTACACAATTAAAACCCTATTGTATGTACATGCAAAGTTGTCACTAATTTAGGAAATTGTTGAAAAACTACAATTTAATTAACCATTTAACTGGGTTGTATTTAATATTTTTTCCTTTGTGTTATTTCAAAATACAAAAGTAGTAATTTATTCCAAAACTAATTATATAGATTATCCTTTATTTTTGAGAAAAACAATTAATTAAAATTAAACGAACTGCAAAGATCAAAACACAGTATCATGGCTCACTTATAATTGTTTAACAATTCTCTAAATTCAAAATACAGTAGATATGGTTTTTTAAACAGCAAAGTTCTGTTCTAAATTAAATTGTTACTAAGTTTAAATTTTACCATCAAATTCTAAATATAGTTTCGTAATTAAAAACTGAGATAACGAGTAAAATAATTTTGTCTAAATCGGCGCTGTATCTGAAATTAGCACAAAACCAAAAGAACTGTTTAAATGAATGCTAGTAAATTTATTCGAAAGAGTTAATAACCAATTAGGAAACAAACCGTGAATTAAATACAAAGGTTTACAGTAACAGAAATAGGTACAAGATGGAACTCCGTTGTAAATGAAAGCTCCTTTTGTAGTTTTTACACATTTATTTCTACTTATTTAATACTTTTTCTTTTGTATGTTAAAACCGATTAAGGAAACAAACAATATTAGTATTTTTTGTAATTTATCCTATAACATGTGTAATATAAATAATTATTACAAGACGTTTCCATAGTATCGACCAAATCTCCTTATCAAGTTATAACACATAGAACATTATAAACATGAAAATGGCTGAACCCTACCTTTAACCTCTTCACAATGTGTTTGTTAATAAGACCTAAAACTATCAATAATAAGAACGTCATGTTCTATTTTAAGCTCTTCTAACTCATCTTCTTTAATGTTAAGTTCTCCTTTAACTAGCCTCTCTTTTATATACGTAGCTGGATGATCTTCATTAGATAATAAATATTTTAAAGGAATTTTTAGAGAATTTATCCGATAGTGTTTGTAATGAGCTACCTTGAACTTTTCTTAACCATATTTTACAATGTTGTACGGTAAACCTAATTTGTTAATAAATATTTTGTAAATTATGGTAGATTAAGAATGTTTTCTAGAATTTTTTATACATGTAAATGAGGTGCCTCAACGAGTAAATTAATGAGCCTGAGGAATAAGAAAAGACATATATTTTTACAATGAAAATCAATTGTGTAATATTTTTTTTTCCTTCTATACTATCTTTTCGTTATTGTAGGCTTCCTTCTATTTGCATAAATGGGTAAATAAAATAAAATATTCCTTAAAGGTATATGATAAAAATGTAGTAGAAGATAGAGATATTGTAAAAAATAAATACTATTGCTTGAAGAAAAACAAAATTATTGAAATTAGCACATTTTTGTTGTATGGTACACTATTGCAGCAAATGTAATTAGACCACACAAAATTCTTTCTCCTACCTTGCCCTGCCCTGCTTTTATTCTCAATTGATTTTTTATATTTTAAATATAAATTGCTTTAGATCATTAAATGTTGGCATTCTTTTCATCTTTTCTGATCTTTCCCCTTTTGATTTTGAATAGATCATCAAACGAGAAAAAAAAATTTAAGCCTACAGCACACAACACGTTAACATTTGTCGAACATCAGATAACGGCATTTTAGGGATTAACGAACAATCACCAGAAGCAGATACTGAACTCGCATTGGTTGTTATTGATGACGTAATTGATATTTATTATATTATATTTTCTGTAATCTCTTTTTTTTATAAAGGAGAGTTTTTTTAAAGGAAATCAAATTTTATATTACCGTTCATAAAATGTGATATCGGTTAAAGTATGCCTTAGTGTAACAGTTAAGATTGAGTATCTTAAGAAGTCCTAAGGAACGTTAACAAATACGGGCCCTAGTCTCTAAAATGTAGTTTGCCCTATAAGTATATCTCTAAAAGTGTATTATATCTTTAGCGTTCTGATATACTATTCCAAATTCAAAACTGGTAAACAAAACAATATTTTTAATAAATATAATTGATATTAATGGTGGCTAGATACTCTCTGATTAAGGAAAACAGTCTCATAAACATGTATTTTATCATTATGAGTTATGTACTATTATAATAAATCGTAAAAACGGATATAATAACTAAGTTAATTTACAAAAACGTAGATCTAATTACAAATGAATTTCAAATTTAAGCGTCAATCTACAAAATAGACATTAACTTCTTATATGTGGAAAAAAAAAACAACAGTAAGTGAAAGATATATACTATTTTTTCATATTTCTCGTCTGAGAATTTACAATGTATTCTTCGATATATAGGCGTAATTACAACTTTCACAATACGATAAACACAATTGGTAAATATTTTAATTATTTTAAAAATAGATTGCACTTCTCCAAAGTTATGATGTTTGGTATTTTTGATATAGATACATGATCTTACACTAAATATGATACCAAATTATTATATTTACGACACGATGAAGGATAAGAAATCATTTAATACCTGTGCACCCAATAAGCGCTAATAACTTCTTGAGGTATACCACCAACACTAGAGTTACCAAACTTACATCGATTATTTTTATTAAATATTGAAACTGCAAATAAATGTCATATAATTGTTGCCCCATGCAAATACAAAAGCTATTATTTATAACTGACAACGAAAAAGAGGCTGATAATGTAAATTATATGAAAAGTTTTAAAATTTAAAATTCAATAAATTATGTGTATGTTACCAAATTTGAAAATAACTTAAACATACTCTTGTTCAGAAACATTATTTTTCTAATTTAAGATCTCTTTTCATTTGATCGTTTCAAGAACCTGTGAAATTTAGTTTTAAATTTCTACAATACTATTCCTTTACTTGATTTTTTTGACCATAATTTATCAAATAATCTGTTTGGATACGGGTTTGATCACTTTATATAATAGTTCTGGAGTTTGAATAGGAAGTAATTGTCTGCTCTGTTTTGTCTAACAATTATTCATCAAACATTGTTTAGAGAAATCGTGAATTAAAAGACCGAAATGTTTTATTTTTTTTTAATTCAGGAAAACGAAATATGAGTATTATAGTTGTAAGGGTTTTGCATATTACGAAGTAGTTAAGTGTCTGCTCTAACAAACTATGTACATATCAACATCAATATGTTGTGTAAAAGAATATTTGTAAAAACATCTTTGATAACACGATTTTTATTCTAAATAGGGTTACCTATTTAGAGAGTTTACTATACTTTCCATGATCAAATCAGTAAAACTTTCGATCCAATCTGTAGCTTCATTTAAAAAATCTAACAGATTATCAAGAGGACTAATGAGCTAATTAATCATTGAATAAGTCCAGTTAGGTTTAGACCAAGAATTAAATATTATATAAAATATAGTCTTCCTTGTGCACTTTATCGTTGTGCATATGCAAAATGTATGAAGTCAAGGTTGTTATCCTTTCTGCGCAAGACTAAATTTTTTAGTAAAAATCAGTTCGGTTTTTTAGCAGGTAGCAATACAGAAACTGCTATGCTCAATTTTATGGATGATATTATGGGTGGGATAAATTGTGGGAAGAGCGTTGGTAGTATGTTTCTGGATGTGACAAAGGCTTTTGATTGTGTTGATCACAATCTCCTATTAGATATTTTGTCAAAATGTGGTGTCAGAGGTATTGTTAGTAATTGGTTTTCGAGTTATTTGACTGATAGGGAACAATGTGTGAAAATTTTGGGAAGTGTTGGTGGGATGGAAAAGAATAAGTACGGAGTCCCCCAGGGATCAGTGGTAGGAGTTATTTTGTTTATTATATATGTAAATAATTTATGTAAAGGGCGGCTGCAAGGAAACATATATGCTTTTGCAGATGATACAGCTATAGAATCTTACGGGTATTTTTTCACATGAAGGGAATTGTTCCTAGATATGTTCTTCGTAAAATATATTTTTCAATGGTTCATAGTAGGTTGGAATACGGAATCTGTTGTTGGGGAGGTACATATATCACGAGCAATAATCCTTTGATAATAGTACAAAAAATGTTTATAAGACTGATCATGCATAAAAGGAGGAACGTTTCGTCACTGCCAATATTTCGACAGCTATCTATATTACCTCTTAGATGTTTATATATATTTAAGGTTATGAAAAAAAATTTATATAAGGAGCGGACACTTTTCAGATCTGCAGTACAGAAATGATTACTTGCTTAGACAGAGGAACAAAGTTTTTGTACCCAGAGCAAAATTGACAATCTATTCAAAATTTTACTCTGTAGTCGCACCTAGAATATACAACCAACTTCCAGAAAATAATAAAGCCTGCACAAACCTAAACAAATATCTAATTCTTTTGAAAAGCTGGCTTTTGGGCATGGTCTGTTGGAGGTTGTGATATAGGAATGCATTACCATTCTAATTTTGTTTTGATGAGTGGATGAGTGTAAGAGATATGATAGGGGTGTGGAAGTGTTTTTTTTTTCTCTTAATAATTTTGTTTATTTTTGTATTTATTTTTATCATGTTAAACTTTGAGATAGAGATGTGTATATATTGGTATAAGAGAGTATATGTATGGACTATTATGGTATGTGAGTGTTTGTATATTAAGTAGTGTAAGTTTTTACCACTTTATAATTATGTATTAGATCCAAATAGATGTTCATAATTAATTATCATAGAACAAATTATTACTTAACAAATTATAATATTTGTAATAAATATTAAATTAAATTAAAATATATTAATAGTTTAACTGCTCGCGATAGTCTCTTGAATTCTGTTATTTCTTCTTTTTTTTCTATTTTTACTTGAGATATGCAGCCTCAAAACGGGTAGACCCATGGAGGCTGCTTTATTGCATACAGTATATTTTTTGTTTATCTTAAATTGTTTATCTTTGTTTATGTTTAGGATTTAGAAGTAATATTGTTATGGTTTTTCTTTCCTGTTGTGTATTTTAATTTAAAGTAATGTATTATTATGTCATATGTCAATTTATTTGTTTTGTTTTAGTTTGTTTTTAAGGAAAGCAGTATAACCAGTAATGTTATAAGGAAGTGTAAGTTGTAACCGCAGTACATGACTCCCTATTGTGTTTTCTGTATAGAGCTGAAACGTCTACCTCCCTTTCTATCCACAATCATATCTACAGATGTAATGAACACTATTGTTCTTCTGTGAACTCAAATGAACCACTTATTGAAAAAAGGGAATAAGTACAAAGTATGACAATTTTCAAAAACTAAAAAAAAAACCATCTCTAGAGTGTGTTTTCAAAGTTTTTGAAATACTTGTAATACATAATTTTGTTGTACACATACCGATTAACACAATATGAGTCATACTAACTATATTATTTTTTGTTTTTGTTTTTTTATAAAGAAATAAAAATGAAAAAATATTCCCTTTTTCCAATCAAACATATTTCATGGATGTTTTTTTATCTATGTTGTTGTGGAGTATACACTATGTTAATATACACATTTTTTTTTGTTCTAGGAATTTATTTATGTTATTTTTGAATATTAATATATATATATATATATATAATATAAATATGTATATATGTGTGTGTGTGTGTGTTACATATATATATCACGTTCGCGTATATAACCAATTTATTCATTATCCAACAGGTTGTGTTTACTTCAAAGTACATTTTTATATCTTCCTAAAGTCACCTTTATCATAAAACATTATAGATTAAGTGGTTCTCAACTAAGCAACTTTATCATTGAGTATAATTTATCACCTCGATTTTATATTTATGGTATTGTAGTAAAACACCTGTGATACACACATGTTTATACACACATTTAAAGTAAAGATAAGCTAATTAACCATAAACAGTAATTTCAGGACTTAAGACAATTTTATTCTTGGAAAACCTCCGCTTACGATGTTAATTCCTCGTATATCTATTCTACAACGTGTTTGAACCTTCAGTATAGTAGATAACAGTATAGATTACATAATGAGGTTATGTGTAGATAAGTTATTTAACATTTATAAATATTTGTACTGTGCCTGAATAATTCATATAAATTTATAATTATGTCACTATCGTATGAACTTATTGATAACTTTCAGGTTTAATCACTTTAATGTATTAAACACCAATGTGGACAGTTGCAATAAATAAACATGCACTTATTTATTTCAACATGATTAAATTAACGTACAATAAGCTGACTAATAAACCAAAGCGTTACAGATTTTGTATTTACATCAACTTGGAATCCAGGCAAGACTTACAAAATTATAATTAATTTTATTAAAATTATGTAAGGGTGTATTATAATTCATTTCAAATTTTAAATATCTGAAATACAGTACAAACACAGCATGTTTGGTCAGCCTTCTATAAAGATTCACACGGATTACATTTGCAATTACATAAGATATTGTAAAATGCTTACTGGTCGACTAAGGAAACTAGGTTACCTCCTAATTAAATTTAAATTGAAGGGATTTATTTAAAGTGATTCTAACTATGTTTAATAAGAGTTACTACAGTCTTTGTCTGTATGAATCCTCAGTAACTGCTTTGTTTCTACCTCTTATGCTTTGTGTCACAGGATAAGTTTAGATGAAAGCAAAGTTTACCAGTCATTACTCAAAATTAATTCTTTTTCTACAACATTATTTCCCTCTTAGCTAACAGAGATAACAAATTATCTTATAATTTACTAACGATTTATTCGTATTTATTCCGAAAATTCGGGGCGGTATTATATCTCAATGAACAAACAACTTGTTGTTCAGATCAACCTTAATCTCAAAAAATGGTTGATGGGTATATTGTGGTAAATCCTTAATAATAACTGTGGGGATTATTATTACTATTATTATTTTAGTTTTCTTAACTTATAAACCTAAATATTATCAATGTTCTAGCACACATACTTCTACTAAAATTCCCTGATCCAACATTATGACTATGACAAATACATTGATGATAAATTATTTGAGTTTTCACTGAAGATATTCACACCTAAACCTTTTTATTTAACCTTAAATATTTACAATAATTATTACCATTTTATAATATAATAAATACATAATTGTTTATTAAGTTTTGCTTTTCAAAAGTAAGTTTGAGTGATAAAGAATTATCTAATTTATCATAAAAACGTGAAATAATATATAATAAAGAAGGGTAGTGCTGGCCTTTGGAACATCATATTGATGGTCAATAATGCAATAAATGTAGATTGCCTGGAGGTTGCACAACTGAAGTTTAGCTAAAGTCCTGCAATTTACTGTCCCCACTGGACTATAACGCTAGTGGCTATGTCTTGGACGTGATTACGTTGAGATTAGAAATTAATACGTGTTTATATATTCATATATTGTGTTTCATCCCATGGAAATAGAGTCTTACACAACAAAGTAAATAGTCCAATGCATTGGATGTTTGAATAATCAAAAATATTTAAAAGTATTCAACTACGAAAGTTTTTTTATTAAAAGGAAGGTTTATATTGTAAAGCAAATACTTATTTCTATATTTAAAAAATTTTATTACGTTAAATGGAATCGGTTGTTATACCACAGTTATATAATGAAGTTATGTTAAATACTACTCTCGGCTACGCCCAAGATAATAATGGGACAATCTCATTTTAAAACAGTTTTGGAATTATAAAACTTCCAGGTATAAAATATTTTTTTGTGGACTTTTGACTCTCTGGTAACAGAATGTGTTGACTTTCCGTTCTGCAGAGTCCAGCAAATAATTATCCATGTGAAAAACACTCTGATCGTAAATTAATACCTAGTGTTTGAAGGACTATCCTTGCGCTTTATTGATAAAAGAAAGTTTTATAGGAAATGCAGCCTCTTATAAGAAATATTTTTATAGAAAATAGAAGAATGTTATAAGGGTTTTGTTCTGTATTAAGTTTTTAGGTATATCCACCTATCGGAGAGGACAATTAGTTATTACTCATTGAACTATTAAGTTTTTAACGTTGTTTTTATAGAAGTTAAGTTTTTCAAGATAAAATATAGCTTGTGACATTCCATATCAAGAAACATGGGTTTAAATTTGGCTACGATTGGTTAAGTAGTTTTTCGATTATCACGAATTCACAATAACCCCATTCACCTATATACAACAATGTAGATGTTTTACGACAAGTTACAAATATGATAAATATGGAAGATGTTATGTTTGATTTATATTACGTAGTATTTTTGTCGATATTACTTTGTATGTAGGGTTACTAAACGTGCGACGTCCTTGTGAGTGGGGTAATGTGCAGTTAAATATTTTATAAGTATCTATTTGCAAGATTTTAACAAATTGTATTTGGGATGTTTTTAAATATATGGTTAGACTAAATGAAAACTGTGTAGTTGTTATTATAGCCTTTATCTCTTTCACAAGTCAATCTTTAATATCCAACAGTCATTGGTCAATTTTGGAGAACTTTTCAGCTAAAGCGAGCTTACCTAAAAATAGAGCTAAGGATTAGTGAATTTAGTATTTTTTATTCAAATTGTAGAGATATTAAATGTCTATAAAGATTTAATATTTTTAAACTCTCTAACACGAGGTATTGATAAATACAACTTCCAATTTATTTTTCCATATAGTGGAGTCAGTATTTAAGACATCTAATTTGGATTGGGCCAAAGAAGTACACTATACAAAATGTAGAATATGTAACACCGTATGTGTTAAGGTGATTAAATTAACCACAATTATCCCAATACTTGTATTTGACTAGATAGCCGTATAACGTTTTAGGCATGGAAACAATGTCGTACACAACAGATTTAATATTGTAATACAACCCTCTTAAAATAATTCTTATAAATTATACTGGGTTCATTTTACTTTAGACTTATAGACATGTCGTCCAAATTTAATGTCAACTATAACTTAACAGGAAATTTTGTATCAAAATTTAAACACAACACAAAACATTCAAAACAAAAATTCAATTTTTATAAGACGATAACTATAATTGAAGAATTTGGTAAAACTTATTGTGTTGCTGATTTTTCTAGACAGACATTACAATAACTTTACTGCTGCAGGTTAGGTTGGATTCACTGATAATTATTCGCTACCAAACATAAAACATATAAAGCCATTTTATTAAGTACAATTTTACAATTTCCCCTCGTTTCATTGTTATATTAATATGCATAGTTTGTGTTTGTAAAAATATTTTCAATTGAAAATTTGACAAAAAAAAATCTGTTTGAGTGCTGACATGTAATAGGTATTTATTTATGAAAGTAATAAGTTTGTAAAAAGGAAAATTTTTTTTTTTCACCATTATAACTTCAGACTTTTAAATCGTATTCTAAAAGATTTAATTTTTTCATCACAGTTAAATTTAATAAAAAGACGATTAAGCGAAAACAAAAATATTACCTATTTAATCATATTGAGTGGATTTGTACTTCTTACAGCATTAAGTGGAAGTAACGCCTTGTGCCTGTTCCCTCTCCTTTCTACCAATATCGAGAAACAAGGGTCCTATAATGGGTTTAGAGGAGAAATCTGTTCTCACTCCCACGACTAAGCTTAGGTGTTCTTTTGTCGTTTATTGAAATTAAACGTTGCAGATAATATATATATCTTGATAATATAATATATATATATATATATATATATATATATATATATATATTCATTTATTTATCAAGACTGAACAGAAATTTTTTTCTAACGTTGCGATATACTTTGCTCCTAAATACACAAAGCAATACCTCTCTTCTCATCATACTTCTATAAAGGTAGGAATGTCAGAAAGTGTCTAAATTTTACTGTCTATTATTTAAACCCTAAACAACTCTATTTTTATTAACAAAAATCTATTAACAATCAAATTCAGTTTTTCTTTTTATAAATCCCTTGTGAAACTAGTTATAAATGTTTTTTAGTTTTCTACTAAAATCATTGAAAAAATATATTTAAATATTATTCAAGAAGACAATTTGTGGGATTTTAAATATTTATATAATATTTGATACACACCTCTCGATATTTTGAACAACTATGAATAAGCAGACTAACTCATTACACGTTCCCGTTAAAACTTCTTAGTAAATATTACAATAACCAAAAAAACTATTAGATTTCGGTGTTTAACTATTTTAAGACAACCTATGAATTGTTGCAGGGAAACTTTAACAATATATACCTTTATTCTAAATGACATTGTTTAATGTTTACTGTTGCATAAATAAATATGGTCATTGAGCGTTGTGCTCAATACGACATTAGATAGCAGTGAATGTTTGTTCTTTAAATATAGTAACAGAATTATTATTATTGTAGATAAACTCTTTTTTAAATAATAGTTTTAAATATATAAAAGGTTTTAGAATAGAAGCAATACTACATATTTTGATCGATTCAATATGTATCAATATAAAGTAAATGTAGACATAATGTTAATTCAAGATTTGATTGTAAGAAAAATAAACTGCTGGTTATTGTTTTAAAACACTGTAAAACATTTATATATTTATATTCAAATTCTAAATATCACGTACTAATTATGTGTTTTTGAGTTAAAATGGGACTAGCTGCTTCCTGTACTTATTGTTTTGTTTTATTGCACCAATAACATGACAGCTGCTGCACCAAGAAAACTGATTGTTTTATTTGTTTGTTTTTTTCAGATATCATTACGTCATTTGGGAATTGTATCTTTAACACTCATTAGTTATTATACCATATACATGTATTTATCATTAATATATGTGTATATGTTTGAGATAAGTAAGGAATGACATGAAATCCTAATTATATGTACAATATTTTATGATTTTTTAAGCACTTATTAAGTTGTATGAATAGCGTTAAGAAATCAATTAAGTTCCAAATATAATGTATAAATTTGACGTCAATATATACCTATTGAGTTCTAACATATTAACCACATTCAATATTATGTGTTTTTTTTATTTAATTCATGTTTGGATATATCTTATCTTCTACTTAAATAACTTGATTGGTTTTGGTCCCTCCTAATAGGTTTAAGATAATAAATTGTAAATAATTTTCTAGGGTGCCTTAACATTTATATATTTATGTAAAATTAGATTGTTAATAACTAATTATTATTATCATTTATGAAGATGCTCTCGGTTTGCATTATATGGTAAACATCTAGAACTCAAGACGGTTCTATAAGTTAAATCACGCCCACTCTGTTTACTTTAAATACGTGGTGTTGTGTTTTAATTTAATTAGTTTTAGTGTACCGAGGAAACTGTATACTAAACATAAATTCAAATTTATGTTGTTAATGAAACGCACGTTACTATTTAGACTTTTTGACGAAAATTTAATCTGTAGTTGTGAACGCGGTCAGTTCTCTTTACATTTTCTTAACTTTCCCTTATTTTTATTAGCAAACGAGTTTAATCTAAACTGACAAAATACAAATACATTTATATAATATTTCTACTTGCCGCCTACGAAATTCACTATTGGAAGAAAAGAAGTAAGTTGAATGAAGAACCTAGTTTTTAAAATTGTAAAAAAACATACTTAATAGATGACTCATACTAAGATTTGATTGAAATATTAATGATTTATTTGTCTGAATGAGTGTGTGTAAGTTGAATGCGATATTTTTAATTGTGGATTTGTTTCTATTAAGCTATTCAAAATGTTATTGTATATTTTTGATTTATTGTATTTCATATAAGACAAAACTTATACTAAAATTTAGTTTCCATTTATGTAGCCTATTTTTATATAAATTACCATTACTTTACATTTTATTTATATTTATTATTATTATAAATATATTTATTTGAATTACTGTTTTATATGGGGGGGTGCAGGTACAAAGTGCAAAGGAGTTTTCATTAATGTATTCATCCCTGTCTCTCCTTTTAAAGTACAAACAGATTTGAAAAA
The DNA here is from genome assembly GCA_963513935.1 of Aphrophora alni. Taxonomy (NCBI): domain Eukaryota; kingdom Metazoa; phylum Arthropoda; class Insecta; order Hemiptera; family Aphrophoridae; genus Aphrophora; species Aphrophora alni. Next base: position 24,752,011 of record OY740771.1, read on the forward strand.
AAAAAGATAATCTAAAATACATAGAATGTCATATATATGTTTGCCCAAACATTTAAATTCTATAAAATTAATTTAACATTGTCAATACAAATGCTATTTGAGATAAAATTTAGTCTAATCAAATATAACCGGGTTTTAAGGATATTTTCCTGAAGTAACAACATGTTTTCAATACTATAATATTCAATTATTTCTTTCTCAACGCCACAGTATAGTCTATTTCAAGGGTTATATTTTAAAGAAAGAAAAGGAATTCACAGGAGAAAAATCCTTAATTCCAGATTAGTACTAGTTCCGAACATCCTATTTAATTGAAAATTCCGTTTCAACTATTCGTCTCATTTATTTCTTCCGTCCCTGAGTTTTATTTTAAATTACCGATAGGTTGATTTTAGATAGTCATGATCGTCCACATTATATCGAATTAAATAAAAGTGTTATCGTCAGTTCACTTGTAAAAGTAATAGATATTCTTTCTAGTGAAAAAAGAAAAACTCATTTACAACTTGAATATATTGATAATATAATTATAAACGTTTTGAAAATGTACGAAATTGACGGAAATCTCTCTTGCAATTTGTATAAACATAAACGTATTATGAATTTTTTTTTCCAAAATTGTGTTTGGATATGAATGGGTGTATGCAATTACATTGTTTCGAGCAATATAATAAAGTAATATTTGTATATTAGTCATTGGAGAGTAATAGCTTATTTCATTAGTATAAATAAATGAGACTTATACTGATATTCTTTTTATATTTCTCGCAGGTCTTAAATTAAAACGTTGGAGTAAACAACGAATAAATATTGAAACATTTAGTAAACATATACAATTCGTAGTAATTAATAGTAACTTGTATATGAAAGTTATACAGATAACCCGAATGTTACAGGAAATGAATAATTTATTTAATGAATTAAGCACATTATTCATGCAGTGTTTACAATACTTGTAAAATAGTTAACTAGGATAAACATGCAACGATAATTTTGTAATGGGGCTGTGTGTTGTTGTTTAATAAATCGCATATTTTTTAAAGTAAATTTTATGCATATTTAGGCATAATATGTAAATAATAACTACACTGCTTTGCAGTGTAGTTATAACAGGCCGTACTAGTGGGACTGACACTGCTTCTAAAAATTCATGTCCGTTTGTAAAGTAATTTATAATCCCACTATTATTAACGGCTTGATTCGTGTACTTATACAACTTTTACATTGTGTAAATACATATTATAATTATACAAGTTTTTAAATTTTGTTGCACATAAATGTAAGACAAATAATTTAGTGAAGATTTATTTAAACTCAATCACGTCCCACTGAAAGATCAAATAATGTAATTTTGACTAAATAATAATGGTTGTGTAAAACACAAACTGTTTTCCTAAATTGTCTTTTTCGCCTAAATTTTAATTTTGCTGTACACAAAACCCAGTGCAGTTAATGTGGACTTTGAGGAACGGAGAAATTTACTTTAAACGAAACTTGTTGGCGGATGTTGGCTACAGGTGTGAACGTAAAATTTATAATAATCTATACTATTATATAAAAATCCAATGGTGTCTGTTTGTGTGTTACTCAATCACGTCAAACTACTGGACCCATTGAGCTGAAATTGTGCATGGATATTCTTAGGATTCCTGGTTAACACATAGGCCTATTTTTATTTAGAAATTCCATTAGGGCACAAATCTACGTCAACCCCGTACGAAAGACGGATACTCTGCTAGTTATAAATAAAAAATAAGATTATTCAAGATAAATTACCATTATGAAGCTTTCGCTGGTTTTAATTGTTCTTATTTCAGATTTTGTGAATAACGAAACAGAAAAGTAACAATGTAATTTCCTTACGTATTATATAACTTTGTACTAATTTTTAACTTCGTAAGGCAAAATATTTTAAAGTTTACAATTGTTAACTAATTTTGTTTAACTTTAAAATAACACGTAATTCATGTATATAACATTTACCATGTGTTCAAAATAAATCGTTCAAAATTGTGACATTTTAAAATTCAATTCTTAAAAAATTCATTGCGATCAAAATAATAAAACAATTCTAGGAAAATGAAGAGGTTAAATTTGAGTTATCCTTTATATTAACGTAAACACTCAATCCTCTCAAGGTACTAGAACAAAACATATGTGTTATGTGTGAGTGTTGGAAATAATTGTGTTTTATTACTTATTTTAGTCACCAACATAAATTAAAGTAATTTATATCTAGTGAAGACATGTATTTTTATGATGTGGTAACGTGTTTAATTGTTTATATATGTTTTGTTTTCGTTTATTTTACTTCCAATCGTAACTTGAAATTTCTACACAAATACATTCTTATTTTTGACTTTTCCACTTAATAGTTTCAGGCCTGGATATAAATATCATGGTTTAATGTATCGTTATGGATTACCGTTACGAAAATATACTTTGTATATTTTGTCTAGAAAATAAGAGAAGATGAATGGAGTTATTTTTAAAATATCAACTATTAAAATGGCTTAATCTATATGAAAATTTCAATGGTCTCAGAATAGTTACTTATTATTGCAAGAACATACTTTATCCAGAACAAACACACCACTGTATTTGAACTTGAATGCTTAGTCAATATCAATGGCGACAGAGGGTGATATAAGGACTAACAGTGTCTGGTGGTGAGGGTGCGTTGAAAGGCCCACGTCTATGTGACAATAAATATCAAGTCTTTACAATATTCTCAGACAGTTACTTTTGTTCAACAGCTACAAACCATTAAACATTTCCTTGATATAGAGGTACTTTCTGCAGCCGTTTATTCTGATCTGTTATAGAACGATAAGCACGAGTTGTTCTTAATACATACCACTGCTGAGACTTTGTTTGATGTTTCTTGGGCTTACCATGCAACTGATATATATGACAGTAAATAAGATTGTTTTAATTAGTAAGAGCTTTGCACATTGAGTTTGTATTCTGGAATATGTAAGTTTGTTACATTCAATTAATTTATAATATCTTCATCTCTTATGGTGATGACAGTTGTTTTAATCTAATAAGATAAGTAAAACGTCTGCCTTTCTAATTAACACACTCACAGTGAATTTTTATATAATACTAAATATTGTGTAAAAATATACTAAAAACATATATCCTATGTCTCCAAATTGTTATATTTTAATAATTTTTATTTATTCATCTATACGTTTACCTCAGTCTAGCTTGAACTTACTAAAAACACGTTTTTTATTAGATAGGACAATTTGTAAAAAGTTAAGTTCACAGATTGCCTATGTATTAATATGTAATGCTGTAACTTAAAGTATAAAGTTTCTCGATTGTTTTCAAATATTTATAAATATTAAATTATTCCATTGCATATATTTCGTTAATTTTGTGTACATGTTTTTAGTATTTCCTTTTTAAAGTTAGTGAGGAAACTAAAAATAACATACATGTCAACCAAGAAAACTTGTTATGAATAGCATAAATTTGGCAACGTTCACAAATCAATGATAAATAATTCCAACGTTTTTTTTACATGTGTTTTATTATCGACAAAACACATCCATTTCAGTAAAGCATATATAAGCCTAATAATCAAAGTATGCAAATACAAATCTATTACATCTTCCAGACAACTTTTACGAAGTGACTTTTTCATTATTTAATACTGGTCGACATTAGAAAATACTAAAATAGAACAAGTTTAAAAATTTAAATTATTTTTATATCATATTTGAATTTTATTTAATTCATAAATTAATTTATTGTACAATTTTAAACAGAAAATAAACACATTGTATACCTTAGCAGGATTAATAATTTTGTTAAATGAAAAGGACATTTTAAGTTCCCCAACTAAATTAAGTAATTGACCAAGTGAGATTCAGACGATTAATAATCCGGGAAGTAATCGAACAGATTATTACAACTGATTGAGTTCTTCTACTTATCTTTGATAATACTGACTTACCCGACTTTCTTTAAAATGTGACCTATATACTGAACTATAAGTTTGATATCGCCTTTGTTAAAGTGTAAATTTGGGAATTATGGTTTATGTGAAAATGACATATTAAAACAAAGCTGTTTTAAAATAGGATGGCAATTATAATTAAAACTTAACGTCCTGTATTTATTATATAATACCGAGACACAATTTGAAAATATAAAATAAATCAAACTTATCATAATTTTAAACACAATGACTCTTTATGTCATTATTAAATCTAAAACGTCAATGTGTAGCAGAGGCAGATGGTACGAACGTAAATTGAAATAGTATCGATGAAAAGTACTTTTTAAACTTTAAATACTGTTAGAGTGGTTTTGAAAATGTTTAATTCCAGCTAATTTAATTAATTGAAAGTAATTAGACATTTTGTATATTTTCTACTGTAAACAACTTGCAGGTCTAAGAATAAGGAGACTCAATTATGTAGCCGAAAGTTGCTTATCTACTACGTAAATTAAATATTTACTTTAGTAAAAAGTCATGAATAAGAAAATTACTTTTGTTACTAAGTAGCACAATATAAAAATTTTATTTATAAAATATATTAGTGTAAAATGTATTAAGTAATAGAAGAAACCACATCTAAAAGCAATACTTACTAAATATAAAATTGGTTTTGTGTTTTTTACTTCTAAAAGTTCTCACGAACGTAGTTAGTAAAAAACGTGTTTAAAGTTGTGTACCTTATCTTAAATTACCATTATTGTGTTATCTATAGTAATGATCAATATTTAAAGTAACAGTAACAGAATATATTTGAATCTTGTGTTGGATGCTTTGTGGAATTTTCTTGTGTCAAATGTATTGACTTTAAATTGTTTTACAATTATTTGGAAAATATTTTGGTTTTAGTTCTTGCAATCATGGATACCTTTAGAGTATGTTCCATAAAAAGTTTGAAAGTACAATATAATGATTGTAAAGAGTTCTTCCAGAAAATTTATTATTAGTGGAAAGCGCTATCGAGGAAATTACACAACTCTTGATGATACATTTAGTTTAATCACAGAAATGAATGGTGATTTTAAAAGGTTGAAGGATGATCTGGGTAAATCCTTGGATTTCTGTCATTATGAGATTGCAGATATAAAATCATCCATGGTAACTAATACGAGAAAAATCGATGATTTTATTGGAATGGTTTCCGAAGTGAGAGAAGAAATCCCTCAACTCAATAAACAAATAAGAATTTTTGTGAGTAGGGTGGAAGACGTAGAGCAGTATTCGAGAAGAACTACAGGGAATACCAGAGGAATCACAAGAAGATATAATACAAGTAGTTTAGCAGGTGGAAAAGCCAACATACGATTACATCGTAAAAAACAATGATCGATGCCTGTCATCAACTGGAAAGAAAATAACCAGAATAAAAAGGCCTCGTGGAATGATATTAGTACGAAGTTTTACTTGCTGAAGGGTTCATTCAAGCTCAATCTATCGACACGATACAAATGAGTTGGCACAGATTCACCAGTACACAATAACTAAATCTTATATCCCAGGAGACGCAAGTTGTTGACGGCAGTTCGGATGGTCAAGAAATAAAAGCTCGTAGTTAACTTTGGATGTGAGGTGAAGGAATATTTATGATTATACCCGATAGGGAGCTAATAACCAAAGTGGAGGATCTACCTATTTCATAGTTATGAGCTTGGTTACAGTTTTTGTCTTGACGAGTTTTCATTTTTTGTTTATCATATTTTTGGCACTTATTAAAATTGATTTATTTGAAACAATTGAAAATAACAATTTCATGTATATTTGTCCAAATTAGGATGACTTAGAATAAACTGTGATTTAATTATGTTAATCTCTCTTATCAAGATACTACATATTAAGTGAAATGTAGATTAATGATAGTGAGATTGACATATATAATATTGCTGGGTATGTTTGTTTACAAAAGGTGACAGTGGAAGTAGAGCTTGGGGACTTGCTTTGTTTGTTGAAGAGAACACTCGTTGTAAAGCAATACAGAAGACTGTTTGGAATACATTGCAAGATATCAAATATTGATTTAGTTTCATTGGCTGTGTACAAACATATTAATTCTAGTAAACATTAATCTAAGGCTAGAAGATAATAAGGAAATAAATTTGATAATATTGGAGATATTAATATTGATTTATTAAGTTAGGCAAATTTAAAATAGTATTGTTTTGTAATAGATTCAAATAGTTTTTTATGTCTTTCATATATGAACCTACTAGAATACAAGAAAATTAAAGTACTTGTGTATAGATCATATTTTTTACAGAATAACAAGTGAATTCATTATTGAAGCTAATGATTTGTATAATTTAAAAAATACAAATAAGAAGAATGATTTGGTTAAAGATTATTCTAGTTTTAGAGTAATAATTAGAGTATATTATAAATATAGAGTATATTATAAATATAGAATATTATTATTTTAAAAAAAGATTGGATTTAAGTTTGGAACGATTTATTTGACTGCTGTAGGTAGTGAGAGGCGATAATTGCTACGTAACGTCAACAGCTTTAAAGGTTTCATTTTGTTTCAAAAATTAAAAGCAACGAACACAAAACTTCATCACCTTGTCTTTTTTGACGCCAAAGAATCATGTTTTAAACTGCTTATACGCAATATACAGGATTAGTCTGACAGAAGAATGAAAAAGAGTTTTATCTTGTATACCTTGGGAGACATAAATAAATGAAAGTAAAGTTTGAATTCCCCAAGAACCTATCTAAAGTTTTCAGTATGTATACTGTCGTGTTTTATTTTAAAAGCGATAATATGTGCCAACACGTTTATATATATATATATATATATATATATATATATATATATATATATATATATATATGTTGGTTAGTACACCTGCAAAGTTTCACAACTAACTGTATTTGACGTAATTATTTTCTTACAGCTGATTTACGAAAGTGATTTAAAGGCCCATCTTTTATAGATTGGCAGAAGAAACAATGTTTTAGATTCTGTTGAGCAGATAGTGTGGTAAAGTAATCAAATTTATTTATTTTATTTCTAATGGGTTAAAATATCCTTAGTAGTAAAACTACCATTTTGAACACTTTTTTGAAGTAAGGACTTCCTAATAAAAGTGTAAATAAAGTAGAATGCGGTCGTAATATTTTAGAAATCTATGGACAAGGCTTTTTATTTCATCTACAGAGGTACAAGTTACAATTAAAGTTTTCTGTTTAGTTGGTAGATGTTGCAACAAGAAGTATTTCAGTGGAATATCTGCTACAGATCAAAGAGATTTACTTGATAGATTTAGAGTTTCTCTTCGTTGTAATTTCGTTAAAATTTTTAATAGTCTAATTAAAAAATTTTTTTTCATAATTATTATTTTTTTATTTCACATAAATTGACATTGTCACACATAATGTGATTAATTACCATTTTCCAAACAAAAGCTTGAAGTTTTCTCCAAGTTTGAAAAATTCTAGTTTTCTAGTGTTAAAAATTGTAAAAAAAAAAATCGTATAAAAAATATATTGTTTAACCATCAAATCTAAATAGTCTTTTTGTTTTAATATTTGATTGTATTTTAGTTAGGTGAATTTTTACTTTTTATTAACAGTTTTACTGAATCAAGTTATGGAGAAGAAAATAATTATATAAAGAATTATTTCAAGAAAGTGCTTTCGCCTATAACTTTTTTAAAATTTTTAAATTGTCAAAGAACTTCTTACAGTGAATGATATAAATTTGTAGGTTAGTGTAATTTACGTTTAAAATACAAATATGTGCAAATATAAATTTGTGAGTAGTTCCTAGCAGAGGTTGTATTTAAATTATTTTCAGTGGATTTGTTTATGTCATGTGTTTTATTATTATTGAAGATTTAATGTTCTTGAATATCCAAAGTGAAAATTTAAAGTTGTAAATAAAACACAAAGCAGAGAATAACAGAGAAACCGTTTTATCTCTGCTTGTAGTATGTCATTAAGTGTGCTTTTGTATAATACAAAAGGCTGGGAAGACATTGTTGGATGAAATGTTAAACGTATTACGCAATGTTTGTCTTAATGAACTTACAAAAGTAAATGAATGTTATAACTATAACCCTTCATTATATTTCTAACATACTTACACATATATTGTTTAAGGTAGGTATTTGTGATATAACTTTGTATAGATTCTTGCTACGAATTTTATTTTAATTGTCCTAACAAATGTAATTTTGTAAAATTAAATTACTAATCTCACTTTATATCTCTCAAATACTCAAAATGTACACTACGAGAGAGAGAGAGAGAGAGAGAGAGAGAGAGAGAGAGAGAGAGAGAGAGAGAGAGAGAGAGAGAGAGAGAGAGAGAGAGAGAGAGAGAGAGAGAGAGAGAGAGAGAGAGAGAGAGAGAGAGAGAGAGAGAGAGAGAGAGAGAGAGAGAGAGAGAGAGAGAGAGAGAGAGAGAGAGAGAGAGAGAGAGAGAGAGAGAGAGAGAGAGAGAGAGAGAGAGAGAGAGAGAGAGATAAAACACTTAAACATTTTAACTGACCTTGTACTTTGTAATGACATGTGCTTTATATAACACAAAAGGAAAAAACTGTTGGTAGATATGAAATATTAAACATATCAAGTTATTTATAATTTCGTTATGCTATTTATAAACTTAATTGAAATTCATAAATTTAGCCTTTCATTTAGTACTAAACAAGTTGTAAATCTCTTGAATATTCAAGTATAAGAATAAGAATATGTTAGAGATAAAAGAATACAAAGCAAAGGAGAGAAACTTTTTTTCTACTTGTAATAAGTAATTTAATGTACCCTTATAAAATTTAAACCTTTGAAGAAGGGTTGTTGCTAGAAGTGGAGTAATAAAAGTGTTATATATTTTATAATTATTTTCTATTATTTATAAATGTATTGTAAAGTTGTAATTGCAGCCCTTGATTTTATTTTAACACAAATAAAACGAACACAAATTTATTCTTTTTATCAAGACTATGATGAAACGTACACGTGGCTAATATCAGGATTAATGAGTTTAAACTTGAAGGAAATAACGGGGAAAATTTCTCCAATAGAACGAATTACTAAAATGGCCAACCCTTTGTGCATTTCATGTACAGTTATAATTTATAAGGGCTATGGGAGAGGTATTAGAGAAAAAAAAGAGAATGTTGTATTTTCACGTGTTGTTTAAAGGCAAAAACCTTTCAGTTATCAAAAACCGGAGAAGGAGCTTAGCGAATACACTCTTGTGCTGGTTCAAATAAGCACAGTTAGAAGATTCAATAAAAATGTTATGGGTTTGTTTACCTAACAAAGCTGAATATGACATTATCCATTGAAATTATAATAATATAATTTTGGGTTTGTTTTAAATTTTGCATTATGAGGGGGATATGATATGTTGAAAGAGTGTATAATGTCGAAAGAATGTATAAATTGCTGACGTATACATAAAGGTAATGTTATAGAGCTGTAATAAAGAGAAAATAATCCTTCTTTAAGGATCAAAACCAATGTAGTGTATGATTAGATGTACTGCCTTGGAGACATGATTGCAGTCTATGCAACTGGAAAATATCTTATAGGAAAACTAAAAATTGTAGACAATTAATAACTGCTTTGGTTGATAAACTAAAGTTTGAACTTGTTATCTGTTATTTATATAATGTGTATAAACAATACTACGCAAAATAGGCCGACATCAATTTGAAAGTGATCTAAATGTTTTACTTGGATTGCAAACAAATCCAAAGCCATACATTGACTTTGTACATTTTTGCAACACGTCACTACTTAACCAACATCTTTACTGGAAAGTAATAATCCAAATACAACTAATAGTGATTATAACCATACAATTACACCGTGTCATTGTTGTAGAGCCTGAACTAAGACAAAATATATCTTAAGCGGAGAATAAACACTTCCTCAATTGTGTACTCAAAATGTAAAATGTTTACTGGGAAAATATCCTTCCCGAAACTTCAAAATGTTGATTCATTGGGAACAAGAGTTCTTGGGATAATTCGGTAAAACTGACGTAATTCAGAAATTAATTTAAGTAGGCGTGTTCCCAGGAGCATAACTACTTGTGAAAAATCAGAACAGTAAAATTACATTTTATGCTACGTATTTGAAAAACGAAGGTCAATTAATAAGGTATTACAAAATAAGTAACTGTGGAAAATTTTATATATAAAAATAACATTATTTAAATATATATTATTTAGTATGTAATGTGTGAATTTGAACTTTTATGGACTAGGATTTTTATCAATGTTGCAAAAAAGTGAATAATTCAAAACGAATAATTTTCATAATTTTAACAATGTTTAAAAAATGTTATAATTTTTCGTAATACTTAAAAATAAACTTAATGTGTAAACTAGAAATAAAGTTTGTTAGTAGTTGTAAAATACGTTTTACTATTTGTAAATATTTATTTTTAACGGATATGTACAAAATATAAAAATATCTCTTAAAAGAAATAGCTTACATTTGGTAGAGTTTCAGACTGTTAGTTAAGAAGTGCTTACTTGTTCCTTTCACTTTAGTTGTTAAACAATGGATGGCCGTTTGCAGGGTATCATATAACTGTACAAGTGTTGAGAAATTTGACAGTTTGGTCTGAAAACTGTTAACGCTGAATAAAACTTGAAAGTCATCTGATTCTACAAGTATTGTCATTTCGTTGTAAGTACATGTCAGACATGGACATGTGTGAATAAAATATATTTTTAAAGGAGTTCGACCCTTTCATCCCTCCAAAAGTGAAACTAATTTTTTAAACCCTAAGCTATTAAAAAACCGAATATTACATTATCTGATCAATGTTTAACACCGCCAAAAAAAATATGAAACATATATTTACCTAAATTCCATTTCTATTGTACACAAAAGCTAATACAGACGTCAGAGAGAGACAAATAAATTTACTTTCAAGTAAACACAACCTGTCGGTTCATGAATATTAAAGTAGCTACAAACATGAACGTGAAATATTTACATAATCAAATAATCCTGAAACCATACAAGCTAATAACGGTGTGTTCTCTGGAAGTTCTTGGTATGTTACAACATAAACCTTTATATTCCAAAAATAAATGTAATTATAGGCGTTAAGAATAATTTATATACAAAAGCAGCAATGATATTTCCTCATGTAGCCTTTATTGTGTTTTAAATATTAATTTTAAACTGGAAACAACGTATTAGTTTTTACATATGAGAAAGTATTTTATTATAGTTAACTCGTTTGTTAGAAGTTAATAATAATGTTTTGTAAATAAAGCTTAGCATTTGTATTAAATAGTTGCCACACAATATGGAATTTGACAAGCTATTGGCGTATTTTTTTCTGAAAATACGTCATAACAAAAAAGATGAATAATGCTTATACGTAAATATACATAGGATTAATTATAGAAAAAGAGGGAAGTGGGAGAATTGGTGACGGAATCTGGTATCGCATAAAAAGTCAGATATAAACCATAAATAAACATTCATGTAATAATACATATAATATATTTAATTTAGTAATATATGTGATAATGTTGGGAAATGGTGTGAGATAGATGACGTGTTGGTAAAGTCCAATATCAGATGATTACTACTAAAATAAAAATGAACGATTTCTTTTAACTTTATTATTGTATTCTATTTCATCAGTTATAAATAACTGGAGAAACTTAATGTTAATAGTAAAACAATATAAAGGTTTTTCGCAATAGAGATAATCAAAGCATTTAACTAACTTACTTGTGTATTTAAGACTAGCTTTTGCAATAACATGCAACATAACTGTGACTATCGCAACAGAGATAATCAAAGCATTTAACTAACTTACTTGTGTATTTAAGACTAGCTTTTGCAATAACATGCAACATAACTGTTGCTATCGCAACAGAGATAATCAAAGCAGCCCATATCTCCGCAAAGATAAGCAACCACCATCCAGGCAATAGAAGAGGTTTAGGCACCATACACGTCACGCTGGAGTATAAATAAGGTGTAGAGTAATCCAGGTAGTTGTGTTCCCTTTCCCACAGGTATAACCCACTGAATCCTATATCTGCTTTGTCGGAGTAGACGGCTCCAACAGGTCCTACAATAAACACAAAAAATCGTCATCAGTGGAAACAAATAGATGATATTAACAGTGGGCGGAAGTTGACGTCATGCTGTGACGGTTTTCTACTTCTAATATAGCTTATTATTAATTCCTATGGAAATGAGAAAATTCCCTACGGTACTAATAATTATAACTACATTCATTTGGATATAAAAAGATACACTAAAAAAAAATTTTAATATTTATGGAAATCAATATGTTATTGCAGATGATAACAAATGGAATAACATGTTCAGTAACATGAAATTTTATTACAAGCTAAAATGTAAACATACTGCTCTCTTTGAACAAAGTGTTCAAGAGTCCGTAGGAGATACAAATTTGTTCTTCATAACACAGACAAGTTTGTTGTGACTGACTCCACAATAATAATTAGCCGTCAAAGGTTTACAACGATTTTCTTGGTATTTTAAGGTACGAAATATACTGTAAAGTAGACGTAAATAAAACATAAAATTTGAAAGTATTATTGATTCAAAGTAGAGTGTATAAGCTCTAGTCTAAAGGCAGAATTACATGGCAGATTGTGTTGTTATGTGTAGTTATATGTCCGTTATTTATTTATCTATTTTGTATTGTTAGTTAGCCTAAGTATTATTGCATACGTCATGTTTTAGGATCTTCCATTAGCTTTTCACATGTGTCATTTTACACATATCATTGTCATTATTTAATCATTTAATTGAAGGTTGTACTTAACATGTTATTTTAAACACTGTTCTGGATGGAAATATATTTATGCGTAAAACCTAGCCTAACATTTACTTGTATACAATACACGCAGAACTTGGGAAGCTTTTTTCTGGTTGACTACTAATTTAATATATATATATATATATATATATATATATATATATATATATATCCCGTTGTCAATTTTATTCCATTTTTCCGATGCAGTATATTAAATTTGTTGATAGGACTAAATAATGCCTGGTGGCAAACATAAACTTATTTTCTTCTTGAAAATAAATTGTTGTGTGTTAAAAGAACCCCCCCCCCACTCTTCATTACCATGGTGTAGGATCCCCATAATATATTGAGCAGAAAATACATATACATTTCCATGAAGAGATCACAATAGTTTCATTTAACTTTGATTAATAAATTAATATTTTTAAATTCATTACTTACTTATTTTCAAGAGTTACAAATTTATATTTACGTTGCAAAATATTTAAATTAACATATTAGAGCGAGCAAACTGTTACCTCTTGACGGTAATTTTTAGATGAATATAAAATTATATAACTTGAAGATATTTCAAACGAGTCATGCAAATTGATTTGGTTTACATTCTGATCATTGTTAAGGCAATATCTTCATATTGCCTTGAGGCAACTAGTATAGACTTACCAAAGTTGGTCCGTCTTCAAATTTACTGCTCCCACTGGACTCCAACTCTTGAGGCTTCCTTCTTGACCCTTGACCCTAATTAAGTTCAGATTGGAAACCAAACACGTTTGTATATTCATGATTCATATTTTGATGGATGATAATAGTTTCGTAGAATCCAGGCATATTGTTCTAATTTCTCCTTCTAACGGTTTGCAGATTTGACATGATGATAGTTTAGAAAAGTATGTGTAATGCGTGAATTATATTTATATTTATCATCATTATTTTATATATTTGCTAATAGCAAAAACTTACGTATAAGAAATTAAAATAATTAAATTTATTAAAACTGTTAGATTAATATTATTGCATAGTTTTTACTCTAGGTTGAAAAATCAATAATTTCCAAAAATATTGAACCATTTATTAAAATATTTAGTAAAATAAAAAACCTAAAATTGTCTAGGATATTTTATACAATTTGTATGTGGACAGTTGCGACATACTTTGCAACATGACTGTTAAGTGTGACCTATATGTATATTGCAATGTTTCTTTTACTGTAATTCCTTTAAAAAATATATCAAATGTCTTATACAATGTAAAACAATATACCTGAAAACTTAACAATTTATCATAATGAGACTGTAATCTGTTTAAATGTTTATAATACTATATAGTGTTTACTAACAAATATTTTTTCTTGTAATTCTATTTCAGATTTAAATTTTGAAACTACAGAAAACACATATCATTTTCATTTTCAATAAGCAATAAATATATTGTCGGGTCAGGTAGTGTATAATGTTTTACATATTATAATAAACGGTATTCAAATGCTGGTTCAGTGTAGGAAGTAACGTTTTGAAGAAAGTTGGTGCAGGCAAGTGGATGATTGTTAGAGAAGAGATGAAGTATTCAATCAGCTGTAATAATCTGTTCAAACACTTCCCCGATTCTCAGTAGGACTACTACTCTCAGAAAGTTGAATTCAGTCTAACTCTTACTTTGTCAATTACTTCCGTTAGTTTGGGAACTAATAATCATTTGGTGGTTTATTTTTAGCTTGCTATTCATTAAGATATGAAAATATGTTTAAGTTAATATTTAAATGTAAACAAACTTACCTTTTTTAAAATTATATACAATCAAATTGGTTTTATTTATCATGAATGAGTGGAGTGGCAAAACTGCTGCCTTTCATCATGGCTTCTGCCTGAATCAGACGTATCAACACCGCTATGGCTCTCATTTCAAAAATGAAAAAAAATCCCTCATCCCTACTTTTATGAAACGCAACGTTTCTCTATCTTTCTGTCTGTCAGCTTACAACCTAACAACCGCTATTCCGATTTTCGGTAAATTTTCACTACATACGTTTTACCAATTTTCACGCTATTAGACGAATTAATCATCATATAGAATTAAAATAATTATGAAATTTGTTTCCAAATCACAACTTGAGTTAGTTTGAAATTCAACGTGGAATGCAACTCTGAAGAGTTCGCAAATAAAGCGATCGAGCCAATGATTTCCAATTGTAAAATAAAAATTTAAAAAGGAGAACAATATTTGGTGACCATTCTGTTGTTAATAATTGCTTCAAATGACGGTCGTATTTAAAACATGGGTAAATATATTTTTTACTAAAGTTAATTTAAATATATTTGTAAGGAGAATATCGATTGTGTACTTAGGTTTAGAAAAGCAAAGTGAAAATGCTTTAGTAAAACGAACGCTTATCGGTATGTCTATATATTTAAAATATAGTTAGTCCAACTACCGAGCAAGCGAAGCCACTGGCACAGCTAATGTAGATGTTCCTGAGAGGGAGAGAGACAGACACATAGACGTAGTGCAATTAAATTCATTCTCAACATTACTACTAAGGGTTATTCACCTCCCTCTGTTGCTCCTGATGATGATTCAACAAAAAAGTCGATTAATGTGTTTTTTTTTAATAAATAGAAATATACACATCCCTTGTCAGTTTTTGAATCCATCTAAGTTATTTTTTCTATGAGTAACCAATTTGGCTGAACATATTCAAATACATATCATTCGATCAAATAATATTTTACATTTGTACTGTAACTATACTTGTTAAATGACATTTATAAGGTATTTTACTGCAACAAAAAATAAAGTATTTTGCGATGTACATATTTACAATACAGGTTGTAGAAATACTGACACAGATTCAGGGGAGAAATCAGTCATGAGAGTAATTGGCTGCATTACAATACTTTCGAGTTCACAACCTATTTCTTTGCACTCAGTTTCAACCTCATTATTTGTTTGTATAGTTTTCTTATGCCTTTGCTGTTACAAACAGTCGCAGGCAGAGTCTCATAGATACTCACCAAGCTACAAAACTTGAGACAATTGTTGTTACCAGGGGACTTAAATTTAATAAAGGCGGAACCAAAATGGTAACAATGTTTAGAAATGAAAAATAAAAAAAAAGACAAAGACAAGTTTAATAATTAACAAGGCTCAAGTTTATTGAAAACAGAAAGAAATTTCGACGGTTCAGACTTTGTCATTTACAACAAAAGACATCCTGACACAAATCATCAGTAAAAAAAAAAAACTTATGATTAACAAGATCATAAATTGTAAAAGTTATAAGCCCTTAATTGTAACATATAATAATTTAGATAAAAAAAAAATTAATCAACAGATTCTAAACATTTATCCCCCCCCTTTTAGTATATATATATATGTTTATAGTTACAAAAATTTAACAATAAAAAAAAGACGATGAGCACAGCTTAATAATTCACAGAATTATAATTAATCAAAAAAAAGATTATACGCCCTTAAAGTAAAAGTATAATAATTTAAAAAAAAAAATTAATCAAGATTTTCAAAAAAAAACTTATCCCCCCCCTTTTTAGTTTAGTTTATAAGATGATAGTTTCCTTTTAAACAGTAACAGAAATTAACAAAATATAAAAGAGCTTGATATTTTAAGTTCAAGAAAGATCATATCTATAGTTAACATGTTTATCACTAAACTAAAGTAACATAATATAATTGGTTTGAAAATTTCTTAAAAAAAAAAAAAAAAAAAAAACTGTATTGGCCAATAAATTTATATTTAAATAAAAAAAAAAGAAAATTAATTTAGAATTTTGAAATTTTGTTAATTGACGTCAATTATTTTAATTTAGAAACTAACCTCTTGGAGGTTGTTAGGACCGAAAATTGCATGCAGGCTCCACCCAATAAATTGTTATATAATTTATAAATAATTACAGAAGTCTACATCTAGAAAATAGTTTGAAGGAACACATATTTGCGGAAGTAAATTTAGGCACATAAATCATATGAGTTAGTTAAAGTTCAGTAAAGTCAGCTGTAAAAAAAGGACATCACTTTTATGCACTTGAAAATCTGAAGTTATGTGATGCAAAAACGTGTTTTGCCAACAGGACGAAACTTGCTAGGATGATTCGCTGGTTTGCGCAATATGAGACAAGAATTTCTCTATTTCTCCTACCAGCATATTGGCTGTGGCAAACAAAAAACACGTTTCTTTTAGCGTCTGTGCAAGATCAGACATGTTGTAGCATTAATGTTCTTTATTGAAGAAAATATCTGGTTATTTGTCAAAATTAAAGTAAATTAATTGCATCACAGAAATTCGTTAAGATAGTAATTAAAAGCTTCTTAGATGATTATAAATTTATTTATATATATAGTTTTGTTTTAAAAGAAAGCTTGTATAAGACTTGTAAGATTCTTCAAAAGTCTATAAAACGAAATTTTCTGATTTAGAAGAAATTTCTCTAATTGTTTTATATTTGACATGTTCAATAGGATATTCTGATCATTTAATGTTCAACATTAGTCTGCACTTATTTCACAAAATTGTTCAAAACTTAAAATGTGCCTTTACAAGGTTTTGTAAATGATGTTTTAAGAAAAGAAAATTTTTATAATCATTTAGTTTCAAAAGAAAATAGAATATTAAATAAAACATGAAATACATATTTTAAAGAATACATGATAATTAACAAATTATTTTAAAAATTAACAAAATATATAATATGACAAAATCTGTAAGGTTGAAGTACCTGGTTAATCCTGTCGCAGTTCACGTGAGCATGTACCGAGAAAAATGATGGTTATTTTAACATTTTGAACTAGGTTATTTAAACTAAAACGCACGAACTGTAAATTAACATGATGTTGTATGAGACTTGTAAGGTTAGAGAGAAAAAAAACTTTTGTTAGATGAGTGATGCAGAATGTAGACCATGTTGTTATCACATCTAGACTGTGGACCGGGTATTAGAGAAGCTAGCTT
The DNA here is from genome assembly GCA_963513935.1 of Aphrophora alni. Lineage (NCBI taxonomy): Eukaryota > Metazoa > Arthropoda > Insecta > Hemiptera > Aphrophoridae > Aphrophora > Aphrophora alni. The sequence goes on from OY740771.1 coordinate 24,769,755, forward strand.
GACCGGCGAATGGACTTTGTGTTCGGTATCAGGCGATGCTTGGTTTTGGAGCGGGCCGCCAGGTGCCAGCATCTGTCAAGGGACGGAAATTGGACGTGGAAGAGTGTTAATGAAGTTATATTGCGGATGTGCTTTTTGAATTTAAATGCTACAGCTCTCCCCCCCCGAAAGACGGAGTTGGGGTGGAGTCAGAAAAGAGGCCAGAAGGGCCTCCCACAAAATTTTGAAAAAGGGACAAGGGCCAGAAGGGCCTCCAAAAGGATTCTAAGGAAGGGGCCAGAAGGGCCTCCTACAAAATTTTGAAATCAGGGCACCTGATAGAAACAACGCTTCATAATGCTTTAATAATCACCACTCTAGGGTGTAGCCTCCTTCGGCACTTACTTATTAAATTTTGAAATTTCTATAGCGTCTCAGCTCTTCCCACCTATCATTGGGTCAAGCCCCCGACAGAAAGAGCTGAAGGGTGACGCAAAGGTCGACATTGCTGTGCATGAACTGACTTTGTACACTAAGGTACGTGGGGAAAAGGGGTGGAGTGGCACCTCGGGAATACCAAGTGGAGGTGACCACTCCGGGGACTGGGGAGGGAAAGTGCATAACACTTTAGGCTTACAGGAAAGGCCGGACTCAGACGGGGGGGAGTATCCTCTGAGCCGACCTTTACATTAAATTACAAAAATAAATAAAAATAAAAGAAAACTCCTGAAGCCAATTAGGTCAGATCATGCTCAGCGTCGTTATTTTTAAATTCCTCTTCTCCCATACGAAGAGAAATTTAAACTATTCACGGCTCTTAACAATTTCCGTGAGAAAAAAGAATTTTGAAGGGTCTAAACAAATAATCCATTTTAAAAATAAACAAAGAAGCAGTATGAAACGTTGGGGAGTCAAAATGGTTTTACTGCGCAAGGCAGGGCATGTAATATTTGACTTAAGGTCTTATGTATGTGTATCTTTAATCATGTGCCCCAAAAAGGAATTTAAATTAATCAAAAAGTGTAAAAAAAAAATTTCATCAAAATATTTAAGTGTTTAAAAAAAATGTACAAAAGAAAGAAGTGTAAAAAAAAAAGGTGTAGCAAAAGAGTGTGGCAAAAGAGATGGTACCAAGATGAATGTATATAAAAGGTGACCCATGACAAAAAAAAACAAACTCCGGTTTTCTCATCCCTAAACAAACTAAATAAGGAACCAACATGTTGACCTGCTACTTTTAGTTGTTCAGTATGCACCCGATTTAGGAACTCTAGCCGTCTTCCGAAAACGTTTATGCGCGCACGAACACGAATCATTTTGATTCCTCTTTCGGAATCGAGGTTCTCCAGGTCGTCTTGCAAGACAAACAAGGAGTTCCGGGCTAACGCTATTTGTTGCAAGAGGATGTCTTCGGTGAAGTTTCCCATTTCGGGCTCGACGCTGTTCTGCAGAAGGGACCTAAGAGAGGTTCGCATTTTAGTTACAATGTCTTTTTCACCACCTCTAGCTACTACCTCAAAAGCAAGCTCGGTATTCTTTAACGTGTCCACTAATCGCAGCAAATCCACTGCCATCTTAACTGTTGCTGATAATAATAGATAAAAAAAAAAAAAATAAACCAAGTAATTTAAAAAAAATTTCTTTTAAGAAGATGCCCAAAAAAAAAAAAAAAAATTAAAGAGCCAGAGAAAGACTCAAGTATTATATGTAGTGTAGATGTTGTGTATATGTGTGTGTGTAAGTATGAATCAATACAGACAACGAAAGAAAACTCGAGAAAATTTTTGAAGGAGTTTTTGAAATTTTTTTTTGTTTTTTTTTTTTGTTTTTTAACTATTTTTTGGATTTTATTATTTATTTAAAATTTTTTTTGGATTCCCGAATGACCCCGCTGTCTGGATCAAATTCAGTGAATGAGTCGTGTGCAGTGTATGTAAATATATATATATATATATATATATATATAAAAAAAAAAATTTAAGCAGACAAAATAATAATAAAAAAAAAAAAATAAAAATTTATCGAAATTGGTTTAGAAGTTTTTGTGTAAGTGTTTATAAAAATAAATAAATAATAAAAAAAAGAGACTATAGATTTATAGAGCTTTAAATATTTAAACTAAATAAAAAAAATTTCATCAGCAACAGTTGTACAGTATTTGAAAAAGCTGCAAAACATAAAAATGAGCCTTGTTTAACAAAGAAAATTTTGAATTTAAATTTAGATAGTTCCAATGCAAAATTTTGAAAATTAACTAGGGTTCCAGAATTTAAAATTAACCACGCTCTGCTACCAGAAACATGTTACCAGGGGACTTAAATTTAATAAAGGCGGAACCAAAATGGTAACAATGTTTAGAAATGAAAAATAAAAAAAAAGACAAAGACAAGTTTAATAATTAACAAGGCTCAAGTTTATTGAAAACAGAAAGAAATTTCGACGGTTCAGACTTTGTCATTTACAACAAAAGACATCCTGACACAAATCATCAGTAAAAAAAAAAAACTTATGATTAACAAGATCATAAATTGTAAAAGTTATAAGCCCTTAATTGTAACATATAATAATTTAGATAAAAAAAAAATTAATCAACAGATTCTAAACATTTATCCCCCCCCTTTTAGTATATATATATATGTTTATAGTTACAAAAATTTAACAATAAAAAAAAGACGATGAGCACAGCTTAATAATTCACAGAATTATAATTAATCAAAAAAAAGATTATACGCCCTTAAAGTAAAAGTATAATAATTTAAAAAAAAAAATTAATCAAGATTTTCAAAAAAAAACTTATCCCCCCCCTTTTTAGTTTAGTTTATAAGATGATAGTTTCCTTTTAAACAGTAACAGAAATTAACAAAATATAAAAGAGCTTGATATTTTAAGTTCAAGAAAGATCATATCTATAGTTAACATGTTTATCACTAAACTAAAGTAACATAATATAATTGGTTTGAAAATTTCTTAAAAAAAAAAAAAAAAAAAAAACTGTATTGGCCAATAAATTTATATTTAAATAAAAAAAAAAGAAAATTAATTTAGAATTTTGAAATTTTGTTAATTGACGTCAATTATTTTAATTTAGAAACTAACCTCTTGGAGGTTGTTAGGACCGAAAATTGCATGCAGGCTCCACCCAATAAATTGTTATATAATTTATAAATAATTACAGAAGTCTACATCTAGAAAATAGTTTGAAGGAACACATATTTGCGGAAGTAAATTTAGGCACATAAATCATATGAGTTAGTTAAAGTTCAGTAAAGTCAGCTGTAAAAAAAGGACATCACTTTTATGCACTTGAAAATCTGAAGTTATGTGATGCAAAAACGTGTTTTGCCAACAGGACGAAACTTGCTAGGATGATTCGCTGGTTTGCGCAATATGAGACAAGAATTTCTCTATTTCTCCTACCAGCATATTGGCTGTGGCAAACAAAAAACACGTTTCTTTTAGCGTCTGTGCAAGATCAGACATGTTGTAGCATTAATGTTCTTTATTGAAGAAAATATCTGGTTATTTGTCAAAATTAAAGTAAATTAATTGCATCACAGAAATTCGTTAAGATAGTAATTAAAAGCTTCTTAGATGATTATAAATTTATTTATATATATAGTTTTGTTTTAAAAGAAAGCTTGTATAAGACTTGTAAGATTCTTCAAAAGTCTATAAAACGAAATTTTCTGATTTAGAAGAAATTTCTCTAATTGTTTTATATTTGACATGTTCAATAGGATATTCTGATCATTTAATGTTCAACATTAGTCTGCACTTATTTCACAAAATTGTTCAAAACTTAAAATGTGCCTTTACAAGGTTTTGTAAATGATGTTTTAAGAAAAGAAAATTTTTATAATCATTTAGTTTCAAAAGAAAATAGAATATTAAATAAAACATGAAATACATATTTTAAAGAATACATGATAATTAACAAATTATTTTAAAAATTAACAAAAT